>JAMJFZ010000182.1:1200000-1882500 GCA_026225945.1 Cricetomys ansorgei
TTTCAGATTACACACATAACTTGTGGGGTATTCACCAGAGAAGACTGCTTTGGACATGGGTTTAAGCCAATGGGAAGTCTTTATCAGCCAGCCAGCCACTGGGTGTTCAGAATCCCAGAGTAAGCCCGGGCCTTTCTCAGGATAAGCTTTTAAGCACAAAAACCATGTTCTGGGGTGGCATACTTCAGTTAACAAGAACTGTTAGCCAGAAGCAGAACTACAGAAGCTAAAAGGCAAGGTTAGTACGTCTTGAGACTTTAGCAGAACTCTATGGACTTTGATGGATCAGTCCTTTGTTTTAGTTATTGGCAGGTGGTGCTGTCTACCCATTGAGTCTTACAGCCTGAGAGGCACTTCCATCATGGAGTCACTTGTGCTAAGGTCTCTGGGCCTGCTAAGGTCTGGGGCCCTGTTACAAAATGAGTGTCCCAGTTTTGACAAAAATCAGCTTAGGGAAAAGGGGTTTATTTTAGCTGGCAATTACAAGTTACCATCCATTACTGCAGAGAAGTCAAGGCAGTGGGGAAGCAGAGCAAGTAGCCACGTAACATGCACAGTCAAGAACAAGGAGAACGCACACGCGCGTGCATGCGCGCACTCAGGTTATGTTTATCCACGTTAACATCAGATGTCAAGATCTTTTCAGGGGTGAGCACTGTCTCATTACAGCTGCTCCACATTTCTTTATTCATCAGGTGTGGGACAATTGGGTTGCTTCCAAACCTTGCTGATTAACACCGCAGTGGACATGGAGGTAGTTTTGTTAATATTTTGAGGCGCATTCACGCCCTAAGCAATACTTGCTTTCTTTTGCCTTCCTGATAACTAACTGTATTATCTCTCCATTATTACAACAACACAACTGAGGCAGACCAATTTTTTAAGATGTTCATTTTGGATCACGATTCTGGATGGGCAAGGCTGAGGGCCTGCTTCTGGTCCTGGCCTCGCCAGCATCTATGATGGGCCTAGCACTGTGATGGAGATGTTGGAAGCAAGACAGACGATAAAGCTGCTACATTCTGTGCAAACGAGCCGGGAGACAGAAGGTCACATGATGAACAGGATGTTGAACGGCTTGGGAACTAGGATAACTGAGCCTCTCCCTACTCCCACATACTTCATGATTTATTTTTATTTTACATACATTGGTGTTTTTCCTGCATGTATGTCTGCGTGAGGGTATCAGATCGCCCCCCTCCCGCCCTGGAACTGGAGTCACACAGTTGTGAGCTGCTATGTGTGTGCTGGGAATTGAACTTGGTTCCTTTGGAAGAACAACCAGCGCTCTTAACCACTGAGCCATCTCCCCAGCCCCTACTCCCATGTTTAAAAAAAAAAAAAGACAGTACTAAGGTAAGTGAGGTCCAACCTGAAAACACAGGACAGACCTCAGGATAGAAGACCTGGAAAGAATCTGACAGCTGGGAACAGAAAGCCCTGCAGAGGTCTGTTCCTTCAACAAATACATGTTGAGCACCGGGTATATTTGAGGTCTGGGGATCCCAACCTGAGGAAGGTAAGAAGCAGTGAAGACATGGAAACACAATGGCTTCAATATAGTGCTTTGCAAGCAAGAGCAGAGGGAGGTTCACAGTTCCTGGAATGCATGGGAGAGCAGCTAACCAGGCGAGTATCAGACACAATGTCAATGAAGGCCGTGGCTGAGCAGAGTCTTAAAGGCTGAGTCAGAGTCGGCTAGGTAAGCCAGATGCTCTAAGGAGTGCCGGAATGTGCCGGGTGGCTTGCGCACCCGTGAGCGACGGCAAGGAAGCAAGCAGACGGAAGCATAAGCACATCTATTTCTGGGCTGTCAATCAGGAGTGAGCAGGAAATTGGCTGTAGGTGATGGGAGAGGAGAGAGGAGAGGTTCACTAGAAAGCCTAGGAGAGCAAGGACTTCATCCTGAAGGCCAAAGGGAGCCATTGAAGTATTTCGCAGACGAGTGATGGACCAAGAAGAGTGTTTAACAGAGAATCAAGTTGCTATGACTACAGAGACAAAACGAGGGATTGGGTGGTGGAACAGAATGAGGAAGAATAACTGAGCAGGAAACTGAAACTTAGAATAAGCAAAACAAGAGGAAGACTCAGCCTGGAGGGAGAGAAGGAAGGAAGTCAGAGGGATCACACTGCGCCATTAGAAACCAAGAGCAGGCTCGGGGCTGGAGAGATGAGTCAGTGGTTAAAAATGCTTGCTGCTCCTCCAGAGCACCTGGGTTCACATCCCAGCAACTACATGGTACCTCACGGCCATCCTGAACTCTGGTTCCAGAGGACTCAGTGCTGTCTTCTGTTCTTGTGGGCACCAGGCACATGTGTGGCAGGCAAAGCACTCATACATTAAGTTTAAACGTCATGAGGAGAATATGAATCCATATTTATGAATGGAAAAATGTTCCCTAGGAGCTGGAGAGCTAGCCCAAGGGTAAAGAACACTTGCTGCTATTCCAGAGGACCTGGGTTTGATTTCTCCAGCACCCACCTGTCAATTCACAACCCTATGTAACTCCAGTTCCTGGATATCCGACACCCTCTTCTGACCTCCTTGGGAACTGCACACACATGGTGTATATACATACACAAAGACAAAACACTCATACACCTAAATTTTACAAAATTGTCAGATGAGCTGGGTCATGGTAACACCTTTAATCCCACCACTCAGGAGACAGAGGCAGGAAGATCTCTATGAGCTTAAGGCTATTCTGGTCTACATAGTGAGCGCCAGGACAGGCAGAGCTACATAGTAAGACAAAAAAAAAAAAAATGTCAAGTCAAAGCAGATGGAGAGAGACTGTTTCACAATACGCATGGAATGGCATTGCTTAAAAATGCACCGTGTGTACATGCGCGTGTGGCCACTTTGAGAAGTCTAGAAGGAAAATGAATATAATCTCAAGGTAGATGTTCCCTGTATTGGGGTTCCAAATGACTTACTTTATATATCTCTCTGCATTGTCTTTTTATTCTTCACGGTTGACATGCTTAATCTTCACAATAAGAAAAATCTGTAAAGCTGTTTTCATTCTGAAAAGCAAAAATCTAAGCAAGGGCTGAGGAGATGGCTCAGTTGGTAAAATGAGAAAGTGTTCCTCAAATTTTCGTGCATGGATGAATTACCAGGAATCTCTGTTTTTTACGTATTCCCGGGCCTCATTCACAGTTCTGATTTCTTAGGCTGAGAGTGGGTTCCAAGAATCCGTATCATAAGAGTACTAGACGATGTTCATTCCTCCTTGTAAAATCATTGTTTTAGAAGATGGAGGATCTGGGGGCTGGAAAGATGGCTCAGTGGTTAAGAGCACTGGCTGCCCTTCCGAGGACCAGGGTTCAATTCCTAGCATCCACATGGCAGCTCACAACCGTAACTCAGTTTCAGGGGATCTGACACCCTCTCACAGGCATACACACAAGCAAAACACCAATGCACATAAAAATAATAATTTTTTAAAAAGATGTAGGAATCTTTTATCATTCTCGCCACTGACATGGGCAGAGGAAGGCGTGAATGGTGGTGTATCCAACCCGTGTCCGTTTCCCAAAGTTCTCAATCCTAAAAACTCAAAACCATCTTGTCAGTTCAGACACATTCTGGGATACAGAGACTGTGTCTGTGTAGTTTAAGATAATAGGCTAAGGCTGAGAGACAGCTTCCCAAGCCTTTTGACTCACAAGTGTGGTGACTTGGTCTCATTACATATCATAACAATAATTACCACTATCCCCGCATCAGTAACTGCCATGCGTTCAGGCCCTACTAAATTTCAAACACTGTACAGAATATTTTATTAGCATTGTCTCCCTTAATATAGTAATTCTCTGGGGCAAATGCCATCACTGTCCCCACTGTCCCAGTGAGGAAGCCAAGATTATGGGCGGGTTACGTTCAGGGTTGATTCAGGTTATGTTGAGGGTGTGACCTCATCAGCAGTGAAGCCACTTGAACCTAAACTAATCCAGCTACGACTCCCATACGCTTTTGTTCTCATTAATACTCACGATGTATTCGCCTGCCAAATGCTTCCTGTAACAATACCGACACAGCAACAGTAATAAATTATGTAAGTATGGAAGATCTAAAATGGAGAGGTGGGACCAGCAAGATAACTGAACAGATAAAGTCACAAGCCTCAAAACCTGGATTCCACTCCTAGAGCCCACGAGATAGGAGGAGAGAACCAACTCCCACAAAGTTCCATGCGAATTGTCCTTTGACCTCTGACTGTCAGAAAGCAAAAACGTTTAGTATTGTCTAGTAGGATTTTGCACCTATATGGATGTAATAAAGGCAATCTTTCTACAGAGGGGAGGGAGCATAGACTGTTGTAAGGTTTCCACATGTTACTTGCTCTTGTAAACTATCAACTCTAAATGGACTATAACAATTTAGGCGTGGAGCTGAGGGTGTATCTCAATGGTAAAGCATTTGCCTCACACGTATGGAACTCTATATTTGGACCCCAGTTCTGCAAAAGGAAAAAGTAAAACAAGATGTTAGGTATGTATGCCGTGCCCTCTAGAGCAAGCAATAACACATGGTGTCCAAAAATCACAGAGTTGTAGACAAAAACCGATTAAAATTAAAACAGGATATTAAGTTTATCTAATCTGAGGAAGACAGGAAGGGAAGAACACCAAAATCAACAGAAAACGATAAAAAAGTGGAATTAACCCAAATGTATCAGTAACTGAATTAAATATAAACAGTCAAGACATCTGAGGAGACGACTCAGAGGGGGACGAAAAAGTACTTGCCGTGCAAACCTGACGTCCTGAGTTCAATCCCCAAAACACACAGAGAAAGCCCTAAAAAGTGAGATACAGTGGTGTGTGTCTGGATCCGGCAGTCACAGGAGAGGCACTCAGAAGCTTGCAGGCCAGCGGGGCTGGAGCAAGCTGCTTAGCAAAAACAGCGAAAGAGATTCTGCCTCAAGGGGGTGGAAAGTGAGAACCAACTCTCAAAAGCTGTCCTTCGGCCACCATAAACACATCATGGTACGTGTGCATCTGCGCATACATATGCGTGCATACGTAAAGTGTTTTAACTACACTTCAAGGCTGGAGAGATGGCTCAGTGGGTACAGGCGCTATTAGCTACTTTTCTGTTACTGTGATGAAATACCATCAGCAAAGGCAATTTTTAGAGGAGTTTATTTGGGCTTACAGTTCCAGGGAGAGAGTCCAGAATAGCAGGGAAGGCGTGGCAGCAGGCAGCCAGAGCAGGATGCTGGCTGATCACGTTCTTTTAAATCTGTATATGAGGGTTTTGTCAGTGTGTATTTTATGCACATGTGTGCCTGGAGCCCTTGGAGGCCAGAAGAGGACATCTGATCTCCTCCAACAGGAGTCACAGATGGTTGTGAGCTGCCATGTGGGTGCTAGAAATTGAACCTGGGTCCTCTCAAAGAGCAGCCAGTGAGCTGAGCTGTCTCACCAGCCCCTGGCTGATACACTGTATCCACACAGGAGGAGAGCAAGAACAGGAAGTGAGGCAAGGTCCTAAGCCTTCAAAGCCGGCTCCCAGTGAGGCACTCCTCCAGCACTTCCTGGAGCTGCCATAACCTCCTCAGGCACCAGCTAGGGACTGAGTGTTTGAACGCATGAGTTGGCCAGGACATTTCTTACTCAACCTACCACACTGCGCAAGCCTAGTGACCTGAACTCAGATCCCCAGAACACAGATAAAAACCAGAAACAATAATACAACGTGTATAGTACTAACACACATGCTACATGACAGGAAAGACAGGAGAGCTGATAGGAGCTTGAAGGCCAGCTACCCTGGCTCAGAAAGCAGCAAATGTTCATTTTATTTTTAATTATGTATGTTTGTGTGTGTGTGTGTGTGTTTGTGTGTGTTTGTGTGTATGTGTAGGCATGTGTACCTGAGTACAGGCACCTACTGATGCCAGGGGCATTAGATCCCAGGTAGCTGGAGTTTCAGGCAGCTGTGAACTGACTAGTGTGGATGCTAGGAATTACTCAGGTCCTCTGGAAAAGAAGTATGCTCTCTCAACCACTGAGCCATCTCATTTTGATTGCCAACCTTAAGAAATATCTAGGACATTAATGAAGCAAACTTGCAGTTGTGTCTGTGATGGAGTTTCCAGACAGAATTGCCTGAAGAGGAAACACCCCTTCTAAATGTGGATAGCACCATTGACTAGCCTTACATCCTAAACTAAATTAAAAAGGAGAAAAGGAGAAAGACTCCTGAGTGGAGTGAGCATCCCCCTTTTCTCTGCTTCCTGATCCACCAAGAAGTCAACAAGCAGCTTCACACTTCACACTCCTGCTGCCACAGCTGAGAGCCACCATCAGCACCGCCCCTTCTTGGCTGCGGTGAATTCTACCCTCAAGCTGTGAGCCAAAGTAATCCTTCCTCCCCTTTAAATTGTGTCGCATCACATGACTGGTCAAAGCAATGAGAAAAGCAGTAAACCTCTCATTGAGTTAAACAGAAGCCAGACACTTACCCCACCAGTGAACAGGATAAGCACAGGTTTGTTGAGCGTGGTGACACAACCTTTAGTCTCTGCTCTCAGAAGGCAGAGGCAGACAGATCTCTGAGTTCGAGGCCAGCCTGGTCTACATAGTGAGTTTCTAGACAGCTAGGGATACATAGAAAAATCCTGTCTCAAAAAAAAAAAAAAAAAAAAAAAGACTAGTGTATAATCGGGACTTGGTTCACTAATACAAACTTAGGACACAGCTTTGTCACTTGCTATGTGACCTCAAGAAGCTTCTGTTTCCCTCATTTGTAAAATAGTTTGACCAGGGACAAAAACATGACAAAGAATAACATGCCTTTACCGTCTTATTCACTAAGGAGAACACTGTGTCTCTGGCCCTCCCTTTTCCCACCCATCACCCACTATTACTACCCCAGTGCACTGCCGACAGCTGTCTTCCCCTCCATCTTCCCTGAGGCGTGCTATGCAGGTTAAGGTAATATTCCTATTCTTGTTGAAAGGGAAAGAGTGCTACTGGGTTTGAAAAAATGTCAGAAAAAGAGGAACAGGAAGAGAGAGGAGGAAGAGGAAGGAGAGGAAGGGGAGACAAAGAGGGGAAAGGGAGGGAAGAAAATGAAAGGGGAAGGAATTAGGAATACTTTTTTTTTTTTTTAAAGACTATACTATCTCCATTTGAGAGATTTGGGTTTTGGGTGTGACCAAGGAAAGAGGGGCGAGCTGTGAGGGCGGCAGGTGAGTGAATGGATGGTAAATATGTGATAGGCAGATGGGTAAACAGAGAAGAACGGATGGATCCATAGGTTAGATGATGGATGATTGATAGATAGATGATAGATAATAGATGGATGGGGGGTGGACAGACAGACAGACAGATGGACAGATAGAACAAATGGAAAAGAAAGGGGGACAAAATATGACACCAGAAGGAACCGCTCTGTCACAGACAGACTTCCTTCTGGGCTTTTTTGAGTGATAGGAATAAAAGTTCCAATTACTTTGCGCTGCTCAGCACACAATAAAGCCTATGCAAGGCCGCTGAATCAGGCTGGTTTTACAGGCCACATAGGGATAACCTATGCAGCCCTCACAGAGGTGAAGAAGGTCCAGTGAGATCCTAGGTACAAAATTGTAATTATTGTGGTATGATGTTTCCTTCAGCTGTCCATCTGAAAGTTAGTTCACAGTATTTCCTCAGGAGCCAGGTTCAATTCCCAACCATGGTGGCTCACAACCATCTGTAACTAGAGTTCCAAAGAGTCTGATGCCCTCTTCTGGCCTTCTGGGGCACTACACACACACACACACACACACACACACACACACACACACACAAAGAGTACTAAATATACATGCAAACAAAACACCCATACACATAAAATTTAAAAAGCCTTTAAAACTTATGAAACAAAACTGAAAAACAGATAAAAACTCAGTCAGCATTTCTTTCCCAGGAGTTGGCAAAGGAAGAACACAGGAAACTGGGAAAGATACAATAGACCTGGCCCCATGGGGAAAGCAAGTGGGGGGCACCACAGTCCCACCTCCAGCACCTGTGTGAAAAGCCAGGCTCTGTCATGTGGCACAGACTGGGCTCTCACCAAGGAAGATGGTGATTACTAAAAAGAGCATCTGCTATTTAGCCCTACTTGGCCAATTACTACCGGCACTTCCTCCAGCAGGGCACAAGCCTCTTTGGGCCTCAGTATTATTATTTCTAAAATGGACATAAGGGTGGCCGCCCAGCCCTCCTTACAAGTAATCATGAAGATTAAACAAGAGAACAAGCCAGGCAGAGGTGGTGCACGACTTTAATCCCAGCACTAGGGAAGCAGAGGCGAGCAGATCTCTGTGAGTTCGAGGCCAGTTCCAGGACAGTCAGAGTTATAACAGAGAACCCCTGTCTTGAAAAATCAAAAAAGAAGAGAGGAGCGAGAGGAGGACAGGGAGGTAGGGAGGGAGGAAGGAAAGGAGACAAGAGAACATATTCGAAGGTGCTTTGTGTTGGATCGCCCCTGTCTGGTGCGCTAGGTCTGTGACACAGCTCTTTTCTACCAAACTGTTCTTTCTTCAGGATTGGCAAGGCGCGGTGCTTACATGGTCCCACGTGAGCACGGGCTGGAGACCTCACGGGCTGTATTCAGCCTCAGGGAAGTGCTCTTCCTCGAGCACAGCCATCCCGGCGCAAAACAAATTTATTTGCATTGTGAAACAGTCCGTCTGCTATGGGACAACAAATTAAGCTCCAGGTGACTATTCCTGTAAAACACGTCCTGCGCACGGCACTAACTATTATGGGGTGGATAGACCTGGTGAAGAATCAATTACAAACTCTGACACACGAACTGAAGCCCGAAGACCTGTTTCACAGGTTTACCCAGAAGAAAATAATCCTGTAACATTAGCGCTCAGAAGCCGATGGAGGCGAGATTTCTGAGACAGGTTCCCGGGTTTGCAAGACTTCCCAGAGCTTTTCCAAAGTGCTAGTTAAAGGATTACAGTTTGCCAGCCACCATCGGGCAGCATGGTGGAACAAGAGGGGTCACCGCCACGCGGGCCACCAGAGGACAACCGTGAGTTCCCATGAGAAGCGGAGGGAATGGGTAGTATGTGTTGTTTATTCTCATTTTGAAACGAAAGCCAATGTTGAGGAAGTAAAAGATTCTTTTACTTCCGAGGGTTGTTCGGCCTGAAATGTCTTTCTGTTTTCATCATCGGGGCTCTCCTGTGAAAAGGTAGATCTGGGGCTCAAGAAATGTCTTTAAAAAGTTGCAGGACTCCAGGAAGTCCCCCACAAAAATAGAAGAAGAGGGCTAACAGCAGGCTAGGAAATGCGTTTGTTCTGTGACAGCAAGTGTGATGTCCGTGTTATTCAGATATCTGTGTGGGCTGTCTTCTCAGCTCACTGCCTGAGATAGCTCCTTCCTCTGGAGCTGAATAAACAGAAGAGAGTTTAAGGTTCAGAGAAGACAGCTCCAGAAACTGCCTACACTTGAGCATCAGTGGGAGTCAAGAAGCAAGCCAGACCAGGGGAAGTAAACGGTCAGCAGTGGCCACTACCACGGACAGGTAGTATTTGGGGCTTAGGGGGGGGGGGGGGCTCTGCTAGCCCCTGACTCAGAAGCAAAGAACTAGAGAGAGAAAAACACAATGCTAGGTTGGAGTGTAAGAGTCATGCTCTCAAGACGTTTTGTTAGAAGGGACAGAGGAAGCAAAGGAAGGAGGCACCTGGCAAGACAAGGCCTGCCCACTCCTGTGCTGAGCCTTGGTACAGAGTCAAGCATCTTCACAGGAAATGCTCTCATGGGGCAGGAATCCGTTCAATTCATAGTTTAAAAAAAAAAAAAGTGTTTGACAGTTCTGGTCATAAAAATCTGCCCTTCGACTCTTTCTATCTTTAATAGAAAAGGTTAAGGAGAGACTAAAGAACTCCCTTCTTAGCTGAGAACATTGCTCAGTGTGTTTCAAAAAGACTTCCTGATTCTTTTCTCATTCAGGTTACTTTCTTTAAAAAACGTTTTGTGTATTTACTTCTTGTGCTGGCATGGAACTCTGGAACTCGGGGGCCTGTGCACACACTTGGGCAAGCACTGTACGTACCACTGAGCCACACATCCAACCCTTTAGTTGCTATTTAAATCTTTTTTTTTTAAGATTTATTTTACTGAGTGAGTGTCTTGCCTGCATGTATGTGAGTGAATCTGTGTGCCGGATGCTTGAAATGGCCAGAAGAGGGTGATGAATCTCCTCCCTGGAGCTGCAGTCACAGACAGTTGTGAGCCTCCATGTGAGTGCTGGGAACTGAACTCGGGTCCTCTGGAAGAGTAGCAGCTCTTAACCGCTGAGCCATCTTTCCATCCCTGCTATTTAAATCTTAAAGTCCCCTCTACTGCTTTAAAAAATGTATTTTTAAAGAACAATATAAACCTGTGTCTATTAGCCTTCTTCATCTTTGAGAGGCAAGGCTAAGTACGCAGGGAACTTGAAGTCCTGGAGCTTGGCTGAGGTTCTTGGGGTGCAGACTCAGACCAAGCTCATGCACTTCCCCCACCTCCTCACCAACACTCGCTCCTCAGTGCATACTCTCCAAGCCTACGAGGCTTTCACTTATGAGTTCATATTTTCTTTAATTTTTTATTCATGTATTCGTGTATGAGTGTTTTGCCTGCACGTGTGTATATGGGCCACATGCACGTCTGGTGCCCTCAGAGGTCAGAAGTGGGTATCAGTCTCCTGGAACCAGACTTATGGATGGTTGTCACCCAGACCCAGAACCGCTATGCAAGCACAACAAGTGCTCCTAATCTCTGAGCCCTCTCTCCAGACTCGGTTCATATTTTTTAAATCACATTTCTAAATGTATAAAGCAATGAAAAGAATTGTGCATCATGGAAATATTTGATCTTTCCATTTGACAGAAGAATGCGATTCCCCAGAGAATTGTGAGTTAAAGGCAAACCAAAAGTAAAAGCCTGAGAGCGTGCATGTTACCTGGTTGTCCCCACGGTGGTCTTCCTTTCTCTTTGTTCAGAGGAGTTGGAGAGGTCATCCTGACCCCACTCGCTTCCTCTTCCCACCTAACTTATCTCACAACTGCAAAGCCTCACCACAGACACACCACTCTTCCTTGACGATAAAACTTTGTGGGCTGGGGAGTTGGCGCCGTCAATGAAGTGCTTACCACGCAAGCAATGAAGAACAGACTTAGATCTCCAGAACACACATTAGGAAAAAAAAAAAAAAGAGTTGTCATGACAATGCACATTTGTAATCCCAGTGCTGGTGAGGCTGAGACAGGGAAATTTGGGGGCTCGATGAACAGCCAGCCCTGCCTAATTCTTGGCCAGAGAGAGACCCTGTCTCTAGAACAAGAAAGTAATGGCTCCTGACATTGACCTATGGCTTACATACACATACACACACACACACACACACACACACACACACTACAACCTCCTAGAACCAACCTAATCCCATAAGCATTTATTGAACATCTTCTTTGTGCAGCCCTGTGCCAGGTACTAGAGGTTGGCAAATGAATTCCAGATGCCCCCAAATACTATATGATACTATACGATCTGTTATTACTAAAGATATCTCATAATTTTACTATGACATACATTCTCTTGAATATACTATGTTATGGGAACAGAGAAGAGAAGCAATCAGTCTGGTGGGTCTTCCATGTGTTAGATATGGAATTATTCTGTGAGCCAGTAAGATCAGGGATAGATACACATTATATCTCAAAGAATATAAAACAGATGCTCAAACACCTATGTAGATTATGTGCACTATTCACGGTAGCCAAAAGATAGGGGTAACCCAAATGCCTATATGTGGGACACTGGATAAATCAAATGGAAGTGTCCATAGAGAAATATTAGTCAGTCATTTAAAGAGAACAAGACTCTGAGACATGCAGCCATGTGGATGAAATGTGGAAGCATGAAACAAAGCAAAAGAAGCCAGCTCAAAAGTCTGGAAGGCTGCTTCGTTGTCTCTGCGTCTCATCCCCCTTCTGCCTGCTTCCGACTGCCCACCTCATACTGCTGCTGTAACTGATTCTGCTCTGAGCTCAAAAGTCTGTATGATTCCATATATATGCAGTGTCCAGACCAGGCAAATCCATTGACAGAACACAGATTAGTTCCTGCTGAGAGCAAGAATGAGGGGCTTCCTAGATCAGGATTTCCCTTTTGGGGGTGATTAAAATCTCCAGAAACTAGATTGCAGTTGTAGCAACACTTTTCTTTTTTTGCTGTGACAACATAGCAAGTTAGGGAAGAAAAGGCTTGCGTTGGCTCCAAGTTCTAGGGTCTAGAACGTCATGGCTGGAAGGACTTGGCAGCAGGAGCGTGAGGCAGTTGGTCTCCCGGCATCTGCAGACTGGAAGCAGGGAGCGGTGAATGCTGGTGCTTAGCTCGATTTCTCCTATCTATTCTGCCCTAGACCCTAACCTTCATTTAGGAGGGGTCCCACAGCTCAGTTAACCCAAACTAAAACTTCCTTGAAAACATACCCAGAGGTGTGTCCCCTAGGCGATTCTTGATCCCGTCAGTCAGGTTGATGGTCTAGTACTTGCACAGCAACTAAACGCCAGAGAATTGATTGATTGATTTACCACAATGCTGGCTAGCTGTATGTCAACTTGACACAAGCCTAGAGAGAGGAGAGAGCCTCGATTGAGAAAATGCCTCCATAAGTTCAGGCTTTAGGCAAGCCTGTGGGGCATTTTCCTAATTGGTGATGTGGGCGGGGTCTCCCCTGAGTGGGTGGTCCTGGATTCTGTAAGAAAGCAGGCTAAGAAAACCACAGGGAACAATCGGTAAGCAGCACCCTTCCATGGCCTCTGCATCAGCTCCTGCCTCCAGGTTCCTGCCCTGCTTGAGTTCCTGTCTTGACTTCCTTTGATGATGACCAGTGATGTGGAAGCTCAGGCCAAATAATTTCCTCCTCTAAGTCGCTTTGGTCAAGGTGTTTCATTACAGCCAAGAGTAACCCTAAGACACATGGTTAGCTCTAGGATCTGTGAATCTTACCCCAATTTACCCAAGAGAGAAAGAAAAAGATAGGCCAAGGGGGATGCTCTACGGAAGCTGTGGGAAGTGTGGAAGCTAGCTGGGAACATCAGAAAGGGATCAGTTCTTTTCAAGCCAGATGGCTTTGGGTTTGGTCCTGAGAGAAGTAGACCAGCCAATAAAGGCCTTCAAGTAAGAGCATGACTTGATCAGATCTGTGTTTACACCAGACACTTGAGTAGAGGGCTGACAAGTGAGGCCATGGATCCATGGAAGTAACACGTGAAGCCCGCTGGCCCAGTGACGGATCATAAAGGATATTCCAGGAATAAAACACCTCAGATCGTGTCTCAGCTAGGTCACTAGAAATACCCTCTGTCAAATTCAAATTCAGAAATACTAGCCAGGGTGGAAAAAGAAAAGTACTCTTCAAACTGATTTTCAAAATAGCATAAACCCACCATTTTACACATCCTACCAGCTTTGGCATCCAAATTAGCCTACTTCCTCTTCCTGTGGAGATTACTCATAAAGACTTGTCCTTGCACAAGCACCTCACCAAAGCAGCAAGCCTATTTTTGACGGGGACAAACTACAGTCAGGAAATAGGCTTAGAAGAGGAGTTCAGGTGCAAAGTTAACATGTCAGGTTGAGCCACGTTAGCATGTTAAAAATAATGCACACCGGCTTTGTTTAAACCTCCAGTCAGATCACTTGTTTATACAGAGTCAAAACTGAACAAGGAGCTGGAGAGATGGGTCAGCTGTTCAGAGCACCTGCTCCCCTTTCTGGGGACTGAGTTCCTAACACCCACATTGAGCGACGCACAATGGCCTGCAATTCCAGCTCTAGGGAATCCAGTGCCCTCTTCTGACCTCCATGGGTAGGCATACAATGGGTGGGAGAAGATAAAGTAATTCTTATTTTTTAAACTTCTTGAATGAAGATAGAATAAAACTCTGATCTACCCCATACTCATGTAAGTTCTAACATCAATATAAAAATCCTAATAAAATACAGTGTCCTAATAAATAAAAATATAATAATAACATATAATAATATATAATAAATAAATATAATAAATAAATAAATTTATATATAAATATACATTTATATATAACATTTAATAAATATAACATAACATACTAATAGAATGGATCAAGTCGAACTGCTGAAGAAACTCAGACCTTAGTCGTAGAGTCTCGTAGGTGATTTTGCCTGCCAGTTTCCCTTTGTTGGACGAGGGAAATCAACCACTCCAGAGAGAAAACCAAGGGCCAAGCTGTCTTCTGGACTCTCGGTAACAACCTCTAGGCGCCCAGCTCCCACCTCCACCAAAACCTTTGCCAAAGCAGTTGGTTTCATTTGGAAAGTGGGAAAGTGACAGAGCCATGAAAAGGAGGGGAAAGCATCTGCCATCTATGATCTTGAGAGAAACACAGCGGGCTTCCCACATCCACAGCTTCTGGCCACAGGTTTGTCATTGGTAGGAACCTAAGGCTCCATCCATTTGCTCCATGTCTGCAGGGTCAAAGACCAGTCAAAAGTATTCTGGAAAAACGTGCAACCATTGCAGTTGTACACCTACTGTGGTGGCTCAGCAAAGAAGACAAGAGGGTATATTCATAGGTGCAAACCCTGCCAGATGTCAGCAGAGGGAATTACCTGTCATGGGAAGCGCCATCCTGGACAGTGGACACGTGAGCCTCTCCTCTCAGGGGTTTTTATTGATTCCTAAGCTCCTCAGGTGTTCTACTGATAGCACGTGCAGATCATGAGGAATCATTTACATGAAGCCAACACCTGCAGACAAGATGCCAAGGCTTCCGCATCCCCTCCCCACATCAGTGCACAAAACAGCCATTTTAAACACAGGTGGAAATAAACCTCTGCAACAAACCACACTGATTACTGAGAGACTTTTCCCTTGTTATTCTTGAAACAACAGCACTGAGTGGTTACTCACAGAGCATTTACCTTGTGTTAGGTGTTCTAAGTATGTGCTTGGATAAACAAGAGCACTGTACAAGCTACACGCGTATACTAAAGCATTTTATGTGCAGGACTTGAGCCCCCAGGAGTTAGGTGTCTGGAAGGGGCTCGTAACCAACCCCCTATCAATACGGAAGGCTATCTGTACATTCAAAGAACAAGAATACAAGTGAGTTCTCACACTCTTGACTGTAAATGTCTACCCTGACCATGTTGTGGTCTTCCGCCAGGCTGCAGGAGGCTTTTTTTTTTTTTTCTTTTCTTTTCTTTTCCAAAACATTCAGTAAATAAATCCTCCTGGGGTACTCCATGTGCTAGGCTTGAGATTAGGGTTTGGGGTACAGAGAAGATGGCCCAGCTAGTCTCTGGAGATGCTCACAAGCTCCCAGCTGAGTAGAGGCTGTAGGAGCAGATAACTTGTCTCACACGATGGAACTACTAATTACAGGTCCCAGCTTCTAAGAGTGAGAGGCTTGCACACATTATCTCTCCTTCTCACAAGAAAAACTTCCAGGAGAGTATTATTATCCACATTTTAAAGATAAGAAAAAGTTAAAACCCAAGCGTAAGGAAGTTGTGGAATTCAGCCAAGGCCACCCAGCTAGTACTTAGCAGAACAAAATGCAAACTAAGGCTCCGAACACATGGCTCTGCCATTCGATTAGTCCCAGGGCATCTTGCAGTATGATCAGAGTTAAGTTCACGGTCATTTTCTTTCTTTCTTTCTTTTACGATTTAGCTTAGTTAACCACTGAGCTGTCACTCTAGTCTGTCTTGGACCTCCCTCCAGTTTGTCTTAGCCTTTCATCAGACTATCTTTATCTATGTAGATCTATGTATCTGTACTCTGGCCTTGTAACAAGACGGCCAGATTTTCAACATATATACCCATTTATACCCATTTGGGGTAGAGAACTGGGATAATTAGGTGCTTATACGTAGCAGATATTTAGAAACTACCATTGGAGGTTGTATAGAGGAAGCACACACAGTAGAAGATACAAGGAAGTTCTGTGACCTTGACTTTGGTCAACAATTTCTGAAGTAAAGTACCAAAGTCCTAAGAAACAAAAGAGGGAAAAATAGACTCACCAAATGTCATCAAAATGAAAAACCTTTATGTCTGCATGGAAGAATGCTACAAGAGTCAAGAGTGAGCCCACAGAGTCAAGAGGGCACACCACTTCACCCTCACCAAAGACAGCTATTGATGGGGAAACGGCTCACTTGGTATGATGCTGGCTACGCCAACATGAGGTACTGAGTTCAGGTGCCCTGAGCTCAGCTAGAAAGCCAGGTATGGAGGCACATTATCTGTAATCCCAGCACTGGGGTGACAGAGACAAGAGAGTTCCTGAAGTTCGCTGGCCAGCCAGTGTAGCTGAATAGGTAAGCTCTAGATTCACTGAGAGACCCTGTTTGGAAGAAAAAGAAAAAAAAAATCTGGTGGAAGGATTAGAGTGATGACCAAGAAGCTTACAGCTCTTGCTGCTCTGCCAGAAAACCCAAATCCCATTCCTAGTACAAACCTTGGGAGACGCACAACTGCCTGTGACTGTGGCTCCAAGGGATCTGACACCCTCTTCTGTCCTCCATGGGTACCCCTAACTCACACAGCGTATACACAGAGAGACCCACGCACTTAAAGAAAATAAAAGTAAACACTTAAAAACATAAGGTGGAGACCAGTTAAGAAAGACCTAACATCAACCCTCTCTCGGCAGAAACAAGCCGGTATACACACACGGGTGTCAATTGTTTTATTAAAACAAACAGGAAATGGCAGCTGGTGCCAAAAGCCATAAAGAAATTAAACTCTTGTGCACCACTGTTAGGACCATAAAATGATGCAGCGCCAATAAAACGCATCACAGCAGCTCCCGAAAAAGCCGAAACTTGGCAGCCAGGCTTGGCGGCACACACCTTCAATCCCAGTGCTCAGGAAGCAGAGGCAGGTGGAGCTCTAAGTTTGAGGCTCGTCCAGTCTACCCAGTGAGTTCCAGGACAGCCAGGGCTACACAGAGAAACCCTGTCTTGGAAAAAAAAAAAAAAATTAAAACTGGAATTGCCGTCTGACCCAGTGACTCTACATCTATCCCAAAAGAGTTGCAAGCAGAGACATGGAAACATGTCTGCACGCCATGTTCTTAGCAGCACTCTTCACAACGTTCACGCGTTCACTGGCGACTGACCCAAGAAAGTGTGCTGGGTGCACACAACTGTTAGGACCAAAGGAAACACCAGTTCCCCAAACTCCAAAAGGCAGCCCAGATATACTGGAAACGAGTTCAACCTGGACCCTAGGAAGGTTTCTAGTGGTTAGATAAAAGCCAGCGCGTCTCGGGAACTTGTGAAGCCAGCTCCTCTCTAACAAAAAGAGCCGTTTCCCTTACCTCTGGCAGAAGGGACACATGGCTACCTGTGGCACCAGTCTCCCTCAGTTTCACAAGTACCTGCTGCACATTTCAAAGTCCATGATGGAGCAGCCTAGCCCATCTCACCACCTCCTCTCCCCTAAACTCCCTCCAGCCCACAGGCTTCCCTTCTGCCAGCTACTCATTCTCGTTATAACCCTGTTATTCTCATTGTGTGCTCTCTCTCTCCCTCTCTCCCTCTCTCTCCCTCTCTCTCTCTCTCTATCTTGCTCTTGCTCTATCTCTCTCTGTTGCTCTCTCTCTCACTCTCTCTCTCTTCTCTCCCCTGCTCCTGCTTCTCTCACTATGTTTTATCCATTCTCCATCCCCTGCTATTCTCTCCTCTCTCAAAGATAGCCCTGGTCATATGCAGTCTGCTGGCCATGTTCAGTCTACCGCTTTCCCTCTCTGTTCTGGAAACTTCCAGATGCCCCTGTCTGTTCTCTCTCATATCTACAATAGAAACCTTACCCTTAGCCACACCATGGAGTTGTCATGCCATCAGTTTATACAACAACAGAATAATCTTCAGACTTACAAAGGAGGGGGAGATCTTCACACACACACACACACACACACACACTAATAAATTAAACATAAATATCCATTAATACCAGGCATGCTGGTGCAAACCTGTAATCCTACCACACCAGGGGCTGAGGCAGGAGGATCTGGAACTAAAGGCCGACCTAAACTATGCTGCAAGACCTTGTCTCAAAAAATAATTTTTCTTTTGCTTGATTTGAAATTAATGGGTACAGAGCTTCAGTTCTGCAGGATGAAGAACTTTACAGGTTGGCTGTGTGATTAAAGGGATTAAACTTAGACACTACTGACCTGTATTCTCACAAATGGTTAAGATGGCAAACTCCATGCTGTGTATTTTACAATTAAAACTTTTAAGAGTATCCATGGCAAGGCTGGGCATGGTGGCACATGCCTGTAAATCCCAACACTCAGGAGACAGAGGCAAGAGAGTCAAGGGTTCCAAACTAGACTGGGCTATATATTTTATTGTTGTTGTTTTGAGTTTTTTGCTTTTGCTTTTTTGATTTTTGGTTTCTGTTTTTGTTTCTAAATGTGCTAAGAGCCTACTTGAAACTAGGGAAATCCTGAGTGACAGCTGACAGGCATGAAGAAACCTAAGTGGATGTCTGGGAAGCTAACTGGGGCAATCCCTGGGAAAGGCGCTCTCTGTCTCAAGCCACAAGGAACTAGAAGATGGTGAAAGCCAGACTCTTGGCCCGCCCAGACTTTCTGACTTTGCTGACCTGGGTGGAGGGGAGGACTTTGAATTTCTAATAAGTAGAAGCTCAGGAACCCGGTGCAGCCGCACCTGCCTGCCGGCCCTCCTCCTTCACCAGTCCGGAGAGACAGCATCTATACCACGTGGAGTGGAGGCTGCAGGTACAAGGGCACCCAAAGGACTAAGAAGCTCCCCACTGATAGTCATCTACCAGGACCTATTAGCCTGTCCTCCGCACAATGAAGGGAGGCAGCTACTGAAACTGTGTCACCAGTCATCGTAAGCTTACCAGATCTCTAAAGTCTAAAAGAGCCTCAGCCAAAAAAGACTAAGAGAATTAATGCATGAGGAAGGAGAATCAATCAAGCCAACAGGGTCAAAAAATATTTATCTTATAGTCTCACGCTCTAGAGACACACAGGGAGGAGAAAAGAGAAGAAAAAGAGACTGAAAGAAAACCGTTAAGCATAATCTACAAAAAAATGCACCAACATTGAGCTCAGTTACAACTGGAATTCACCCTAATACACAAAGATCAGTGTTAGGCTGTAGGCACTCTTGAAATGACCACCTGAATGCAAACGAGGTCTCTGTCCTGGACTAGATCACAGCAGCCACCCCTGCTAGCTCAGTACTCCAGAGGCTAAGGCAAGAGGATCATGAGTTTGAGTCTCCTCGATACACAGAGAGACCCTGTACCTAAAATAAAACAGAAATAAAAAGAAATATACAACAGATTAATAAGTAGGTCAGGGGCTGGAGAGATGGCTCAGTGGTTAAGAGCACTGGCTGCTCTTCCAGAGGACCCGGGTTCAATTCCCAGCACCCACATGGCAGCTCACAACTGTCTGTAACTCCAGTTCCAGGGAATCTGACACCCTCACCCAGACACGCATGAAAGCAAAACAGCAATGTGCATAAAAATAAAATCTTTAAAAAGAAAAAAGAAAAGTTTGATAACAATGACAACAATAGATAGAAGATAGATCAGACCCATTCCTGCAGAAAGCTCCCTCCCATAATCCTCCCTTCATTTCCAGATGCCTCGTTCAAAGCCTCATAGAGAGGGAACCAGAGATTATGCTCTTCATGCCTGATGGCTCATGCAAGTCTTTGTGTGACATGCGCCCTCCTTGTTGTGTCTAGCAGGAGCTTGTCCTTTGTCATTGGCGGTCGTACCCCACAGATAAGAGTCACACTCAGACACAGCTGCTGGTGGACATTGGGTCGGCTCATTTCCGCTCGGCTCATTTCCACTTGGCTCTTGAAAATGACGCATTCTTACCCAGACAGGTCAAAGAATAACCGTCTCGTGTCTACGCTGACTGGCGTTGTTTGAACATAAGATTCACTTGACTTTAATCAATACCATCCAGTGAATGAGAATTCCAGGTGTTCTATGTACTCGCCAACACCAGCCACTATCGTTGTCTGAATTACTGTAAGGGATGAGGGAGAGGCACTCGGGGCTGTGATCTGAATAATCCTAATGAGTGATGATAAGGTCTTTTTTATGCACTGACCACTTGACTATCTCTCTTCAGTCTTTATTTTTGTTATGGATGGGAGTGATTGCTTTGTAAAAGGTCTTTATCTACATACATGTCCTTTCGCAAAGGTATGTGCATTTTCAGTTGTCCTCTACCAATCTGTGGTTACCCCTTCTTGATCTTAACGGTGTCTTTCTGTTATTAGGAGCTATTATGGGCTTAAATGAGGTTGCTTACCAACTTTTTTTTTGTTAGTTTGTACTTCTTTGCACCTTTGTGTTCTATTTTTAAAATTGATGCTGACACTCAAATGCGTGATATTTTGCATGTTTCCTTTTAGATCCTTTTTTTTTTATAAAGATTGATTTTACTTTTAATTGTTTGGGGACAGGGTATGTGCACTTGAAGGTGAAGGTAGCCTCAGAGGTCAGAAGAAAATATCCAACCCCTGGAATTGGAACTAAAGGTGGCCCAACCAGATATGGGTGCTTGGAATTGATTTTGTCTTTATACCTGTAGTCCACTGTGTAATCTGTGTATGTTGTGAAGAATTCAATTCTTTCCTTTTTTCCTTCCTCCTTCCCGCCTCTCTCTTTTCCTGCAACCCCACCTGACTCAGATCAATGCAATGACATTTTACTGATCAGCATCTCCACTGACTTGGTGTTAGAACACTTGTCCTAAATCCCACATGAGAGAGACTGTGGCTGGACCCTCCAGACTATTCCAATGGTCTATCTGTTTTAATTACTTCAGGGTTTTGGAGGGAAGGGACAGGATTTTTCTGGTGGAGGTGATGGTTCTTTAGGTAGTGTCTAAGTTTGTAGCTCTTTCTGGCCTGGAACTCACTGTGCAGACCAGACTGTCCCCAAACTCACAGAGATCCTCCTGCCTCTGCCTCCCAAGTGCTGGGATTAAAGGTGTGTGCCACCACACCAGGGATTAGTTTGTTTGGTTTTTATATAAGTTATAGCTGGTGGTGGTCTTCTTAGCTCTACCCACTTTTAGAATTTGCTGTCCTGGGTCTTTTACTATCATATAAGTTCTGGATTAAACACCCCTACGTCACCAAAGCAAACTGGAATTTTTGGAGTTACAGATGGTTGCGAACTGCTTGATGTGAGTACTGGGAGTCGAACTCAGGTCCTCTGAAGATCAGTATCTGTTCATAACCACTGAGTCGTCTCCCCAGCAGAGGGTAATGTTTTTTAGAACTAAAACTGTGGGTCCCGTGGAACAACCATGACCAGAGACAACTATT
Organism: Cricetomys ansorgei; assembly: GCA_026225945.1. Taxonomy (NCBI): domain Eukaryota; kingdom Metazoa; phylum Chordata; class Mammalia; order Rodentia; family Nesomyidae; genus Cricetomys; species Cricetomys ansorgei. The sequence continues at coordinate 1,221,397 of JAMJFZ010000182.1, forward strand.
TAAAACCAAACTATGTACTTTTCTCACTTTGCACAGCAAACTTTGTTGACAGTAAAACTCAAGGCTTTGCCACCTGAAGATATAACCTTGCACAAGGATTCTCACTATGGCAATGCAGGCTTGCTTTTGACTTTGTAGTCACCATTTGGTTCACTATCTTGCTTGTATCCCTACCTGGGAAGGCAGGTGAGAGCCACAATTCCAAGTGTGGACTTGGAGATGGACAAGCCTGGTTAAAACACCAGCTTGTTCTCATGTGCTGGGAGAACGGGTCTCAAGCAGACCCCTTAAACATATAAGACTTTCAGGGGCTCCAGCTCCAACAGGGATAGCGGCTTCTACCTCAAAGGCACATCGTGAGGACTGCCTGGAAAGCCACAGCAGTGAAATACCTGGCAAGTGTCAGGCTTTCAAGGAATGCGGTCTGTTATCATTGGAACAAATAGGGTTGTCTCCTGAAGGAATGACTCCGTGAAGAAAGAGATGCAGACTAGAGAGGGACAAGAGGGGATTCCCTGGTGCTCAGCCACAGGACTCAGGCACCGTGAAAGAGAGACTTGCTGAAGGCAGCTGGGCACGTGTGTGCACAAGTGCATGCATTCGTACATATACTAAAGAGCCTACGTCTGGTAAAGTTTCCATAAAAGAGCAAAAGTTAGTGATGACAGTGGGGATTCAAGAGTGGCCCCGGGGACCAGTGAGATTGCTAAGTGGGTAGAGGTGCTTGCTGCCAAGCCGGGCAACCTGAGTTCAATCCTCGGAACGACACTCGACGGATGGGGAGAACTGACTCCTGCCACCCCCACGTGAGTGCTGCGACCGCACGCATCACGCATACACAGAGTGAAAATTTAAAAACAAACAGAAAGAAGGTCCCTAGGTCACCTGTCCCAATAACAATAGAATAGCACCCGCAGAGCCACACTGAAAGGACTGCGCGCACAAGCTAGTTGTTCTCCCTCCTCAAGCCTGGAAAAAAACCAAAACTATGCTGACTGCGAATAGTGCTGGGGAAAGGTCCAGAGGGTCTTGGATCTATCTCAGGACAACCAGCCCTTAGGAGGGAAGAAAGACAGCCTTGCCTCAGATGAGGTGGGAGCACCAGTCCATTTCATTTGCATATTAAAAATAGTGATATAAATCTATGGAGAGGCACTATTATAAGCCCTTTAATGAAGGCAATTAAGTCATTTGATCTTCCCAGCAACCCCATGAAGTAGATACTGTCATCGTGCCCATTCTCCAGATGAGGAAATAGAGGCATCCAGCAGTTAAGTCAGCTTTCCCAGAGTCACCCAGTCAACTGTAGAGAACCCAAGTTCCAAAGACCATGTTCTTAACCCCTGGACCCCAACCTGGGCATCTGAGCGTTAAACAGTCTTCCTAAAGACACCGTAACCACCATTTCTGCTTAGTACCTCCAGTATTTCCCACTTTCAGCTGCAATAGACACTTCCGTGCATGTAATTTGCCTCTTCTGTTGAACCACTTCTTCAGGATCGTCTCCTGTAAGCGGCGTGACTCCGTCCCAGGTGACAAAACACTTCATAGCTGTTGCTACACGTTGTGTTTGCCAAACAGGCTGCGCCAGTTTACAACGTCGTTGGCAGGGTATGAGTTCACTACTTTCACCAGCACCATAAGGAGCAAGTGAAGAATCGGCTGTAGAAACACCCAATTCTGCAGTATTTAAACTTAACAGACACACAGCTGGTCGTTGGCAACTTGCAACACCGAGTGTGATCAGCTGGGATTCTGAAAGTCTCTCCCCGTTCAAGGCCTTTTTGCTCACCACGTCAGTTTAGCTGGCGTTGAACACTCACCCTCCGCCTGTCTAGGCCCTGGGCTTTCAGTCTGTCTGGAACACTAGAGGTGAAGGGCCCGTGCTTTTGACTTTCTACCTACAACAGGCACTCAGTGCACAAGATGCTGGATATGGGTATTGTCTTCTCTTTTTATGTTTTCATAAGATCAAAGGGATTTGAAAAGCCAGACCAGCTATCCTCTTGGTCGCTGAAAGAGACTGTCATATCTTTATTTTGTCTACAAAGCCCCAGAGATCTCATTAGAATGAAAACTCTGCATCAGCTGCTTCAGGGAGGTCGAGGGCAGGACCCAAGAATTTCATGACACCCTCCAGAATGCTGCTGAGGACAAAGCATCACCCAGTCTCAGATAAGCTAGACGGCAAACAGGACCCCCAGGATGCCCACTAGAACCTCCTGTTTCCAGATCTGCCATAGACAACCTCCAGGACCACAGTCTCAACACTCTCTGTGCCTCAGTTTCCCCATCTGAGTTCCTCGATTTTCATTTCCGTCTTGAAATCATTTAACCCATTCATATTATTTCCAGAAAAGAACTTACCATTCAACAAGTTGTTCTTGAGCTCAGAGAATGGCTGCAACCCCCATTTAACCACCTAACAAGCCAGACATTGCCCCTGCTTTCGTGGAAGTCTGATGGGAAAGACAAGCAACCTAAAGGTGGGACGGAGCCTGATAAATGTTTTAATAGGAAAGCCAAGGCTACATGCGCTAGCAAATGGAAAATGAATGGCACCCGGACCATTAGGGGATGATCAGGGACTTCCTCCAGGGAACTGTTTGCCGGGTGACACCTGAGAGATGAGATGGGAAGAAGGTGACTCTGGCCAAGGCAAGTGGAGAATAAAAGACACGGCAGAAGAACCTGCCACAGAGCTCAGTAAGGACCAAGAACGGGTCAGGAACACAGAAGAGCCGGGGTGTGAAAGGCACAGAGATGCAGCCCTTTCCAAAGCCTCGTGTGCCACAGTGTGGGCGGGTGTTTCTCTAGCATGATAATGAGCCCTTGTTATGCTGGAAGAAAGGGCTGGGGTGGAACTGGAGTTTAGGTAGATCACTTCTGCTAGCGTGCAGACTAGACCAGAGAGCACGAGACTGAACATGAGGACAGCAGGAAAAAGCCTTGTAAGAGTCTGAGCAAGAGATGGTTAAAATAAAAAATAAAATAAAAAGCTTGGTTGGTGACAGCAGCGATGAGAAAGGAGGTAACTGGAAGAATCCGGACAGATGTGGGAGGTGAAATGGGCAGGTTGGATGAGGCAAGTGAGGAGAAAAAAACAAACACCAGACAGAAGTCCTAGTGGCTTACATCTCATGTACTTACGTCCTATTTGTGTGTCTGTGGGTCTACTAGGCTCAAGCCAGCTCAGCTGGACTTGGTTCCAGGCTACAGGTGAAGTTGAGGCCTGCTCCAAGCATCTCCCAGCCAGGGATCCAGGCAGAAGTCATAACAGCCACCTGCAGCATCCCCAGCTTGCTCTTTCCACTCTGGATAGCAGGAGTACAAGGGGAGACACAAGGAGAGACCCTAGCACAGCGCCGTGAGAGCCGATTAGGAAGGCCACAAGCCATTCCCCCTGTCCAAAGCAGGACCCATAGAGAAGCCGAGCCCAAGGGATGCAGGCAGAATTGAGTCGAAACGGTGAGGGTCTGTGGGTACTTCATAACGATAATATATCTGGAACAGGAAGCCGTGCCAGCTCCAGAGAGGCAATGGGGTCATCCACTGAAGTAAAGAACACAGAAGAGAGAAGCCTTTCTGGGGAGGGTGTGGGAAATGAAGAGAACCTTCGAGAGCATGTTGAGCGCATTGCCACTGAGATGTTCCAGCAGAAGTATCAGAAAGGCATCTGGGCAGATGGTCCCCAGGGCTCAGTAATGATGGGTTGAGATAGTCCTGATGAGTCATCAGCATGAGATTGGTCAGGAGAGGGGATGAGGTCATCCAGGGAGAATTTGCAGAGTTAGACATGAAAGAGGCCCAGCACAGCAAGGTCACAATTTCAAAGTAAGATTCTTGGGGGAAAATACCTGCAAAAGAGACTCGGAAATTGTTTCTAGAAGCTAGGAGCAGAGTATTTTAAGAGAGAGTGGTCAAGAGATTCAAGCACCAAAACAAAGTTCGATCGTTCTGACAACCAGAGATCAATTTCAGAGGGCTCGTGGCCATCAAAGTCTGGCTTCCTGCCTGGGACTGTAGGTAGCTCTTGGTGGAGTGCTTGCCCTACCCGTGTGATGAAGTAACTTTATGGCAGCAAATGATAGGGGCTGGAGAGATGGCTCAGCAGCCAAGGGCACTTAATGCTCTTCTAGAAGGACCAGGTTCCATTCCCGGAACCCACATCTGCATGTGGCAACCACCTGTAACTCCAGCTGCAGGGAGAACCCACAGGACTCTCACGTCAAAGACATGAACACATATACACACACTTTTTTTTTTTTTAAAGACAGCAAATGTGGAAAATACCCTAAAAGTTTGAAACTAGGGAATTTCCTGCATAGGAAGTTTCCAGATTCAGAACATACTCGGCCCCACACCCACAACCCTCAGTGCCCCTTCCCATGCCCAACGCTTCTTCAGTTCACTATGTCTCTTTTGGTTCATCCATTCTTTCGGTATGGTTGTCACTCTTTGAATGAATTTGTTGGGAGGGCTCGTGCGTCCTATGCTGTACAGGGGGGCAGGGAGAGAATGTGAAGGCAAGAGGCACCAGACTTTGAGCTAAAAGGGCAGCCGTGTCCACAGGCCGTTGGCATACTGCGTGGTGACCGTGGTGACGGAGTCCTTGCTGCTGGGTTGGGGTGAGAGGGAGTGTATTTGCAGTCAGGAGGCGGCACCTAGAAAAACAATTGAGATCGTGTGGGAGAGATCGGCAGGACTTCCAAGTCCGATGGGATGGAAGAGAACCGGCTTTTTCTTTTTGTTGCAGTATGGATGTCTGTGGATGAACTTGGTAGCTCACAGCTTATTTTAGGCATAAAAGCTGTAGCCCTTGCTTTCAAGAGATCAACCAGGCAAATCAGAATGACAGTGCTGCAGCTGATCAGTAGAGGGCGCCAAAAACTTGTGCTTGACACCAAAATTATGCACCCTTCCACTCGCTCTCCCCACCACCCTTTACCCCCCCACCCCCCCACCCCACCCCCAAAAAAAACATTTCATGAAAGTTCTCTGAAAAGAGCTAAAGAAGCAGATGAAGCCCGAAAAGAGTAAAGAATATGGTCAGAGTCACGCAGCTCTCAATAGCAAAGCAAGCCTGGTCCACCAGACCCATTCAAATTACTTTGTATTGTTCTCAATGTAAAAAAAAAAAAAAAAAAAAATCTCAATTCCTAAAATCCAGGTGCTTCACATCTCTTTTAAATTCCCTTTCTCTTTTTCTTTAAGAGTTGGTGAAGGGAAAATGAGCCATGGTGTGTAGCCAATAGCTACTGTGTGAGCTCAGCAAGAAAGACAAGGAGACATTTTCATAGATTCAAGCCTGCCAGACCTTAGCAGAGGGAACTGCCCATCAAGGCAAGTGCAGTCCTGGACAGCAGAACCCCAATTGTCTGATCTCAGGTGTTTTTACTGATACAAAAACTCCACCCCCTCATCCGAAAGCCTATTTGCATAATGAAGGAAACTTGTAGCCTAGTCTCATCCCACAATCCCTTAGCAGCCTTTAGGTACTATGCCACTGTTACAGTGGGAGGGAGGGGAGCCCTCAAGGCCGAAGGGGAATTTTCTCCCTTTGTTGCCTGAGACTGTGGGAGAGGGGCTACAAGAATTCCTCCACATCAACTTTGCTCTTCAGGTGGCGATCTCAGAGCGCAAGCTATTTGAACCATAATGGCTCTGCCAGAGAGTCATGAGCAGGTGCAGGTCATGAGGAAGCAAACATCTGAATCACAGATTTACATCAAGTCAACACCTGCAGATAAAACAAACTGCCAAGGCTGTGGCAGCCCCCTCCCAACCCCTGCAATATACAAAGTTATTTTAAAGTTACATGAGCATAACTGGAAATAAATTTCCCCAACAATGGTGTAGAGGCATGATTAAGTATAAGTGTTTTAGAGATGAAATAGGACTGGCATGTGTCTTCCCTTTCTTCCTGCATCTGAAGGAAGTTGGTGGCTCAAAGCATGGGTGTCTTGATTTGCATATAAGTTCTGCCTCTTCTTGGTATGACCGGGAGATGCATTTCTTCAAGTCTTTGGATCTCCGACTGTAAACCAGGTGCTGTTCGTGTATATACTTCCAAGACCGGCAGCAAAGTGAGGGAACTGATGTAAACTTGTTCCAAACAGTTCCTGGCACGGAGCAGGTGTTCCATCAAGCTGTATTTCTACTGTCAGACTCAGCCCTCTCTATCCTCTGTACCAAGCCCCAGCTCTGCCAGGTCCGCTGTCTGTCCCAAGCTCGCTCTCGTCATCGCATTCTTCGAACAAGGACCATAACATCACCATTACCCCGAATAATTCTACTGCTAAAATGGTTTTTTTTAGTTTAGCAAAGTAGATATTTTCTGCTGCCTTACTCTGCTTTGGCACAGTGCTAGGTCCTAGAAGGAAACGGGCATGTGGGTCAGAGCCTAGCAACCAAGCGAGCTCCTGGTTATAACAAATTGTCGGTGACCATGGTAGAAAGGGGCCCAGTGCTATAGGCATGAAATACCAGCTACTCCAGAGACTGAGACAGAAGGATCACAAGTTCTAGACCAGCCCCAACAACTTGGTGAGACTTTATCTTGAAAGGGAGGGAGGGGGAGTAGAGTGTTGTTCAGTGGTAGAGTACTTTTACCTAACATGCTCAGAACTCTGGGTTCAGTCCCCAGGATTGTAAATAAGAAAGCACCAGAAAGAACACAAGGCAGAAGGTCCCAAGGCTGCTGCTCTTTCCAGAGCTTTCCTTTTTACTGGGGGAGGTAAAATCTCACTGTCTTTTGAAGGATGAGAAGTTTGCCAGGTTCACCCTCCCTTAAATTCAGCAAAAGTAGCTCACAGAATCAGGCATCTCAGTGGGCCATCCAGGGCACATATCACAGAGATTTTTGGGTTTTTTTTTTTTCCCGATACAGGGTTTCTCTGTTGTGACTCTGGCTGTCCTGGATCTCACTCTGTAGACCAGGCTGGCCTCAAACTCACAGAGGTCACCTGCCTCTGCCTCCTGAGTGCTGGGATTAAAGGCGTGTGTCCCCTCAGATGAGATTCAGATAGGACTTTCGACTTCACCTCAGGGTTCCCAGGCCCATGGCTCCAAGCCTCCCTGTTCTCTCCCAAATGTCCATCTACTGGAGCCAATGGGACCTACCTAGGTAGGCTGGAGAATTTGGGGATCCTTGAAAAGAAAAGAAGCCAAAATTATGACAACTGGAAGATAGTAGGGGGCACCCAGCCAACTCAAGTCATCTAGAAGTGAGAACACCTCACTGCTGGAGACCCAATTGTACCCTACCTCGCCCAACACTTAAGTTACAGTACATGCTACCCTAGCACTTCCTCCATTCAGCTGAGCGCCCCTCCCCCCATGCACTCCCTGCATCCTGCCTCCCAGGAAGCTGTGACTGGGTCCCTGCAGGTAGGTTCTGAGTCTGTGTTTTCTGGGTCCCCAGCGCCTGGCACAGAGCCTGGTGGAGAGGAGGACCTCACTCGGTCAATGTTTGCTAAATTGAGTTGAACTGAACTGCCCCGAACCCAGAATCATTGATCTTTCCAGGCAGTGTTTTTGCTTTCCTGTCTTTGCAGGAAAGCGCACAGAGCACACTCGCCAAGATAACTAGAGGGTGTCATGGAGAGATCACGGAGAGGGGGCTGAACAGGTTAAAGGAAAAGATGAGAAAGCGTGGAGACATCTGCAAGCATGGGAAGCAGTTACCTCTCCCAGACTTAAAGGGGCAAAGGAAGGGATCTGGGGAAGAACTTGGCAGGCTGCAGACAGACTGGAAAGGAGCTGAGGACATGCTGCCGGCCACCTGCAGAAGGCAGCCAGTAGATGGGGTAAAGAACCACCCCACACTGACCCTTCTCCACTCTTCAGTCTCTTGATGTTGTCTCTCAGTGGTTGGACCCAAATAGACGCCAAAGAAGCCCAAGGTACAGGCCATAAAAGACAGCTTCTTTGGGCTCAGAGCAGAGAGGATGGAACCCAAGAACACATCTGGATGGGTGAAGGAGGAATGCCCAACACAAGAAAATGGCTTCCCTCAAAAGATCCGCCACTCTGCATTGGCATCAGAATTGCTTCAGAAGCTAATTTCTCTTTTTCTGTTTTGTTTGTTTGTTTGGTTTTGAGACAGGGTTTATCTATGCAGCCCTGGTTGTCCTTGAACTTGCTTTGTAGACCAGGCTAGCCTTGAAATCACAGGGATCTCTCTGCCTCTACCACCAGAGTTTTGGGATTAAAGGTATACACCACCATACCCAGCCGCCATCCTTACATAGTCTATGGTCTTGTAATGGTTGGTGTTGTCAAGTTGATCGAATCTAGAATTCACCTAGGAAATGGACCTCTGGATATACCTATGGGGATTATCTTGACTGTTTCAGTTTATCAAGATGGAAAGATCCGTCCACTGTGGGCGGCATTACTCCCTGGCTGGGATTCTAAACTGCATAAGGGGAGAAATGGAACTGAGCAGCAGGAGGCATCCATTGCTCTCTATTTCCGACTGTGTGTACAACTTGACAAGCCACTTCAGGCTCCTGCTGCCTTGATTTCTTTACAGTCATGCACTACACCCTGCAACTATGAACCAAAAATAAAACCTTATTTCCCTAAACTGCTTTTGTCAGGGTATTTTATTACAGCAACAGAAAGAAAACTGAGGCACACCTCTTCTGTTAGTCTCTGATCCCTCTAAAGAGCAGACTATTCATGTCCCATTTGTCTCTGCATCCTGATGCATACAGAGTATCTTCTAGCCACCGTGGGTGAGTGAGTGGGTAAGAGGACTGTAGGTAGTAGTAGGTCTTTGCATTAATAGTAGGTCTTTGTATGGGAAAGGAACATCCAGTAGAAGATATGGGGCAAAGTGTCTCATTAAATTCACGAATATAACAGGAGTTAAGTCAGAGTTTACAATCAGAGAAGTGTGCCAGATAGTTCTCTGTGTTCCGTGCCCACCTATCAATCTAGAACAATTTTAGGATGGAGAGAGGGGCCAATAGTTGAGTAAGAACTCTCTTATAGTGGTCCAGAGTTCAGTTCTATCCATCCATGGACCAACAACTCCAACTGTAGGGGATCAAATGCCACTGGCCTCTACGGACACCTGCGCTCATGTATATATACCCCCACATAAACACATACACATAATTAAAAATAATAAAACCGGGCAGTGATGGCACACGCCTATAATCCCAACACTCAGGAGGCAGAACTCACAGAGATCTACTGCCTCTGCCTCCCAAGTGCTGGAATTAAGAGCGTGTGCCACCACCACCACCCGGCTTCCTTCTATTTTTAATAGAAGAAGCCACAAAGCCACATAGCAAAGAGCATGTAAATAGAGGAGCCAACGACATAGACGACTGACCACTTCCCTTGTTCCTCGGAGCAGAGCACTAGTAACCTGGTCCTCTCATGAGCAGATACTGATGACTTCATTCTTCTCTTCATTTCATACATGAACCCCATGAAACGAAGGTCTTCTGTGGATCCCTGGGACCTAGCACACCACAAGGCATATTGCGATTGTTAATCCATACTCGTTGAATGGATAAATGAATAAATGTCCTTTGCTGCCTCGTCCTCGAGTTTTCACTGCCCAGAGATGTCTCCTTAAATTCAGTGGCTCTGTGACTGTGACATATGACAGTTTGGGCTCTGTCCAGTGTAGAAGGCACTGCATGGTAACATGCAGAAATGTAACCGTTTCACACGTGTGCTTTGACATGCTCCCTGTATTTGGAGAGGAGTCGGGGTGGATAGAGACCGGAAGAGGAATTCGGAGGTTGCTTTCAGGAGGAAGAGATACGTAGCTCTAGGTGCAGAAAGTAGGGCTAAGGGAGACGTGAAAAGTATTGTGTGAGTTGAATGGGGAGAACGTGCCATTTTATGGGATAGAGAGGAGACAACAGTAGCGCGGGGGAGCGTGGAGCCTGGGCAACTGAAAATCTAACCAACAGAGAAGGATTTAGTAGACACTAAAACTTCAGAAGTGTCCCTCCGAAGCAATTCTTCATTAATATGTCAAATTCAGGTATCCATATCCACAACATTCACACATACCAGTGTAGGCAAACTCTCCACACCTGTTAGATGGCCTGGCCAGCCAAAGATCAGCAAGCTTCTGGGTTCAAGAAGCACAAACAGAAAACCAGAATGAGTGGTCACTCCCGCAGGGGAGTGTCTCTGTCTCTAGACATCTGTACTGGCCAAAGGCAGCCCCACCCCCACCACCAGCTTCCACAAGCTCAACCAACAAATGTGTGTAAATCCCTGCTCTGAGTGAACAGTGTGCTCAGGGTGAAGAGACTTGTAAGAGAACAAGAAAAGGGTCCCGCCCTCAAGGAGCTGGGTCCCAGTGGGGAAAGGGGTGACATTTAAATACTTCCTTAAGAGCAACCAAACTTACCAAGCTTAGGAGCCCTGGGTAAATATCCAGTTGTTTATGGGGGGGGGGTGTCTCAAAAGAGGGTCAGCCAATTGTATCCAGATAGAGTGTGGTGGCACTAACAGGTACTAAATATTGAAGACGTAAGAGTGTGCGGAAGTACAATAAAAGACACTCTGGCTTAAGCTAGGACTAAGGAAAGGGGTGAATGTATATTGCGTTGGTATATGGAAAGAGCTGGCCCAAAGGGACATGAATTAGGGGGGGGAAAAGATGGCCAAGGAAAGGAGGTACCAAGTGATGTGCACCAAGGGAATGATCCAGACATGTCCAAAACCAGGTATAGTCTCTCAAACCTTTGATCCCAGCATTTGGGAGGCAGAGGCAGGTGGATCTCTCTGAGTTCAAGGCCAGCCTGGTCTACAGAATGAGTTCCAGGACAACCAGATCCACATACTGAGACCCTGTCTCAAAAAAAACCAAACAAATAAACAAACAAAAAAGCAAAATTTCAAAAAATCATACAAACAAAAACCAGGCATGCATCCAGGCATACCCTTTCCTGAGGCATTTTTTGGCCAGGATCTCAAAGATTTGGCTCTTGTGATGAATCCTGATTGGTTTTCTTACATTAGGTAAACGAGGGCTGGAGAGACGGCTCAGTGGGTTGAGAGATTGTACTGCTCTTGCAGAGGACCTGAATTCAGTGTCCAGCACCCACTTCCGGTGGCTCACAACCACCTGTAACTCAGTTCCGGTGGATCTGCTGCCCTCTTCTGGACTCTGTGGGCCACTGCATTCACATGCATATACCTCACTTTGACCCATATGCATATACATAATTAAAGATAAATACATAAATGGTTTAAGTGAACTGTTCGGACCCTCTCCGTGGCATACTTACAGTGAAAGCTTTCCTGGTTTTGTGCCTGGTGGTTGTAGTTCGAGCATAGGGTCATATGCCTCAGTTAATCCATACTGGGTACAGGTGTACAGGAGGCAGAGGCGACTCACAGAGAGTCCCTATCAAACACTTGTAGTGAAAACCACTCTTCAGAAAGCTGAGAGGTTTGGTGTGGTGATGTTTAACTAAGCGGGTGCGTGCATTCTGCTCTCGGGAGCGAGATGAGCACGGTTGACCGCCACCCGCCTCTCAGAGGTGGCAGGGCCATGGTTTCCAGACACCGTCATTAGCGGACCAGTTTCACTCATGAGCTCCTTAATATTAGTCTAGTCAGTGACTCTCTGCCCTGGGCGAAGACCAGGAGCTATGGTGGGGAAGAGGTTTTCCGGACGGTTTGGAAGCACGGTTACTGGGAAATTGGTTTGGTATGGTCCTTACGCTGTCTGTCTCAGTATCACACGATGCAGACGCCTGAGCCCACTTAGACCTTCCGAACCAGTCTCCTGAGGTAGGCTCTGTGATCCATATTTTAAACAAACCTCCAAGGTCCATTTGCTGATTTACTTACAAACATTTCTTTGGGTCTGGCTACACGATAGATACCATTCCAGGCTTGGGGATGTTCTCGTGAATAAGACCAATAACGTATTTCCCTTAAAGAGACATGTTTTGTCTCAGCTCTTTTAGGTGGGGTTTGCAAAGCACTGCCTTAAAATAATCAGAGGGAGGGACTGCCACCAGAGTGGAAGAAATGGGGGATGGCAGAAAGAGGGGGAAGGAGTTGAAGGGAGAGAGGACCATAATACACAATTTGTTTAAAAACTTTGTAATGCTGTCTAATACATTATATGCTTATTTTTAAAATTGAAACACTAACAAGAGGTTACTGTAGGGCTATAGGAGGCAATGCGGAAGATGAGATGTCCAAAGAGGGTAGACACTGAGCTGGGCTTAGGCGAGCAGTTTGCATATAGAATAACTCAGGATCGGGCAAAGCCACAGGGGTCCCTCGCTCTGACTGCCTTAGTTATATGTCGCTGGTAACGAAACCCCATTCAAAACACAGTCCTTATAATTAAGTGTGTAGGCAGGCAGCTCTAGTAATCTGCTTTAGGTTCAGCTAAAACAAACCTGGCATGGCTGGGCCTCTCCCCACAGGGAAGCTAATCTTGGCTTTCTTCTGGTGTTGGGGAAGGAGCCCGGGGCCTCATATATGCTAAGTACGTGCTCACCCAAGCTGGCACTGTCAGCCCCACTCTATGCTTCTTCTATGAATAATGGTCTCAGGGTTCTACCAGGGGTCACCACAAGCAAGCAAGTGTCCACGAGTTCCACCTGCTGCATTCACTGAGGCCCCACTGGTCAAACCAAGATGGAGCCATGCCGAGCCCAACATGGGAGAGAAGCTGCAGTGTGTGGACACCAGAGGGTTACCTCTTTGGCTGTCACCGCAATGTATCAGTTGCTCTGGCCGGCTCCTGGTCTAGGGGTTCTCTTGCGTGCCCCTCTCTCTTTCCTATTTGGGATCCAGTATAAATTCCCACATGAAGGAATCCAGTTGGTATGCTCAGCTCTCCTCCCCTGGATCCTGGAAGAATCCTCCCTGTTGTCCAGGAGCCATTAAAGCTCCCATAGGACCAGCAGGAAATCCTGGCCAGTGGTATAGTCAACCCTGAATCAGAGGCACTCTCCTGTGCCTTTTGTGCATCTGTTTGTTGTGGGGGATTTTTGAGGGGAGATGCCTTTATGCTGTGGGTTCTGGGAGTGGAACTCAGGTCTCAGGCCTGGCAGGAAGCACCTCTACCTGCTGAGCCGCCACCTTGCTGGTCCTATGTGTGCAGGTATCTTTGTTGTGAATGTAGCTTTGTGTCTCCTGATCTCCACCTCAACTGCACCACTAGAAATGTGCCATGCCTTTGTAACCCCCTAACAAATAACCGAGGCACACGATAAACAATGAGACATACTATTTTCATCTTCCTTCAGTCACTTGGTTCAGATCCCTAGCTTTTATCAGGCAGGCCATGGTGACTCATTCCGGTACAGAAGTCTTGATCTGCACTTGGGTTTTCTTATTTTCATTTGAACGGATTGAGTCTGTGTTGTTGTTGCTGTTGTTTTTCTTACATGCTGAGGTGCTCAGGACTGACTCAGTGTTTCCCAGCGAACAGCTGAAGACAAGTGCGCCCCTTTATCCCATGTGCAAAAGCTGGCCCGGCCGAGCCGAGCCGAGCCATTCAGAATGGGCCTGTTTCCTCTTGTCTGGCTTCCTCTTAGTTGACAGTCCTCATCTGTTACTCTTTCCCAGGCAGGCACACAGGACAGCCTGGCCCAGTTGGCTTTTCCCTGATTTTACCACAACTGGAGAAAGTTGTGCACGTTCCCACGGTCGCCTCTTTGTCCAAATGATGGAAAACTGGCTTTTTCTTTTCTCCTAACTGGCATGGGTTGTGTTTGGGTCAGGAACCCAACATAAACTACAAAGAGTGACCTCAACCCAGGGAACTTGAGAAACATCTAGATAACACTGTTAGGAAATTCTTCCCTCACACGAACTGGCATTTGAAAAATGTACTGATTTTATGTACATTTTTTTTATAGTACTCAAACTAGTGTAATGGAAAAAATTGCATTAACTTTCACAAGTCAACAGACTTAGCTTAGGGCTGGGGGTGTAGCACAGCTGGTAGAGGACTAGCCTAGCTATACAAGGTCCTGTGTTTGTTCCCTAACACTGCTTACCTAAGCCAAGCATGGTTTTTGCATACCTGTGATCCCAGAATGTGGGAAATGGAGGCAGGAAGATTAGAAATCCAAGGTCATCCTTGGCTACATAATATGTTTGAGGGCAGCCTAAAAGATATGAGACCTGTCTCAAAACACACAAACAGACTTGATTTGACTAGAATATGTCAGTATGGTACTTTAGGGCTGTGAGCATAGTTCAATGGCTGTGGGCATAGTTCAGTGGCCATGGGCATGGTTCAGTGGCTGTGGGCATAGTTTAGCAGCTGTGAGCATAGTTCAATGACTGTGGACATAGTTCAGTGACTGTGGGCATAGTTTAGTAGCCAAGGGCATACATAGTTCTGTGGCCATGGGCATAGTTCAGTGGCTGTGGGCATAGCTCAGTGGGTGTGAGCATAGTTTAGTGGCCGTGGGCATAGTTCAGTGGCTGTGGGCATAGTTCAGTGTCTGTGGGCATAGTTCAGTGGTAGAGAACTTGTTTAAATGCCAAGACCAAGGGTTTAATCTCCAGCATCAAACAAAATAAGAACTGCAGCCAGGTGGTGGTAATCCACGCCTTTAATCCCAGCACTCAGGAGGCAGAGAGGCAGGTGAATCTCTGTGAGTTCAAGGCCAGCCTGGTCTACAGAATGAGTTCCAGGACAGCCAGGACTACACTACACACAGAGAAACCCTGTCTTGAAAAAAACAAAAACAAACAAACAAAAACAAAATAAAACAAAAAAAGAAAAGAAAGAAAGAACTGCTCTTCACTCTTCATTCTTCCAGAGGACCAGGTCAGTTCCTAGCACCCAGGTCAGGTAGTTTACAACACCTGTAGCTCCATAACTCTTCTGGCCTTCAAGGGTGCCTGCACTCACATACACACACACACACACACACACACACACACACAATTAAAATAAATTTTTAGAAAAATAAGGTCAACCAATTTCAATGCATTCACTCACTTGTCATGCTCAGTAACTGATTCTATCTGGGCCCCAAACAGAAAAAGAAAAGAAGCGAGAGAGTTCACAGTTGGGATGGCAGATTTCCACAACTGTATATAATGTGTTAATGTGTGAAACTGGGGAAATATAAATGCTGGAAATATAAATGCCCTTTGCCTGCCTGTGCAAAGAAAGCTGATTATTGCAGGCTGACAGAGAGCCTAAAGGCTTTCCAAAGGTACCCATCCAAGAGTGTATAGATGAACCATTGTCACAGGGCCTGACAGAGTTGGGCAGCTTCCCATGGTTAAGACTGTATTTGATTGTAGATCACCACGGAATTGTCGCCATGAGACACAAAAGAGTTTTCACCCTCTCATTATTGCCTGGTAATTTTGATGAGGGATTTTTACAGGCTGTGTTATGCGTTATTGTCTGTCCTTCTGCCTAAATGTGGAGGTTGTGGGCCCCAGAGCTGGTTTGGAAACAGCTCACTCAGCAATACAGGCAGACAGTAAAAGGGTGTGGCCTTCACCTGCAGGTGACTCTTGGTCTGTCCTGGAGAAGGGGGTGGGGGACAGTAGAGCCCTAACTCCTTTGGCTGTTTCATGTAGGCAAGACATTGAGAGTGCATCAGGACACCCCAATATCAGATTTATTCTACCTTTCAGGGGACACTACCAGATACATTTCACCCCCTGTCTCTACATCACTTTGATCTAGCTAATGATTGATCAATTATCAAGCTAGAAAGCCAAGTTCTAGAAGGATTTTTGACCAAGGACTGTTAAACACAACAGAACTCTTTTTGATCTCGGGGAACAGGCAAACTCTTTTTTTTTTTTTTTTTTTGTTTTGTTTTGTTTTGTTTTAAGGAAGGGCTCAAACCTTGGGCATGCCCGTAGGAGAAGTTTTAAGGTGGGTTAATTAAGTAGGAAGACCTGCCCTCAATGCGGGCATCACAACCCACTGGACTGGGGTTTCAGATCCAAACAAAAGGAGAAAGCAAATTGATCACCAGCAATCATCATTCTCTGTTTCCTGACTATGGATGCAACATGGTCATAGAATCCATATTCCTGCTGTCATGCCTTCCCTGCTGTGATGGACTGTACCAAAATAAAGCCCTCTCTTCTTTGGGGCTGGAGAGATGGATTTGTGGTTAAGAGCACTTACTGCTTTCACAGAGGAACCAGCTTTGGTTCCCAGCACCCACAAGGCAGTTCACAACCATCTGGAACTCTAGTTCCATGGAGTCCTATGCCCTCTTCTACCTCTGCTGGCTCCTGCACGCATATGGGCACATACACTAATGCAGGAAGCACATGTGCGTGTGTGTGTGCACACGCGCGCACACACACACACACACACACACACACACGCACACACATGCACATCTTTGAAAGAAAATCCCCCTTCCTTAAGTTGCTTCTGTAAGGTATTCAGAGACAGCAACTACAAAGTGACTAATACACAGTCCTTCCAATGCTTCACTTAGGAAAACCAGCACGTCCCCCGGGCATTGGGAAGAACTCAGGGGATTTCCGGAAGTCTTCCAAAAGGCAAATGCACACTGATAGTAAAATGCAGATCAGACTGTGAGGTGAATCAGAAAAGAGCAGTCCCAACATCCTATGGGGCAGGAGGTTTGCAGTCTCTTGGCCGGTGGAGATTATCTGGGAAGGAGCTAGCTGGGAGACAAGCTTCAAACGCAGTGTGATTTCAGCAGGCAGACTTGGTGGTCAGAGCCCTTTTGGAAAGATAATGTGGGTGCATTCCATTCTTCGAGGGGAAGCAAGCAGGGCAAGCAAGTCGGTGCTCCAGCTGGGATGACCAAGACTGAAGAAAGTAGCGGCATCAAGGACCTGAGAGAAACTCAAGGAGGCTGCTGTGGTTTGGGTTTGGCCTGTTCTCTTCATCCACTTGATTCCATTTGATCCACTTGATCCACTGTGTAAGAAGTGATGGAGCCTAAAGACTGACACCTTTTTCACAGGTTTGGGGTAGGTTTTGTTTTGGTTTCATTTGTTTGTTTTTCCCCGAGAACAGATTATATAGTCATACTGTATGTCTATAATCCTGGCACTCCCAGAAGGCTGAGGTAGAAGGAATTCAAGACCAGTCTAGGCTACAATGCCAGTGTCGGGCTAGTTTGAGACTTTTTTATGAATCAAAAGGAAACGACAAGAAACACAGACGGTTCTGATATGAGGCAGTCCCTCCCACTTTGTCTCTTTCTCCATTAAGTGCCTACTTCTCACTCGCACCTGGAGCAAAATGAAGCCTTCACAAGATGACCAGTGGTGGCTGCCCGATCTAGGATTTCCCAGCCTGTAGAACACATGAGCCGAAACAAATCCCTCTCTACAAGTATCCTGTCATAGCCACAGAAGACAGAGACACAGAAGAAGAAACGGGAAAGTGACATTTTCTGATGTGACTGCCGGAGAAGTGCATCATGGGAGGCAAAGCTAGGAATGAAGAAGAGCGATGTGTGTGGAGGCCTCTGTGACTTTTCTGCCTCGGATCACTGCTTGGGTGTGGTGGCAGGAAATCCTAGAACCCCCATTAAGTCACATCCCTCACGTGAAGAAGATGTGCCTAGAGAACTCCACTGTCCCTGCCACGGAACACGAAGCCCTTTAACTTCACATGTGACTCATGGTTACAGAGGCCTCGCTGAACAGCCTGTTTGTACCGTGATGCAATGGACATGCGTCCCATGGAAAAAATGAAAAGAGCCATCCCAGCAGGACGCCAGGGCGCAGTTGAGGAAATCCTGTGATGTGTCATCCATGCAAGCTAGAAGGTCACCGGAGCACTGGGCGGCCCAGCAGCAACTCTGTTCTTGAAATGTCACCAAGAGGTGGGGCAGGGTGTTCTGGGCACAGATCAAGTTTCTGATGTCTCGGGGATGAACTGGAGAGCCATGCAAGCTGGGTTCTCAGGCGATGTCTTTGGCTGGATGTGAGTTCCCAGAGGCCTGGGCACCCAAGTTCTCTCACTGGCTTCTCTCACCACCTTGCTGGTCCAGCTGTGTCAGCAAAGCATCATTCCTGACCCCAAGGTGACTGTGGCCATTTTTCTTTCTTTTATCCCCATCCAAATCTCTGTTTCCTGTTCCACCCTTCAACCATGTGAATTTCCAATGGGAGTTAAGAGTACTTCAGGCAGGGCAACCTTCCAGCCCCCTCTATATTGCCGTGCCCTGATGTATCCAAAGCCTTGACTAACAAGCGCTTTGCTCTCATGCATTGGAAACAAAAAGCAAAAAAAAAAAAAAAAAAAAATTAGGCATTCTTCCATAATATTTTCCCTAGAGATACAATGCCTTTATTGTTAAATAAGTTAGATATCACATGATATAATATTCAGAGGACACCAAAATGTTTAGGGTAAAAGGAAAATGTTCTCCCCTCCCCTCACTCAGTCAGTTCCCTCTGGGGAGGTAATGACCTCTCTGGGTTCAGTCTTCTGTGTACCCTACATACTCTAATATGTTTGTTTTTAAGATCCACTCCCCTTAGCAAACATCACCACGGTGATTACTACCCTCATCACTCCCTCCTCTCCTGTCACATGATTAGTTGCTACTGGCCTCAGGAGAGGGAGCCAAGGTCAAAGGCAGAGAGCCTGATATCTGGAAGTCTTTCTTTATCTGTAGGGAATACCCTCGCTCCAAATCCTCCCTCCCCACCCCCAACCCCAGCTCAAAAGGGTCTTAAATTCACTATGTAGCTGAGGATGACTTTTGGCCTTTTCTTTTCTTTCTTTCCTCCTCCTCCTCCTCCTCCTCCCTCCTCCTCCTCCTCCTCCTCCTCCTCCTCCTCCTCCTCCTCCTCCTCCTCCTCCTCCTCCTCTTTTAGACAGTCTCGCTATGTATTCCTAGTTAGCCTAGGAATATGTGTATATCCCTATGTAGACCAGGATGACTTTGGGCTCACAGAGGTCACAGAGATTCACCTGCTTCTGCCTTCTGAGTGCAGGGATTAAAGGGATGTACCACTCTACCGGGCAACCTTGACTTTTGAACCTCTTACCTCTACCCTCCAAGTGTGGGGACTACAGGCGCGTGCCACCATGCCTACTTTTACGCAGTACTGGGAATAGGGCCTCATTAATGCTAAGAAAGCCTTCTACCAGCTGAGCCACATCCCCGAGGCTGTTGCTTATTATTCCTCTTAGCTCCCTGCATCAGAATACATCTCCTCCAAGAGGGGGAGGGTCGTTTGTTTTGTCCACTGCCACTGGTGTTTCCCAAGCATGTAGAGCAGTGCCTGGCACACAGTAGGTGCCTAATAAATAGCTGGATGGGTGCTCTAGGCTTGAGGGGTCCTGGACTTGACTCACACTTCTTAACTGGTAACCTGACTGCTTTCCCCTCTCTCTTATTCTTGGGCCAGGGGCCTGACACCCACTGTCACCACAGGGGAAAGGCCTGCTTCACCCTCCATGAAAACAGTTTCTTCTCACTTTTTGTAATCTCGGAGTAACCATTCTTCCTCTCTTTCCGCATTTCTCTCTCTTGCCAGCTTTAACACTTGCTTCATTTTTTTTTTTTCCTGACAATAAAAGAAACCAGGCTTTATTGTAAAACGAGAGCCCATGAACTCTAAGGACATCTTCACATATGTCAGATACTTTCTGTAACTGCTTCTCTGCCCATAAATGCAATGGTAAGAGCCAGCCACCATACACAGATTGGTGCAGCTCATTAGTCTTCCTTTGTGCGCTCGCTGAATTGAAATACACGAAGCTGCCCGTGTTCAGTCATTCAGACCCACGCAAAGGCAACTGTCTATGGTTCAACCCAGTGATTTTAATCTCAGCGGAGGTCATCCTATACACAATGCTTTAGGCCCTACTCTTTTCGAACGCTCCATCAGCACCACTTACCAGTCCTTCTCTGTCCTGGAACCCCCTCACGAGTTTGCATTAACAGCACAAATAATTCATAAGCATTAGCAAGTCAGAGGGGAGCCCTGCCACTCACTCACCGTCCAGATTTCCTGAGTCTTGATGCGAATGACTGATGGCCTGTGGTGTTCTTCCAGGAAATGCTTCCCACCAAGTCCCCCAACCAATTGCTGCTATGCAGAGTCGCACTGGATATTTGACGCAAATGGTGTCTTCCTGGGGCTAATGCTAACTATGCTCGCTACTCACACTGCCCTCCAATATCAATGTGGTCCGTCACTAATGGCGAACCTTTAGACTGCTGTGTATCTTGCTCTCTCATGAATATCATTTCCCCCCATTTGTTGTTTGGGGTTTGTTTGTTCGTTTGTTTTTGGATTTCTGGCCCAGCACCAGTAAGACAAAGAACAAACTAATTATTTGAGCTTAAAAAGAAATGGGTTGCTCCTGGGTCCCCTGCTTTGTTTCAGCAAACAGCAGCAAGACCGTTAACTCTTGACATCTCATCACAGCCCTGAGGGGTCTGTGGAACATGTGTCTCCGCTGAGTTGTGATCCTGCTCCCCAACCCCTAAATGACTGTCCAGGGACACCATCTATGTACATGAATCCCTTTGGGCCTGGCCTCATCCTCTGGGGCTCAGTACAGCCCTTTTCATAACTGAGCCTCATTTGCTTTAGAGCTGGCTAAATTCGACCCCAAAGATTACGTGTCCATCCAAACCATTCATGTAAGATTGGGCGTGTGGACTGTAAGATCACCTGTTCTTGAGGTTAATAGCATCATGCCAATGCAGCTGCAACAGATTAAAAGGCTGGACTTGAATATTTTGGCCCCAAGAACAAAACAGTAACAGGAGACCAGACCATGAAAAGTAATCTGCAGCCTACAGGACACATCAAACGGGAGGGAAAACAAGGCACAGGAGCGATAGACAGTCTCCTCCACCCATCAATCAGTGGCTAGCTCTTTACGCAGGGGTGACAGACCATAAAATCGGATACCCAGCTCTGAGGTCAATGGGCTTGCCTTCAAATCCTCCCCAGTGTGTCACCAGCTGTGAACCTATCCCTGTCACCAGTTGTGAACCCACCTCAATAGTTTTCAGTGAACTGAACTAAAAACAAACAAACACAAAACAAAAACACCTACAGTAAGGATTGCAGAAAGAATTCATGAAAAACATTGGACATATTTGAACATAATCACAGAAGTTTAGATATACACAAAAAGAAATTAGTTTGAGGATTTTTCTTTCTTTTTTTCTTTTTTTCCTGAGACAGCAGAACTTGCTATGTAAACCAAGTTGGCCTTGAACCCACAGAGAGCTGCCTGCCTCTCCTGCCAGTGCTGGGGATTAAAGACGTGTGCCACCATGCCCAGGTCTTTCTGTGTTTATTCTCACAAACACAGCATCAAGACATTAACCAACTTCAAAAAACAAAAGCCCAAAACACAGAAGCTGGGCATGGCACACACCTTTAACCCCAGCACTTGGGAGGCAGAGACAGGCAGATCCCAGAGTTCAAGGCCAACCTGGTCCACAGAGTAAGTTCCAGGACAGCCACAGCTGCACAGAGAAACTCTGCCTCAAAAAAGCACAAAACAAAACACAACAGCAACAGTGACAAACTCTTATGAATTAGGAGATAAACTTAAAGGGAAAACAACTCTGACACTCCACAATTCTATTATTTGTTTGCTTGTTTGTTGTTTTTCAAGACAGGGTTTCTTTGTTTAACAGCTCTGGCTGTCCTGGAACTTGCTTTGTAGACCAGGCTGGACTTGAAATCACAAAGATCCAACTGCCTCTGCCTCCTGAGTAATGGGGTTAATGGCATGCACCGCTATGTCCGACTTCAAAACTCTATTATTTACATTCTTGGTGTGTCCGTGTCACCTTTCCACAATTTATTATATTCAGCTGCTTCATTCATCATCACTTTCCTATTGCAGCATAATTTCAAATTATAATTTTATTATTATTGTGTGTGTGTGTGTGTGTGTGTGTGTGCACATGTGGAGGTCAGAGGACAACTTGCAATTCTCTTCCACATTGTGGGTCTTGGGAATCGACTGAATTCTGGTCATAAAGCTTGGCTGCAAGTGCACTTACCCACTGAACCATATCAAGGACTTAGTGAGATTTAGTTGTAATAACCATTTCAACAAATGTATCAGAACACAATCAATTAAGATTCTCCCTTTGAGCATCTGTTTTGTCTTCATTTGGGGGGGGTGTCTTTTATTATGTTCCTGGTTCTATTATTGAGTAGAGAAAAAACAAGGAATATAAAAGGAAGGACACTACTTCTCCTAGTTTGGTGGAGGAGAAGGTTTATTATAGATGAGGGAGAGCAAAGCCAGAGACAACTTGGAAGGGTCCAGACTGAACGTGTGACCCGGAGCCAGGCCATGTGAGGAAAGGGGAGAAGAAAGGAAAAGAAAAGATAGGGAAAAAAGTGGGAGGCGGTAACCGAAAATGACTGGATTATATAGGGAAGAGCAGCCCAGCCTTCGAGAGTTCAGGGTAACGGCAGGGTATGCCAGCCAGGAGGACCCTGTAACAGGGACTGAGGGATGCTGGGAGAATCTGATATGTTAAATAGGCACCTCAGTTAGCAATCTGTCCCGCGTTTGAGACCTGACAATTATAGTGACTTGAAATACTCAATTAAAAAACTAATCTTGACGTCTTTTCGCTGAGGTTCACAGCTATTTTCTAGCTCAGATCTGAGAACGTTGCTTAAGTACTGATGAGCAGAGAAAAGGTAACGGTTTTATTTCGGCAGACTTTAAACTGGACAGCTCTAAGAATTCCCAATCCACCTTATCCGGTCCAAAGAGTTACGAGGATGATGGATAATCGAGACAGGCACTTCAGAAATTAACTTTGGGGCAGGGCTTTTAGTTCAGTGCTAGCGATTCGTGCTTACTGTGTGCAAAGCCCTGGATTCCAGCCCCAGCAAGGGGGAAAAAAAATCTTTAAAATGGACTGAATAAATTCACATTATTTTATTTTCAATCCCCACACGCCCCCGATCCAAGCGTAGGCATTTGCATTATTTAGGGCACAGAGAGCGCAAGGCTCTGGTAGCAGATCACACAGCAGCTGGTAGAAGACAGAGCGTGCCGTCAGCTGATTCTGAATTCCAGGTCTCTCCACCATGCTCGGGGGAGGGGAGCTCCCAGGACTTCCTGCCCCTAGGCAGAAGGTTGAATCTGGGATGGCCAGGTGGGACTCAGTGGTCAGCCTCTCCAACCCCACCGGGGGACTCTTCCTTCCGGACTCTGGGTTCCTCAGGCTCCGAGCATGCCCAGTGCTCTCCCCGCCGGTCCAGACAGTGCTGCCAGGGCGCCGTGGCTCCAGGTTTTGCGTGCGATCCTAGGCGGGGCCAGGGCAGCGCAGCCCCGGGGACTCCGGGCTCGGTCGGAATTCCCCGGACGCGACGCCCTGGCGGCGCCCGCAGCGAGGCGCTACCTTGGGACCCGGATCGGGATCTAAGCCGGGAAATCAGGCACGGCCGAGGCCCTCACGGTGGCAGGGGGACAAAAGATTCCCGGGACGCCTGGCACCCAGGTCCGGCCATAGGGTCCTAAGCATCTCTCCATCCTTCTGTTAACATATTCATTCAGCAAGATGTTTTTAGTTCTTATTGGGTGTCAAGGGTTCTTTAGAAGCAGGGTCTCTTGAGGGGCGGGGCTACCTAGCAGACACCGAAGGGACGGGTACACCTCAAGTTGGATCTAAGTCAAGGGAAGACAGGCAGAACCGACTCCATCTGCCCGGTCTGCCCTCCTTCCCGCTCCATGGGCACCACGCTCGCGCTCGTGGTTCTCGCACGGACTTTTCCGTCCTAGGAAAGCTTCCTCGTTTAGCTGCGTGACTGAGTGGCTTTTGTCACTTGATCTGGCCGTTCCAACGGCTCTCACCGGGCCACCCCCTAGCCTCCTCTCCTGGCCCCTCTTCCCTGTTCTTAAGAATCTGTCACCTCACACACACTGCGTTGTTTGCGGAGCTGTTGTTTGCTTGGGAGAGGCTCCCCTCCAAACTCCCAACAGATTTTATTTATTTTTGTCTATATTAAGTGTGAAGAACGTAAGTAACTGTTGAATGGATACGCGATACATGTTTGGATGGCTACGGGTGTAATGGACGTGGAGAGTGGGCGAGCAAGAGGTCAGGACTAGTTTAGAAAGGTAGCCAGAAAGGCCTCTCCTACGGAAGGTACCTGTTCGGTGAGAGGGCGCCAGGCACCAGCAAGGCTGGGGCAAAGGCGTCCTACCCCGAGGGAAAGGCAGCGCAAACGTCCCGAGGCGGGTCAAGTTCAGAGGGTGTGATGGAGGGGAAGGTGCACTCGGAGCGCAGGAAGGCAGGTGTGGGAGGAGGCGGAAGAGGCCGGCAGGAACGCCCGCCAGCCAGGGCCCCTACCGGCCTAGGGAAGGGCTAGACCGGCTTGGGAGTCCTAGACTAGCAAATGGGGGATACCGCGCTGGAGTCAGCGCGACCCCCGACGCCGCCACGGAGCCGCCCAGCACGCTTGCTGTCATTTCAAAGACTCGTTGAGCGCCAAGTCCTTGCCATTCCTAGGCATGCGGAAAGTCAGGCACACAGTAGGTGTTCAATAAATGCTTAAGGCATGAGAGGCCGCGAGCGTGAGCCAGGGAACTCGGAGGTCTGCAGGGGGTTCGGCAGGTGGCCCGCGGAGGCACGTGGCAGCGTCTCCCCCAACCCCGGGCCCGCCCCAGTCCCGGGTCCCCCGCCCCGCGCGCGGGCCCGTCGCGGCCACAGCCGGGCCGGCGGGAGCCGCCCGCGGGCTGCACTGGGCATGCTCAGACGGCCGCCAGGTCGCGGCGCGAGCGAGCTTCCGCGCCGCCCGCCCGCGCGACCTACCTGGGCGCCCCGCGCCCCCCGGATGCTGCAGGTACGGACGGCTGGGACCTCCGCGGGGCGGGCCTGGGGCGCGGGCGGCCGCGATCGTGGACACGAGGGCGCCACCCCACCCCCACCCGGCCGGGGCGCGGCGGACAAACGGGAGGACTAGTGGGAGGGCTGGCAGCCCCGGGTCCTCGCGCCACGTCGGGCATCTTGAGGGGCGCAGGCCCGGGTCACCTGGCGGGGCCGGGGCGGGGCGCGGGCGGGGGCGGCGCAGGGCCAGGCGATCAGGACGCGGCGGCGCGGACGTGGGCGTGCGCTCCAGTCTGGCGGAGCCCGGGGGCCCGCGCTGGTATCCGCAGCCCAGCGGAGGGGGCGCACAGCTTGCGGGGATCTAGCTCTCCGCGGCCCCCGAGGCTCGGCACCCCGGGGTGAATTTGCCTCCCTATGGCAAAGATGGCATTTCCTGGGCCCGGCACGAACTCCTGCGCCCAACCAATCCGCCCCGCTCCTCGGGCGATCCGGGTGGCTTCTCTGCTAACTTGCAGTGGACACTGCTGCTGTGTGCGGGAGGAGAGCGCGCCTGAGAACCACCCCCCCCCCCGACCCCGGCTGCTGCCACCAAACTTACTATGAACTTGAGGGTTGCCTTTAAAAAATTCATGGGAAGTTAAGACAACTTGACACCTGGGTGTTAGGTGAAGGTGGAGGGAGCTTGTGGTTGGGAAACGCGAGACCTAGCTTCAAGTTGGGTTCTTCCCCTTGGCCAGCTGGTGACCTTGGACGAGTCGTTTAACCTCTCTGATCCTCCATTTCCTCCACTGCACGCAGGCAGTAATAATGCCCACTTCGCCTGGTTGGTGGTGAATTAAGTAGGATAAATGATTGTGGAGGTGTTTGGCTCCGTGCCCGGCACAAAGCAAGCGAGCAGTTGGCGTGATGTGATTTTAATTCAGTTAGAGACCCTCGTGGCTCCCATTTTGTCAGGAAATTAGAATTAGGCAAGCATTTTCTGGGTCTGTGTTTGTGCCCAGGAGAGCGTCTGCTGAAGACAGAGGCTTTGGAAAAGCAACTTAACAGCGGTGGTGAGCGGAGAGCCTCTTGTTAAAGGCAGTCTGTGAGTTCAGAAACTCCAGAAGTTGACACTCGGGCCCTACTTACAGAAAGAACTATTTTTGCAAGATGATCCATCTTTGCAAATGTCGAAGCAGATGAATTGTAAAGCCTGTTTGGGAAGAAGATGTCTATGCTGCAAAGCTCCCAGGCCTAACCTTAAGTACTTGAATCAGTGTGCCGGCTTCTCACAGTGAGTTTGCTCTTTCTTTGTGGTGGGTGCCACTTGTAAGTTATAGGGTACAGAGCAGCCTCCTTGGTTGGTCAGTAGATTTCAGTAGCAGCCCTCTCCCAACTGCACCAATCAGGAATGTCTGGGTTGCAGTGTCCCTCTTTCCCCCCACTTTAGTAGGATCGATCGAGATAACCTCTGCTTTTTGTCTAGCCTGGGTTATCTGAGAATTTCATCTGAGGCTTTTTATAATACTGTGGAACCTTTGCAGTCACCTCGTAGAGTTGTACAGGGTATAAGGGTCATCTCATTTCGGTTTTACGGTTCTCCCTCTGGGCCTGGTGTTACTCCCATTTTATAGAGGAGGAAGTTGAGGCTCTGAGTGGGCAGCTGTACTGTCCTGGGCAGGGATGGAGGAACCCAAGGCTTCTGGTTCTGAGGGCTGGGTTCTTTCTTCTGGATAAGCCTGCCATGTGTTGTGTAGAAAGACTTCACGCAAATGTCTTTGCTCGTGATTAATCGAGATCTAGACTGTATTGGAAACTGGAAGCCTTTCTGAAATTGACTAGTTGAAAATTAACGACAGTAAGCTATTATCTGACAGAGAGTAGTAGGCCATTCTAGTTAAATATTCTAGTATACGAGCGCTCCCATAAATCCCCGCATACGGTTAATGGAATACCAATCTGCCGAGAATTAGAATAGAATAAAACATGCCTAATACTCAATATTGATCTGGGTTGTCTCTGGTGATTTGTCTTCTCCTCCAAAGACTAGCGTATGCAAATTAGACATGGATTGCAGACTAGAGGTCAGGTTACTGAGGGCATTTGGAATAGCTGAGGCATGCCTTTGAGCAGATGTTTCTGTTTGGAGGTGCAGGCCTGTAGGCAGGGAGACATGTTGAACAGACCAAGGGACCCCCAACCTGGAATCCAGGGTGCCAGGATGCACTTCCCTGAAGTTCAGGCCAGATCCATGGTGGGCCTTAGTGTGGCTCTGGGCATGAGAAAGATCCCAGCTTACCTAGGAGCCAAATCCAAGGTCCCAGCTTGAAGCCCTCATTTTCACCTGCTCTCATACAGCAAAGGTATGATAGCTTTTAATATGCCTGTTGAGGTCTCAACTCCAGCCGGTGAGACAAGGTCATAGACAAAGCTTGTCCCAGGAAGAAGTTGGGGTTCTAGGTTGGTAATTGGTCTCAGTCTTAATATGGTCACTGCTCTCAGAATTTGTTGGCTGCGACCTGGAAGTTTAATTACAGTGCTGTACACACCCCCCACCCCCAACACACACATACGTGAGCTAGCAAAGATAGGGTGAGATCAGAAGCAAGAGGATTCATTGCGGCCTTCTGAGCTGCATACAGGTCCCTGAATGTGAGGAGCACTGTCTTCTAAAAATGAGTATAACCTGCT
The DNA here is from genome assembly GCA_026225945.1 of Cricetomys ansorgei. Taxonomy (NCBI): domain Eukaryota; kingdom Metazoa; phylum Chordata; class Mammalia; order Rodentia; family Nesomyidae; genus Cricetomys; species Cricetomys ansorgei. The sequence goes on from JAMJFZ010000182.1 coordinate 1,248,843, forward strand.
GGAGAGAGCCCGAAGACGTGGCACATCCCCTTTCCACCCAGTTCTCGGGGACTGGCGTATTGGGAAGGGACTGGTGATTTGTGGTCCTCCCTCTGGACCATAATCGCAGGGCTTACCTCCCTGCCCCAGACAGTCAGTTCCTGGAAAGCAAAGCCTGGCCCCTTTTCTCTTCTCAGGCTCTGTGGCAAGGCTGGAGTGCTAATGGTACTCCGCATACCTCCCTGGTGGGTGTGTGGGTCGATCCTCTGCTGCCTTTCACCCATACTGTAGCTGAGAGGACTGGGCCGTGTCCATGTCGCTCCTGTCTGGGCCCAGTGACCTCAGGCTCTGATCTTACAAAGGTCTCCCATCTTTTGGCTGAGGAGACTCGGCAAAGCTCTTTGTAGGCTTCACAAAGGCTGAAATCTGGTCTGGCCGTGATTTCTAGAACCCAGAAGTCTTGCATCTTCTTAGAGTTTCTGCTTGCATCAGCACCTGAAGCCACGTCTACCTCCACGTTATCTGGTTATCCTAAGGCCCTTGTAAGTGCAGATCCAAAAGCAAATGCAGATTTTTGTTAAGGCCATACTGTGCCAGGCCCTAATGCTGCAGATCTGGAAGCTGAACCGAGCTATGTAACTGTGCACAGTTGGGAAGACCATAGGCACATGTTGCGTATGTGTGTCTCCATCTACCCAACCTCTCTCCTAACTGCTCTAAAGTTGGGTCAAGTTAGCCATAGGTGACGCGAGGAGTGGCAGCCATTCATCCCGATAGTGTGTTAGTTTACTTATCGCTGTGATCAAACACCTGGCGCGGTCAGCTTAAGGAGGAAGGGCTTATTTGGGCTCCCGTAGTATAGTTCATTGTGGCAGGAAAGTCATGACTGTAAGAGCTTCAGTTGTCTGGTCACACTGGATCCACAGAAAAGAGAGAGAGAGAGAGAGAGAGAGAGAGAGAGAGAGAGGTGTGACCGCTGATGCCCTGCTTACTTTCTCCTTTTTATGTAGTCTGGGGCCCCGGGGTCACGGGATGGTGTCACCCACATTGTGAGTGGTCTTCCCACCTTAATGAAACCAATCTAGAGGGTGCCTGGCAGTACTAGGCTTGCCTCCTTTGTGATTCTAGATCCCATCAAGTCGAAGGTCATCATTAAGCACCTTGGACGGTTATCAGGAAATAGAGGGTGTGTGTGTGTGTGTGTGTGTGTGTGTGTGTGTGTGTGTCTTAACACTTGCATGAAGCCTCGAAGGTAGTTGACGCTCAGAATAATTGGGGTGCTCCCAGGTTGCTGAGTATGGCCAGGCTTCACCGTGTGTAGGGCTAATGCTGATTTTCTCTCTCTTGCCTCTGCGTTAGAGTTCCTCGTACCAGAGATGCCTATGGGTGTCTCTTCTTCCAAATCAGTGTGGCCCTCACTGGCCGTCAGGCGCTGCCTGAGTGCCTAAGTCCTCACAGCCACCCTCTGCCTCCCCAGAAGGGTGCTTGGAAGGCAGGAGGGGGTGTCGAGCCCATCTACCCTCTGCGCGCCCCTCCGTGGGTGATGTTCCCATGGCTGTAGCAGGCAGAAGCGCTTGCTAGGCAGCTACCGAATCAGAGGTCACTCTGTTTCCTTTTGGGGTCATCAGGGCTCTGCTGACAATGTTTTCTGAACCAAAGTCTGGGTGGGCTCTATCCTGTGAAAAAGAATGTCAGCGGCTGGTGCTGTGTAAGGGGAGTCCCAGGAGGTGTTTGGATATCAAGAGAGTGGAATTTTTGAGGCAGTTTGATGGTTTATGTGGAAAGTTACGACACAAGCTTTGGAGCTGCGATAGTTCTGGAAACTGCAAGCTCCCCGACAGATTGTCAGTATGCACAGGCTTTAAGAAACGCATACGCAGCTTGGCTGCAATAATGGATTTTCAGTGCTGAGTCTCTGGTGCTGAAGCACGGGAACCCTCCCTGCCTCTGAGACTTCGTAACTCCTACCGGGCCCATTTCACCGATGCATCGAACAAACAAGGCTCAGACAGAGATAGCAGAGACTTCCCAAAAGGCCAAAGCAGCACAGCGAGGATCTGAACCCGAATCTATCCCTAGACTGACAACTCTCCTGTGAAGTGAAGGTCATCACAGGCCTTGTTTCTCTCAAACAGGCTTTCTTAAACCAGCTAATGACCCACTAAAGTCTGGTACAGTCCCCTCCCTTTGGTACTGGACTTCTGGAATCATTGCTGAGTTTCCACCTTGTGGAGGCCCACTCCCAAGTCTGGACCATGGGTTCCCTTCCTCAGGACTGGAGGAAGGCACAATTCAGGTCCCGGAGAGCTTTGCTGGCTGGGCGCTGTGTTTATGAGTGGAGATGAGCGTGGGCGTGGGGTGGAGCCCTGGCCTCTGTACCCGCCTCCCTTAGATGAGTCAGCTTTGAAGGCCAGACCAGGGAGGCGGCAGCTCCCTGGCAGCCGTCCCCTGCCCTCTCTGGGCATATGGCTTGACCCCTCTTATGCCCCACATCCCCTCCCCGTGTCTGGTTGGCAAATGCACACGTGTAGTTGTAGAACATTGCAGTGTCAGGGGGGCAGGAGACACACGCAGATGGTGCTTCTCCAAGAAGCAGCTGTCACCATCACCACCACAGTGGCCTCCACATGTCCAGTCCCTGTCCAGTCTGTTCCTATAGCCAAGGAGTTCCGGTGCTCCTCAACCCTTCCCTTGGCCCCGTGCAGCACCTGGCCCTGAGCTTCCAGCTCTGCCTCATGGTTCCTGCGGCTTGGGACTGACAGGGCTTGTGAATGGCTTCCTTCCTCCCAGGTAGGCTCAGCCTCTGGGGTTGATCTTGAAGTGTCCAAGCCCCCACAGCCTTGCCCTGATGACCCTTTCAACACTGGCAGTTTTGTGGTTAATTAGCATAGTCTGTAGTAGTACCGCCTCCCCAGCTGTGCCCCGAGCCCTGCTGCAAAGACAGGGTAGATCTCAATCTCTCCCTCATCTCCTCCCTCCTTCCCTCTCTCCTCTACCCCTCCCTCCCTCCTTCCTCTTAAGCTTTGTTTTTAACTCTATTCTGACCTAATCAGACTCAAAGGAAAATTTCAAGAGCACCATGAGGAGCCCCCATTACCATTTACCCCATTTATCATATCCTTCTTTGTGCATTGTTTTTCTCTGAGAATCACTGATAGGCTCTTCCTCCTTTTTTCCTGAAAGCAGGCGCATCCTTTGCATACCTATGGTACCAATTTCATTTTACTTTTTAGTTGTTAATAACAGGCTCATAACCTTTCCACAGACTTGCATTCTGCTCGCTATCCACCCCCACCCCCACCCTTTGCACACACACCCGCTTAGTGCCTTTCCTTCCTACAAATAGTGCCTCTTCCTCTTTGGTATTTTCAGATGTGTGTGCCCACATGTGTCTGTGCTTGCTTGTGTGTATGTGTGTGTAAGAGGAAGATTCACACATGAGAAAATAGGATATTTTGTTGTATGAATTTTACTTCTTTGTTTCTGAGATTGGGTCTTATGGAGGTCCAGCTAACCTCAGTCCCATATGTGAATTTGAGGGCTGCAGGCGTGAGCCGCTGTGGGAATGCAGAGCTTCGTGCTTGCTAGACAAACACTCTATCAAGGGAGCCTCACCCCCATCCCTCCCCTCCAGCCCTGTAACTTTTAGATTTCAGAGATTAATAGTTACGGTACTGCCTCGTAAACTGTAAACCTTAGCTCAAGCCACTGGCCTCACTAATGTCCTCTGTGGAGCAGAGTCTCTGACCCAGTGTGGTATGTTCCAGTTATCATGTCTCCGCTAGAGTGCTTTAAAGTTTAACAGTTATCCTGATTGCCCGAGGCCTTGGCATTTCTGCTTTGTGTGGGTCAATCATTTTGTCACAGGTCCTTCAACTCGGGGCCTTTCTCTATTTCGACTCAGTATTTCATCCCTAGAGCCTGCACAGTGCCTGCCTGGACACCCCACGGTGGGTAAGCTCTCGGTGAGTACAGATCTTGGTGAGTGCGGAAGAAAGTTGGTGATGGGAAGTGAAGCAAGTTGCCCAGCTTTCTGCATCCCTACCCTTGCGTTGCTGAGGGAGGTTGGTGTTATTCTTGTAATCTTGCTGTAGATAGGTTTGAATCCTGCTATTTGTATATTAGCCTCCCCCCTCCCCCACCAAGAGGGTGGGATAGTGAGCCTACTGTTGGCACAGGTCTATAAGCAACCTCGGTGCTGGGTTGGCAGGTATGTCGGAGAGGCCAGTGGAATACTTGATGAGGAGGGAGACTCACTCTTAAGGTTCCCCTGCCCCCAAATAGCCTCCTCCAACCGCACCTTTGACTTCTCCAGCCTTGGGGCTCAAGCACATCACCGGAACAAGAACATTGAGAGTGAAAGGGCGTGTTGTTACTAACTGCATCTGATTGGCAGGCCTTGGCTGGGACTGCTCTAGACACATAAGTATGACGTGTTCGTGTGTTCAGTTTACCCAAGAATGACTTTGAGATTGAGATCAGACCAGCCTAGCAAACTCACCATCACTGGAAACCCTCCATCTGAACGAAAACAGAACCCATCGATGTTCTTGGCATTGCCTGGGGGCCCTCCGTGTTCCCTGCTTTGGTGTCCTACACCTCTGTGGTCGTTCTGTTCCTGGGTGCGACCTTCCGCATGGTTCCTGCCATGGTCCCTTTATAGCTTTCACCTTCTTTGCTCTTTCCTGCCTGGAGCCTCACTGCAGACCCAGGTTGGATGGAGGAACAGGGCAGGTTCGTGATATAAGCCTTCAAGGGGAAGCCTGCCAGACCTGCTGCTCCTCATCTCCTACCCCAAGCAAACTGGAATGGAATTCAAAGGCTGGATGTGTAAGCAAGGCAGAGCAGGAGGCCACAAGTCTCCCTAGATCACAGTTTCTTTCCCCAACCACGAACAGTTCACCTGTCCCTCCCAGCTTCAGTTCGGATCCATCAGCAGAGGCATGCAAGCAGCACTGCCCGACCTAGTCACAAGCGACTGGGTATTCGATGCCCAGTAGGTACAGATGGTGGCTTGGATGCCGAGAAAGCAGGAGGAAGCCAGCCTGGAAAGATCTTAGTGACAGTGTCACTCCATTTAGCAGGACGCCTAGGTTCCCGATGTCAAGTGTGCACAGGGCAGGGCCAGGCTCTGGCATCCTGCAGTCAGGAACTTCGCTCAGTTTCACCCAGTAAGAAAAACAGCAGCCAGAATTCCTGGGTTCAGATGTATTGTAGGATGGTATTGTGGAATTATGCGGCTATTTTCTGGAAAGCTGGCCAGGTGGGTTTCAAGAACATCATCTAGAGATACAGGGCTTGTGATTGTTGAAGATGATGTCTTCCTGTGTAACCTGGCTAACCTAGAACTCACGATGTCAGCAAGGCTGGCCTTGAACTTTCAACAGTCTTCCTGCTGTTGCCTTTCCAGTGCTGGGGTTAGAAGTGTGTGCTAGTGGGCCCTGATTACTAGGGCATTTTTTATAAGCAGGCACCTGTAAAAGAACCAGGTCATGGCCAGGAGGTGGTGGTGGTAGTGGCGGCAGCAGCACTCCGGAGGCAGAGGCTGGCGGATCTCTGAGTTCGAGGCCAGCCTGCTCTACAAAGTGAGTTCCGGGACAGCCAGAGTTACAACAGAGAAACCCCGTCTCGAAAAAACAAAACAAAACAAACAAACAAAAAAAAGAACCAGGTGATGAAGAGTGTCCCAGTTTCTCAGAACACATGGTACTAGCATTGCTGAGCATTGAGAAGACTTTCTAATTTACTGTTAGATTTTGCTGTACTTTCTGACCAAGGCTGGTGTCACAGTTACATAATCCCAGCTACTGCAGAGGCTGTGGCAGGAGGGTGACAAGTTCAAGTCCTGCCTGGGCTACAGAGCAAGTTTGAGTTTAACCTGGGAAAGTTATCCAGGCCTTTTGTCAAAATGAAGAAGTACAAAACAGAGTTCTGGGCCTAGGGCTCAGAGGCAGGATGGTTGCTGGGCATGCGCTGAGCCTGGGGCTCAAAACCTTTAGTAATATAGAAACATCAACCAAAACAAACTTCTAAAAGACGCCCTTTTCCCAGGCTCAGATAGGCCAAAGCATTTGGCTTTGAGTCTCCCTTTACAGGACAAAATGTCACAGTGTCAAAACTTCGGGGGACCCTAAAGCAGCCCTATCCTGCTTCCTTCTCGTATAGACTGAAGGCCCTAACGGGATTTGGCCTTCTCAAGGGCACCCAGGCACACAGCAGTGGCTGGGACCCACTTCTTGGAGTTCCCAGCCTCCAGGTTTTGGGTATGTTTTTAGATTTGGTGCAACTGAGCATATCAGCTAGGCGGTGTATTTTTATTATTTGCTAATACCCTTTGGCGTTTCTCTGACTACACAAATAAGTAAGTTTGTTGCCTTTGGAGCAGTTAGGCATTTCTTGTTCTTTTATAAAGAAGCTATTAGGCTGGTGGGGATTTCCCCCTCCCCCATTTTCATATGTATTTTGAAAGGCTATATAAACTTCCCATTGATTCTCTATAGTCTATGGTTGTGTTTCTCAAATTCAGAGCATCAGAACCCCCCCCCCCCCCCCGGAGGACTTGGTAGGGCTCCGGTTGCCTAGTCACATTCTCTGAGCTCTGTTGGTCTGACTCAGATCCTTGGTGGGCCAGAACATTTCCATCGCTGCCGGCTTTGTGGAAGCCACTGTTTCAGAGGCCGTCCTTTAAGGAGCCTCGTCAGTGGGAGATGGTCCAAGATGCTAGCTCGGTCTTGGCAGTCAGCTGTCTCTCCCGTGTGGTCCTTCTTTGCTCCGATTGGCTCATATTATACAGCCTTGACCCCCCACCTTCTCTCCAAGACTCCCTCACTTCTCCAGGTCACCCCCACCACCTCCGCCTATCGTCCTGTAACGCTGGAGGCATTGAAGGGAACCTCCTGAGCTTCCCTGCCTGTCTTCATCTTCCGGCTCGTCTCCTCTCCTTGCTTTCTGTCCTCCAGTCTGAGAACAATGACTGTGTCTTGTGTGGACTTACGCCTTTTTGAACAGATCACCCGAAGGAGCAAAGCCCCCTTCCCCCTTCCTGCCAGGTCTCTGCCTGACTTTACCATCAAGCATCTTGGGAGGACAGTCAACAGGAAAGAGTGGGAAAGAGTGGTTCTCACTTCTCATGACACAGACTTGACATTCATTTTCGGTTCAGTTTTTTTTTTTTTAATCCCTATAATGAGGGAAAGGCATCATTTAAAAACATCCGCAGAACGCTACGTCTCACACTTGGAAATGGACGCCCATTAAATGACAGCTTCCTGCGTGCCTCTCTCTGCGGCTCTTGCAACTGCCGCCCTGGTTTCTGTCTACGGATTTGGCTGTTCTGAAACACGTTTAACACTATTCCTTTACTGGTTGGCTGATACCATTTAACAGAAGTGAAACCCAGCCAGGCATGCTGACATACATCTTTAATCCCAACACTCTGGAGGCAAAGCCGGGCAGATCTCTGCGAGTTTGAGGCCAGCCTGGTCTACATAGCCTGTTCCAGGCCAGCAAGGGCTGCAGAGTGAGGTCTCAAAAACAAAACAAAAAAGTGAAATCAAGCATCATCTATGCTGTAGCAATATGTCAGTAGTTTCTTTTAAACGCCAAATGCTATTCTGTTGTGTGTGTTGCGTATTGTTTATTCATTGATGGACAGGTGGGTTGCTTCTGCCTCTTGGCTGCTACGAACACTTCTGGAAGCACAGAAATACAGAACAACATGGTTCTGATGAACTTACCATCACAGGTGAATATGTAGGCATTTATATAGCAGCCACAGCCTGCCATTTAACTGACGCTGCCTCTGCTGTGATGGCCATGTGCTATTCTCTTGTTAAAACCAGGGGCTGCTTCTCATACGTGAGCCCATTCCTTCTGTGGGCGGCCACGTGGGAGATATTCCGTGTGGCAGGGCTTCTTCAAGGCTGTTCTTCCTCTACCCCAACCTGCTTGGCTCCCCACTGCTGCCAGTTCCTCTGTCCCCATTGCTTCCTGTCCTGGAGGCCTCCCTGTGTGAGCTACCTAATCCTTAGGTTCTCTCAAGTGTGAGCGAGCCTTCGGCTTAGTCAGCACCAGACACGTCTGGTCTTGTGCTTGTCACTCCGAGCATCTCCCCATACGTGTCCCCAAGTCCTTCTTCAGCATGTCCAGAGCAGCTCACCACTACCAGGCATGGTGGCACACACCTTCAATCCCAGTACTCCAGAGGCAGGTGGATTAATGCTAGTTCAAAGCCAGCCTAGTCTATATAGTGAGTTCCAGGCCAGGAAGGCCTACATAGTGAGATCCTGTACTCCCCCCCCCCCCACACCAAAAAAAAAGCCTTCAGTGTCTTAAGAACTCCAAAGTCATGTTTCCCTGCCCCGACACCTGCCCAGACGGCTCTTATCTATCATATACCTCACAGATTCTTCTTTTCCTCCCCCTTCTTCCAGCCCTTTCTTGAACCAGCTTTCCCCACAGGCTGCTTACCCTTCATTTTGCCCTTTGCCAACAGACCCCGCCTTACTATCGCCCCCTTGAAAGTGTTCCCCTAAAAAAGTGTATGGGTCAAGCTCGTTCTCTGCAGGCTGTGTACAAGCCGGTGACATCTGCCCTGCCTTCCGTCATCTTTCCTCAGCACTTCAAACCATGAGTCTCAGCCAGGCTTCCCCAGGTTCCGTGCTTTAATGGAGACGCCGCATCTGTGGGCTGAGTTGAGCTGTACCACATTTTTTGTTTCCAGAAAGTTCCCAGAAGATGCTGATATGTGGTTGCAGACCACCGACAGTGGCACAGGTGGACTCCAGGACATAAAGTTTCATAAAGTGCTATAGACCTATTTTCAGGCTGTTGGTTTGCAAGAGTTCTCATGTGAGGGGGAGAGGGTTTGTGCATGTGTGTTTGGGGGGCCTGTGCATGTGTGTATGTGCATGCACAAGCATGTTTCTGGAGGCCTGAAGCTGATGTCACGTGTCTTCCTCAATGACTCTCAGTTTACTGAGGTTAGGGTCTCATTGAATCCTGAGATCACCAGCTAGGGCTAGTCTGAGGCTAGCCTGGGCTACAGCCTGTCTTTAAAAAAAAAAACAAACAAACAAAATGAAGAGTTATATAAAACTTAAATGAATTGAGAGGCTAAAGTATGTAACTTTTGGTCAAGGCCCTGGAGTACTGGGCTCCTATGATCGCCAACACAACAAACCCTCCAAAACAATGCTTGTGAATATGCTTACTTCTAGAACACTCCATTTCTCATTAACTCCTGGTAACTGAACCGATAGACGGCCATACTCGCCTCTGGTGTATACTCCGCCTTTCACTCAGCTCCTTCGTGGGCCAGGTGGACCTGGATCTGGGTATTGCAGTTCCCATTAGAGTGGGATTGTAAGTGATGGTGGGTCAGTGCAGGGAGAGGCCCAGAGAGCTTTTGGGATTGCACGGGGGTGACTTGATGTTGGCTGACATGCATCATTCAAGGTTGCCTCTCAGTTAAGTTTCCCTTAGAAGATGCTCCTTTCTGCCCCACTGAGCTGTGGTCAGCCCTGGAGGACAGTCCGTGAGCCGATGCACAGTCCCCTCCCTTTCGGCACTCACACACCTGCCCTGGACTAGCAGGGTCTGAGATAGCCCAATACTCACTCCGCTAAGCACCCACCTCCACAACCAAGGCAGAGGGGGGGCCTCATTAGTGACTGGGGCATTGTAGAGCAGCGCACCTGCAGAGGAGAGGCTGTGTCCGTCCAGTGCTGAGATCTGCAGGCGCCCGGGAGCTCGGAGCTGAGTGGGGAGAAACCCGGGGTATGGAGTCTGCAGGCCCTCCAGTGAAAGCACCCCTGGTGTAATATGCTAAGGGCTTCCAGGGAATCAGGGTTGGGGCTGTGAATTCTCTGATGGGGGGATGGAGGGTTCGCAGAAGGAATGGGAAATTCTGTGGAGAAGCCAGCAGTGCACCCGAGAGCCCAGAGCAAACTTTCTTTTGTGCTCCTTGGAAGATAAGATGGAGGTCTAGGATCAGGGCTTCTGTGCCTGGGCCTTAAGGTACTCCCCTCAGCAGCTCTCCCCAGGCTGGGGGAACAGCCATGGGTGTCAGCACCATCCAGAGACTGAGGCAGGAGCTCTCATCTTTGCCGAGGAATGGGATCTCAGCCCGATTCTAGCATTCACACGGGCATAAGATGGGGGCGCAGGAGAGCGCCCGGCTAACTTGTAGCCAGCTCTGGTGAGAGTGTCTCTGCGTGAGGTCTGGAACAGGCCTGAGCTTTGCTGGCCCTGAAGGATGTGGGGACGGGATCTAGGACCAGAGCCACCCCTGGAAGAGGAAGCTAGCTAGTCAGGCAGGTTGCAAAATGGGAGGGAGGTGTCAGGCAGGGAAGGGAGGATTAAGCTCTTAATCCCTGGGCACTCATAAAGCCTCAGGTGACTGCATTTCTTTCAAAATTCTATCTGCTTGATTTTCTTTAAATTCATCATAGCTCCTTATAGAAAATCACACCATAGATTGTATGGTGGCTTTTTTAAAAAACCTAATACTTTTTAATTATTTTTCGTATTATAAAACTTCTTTTTCTGTTTTGGCCTGTCATTTTTGAGACAAGATGACCCAAAATTCACTGCGTAGCCAAAAATGTCCTTGGACTCCTGACCCTTGTGCCTGTCTATCCGAGTGCTGGGATCACAGGCGTGCACCCTGGCCCCCACCCCAACCATCATCATGTCCGGTTCATATTTCAAAATGTTCATGGCTATCTTGTGGCTGTTTTGTAGAACACTTAAGTGGCCTTCCAAAAGTAGGCAGTTCAACCCTTTCATTTCTAATTTTCAGCGTGGTAGATGTCGCCGGGAGGAAGAACTTTGCAACTACAACCTGTCTGAATGTTTTCCTGGCAGTAGGTTCCTGGGAGTCATTTCTTGTAACCACCCCTGGCTTCGCTGGCATGTGTTAAGGCTGACAGTCCTCACAGTGTGGGTACAAGCCCCGTGCGGGTGAGATGGCCACTTACGCATTCACACGTGCATCTCACAAACATCTATCACGGGTAGAGATTCCATCTCCGGTGGCCAAGTCGATTGCTACCAACATCTTGAGCTTGACTGACAGACGTAGGGGTGTCATGTGATGTCCCTGCCCTCCCTCCCCAGCCTGCGGGTCCAAAAGTGTGAGTGCCTCTGCGGACACACACCTGTGCACAGGGAACCGTCCAGATAACCTCGGACGTGTCGTGGTTTCATATAGACTTGAGTACGCTGTCCTCTCTCTCCTCCACTTATCCATGTGCTAAGGAGGAAAAGCAGGGTTCTGGGCATAAGGAGTGACGGGAAAGACCATATTGATAAGGTAAAACCTGAGCAGACACATGAGGGAAGGGAGAGAGACAGGTGTCACAAGGACAGGAAACAACGTGTACGAAGCCCTGAGGTAGAATACGCTTGGCACAGGCTGCGAATAGTCAAGGGAACTGTGTGTGGCTAGGCACTCTGAATGTGGACAGAAAAGGCCACAGCCAAATCATGTGAGATGTGAGACCCTTGCATAGCTAAGGGCAATCTAGAAGCTGGAATTCCCACCCCCAGCCCTTTTGAAGCAAGTCAGAACAATGGCGCCGATCTTTCTTGCTCATCTGTATTGGTGAACACCAGCACCCAGACTATGCTTGCTACCGGGCAAGGCCCTGGGAGTTGAAGCCTAGGCTGTGAGAAGGTCCTGCTTCACTCTGCCTTTAGTTCCTCCTCCATTTGATGAGGACCCGAGACAGGAAGCTGATAAAAATATGCTGAGCTTCCCAGGGCTGGGACCCTCCATCCTATCATTACTTGGTGGTGTTTATTTGACATCATGTCATTTTAGGCTGACCAGTGGGAGTGTGTAAACACCATGTTTTGTTCATACATATTTAGTTTTTAATCTGTGTAGTTGATCAGTTTTCACTTCCTTGCCCGGAAGCATCCCTCTGCCTGCTGTGGGTGGGCCTATAGCTGTCGGGAGCAGCAGGTCACGGAGGGGGTATACACACCCTGGCATGGTTTTTCTATTCAAGGTGGCTTACCCACAGCAATTGGATGGTGGGTTCTGCGGATGGACTGGGGCTGGGCTGCGCCCAGGTCCAGATCAACCTTCATGTGTTAACTCTGCTTCATAACCTGAAAAAAAAAAATCATCTCAAAATATGTTGATGACTTAAAGTATAAAATCTAAAGCCACAAAACCTCTTAGGGAAAGTCATATGGATTAGTCGTCATCGCCGTGGATTTAGCCATGGGTTCTCCCTCCGCTTAGGATACCAAAAGCTCCAACCACAAAGGAAAAAGAAGTTGCATTGAGTTCCATCAAAACTAAAACTGTGGTGCACTGTAGCAAGCGATGGCAGCCTATGGAAAGGGGGGAAATGTTTTAGAATCATAAGCTCATAAAAGGGTAATATTAGGAACTTTTTCCTAAAATCGAGGGCCGGAGAGGTGGTGCGGTGGTCAAGAGCATATACCGCTCTCCCAGAGGACTTGCCTTCTGTCCCCAGCACCCACATTAGGAACAGCTCGTAACAGCCTGGGACTTCAGCTCCAGGGGCTTTCATGCCCTCTTTGACTTCTGTGGGCGCTAGAGAAATCCTAAAACTCACCAGCCCCAATCTTGACAAGTTCATTTCAGTCATGGGCAAAGGACTTCAGTGGACGTTCCTGTAAAGACGGATGGCCAATAAGTATGCATGAAGGGGCTCGATCACCGTCATCAGTCATTATGGCTGGGAAAATCCAAGCCGTGAATACTACTGTATATCCAGGACAATGGTCACAACCAGAAGAAAGTTGAGGGGGGACCCCACAGCGTTAGCAGGGTTGTGGGGAGGTAGGAAACTCGTTGCTGGTGGAAATGTGAAGTGGGTTAGCCTCTGTTGGAAAGTGTGGCAGGCAGGTACTGTGTCTTGTTGGGGTTACTATTGTTGCGATGAAACACCATGACCAAAAGCAAAGCAAGGTGGTAAGGAAGGGGCTTATTTGGCTTACACGTTCACATTGTAATCTATCACAGAAGGCAGTCAGGACAGAAACTCAAGCAGGGCAGGAACCTATGCAGACGCCATGGGGCGGGGCGGGGGTTGGTTTCAAGACAGGGTTTCTCTGTTGTAACTCTGGTTGTCCTGGAACTCACTCTGTAGACCAGGCTGGCCTCGAACTCCGAGAGATCTGTCTGCCTCTGCTTCTGAGTGCTGGGATTAAAGGCGCGTGTTACCATTGCCTGGCTCAGCCTGCTTTCTTATAGAACCCAGAACCACCAGCCCAGGGGCAGCCCCACCCATCTCACTGATTAGGAAAATACCTCACAGGCTTGCCCACAGTTTTATCGTATGGAGGCACTTTTCTCAATTGAGGCTCTCTTCCTTTCCAAGGAGTCTAGCTTGTGTCAAATTAACTTAAAACGAAAACAGACAGCGCATCTTGGAAGAGACAGATAAGGAATTTCCACACAACCTGGCCGCCTGTCCCTAGGCATTGAACAGAACACAAGCATCCAAACAAATGTAGCTGTTGTTTTGAGACAGAGTTTTTTCTGTGTAGCCCCGACTGCTCTGGAACTCTGGCCTGGAACTCAGAAGTCCACCTGCCTCTGCCCACCTAGTGCTGAGGTTAAAGGTGTCGAATGGATCAGTGCACACTGAAGTTGGTTGCATCACTAGGCACAGCTGGCAGAAGGTGAAAACAACGTGAACAAATCATGCCTGTGGACAAATGCATTGAGCTCAAGAAACCGAGTGTTACGTAGTCATGAAAAAGAAAACAGTTGTGACACACGCTGAAACACAGAACTTCGAGAATAGGCGGAAGAGTAGTAAGCCAGACCCAAAAGGAAATACCTCATGATCCCACTTGTCCTGTTGAGGTGTTTTGTTTGTTCGTTTGTCAACTTGACACACACTGAAGAGATTCCTCAGTTGAGAAAACGCCTTCATCAGATTGGCCTATAAGCAAGTCAGTGAAGGCATTTTCTTGACTGCTAACTGATGGGAGAAAGCTCAGCCCACTTGGGGGGCGCGGTTACCATCCCTGGGCGGGTGTCCTTGGAGTGGTTCAAAGTGGGCTGAGCTGTCCATGAAGTGCTAGCCAGTAAGCAGTGCATTCCTCCGTGGTCTCTGCTTCTGTTCCCGCCTTGGCTTCCCGTGGATGGACTGTAACCTGTGAGCCTAATAAATGCTTTCCTCCCCGAGTTGACTTGGTCATGGTTTCTGTCACAACAGAAAGCAAGTTAGGACTCACTTATGAAAGATCAAAAATAGGTAAATCCACAGAGGCAGAAGGTAGAAAGGTTGCTTGGAGTTGGGTAGAGGCATATTGCTTAATGGGTACAGAGTTTCTGTTTGGAGTGATGGAACTTTCTGGAAACAGGGGTGATGGTTGCACAACGTTGTGTATGAATATAATTAATGTCGCAGAATTGTCCTTAAAAGTGATTGAAATCGCCAGTTCTAGACCCTACATATTAAAAGCACACTTACAAAAACAGGGTTGATGCTTACATCCGGTGCTTGGAGAAAGAGCTTGGTTCTGTCAAGAGCCCCTGGGGTGGACTGTGATATGAGAGCACTACCTCAGAGACACACAGGCTCATCTCAGGGGCTGAGCCTAGTTCCTGTCTCTAATATGGATTCCCAGCAAGGTGTTGTGTCTCACTGGGCATGAGAGGCATTCAGAATGCGCCCCGCCCCCCCCCACTTGTCCTCAATAGCCTGTTTGTAATGTCTTGCTGTTTTTTTGCCTGGGCATTGGTCTAGCCTCTTCCTATCAGTTCACATCCACTCAGTTTTCATGGTTTTGCCCTAAAACACATCTCTCCTGAGCCCTGAATCCATGAAGTTGGTGCCTGGTTGCCGGCTCCTTCCCTCTCTGTGTTTTTTTCTGTGTGTCCTTTTGAAGTCTGAGCTCCACTAAGGGGCAACCAATTGATGAAAGCCCAGCTGTGGTCCTGCGCATCCACTCGGACTACCGTACACCTGGAAGACAGGAGGTCCATGGGTTTGAAATACCTGAACACACGTGGGATGGTGGCAATGCAAACTTGTAGGCTGGCGTATGTAAAAGCACAGCCACCATGGCTTCCTGAAACACACGAATGCAGTTCAGACAGAATCACGCCTCGGGCGGTTTTGATGCTTTGCTCAGAGGCCCTCCCTGTGCTATTCTCAACTTTCCCTCCAGGGTCTGCTGTCGTCTGTTGCTCAGGACCACCTTGCTTTGGCACCTCCAGGTAGATTCTTCTGGACCTGACCTGTCTCACTCATGTTTTCGATTCTGAGGCCGGATGATATCCTGAGTCCTACAGACTCAGGTCCCTACCATACCTGGGTGTCTCCCTATCTTATGTCCCCCACCCCCATGACTGTCTTTATAGATCCTGTTTGGAGTCATTAGGTGTACCAGCAGATGTTAAAAAAGCTAGGGTCTGCCTATGTCCAAGTTTCTGAAGAGTCAGGGCTACTGTGAGGCCCTCCCTGATGTCATAGGATAGGAGGGGACCAAGGTCAAATCCAGGGTCTGGCCTCAGGCACTAGGTGGCTCACTCCTGCTCTTGGGAAGCTAATAATTAACCCTGGGATGGCTGCCGATCTGCTGGAAGGGCCTTGGTTGGCAAGTAAGGCTTCCCAGCCCACACCTTTTACAAAACTGAGCAGATCATTTGCTGTGTTTCTGAATTCCTTAAAGGTGCTGAAATGGTCAGGACCTTCACAGAAAAGGGACTGTCCTTTGGATGTTGTTTCTTTAAGTTTTCCGGGACACCTGTGAAAAGAGTTGTGTCACCTTACCGTAGAGGAGCATGGGTAATAAACAGCCCTATCAATATTACCCGAGTTTCTAATGTTGCAGAATTAATTGGAGAGAAAGGCAGCTTTTCTGGGTCATTTCCTTCATTAGAGGAAATTCACCTCCATGTGAGCCTTGGGGAGTGCTTACAAAGATTATCTCAAAAGGGTAAGAATGGACCTATAGTCAGTAAATTATAGAGACAGAGTGATTAAGGATGGGGCCCTGTTTTACCTGCAGTGAATCACCTGTAATTCACCTCCCGCCCAGTAGCATGGGTCAGGAGGCTTGGAGCTGGCAAGCGCGTAATGTTAGAATTGAGTGGAGATCCACATTACTGTCGGAGCTGACCGTGACTGGGCGTGCTTCTCTGAATCTAATCCACTGACCTGTGCGATGAATCAGTGCCAGCAAAAGCTACAATGTCAGGAGAGGGAATGGGTGGGAAAGCCCTTGGGAACCTCTGATGCCCCGTGGGACCCTCTCTTGTTTCCCCGACAGCAGTCCCAGCATGAGGATGGCCCGGGGACCAAGGATGGTGCTCAGAGGGGTGTTGACTATGGATGTGAAGCCCAGGCCCTCTGCTGCACTGGGTTTTAAAACTGTCCGCTTCTCCTCAGAAATGTTTACAAGGGAGGCAGCTGAGACCCAGGAAGTCAGTTTGTCCAGGATCATGTTAGTCGGCCAGAGGCAGAGCAGAGGCCTACTGAGATCCTCCTTCCAAAATGGGCTTCATTCAAGTCACCAAGTGCTCCTGGCCTTCAACACGTATTGGGGTTCTGTCTAAATAAAGGCAACAATACCAGCAAAATATATTTTTCCTCGAGAGTTTAAATATTTGCTTTGATTAATACTAGGGGCAATCATAGGTTTCTGCATTTTGTGCATGTTTAGTTTCTAGAAAATTGTGTTTTGAATGTTCATATACATCCAGCTAGTCCCGAACACCAGCATTCCACACAGTAACTACATTTTAAGTTTTTCTTTGTAACTTTTTAAAGTTTATGTATCTTATGTATGAGTGTTCTATCTGCATGTACACTTGCATGTCAGAAGAGGGCATCAGATCTCGTTAAAGATGGCTGTGAGCCACGGTGTGGTTGCTGGGAATGGAACTCAGGACCTCTGGAGGAGCAACCAGAGCTCTTAACCGCTGGGCCATCTCTCCAGCCCCCAACCCCATCCCTATTTTAAGTTTTTTTTAAAAAAGAGTTTTATTAATTTTCTGCTCCCATTTTATCAAAAGACAAAGCCCCAGGAAACTGAATAGGCGCCATGAAAGCTCATCTTTATCTCGGTTTCTAGAGGCACAGGCAGCTGTCATGGCTTCGGTGCCTGGTCTAGCCCGAGGTGACCTGTGGGGTTGAAGCAGAGGACTTTAGAGCCGGAATGAGCCTCTAAGGGCTCTTGCCTGGGAAACCCAGAAAAGAAAAGGTAGCCGAAGATAGGCCTCCCAGCCTGATGGTAACAAACAAAAGGATGCTGGGAGTCAGGGTGGGGGCGAGGGCAAGGGTGGGAACATTTTCTGCGTTTCCTTGAGATAAAACCACAGGGAAGGCCGCCTGATGGTAGTGAGGATTGGTTTTCTCTGGCCCGGCTGTCCCTGGCTTCAGACTTCTTGGCAGGGGTGGAAGCTGGCAGGACAGTCCGCAGTGAGATTCCAGCCTCTTGGCTGGGATGCGCCATGATTAGCACATCTCAAACCTTTCAAAGTGACTTTAGCTGTTTTCTTTAGTGAAGGCTTCTGCTGCTTTTGGCTGTAAAGGGGTGGGGGGCTGGAGCCCAAGACAGAAATATCAGAGGGTGACACCCAAGTGGGTGTGGTCATGGGTGAGGGCAAATATTAACACAGTATTTTTGTAAAGTTTATGCAACTTGATTCATGTTCCTGTAGAGTGAATTTATTCCATCCTGTTTTTTCCAGTCCATTCAGAGCGCGAGGAACTATCCACAGGCAAGGTGAAAGAAAAGAGGTTGATTGCTTAATTTTAGGTGGAAAGTGCTAAGAATTGAATGTTCACCATTGTCAGTTTTTTTGTTTGTCTGTTTGTTTTGATTCTTTGAGACAGGGTTTCTCTGTTGTAACCCTGGCTGTCCTGGAACTCATGCTGTAGACCAGGCTGGCCTCGAACTCACAGAGATCCTTCTGTCTCTGCCTCCTGAGTGCTGAGAATAAAGGCGTGCACCTCCACCACCTCAAGCCGTTGTCAGTTTCTAAACCTTACATAATGCCTTGCTTTCTGTTCATACCACTCTATCCCCTAGCTCTTGGGCTGGTGGACCGTTTAGAGTTTCCTGAGAATGAGGTGTCTGTCTAGAATCATTTCCATGGACATCTGTGTAAGGAGATAGAAACTGAACAGGAGCCTAAGTAGTAGACTCAGGCTCTGTCAACAGAAATAGACCCTGGGCGCTTTCGAAACAGACGTTGTGATAGAATTTTGGTCCCCAAAGCCTAAACCTCATCTATCAAACTCAACCATAGCCTTCTCAACACTAATGTCATCGAGTTCCTCTACTTGATTACCTCTGGTGATGGGGAGCTCACTGTCTTCTATGTTAGTGCAGCCTTTTCCTTAAGCTCTCCTTTGGAGGAGAAATCTGTCTCTTTTTTTCCTTTCTGTGTGTGTGTGTGTGTGTGTGTGTGTGTGTGTGTGTAGGATGTGTGCCATAGTGTGTGTGTGTGTGTGTGTGTGTGTGTGTGTGTGTGTGTGTGTGTAGGAGGGCCATAGCATGTTGTGTGTGTGTGTGTGTGTGTGTGTGTGTGTGTGTGTGTACGAGGGCCATAGCATGGCCAGAGGATAAACCTGGGTGTTGATACTTGTGTTCTCCCATGTTTGAGATCAGGGTCTCGCTTTGTTTTTCACTTCTGTGTACTGTCTTCCAGGGTAACTGGCCTTTGAGCTCCTGGCTACCCCAGTCTCTGCCTCACACCTCACTGTGGGAGCCCCAGGAGCATACTCAGAGGGTGCCCAGCTTTTACACGGGTTTTGAACTCAGGTCCTCACACTTTCAGGGCAAGCCTTTCACCCACTGAGCCAAATGCCGGGTCCTGTTTATTCCACCTGTTTCACTATCTGGGTTAAAAAATAATCAGTCCAACGAAGGTCGTTAATTTGCATACATATTCTCAGCGGTGGCCCTGGAAAGGAGAGAAAGCTGCCTTTTTCTAGACAAGGAAACCTAGTCTTATAAAAAGTGAGCAATTGCTGAGGTTAATCTCCACCAGTTAAGTGATTAAGCTGGAGTTCCCACCCTCCCACTGCCTGATGGTAAACCTCACCATATCCTGATTCCTCTTTTGTGTAGGAGGCTCTAAGAACCTGACCTAATCTTCCCTGAACTTTCACTAAGATATCAGTTATCCCTCAGGCTCGTCTCCTTCCCCGGAGCTCCTTAAAGCCGGTGCACTTCCCTCTCACCTTTCACTGAGGTCTTACATGGTACGTTGTCCTCCTCAGGCCTGGAAACCACAGTGAGCTGGTTTTATCACCCACCCCACCTCCCACCCCCCCACCCCCCCCACCCCGAAGGTCCCTACCTCCGTGGCTTTGTCTCCTGTCCCCTGGGGCTTCATATCCTATGGAAGCTAGGCTCCTAGCTCCTCTGCTTTCCCCCACCCCCAAGCCACTTCCTGGTTTGGCCTGGGGCCAAGTAAATGAATATTGAGATAGTAAATGGCCCGGAACTCCTTGGCCAAAGTAATAACAAAGGAAGCCAAAAGTAATTATAAACAAGATCTACAGGTGTGGGGAGGGGTGGGGGTTTGCAACCAAAATACCAAAATGAGTATGAGGCCGTAATTTGGAGGTTACTTGGAAACTGTTGAGAGACACCCTGGCCCAAACTTTGTAAGTTCTAGAAGAGTCTCTTTCCACAGCATGACCCAGTCAGAACCATCCATCCCTGGAGCTTGTGTTTGTCCTATTTGTCCCAGCAGGGTTTGTGGCTCTTAGGTTTCTGGATTTACCAAGGTTGCAGAGGACAGGGCAAGTTTACCAGTGACTGCTGGGCAACTGCATGGGTGGAGCCCAGTAAAACCTACACCACGGGGGCCTCCAAGGGCCTCTGTGTCTCCTGAGAAACACCCCTGAGAGGAGAGGTGGGTCCTGTGAACTGTGAGGGTGTGGTTTCAGCATGACAACATCTTCCCAAACATTAAAATAAGTAATAAAAAAAAAATACCGTTTAAACAGTCACTCCAACTGAGTCTTGTCAGTGGCAGAAGAGTCACCTAAGGGCAGCCTGGGGCCTAGGGATTTTTGGCTGCCTTTGCCCTGTGTGATATACCCCAAGAAAAAGGCTCCCCATACCTACAGGGAGTGGTTACCCTCCCTTGCTGGGCCTGGGTTCCTCTTGCCAGAGGCAGACCTGTGTGAAGGTAGCTGAGGCCTGCAGG
The DNA here is from genome assembly GCA_026225945.1 of Cricetomys ansorgei. Classification (NCBI taxonomy): domain Eukaryota; kingdom Metazoa; phylum Chordata; class Mammalia; order Rodentia; family Nesomyidae; genus Cricetomys; species Cricetomys ansorgei. The sequence continues at coordinate 1,268,989 of JAMJFZ010000182.1, forward strand.
GCTGGTGACCTGTTTCCCTTTATAGGCCTCCTCTCCACCCACCGCCTGCAGCTCCCACCGCCTGCAGCTCTGGCAATCCAGCTCCTTATCCTGCTCCGAGGAGCCTAAGCCACTTCTTAACCTCCCAGCGTCCAGGCTACCTCTTTTACTTTGTTAGTTTTGAAAGTGTCATGGTGTCCAACCTATAAATAAAACCTATAAATAAACCCCGGGCTCTAGAATAAGAAAACTATTTGACATTTTGAAGTCCTCTGGGAACAGGGGCGCTAATTACGGGTCTTGGTTTGAATTGAACTGTTGGGACAAATTATTCCAGCATAGCTTTGGGGTAGGGGCTTCTTTGGGAGGTTCCTCCGGTCTGGACAAATTAAAGGATCTAGGGAACAAATGAGTTGATTCTACAGTTGTACTCCAGGAGCGTGAGGATTGGTGGTGCGAGATAGGCTGTGTGCCGGGCTGTGAAAGTCAAATCTAATTGCTAACTCTTGGGGTTTTTTTGTTTGGTTGGTTGGTTGCTTTGGTTCAAGGCAGGGTTTCTCTGTTGTAAACTCTGGCTATCCTGGAACTTGTTCTGTAGACCAGGCTGGCCTTGAACTCACAGAGATTCACCAGCCTCTGGATTAAAGGCTCGCCCCCCCTCCCCGCTTCCTGCCCCCAGTTGCTAACTCTTAAGTATACTTCTGATGAACTAAAAGTATTAAGTACTTTTGTAAATGCATACCCAAAATTTTTTTAAAAAGTATAGTTTTTATATCATTTTAGCCTTTAAAGGTAGTATTTTAAAAGTTGATTTTTTTTTAACATAAGCTTAAGAGAAGTCGTTTACTGACTTCAACATTAATTTAGCAATAAATATGGAGATGCCTTGTTTTAATGACTAGACTTGTTTTCCTAACTTAGTAGGTCTGTATGTGTGTATGTAGTTTGTGTATACATGTGGTGTGGCTATGTGTGCCTGCAGAGGTCAAAGGTGATGTTGGGGGTCTCCCTCAGTCACCCGCCACCTCTTATTTTTTTCCTCTCATGGTCCTCCCATCTCTGCCTTACTGAATGCTGGGGTTATTCACGGACGCCATGCCTGCCCAACACATACATGGGTGCTTGGGACCCAAATTCCTCTCGTCATGCTCAGGATGTAAGCTGTTTACAAACTGAGTCATCTTCCCACCCCTGGCTTACTAAGTGTTCAGTGTTGACTATGCACACGGAAAACGAAAGCTAACAGGAAGTTAGTATTGCTATTCAGTGTGTTGTATTTAGGAAATTAAGAAATCCAAGAAACTTGAAAGGACGGTATCGATCGGTTTACAAAAGTTGCGGCCAGGAGAAAAAAAGATTGGATTCCACGTGCCACTCGGTAACGTTGTTGCCAGCTGCACATAATGAAAATCACTCTAATGAAACTGTGTTGGTGGAGACGTTTTTCTACGTATGTGGGCATTTCACAGGCAAAATCTAAAACCACTCACCTTGAATTCATTTGGCTGAGTTTAACCTTCGGCAAGCCTAATAAATGGCACACAGTGTGGGCATCTCCCTTTCTTTGATCCTCTTTGGGATGATGTGGGTCGTCTCTTGCGCACACCTCGGAGGGGGATGCACTTTGTGGGTGTTCTGGTCTTTCTTGTCAGGTGTTACAGACTGATAAGAAATTGGGGTCCGGACTCTGAGGGGACAAGCCGAGAAGACGGATCGTTATGCGACAGCAGGTGATAGAGCACTTTTCGAACTTTCCTTCTCTGTTTTGAGATCTCTGCTAATCCCGGCATTGATATATAGACTGGGAAATCTGTCATTTCCTCAACTTCTGCCACCCTGAGTGATGGGACAGCTGATACGCTGGGGAAATGCTTTTTATGTAGCTCCGGGAAGGAACGGTAACACAGGCTCGGGAACTGACATAGCACTCTGATCCCCCAGGACCCTGGTTGCAGGCACGGATGGGCAACCAAAAGAAATCCAGGAGATGGTGCGGTTGGGAGTGCTCCAGTGTGTGGCTGTCAGGTTGCCTTAGGGTTGAGGTTATTAAAAATATGCCTTCTCTGAGACAGTAAAGTAAGGCAGGATTTTGGATGGCGTCCTAGGACAGAAGGAAAGAAAGACAGCATCAGAATAGTTTGTAAAATGTTAATATGACACTTGGTCGATGTTTGATTTCTTGATTATAGTGTCTCTATAGCTATGGAATATCCCTGTTCTTGGGAGATCAGTGCTAAAATATTTAGAAGTGATAATCAGGTCTGTAAGCATGTGCTTGAGAGCAAACCTTGGGTTCTGCACACATGTACCTGTGTGTGTGTGTGTGTGTGTGTGTGTGTGTGTGCATGCGTGCAGTTGTGTGTGTCTCATACGCATGTGCGGGGATCTATTTGCCTCTGCCTTAGAAGTGCTGGGACTAGGGGATACACCATCATACCTGTCTTCCCCTTATTTCTTAAATTGTGTGCGCCATGTCAGTACAGGTGCCCTCGGAGGCCGGAGTTTGATGTTTCCCACCATCAAGTTCCATTTTATTTACTGATACATTCTCTCGCTCACCAGGAGCTTGTGGATTCTGCTAGTCGAGACAGTCAATTTGCCCCAGGAATCTGCTGTTTCTTCAGCGTCCCCAGCACTGAGATTACAACCACATTGCCCGGTTCTTATCTGGGTGCTGAGATCCGAACTCCCGGACTCCAGTCTTTACACTAAATGACAAGTGTTTTATCCGTAGAACCAGCTCCCCACCCCTGTAAAGTTTTATTTGTAGGAAGGCATACCCACTTCCTTTAGAGTTTAAGGGACGCCTTAGCCCCCTACCAAAAGGAGGGCCCGGGGGGCGGGGTTTATAGGTGGAGGCAGTGGTTGGAGAACTGGTTTGTTTTCTTCTGGAAGAACCATAAAGCATGTGAGTGAGTGATATGATTGTTAAGGTCTTGGTTGACTTCCCAGCCCCCCCACCTCACTCACCCGCCCAGGACTATATGCTAATACAAAATGCAACCCAACTTCCGTGTGCTCCCAGTGAAGAGAAAAGACAGTACTGATACTCTCTCAGCAGCCAAATAAAGCATCTCTGTTCCATCTATTAAATATTGATAATTGATGAGAGTTGCTGTTGATTTTGTGAGTCCTCCTGATGGTGCAGCGTGTTCTTTTCTGTGCTAGAAATCTTCCTCTCCAGCAGATCCATCATCTGTTGATACTCAGAATTAGAAAAAATAAAATAAAAAGAGGGAGGAAGAAAGCTTGCCCTAGCCCAGCAGGGAAGAAGAATTGGGAAAAAGAAGCCGAGCTGCAGAGAAATCCTTACATACCCAGAGTGTCAGCGCCTGGTAAAGGAGAACGGAGCCGTCATAGGTCGTCCCTAAGTCATAGGGCTGGAGGCGAGTGCTTTCCTGTGGTGGCCACTAGATGGCAGTATTGGCAAGGTCGCCCTGATTGCCTGGGTTGGTTCTAGTAGCCAGCCCCACCCGTGGTTCACTTATGCAGAAGGCTCACACATGTGTTTATAAATCCAGACCGTTTTCTTCTAAAAGGTCTGGGTGTGGTGAGGGGGTGTGTCTGTAATCCTGGCATCTGGCAGGTGGATGTAGGAACTCCAAGACTTTTCAAGGCTATCCTCCATGACATCACAACTTCTGGGCCAGCCTAGGCTACTAAGACCTTGTTTCAAATAAATCAAACCAGCATTTACTTATTTATCTTCTTCTCAAAGTCTCATGACCGTAAGCTTCTGGTCTCCCTGCCTCCGCCTGAGGTGCTGGGATTACAGGTGGATGTTGCCTGGTTTATGCAGTGCTGGAGATCAAACCCAGGCCCCACGCTTGCTACACAAGCACTCCCAACTGAGCTGCATCCTAGGCCCTAAAACATGCATTCTTGGATTAAAAGTCTAATTTCCTTATTTTTTTTCCCCCAGAAGCATGTAATACCTGTAGTAGTGACTGCCTTCGAACACTAGTGAATTTAAAAGGAATAACATTATAGAAAGGAAACCTTTATATGTCTATAAGATATTTTATATGTTGGGGTGGGGTGTGCGCATGCCTTTAATCCTGGCACTTGGGAGGCAGAGGCAGGAAGATCTCTGTGAGTTCGAGGCCAGCCTGGTCTACAGAGTGAGTTCCAGGACAGCCAGAGTTACAAGAGAGAAACCCTATCTTAAAAAAAAGGGAGGGGGGAAATTTGGCATCAAGATAGCCGTACAAAATCTAGACTCTATAGTCAGCACCTTTTCACATCAGAAACTTAGCTTTAATAAAAAGCTTTGTATCATACCTGTAATCCTAGCACTTGGGAGGTAGAGGCAGGAGAGTAACGTCAGTGTAGTAAATTGGAGGACAGCCTTGCCTACATGAGACCCCATCTCTATGGTAATAAATAAACAATGCCTTTTATCGAATAGCTAGTGTGTGTTCCCTACAGTATGCTGGGCACCTTCTGCGTCCCACTTTGCAGTATTTCCGTGCTGCAGCTGTGTGCATCATGAGATCATGCTTTTTCTAGAATATATTTTCCAAATATCATCTTCGATTAAGATCTGAATCACAGTAGAACCCACAGCCAGTGTTCCAGCTGTCCCCCAAGCTGGAGCTCTTTGATTTGAAACACTGTGCAAATAGGCTTGGCTCCCAGGATGTCAGTGATATCACCTGCAGCTGTGACCGTCTGTGGTTTCTGAGACCAGTGTGTTCCTGTTTGGGTTTTGGCTTTGTTTAGAATTAAGAGGCTTATAAAGGAAGCCATAGAAACCCCGAGTTCCCCTATTGCTACAGTGCAGGAAACGGAGCAATTAGTCAGCATCTATTGTCCAACCAGATTGTTTAAGATACAGTTTCAAGACAATCTGGAAACACCTCCTGGCTTGACAACATGTCAGTTTAGCGACAGGCAAGCTCTTATCATGGTTTGCTTTAGGGACAGTTGCAGGAAGAACATTCTGCAGTTTTCATAAAATATCTTTTAATGACGCTGCCTTCGGTTCCAAGGCCTTCATGTGACAATCAGGGAAAGGGAAAAGTCTCTCAGAGTATATCCTATGACCATGCTGGGAAGCATCATCAACCACAGTTCTGCTTCCAGTGTTAGGTTCACCCTGGTGGCACAAGTATAAGGGGTTTCTGAGTAGAACAGCGATTTACAAAACCCTGCCTGTGCTTGGTACACAGGCTCATGTTGCCTTCATTCCCAGGTTCCTCCTTGAAGTCTCTGATTTTCTTTCCAGGGTCAGTGTGAGGATGTCTGCTTTATCTGCTCTGTAGAACCTGGCTGTGTTCTAACGCCATGTGAGAAACCACAGTCTGGACCTCAGCTCCCAGTCTGCTCTTTGAGGGGCTCCTAAAGGCCCAGGGTGCTGAGTCCCCATGGGAGATAAGACCAGTGGAAGCATCATTTTTTAAAGTTCTCCCGTAAAGCTCTGAGGGGCACTGCCCATTAATACTGTACTTCATAACGATGCCATTGTATCTTCCAAAAAGCACAGTCCACCTGAGACTCCAAACCAGAAGCAAGCAACGGAGCTGACATTTTCAGCTGCACGTGGGATGAAGCATTCAGGAACACGTTTGTTGTCTTTGGATAACTTTTTGTATTACTCAGAAAATGCATCCCTGATTCCAGTGACATTTTTATTGAAAAGGGCGCGGTGGAGGTGGTGGGTGGGTGGAATTTTCTGTGATGGAGTGTTTTGTTTTGCTTTTTTCCCACTGTCAGTTTCAGGAATTTTATTATTATTATTATTAATATGTGAGATTTCCTGTCCCTAGCTACTTCGCTACAGAACTTTACCTGGAGCACCTTAAATTTATTGATAAAGACTCAATGCATAGTTCCTATCATCTTCCTGTACCCAGTCTGTGGTCTCTGCTGTCCCAGTGGCTTGATTTCCAGTTTCTGGTTTGCTCGGTCATCTTTTCCACAGCTGAGCGACACACATCTGTTTTCCCACTGATTTATCTCTGGCCCTGCCCTGTCGTTTGGTACGTCTGGGTGTCTGTGCAGACAGACCCTGGATGGATAACTTGAGCGTTACTTGGAAGACTCGGTAGACACTTGGAATATACTTGGAACTACTGCGTATTGGTCCAGCCTGCACCCTCTGCTCCTCTGTCCTGCCTGCTCTAGTCAGCCCGAGTTTGCGTGTCACATTCTAAGATTGCTTTTTCTTTCCACAAATTTTATGGCTTTGCTTTCAGTTTCATTCTTTAGAGCATTTTTTGGTTTACTCAAGTACTCAATGGATTGCCCATCAGAGCTGGGTGTCGGAGGTACAGTGAGCGAAACCAGACTTTATTTCTAACCTCATGGAGCTTGGCGTGGAGTGGGAAATGCAGCTGGAAACGCATACCATGGCTTCTAAGTGCAGAATTACAGTGGGCACAGTTGAGAGAGTCGATAACACCCTACATGACCAAGTGGGCAACCACGAAGTCTTCCCTCAGGGAGTGGTACTCGTGCAGAGCGCCAAGAGTGAGTAGGATAATCAGAGGGAGAACAGGAAGCACCTCAGAACGTGTGCTCCTAAAACCTCCGTCCGCATCTACTCTTCCACTTAACCACTTCATCACATCCTGTGCTGTAGGTAGCATGTTGTGTCTGGCTTCACTTACATGAACTAACATTAAAGAAAACCTTGTGTTGGAAGCAGCAGGAATTCCTTTCTGCTGTGTACAGGTGCACGGTCTGAACATTTATCCATCCTACAGTTGATGGCAACTTGGGCCTCTCCCCGTTTGGTTGTATTATGAAGAGTCTTGTGCATATGTTTTTGTGAATAAAATGTGTTTCGTTGTTGTTGTTTCCTGTGAGGAACATACTTAGGAGTGAGGTGTTGTGCTGCAGAACATGTGTGGTAGAGATATTTCCCAACAGCTTCCCAAAGTAGTTGTGTTAATTTGTGTTCTCTGCAGCAGTTCACAAGGGTTGGGACAGCTGGACATCTTCTACAGTATTGTCATTCTTAAATCCCAGTTCTGCAGTGGGCCTGGGGGGCTTTGTTTTGTGGTTCTGCTCTGCATTTCTTCGACAGGTGATTGGCTACGTACTTCCTTTCATTTCTTCCCATTTTTAAGAGAAATATTTTATTTTTATTTTTTAAATTATGGGTATGTGCATGTGTCTGTGTGTATGTGCACATGAGTGTAGTGCCCCTGGAAGCCAGCAGAGGGCAGGGCATCGGATCCCCCAGAACTGGAGCTAACAAGCAGTTGTGAGCTGCCTGGTATGGGTGCTGGGAGTTGGACTTTGGTCCTACAAAAGCCTTATGTGCTCCTAACCGCTGAGCTGACTCTCCAATCCCTCTTTCCATCTTCTGCCGTCTTGTTTTACTCTCTTGTGGAGCTGAAGGAATACTTCAGTAAGTCTCTATAAATTTGTTCCAGATATCCTGCACCACTCTGGGGACTGAATAAACGTCTTTTAAGAAGAAGAAGAAGAAGAAGTTTGGGGGCTAGAGAAATGTCTCAGTGATTTAGAGCACTTGCTACTCTTGCGGAGAACCCAGGTTTGATTCTCAGCACCTACATGATGGCTCACAACCATCCATAACTCCAGTTCGAGGGATCCAACGCCCTCTTCTGACCTCTGATGGCACCAAACATGCATGTGGCGCACATACATACAGGCAGGCAAAATATTCATAATGGTAAAACATTTTTTAGGCTGTACTGGTTTTTTGATACTTTATTTATTTTTATTTTATGCATATGAGTGTTTTTGCCCACATGTATGTAAATGTGTTATGTGTATGCTGTGCCTATGGAGGCCAAAGAGAGCATTGGATCCCCTGGGACTGGAGTTATAGACAGTTGTGGGTACTGGAAATATAACCCAGGTCCTCTGGAAAAGCAGCCAGTGCTCTTAACTGCTGAGCCATCCCTCCAGCCAAAGTAAAGTAAATCTTTAAAAAAATTTTTTTTACAAAGAAGTAGATATTCTTAATTTTAATATAATCTAATTTATTAACCAGCTTTTTCATGCTTTTACAATTTGTTTCATGCTTAGTTTTGTAAAACATACAAATGTCTAAGGTAGGACTTACGCTCTGGGAAATGAGAAGGTACAGACCTTGGAGGTAATAGGACAAACATAAATAAGCCGTGTATTTCCTTGACCTAACACGGCATTACATCATCGAGCAACAGGTTTTGCTTAGAGTGTCTTAGAAGTCAAAGCTGAAATGCAAAGGCGGTTTGTTACCCCGTTCTCCTCCCTGCAAGTTCTGCAGCCGGTGCTGCTGGGAGGATCCAAACTGACCCGTGCGAAGGGCTGTGTGGGGCTTGATCTTCTTGCCTTCGAGAGCACTGACAGGTGTCTTATATTACAGGTTACTCAGCGGTCGTTATGACCTCCCGGTTACGTGCGTTGGGTGGAAGAATTAATAATATACGAACCTCCGAATTACCCAAAGAGAAAACTCGATCTGAGGTCGTCTGCAGCATACGCTTTTTAGATGGCTTGGTACAGACCTTTAAAGTTAATGTAAGTTCTCGACTTTTTTTTTTTTCTTCTTCATAAATCCTCTTCAGTTGTTTTAAGTTCTTGGCTTACAAAATGAAAAAGAGATAAACTTAAAAACAAAAGCTTGAGATTTCAGGTCTCCTGTTGTGAGACTGTTCTGGGCGGATCCCTGCGACCTTTGCTCCATCTCGTCGGTCTGAGTCTTCTTAGGGATGTGAACCTCCTGGTGTCTTCCAACATTGATATCTCTGAGCTGTCCCCACCCACTCCCCCTAGGCAGAGCTGGTCCTTGAATGACTATGCTCTGTATGTGATTTACCTGAGCCCACGTGACTTTGCATTTTTAAAAAATAGTGAAAATTTCTAGGTTATAAGTCTCCTACTGAACCGTGAGCCCCTTGAGGACAGGACGGGTTTCCTGGCATAGGACTGGGCACACAGCTGTGCTCTGTGAGATGGTCAGCCTCGCGGATGGCAGGACTCCTTAAAGGTCCTGGCTCCCGCTCAGAGCTTTGATCTCGGGTCTTCATGTAAGCGGCCGCAAGAGGCAAGAGCGACAGCTTTCTCAGGCTCCACACCCAGCCGCCACCTATGCCCAGGACTTCTCTGTGCCCCTCAGTCCTAGTGACATCAGCTCCATCGCCAAGTCACTTGTGCCCCAGTTTTTAAGTATAGAGAAACAGAAAGGAGGTGGACTGGATAGGGTGGTAAACGCCTGTGATTCGGCACTTGGGAGGTGGACTTGGAGGAGCAGAAGTTTGAGGCCAGCCTGGGCTGCATGACACCCAGTCTTAAAACAAACACACACACCCCAGCAGAGGTGAGGAGTGACCAGAAAATTCCTAAACACTTAAACTTAAAACTGACAGAGTCCTGCTCCAACTGCTACTCCTCTCGGGCCCCTCCTCCTTCTCCTTGGTTTGCGTCTCACTTTGTAGCCCTGGCTGGCTTGAACTCATAGACTAGGCTAGCCTAGAAATCACGAAGATCTGTCTGCCTTTGCCTCCTAAATGCTAGGATTAAGGGTTTGCACTACTACCCCTGCATTTTTTTTTACCCACTCACAAGTTTTCTGTCTCTGTCTCTGTCTCTGTCTCTGTCTCTGTCTCTGTCTCTCTCTCTCTCTCTCTCTCTCTCTCTCTCTCTACTCACCATCGTTACTGATCTTGGTGCAGGCAGAAGGCAATGTTCAGTTCTTCCAAACCAGAGGCAGGGCAATCCTGTGTGAGAAGCATACAGGACTCAGGTGCAGGCAAACAGTGGCTGTGATTGGTGGAGATTTGTTTCCCAGCCATCCTCCTTGCTTGCCTCCTCAGCTGTCTCTAAGGTCCTGTTTTGTTCTCCCGAGGGTGGGAAACGTTATTGTATTAAGAAAGCTCTAGAAAAGGATAAGATAATTCGGTGAGTTGCCTGCCGCCAAGCCTGACATTCCTGGGACCCACTTGGTGGAAGGCCAATATGTCTGGGATAACATAAGCCCCCGAGATGAACCCCAAGAGAGTAGAGCCAGAGATCAGTGGTGTCAGAGAGGTACTAAGTAGGGATGGGGATGGCGACGGGAGGCCAGCTGGAGCCGCTGGGTCATCCTGGGCATGCGGGCTTCTACACTGGGCAATGTGGAGAGCTCTAGAGAGAGATCTGACATGACTGGACTTAGGGTCACTCGGTCCACAGAGGGAAAGAGCAGAGAGACTACGGTAGCAGTCCCTGAGATTCTGATGGTGAGCAGAGCAATCTGTGGGCTTGACTAGAAGGAGACACTTAGAAGATGGAAAACAGGACTTGCTGGCAGGGGCTCTCTGTTGTGTTTTGCTGCTCTTAGGTGTCCTCTCTGTTTGTATCCCCCCTCCTCCACCTTTTTCCCTCCTGAGATATGTTCTCAATGTCTATCTATCCCTGGCTGGCCTGGAATTCCATATTAGATATTGAGGCCAGACCAGGTTGGCCTCGAACTCACGGAGATCCACCTGCCTCTACCTCTCCAGTGTTGGGATTAACGCTGTGTGCTACCACACATGGCTTTGGTTTTATTTTAATTTCTCTGGGAACTGGGAGAATTGAGCAGAATTGAAAACCAGATATTTGGATTCTGCAGTTCAGAGGTGAGAGACTCAATTCAGCAACAATACAGGGCTTTGGTGTTATGCAGGTGCTAGTCAGATGGTCTGGCAACTCCTGGTTGCTAGGGTGGGTGTGCCAGGCGTGGAGCCTCTCAGTGCCTGGTTCTGTGGCAAGGCAGATGTTGGGGGCCACTCTGCAGAGTTGCAGCAAAGTGAGTATCTTATCTTTGCAGGTGTTCAGTAAATTACAGACGCTAATGACATCATAAATCTGAGTTACGTAAGTGGTATCCTAAAATGTATAAGTAATAATTGCAGTAAGGTGAGAAGATAGCTCTGATGCATTAGGAGAATGTCACATGACTTGGGGAGACGGCTCAGTGGGTGAAGTGCTTGCTGTACAAGCATAAAGGCCCGAGTTAAGATCCCCAGCACACAAATCAATTGGCTAATGCATGTGGCTATGATCCTGCACTGGGGCTGGGAGTTGGAGGCCGAGATTGGAGTACCCCCAGGGCTCACTGACCAGCCAGTCTGGCTGAAACTATAAGCTTCAAGTTCACTCAGAAATCCCATCCCAAAAAAATGAGGTGAGAAGCGATAGAAGATATCCCAGCATCAACCTTTGGCCTCCACACACACTCCAAGGGTGAGTGTACCCATAATTGTGTAAACACACACACACACACACACACACACAGTGTCTGGCACACACAGTGTCTGGTAATGTGGGGGAATGGGTGAACTGTGGCGCATTCTGGAAACAGGCAAACCTCGTCGTGTTCACACGACACAGATCAAATCCCGTGAAGTCACCTCGAAAAAGTTGCCGCAGGAGTATCCACGAGTTACCTAATTCTCCCTGTCCCGGTTGCTGCGACCCACATTCCACACATTCGCTGCTCTCAGAAGCTCACAGGAGGCGCCTCTTCTCTACCTGTCTATTTCTGACTTGCATTGTCCGGAGTTAAATGGTTGGGTTCAAAGCATTCCTGGGAGGTCGACCTCTTAAAAATAGAGTCTCAAGTCTCCTGAATGGTCCGTGCTGCTTTGGTGTGCACGTCTCACCCCTCCCCCCGCAGCCATCTTCTTTGTGCGGTCAGCTTCAAACTGGATGGGACCACCAGATGAGAGGAGTGGCACTCCTGCCGTCCCCCAAAACCCAGAGCAGGGAGGGACCCCTTCCACCTGTCCCTAGGAAGGCCTCCCTGTTCCATTCATGCTGCCCTCTAAGGAATCTATCTACCATGGCTTGACCGGTTCAAAGCACTTGACAGCGTTTGACACTCTGTGTTAGTCACCATTTCCACAGCCAGGCAAAGGACAGAGATGCTTCCTGTGGCTCTGTCCCAGCGTCTACATCAGGCTGCCTCATAAACACTGGTACAGGCTGCCGAGTCCCACTCTGGACCGAAGTGTGGCTGAATGTCCCCACCGGCTTCTCACTTCAGATGACGAGAAGCAGCAGGCCAGATAATCCCACAGAAGGCTACAGGCCAAGTCACTCTGAGGGTATTTTGGTATTTTTAGCTGTTAGTGGAGAGTTTTCCTCCCCGCACACTCTCTGAGTTCCTCCAGGGGAAGGAGCTGCAGCTGGGCCCCAAGCAGCCAACAGGAGCTGACCTGGGATTAGCGTTTGCTGTGGGTAATCCGCGGCAGGTCACGGCTGTTTGCTGTGTAATGTGTGAGTTTTCCAATTTAGAAGTCACTGGAGAACCTCAGCTAAGGGATGGAAGCAGCCTTAGAAAGCTAAGTTAGGCTCACAGTGTCGTGTGTGTGTGTGTGTGTGTGTGTGTGTGTGTGTGTGTGTGTGTGTGTGTGTTCATGTATCCGGAAGCCAGAAGACAAACTGGGATGTTATTTCTCAGAAACCATGGAGTTGGCCAGACTGGAGGTGGAGGCAGGGGCCAATATCGGGTGTCTTCATTTATTGCTCTTCACATTATTTTTATTTTTTTAAACATTTTATTTATTTATCTATCACTTATTTTTATATTTATTCATTCATTCATCCATTTACTTGTTTGTTTATTCAAGACAGTCTCTGGCTGGTATGGAACTCACTCTGTAGACCATGCTGGTTGAATTCGAATTCATAGAGATCTGCCTGCCTCTGCCTCCCGAACGAGGAGATTAAAAATGTGCACCGCCCCTAAGATTTATTTTTATTTATGTGTCTGTGTGTTAGTAGTAAACGTGTGTGTTTAGTGTCTGTGTGTAACATGCAGTCGGGTACACACAGAGGCCAGCAGAGGGTGTTAGATTTCCCCGTAGCTGGTGTTACCGGTGTTGTGAGCTGTCCAGAGTAGGTGCTAGGACCAGAACCCCAGTCTTTAGTACTCAGCACTGACTCATCTCCCCAGCCCTCCGCCTTAGTTTTTTGAGACATGATCTCGAGAAACCTGGAGCTTCTAAATCTGGCTAGATTGCTTGGCCAGCAAGCTCCAGGGGTATATGTGTCTACTCCCCCACCCCACCCCCACACATGGGCTCTGGGGAGTCGTACTCAGGTTCCCATACTTGCAAGACAAGCACTCCACTGACTTACTTTTCTCCCCAGCCCCCTAAATTCAGAGCATCTCAGATCATATTTATATAGTGTGTCTTAACCCTACTTCTGATTCCCTCTTGCAGCCCTTGTAACTTGAAGTTTATGAACACTTTTGTTATTGTGGGAAGCATATATATTCCATACAATCTCCGAAGACTTTAGTTTCCCTTTGCCTACGGTTAAAAAAAAAAAAAAAATCTTTCCTTCTAGTTCTTGGTGCGTTTTAACACTTTCTCCATTTGACGTTTTCTGGTCTAGAAACAAGATTTGGGCCAGTCGCTTCTGGATTTGGCGTACGGCCACCTGGGTGTGACGGAGAAGGAATACTTTGGCTTACAACATGGGGATGACCCCGTGGACTCCCCTGTAAGTGTTTCACATGTAAGATGTGCTGCTCGCCTGCTTGGGCTGGTTTCATAGCTTATGTTTTCTCACTCAACAGAGATGGCTTGAGGCAAGCAAACCCCTCAGGAAGCAGCTGAAAGGTGGGTATGATCTCACTTCCTGTTGGTCATTGGGCGTATGACAGACTATCTCTTCATCAGAGACTTAAGGTGCGGGGCCTGGGAAGGATGCTTCAGATGTGCTTCAGAGCAGCCTCAAGGATCCCAGCCCTGCAGAAGGGTAAGAGGAGAGGAGGCAGCTCAGAACACGGGAACCTTCACTTCCTTTTATAAAGGTGGAAATGGATGAAGGATGGTCTTTCTCGGCCCAGTTTAAGAAAGAGAGACATAAAACGGCTGGGGTGGTGTTCTAGGCTGTACAAGCTTAAGGACCTGAGTTCAGATCCCCAGCACCGATGTAAAATGTTGGGTCCTGTGGTGCATCCCCGTAATCCCAGGGCTGGGGAGGCTGAGACAGAGGAATTCCTGGACTTTGCTGGCCAGACCAGCTAATCAGACGAGCTCCAGGTTCAGTAAGAGATCCTCTTTCAAAAAAACTAGATGGAGAGCAGCAGAAGAAGACACCTGATGTCAGCCTGTGACTTCCACATGTACATGTAGACATCTGCCCACACACATGCATGGACGCGCGCGGACACACACACACACACACACACACACACACACGGAGTCAGACATAAGCCCTCCTACTTTCCAGCAGACAGATGCTGGCTCATCCATTGTGAGTGATCCCCTATGTTGCTCTCCCAGTGAGACAGCTACTTCAGCCATGCCCAGCCTACCCTCTGGCCAGCCCTTCCCAGCCTAGCTTCCCTCGTGGCTCTCATTGGCTCTGATAGGTATCTGGTGTCCCAGACTAACTTGACCAGTCCACAGGACCTCCTCTGAACTGCCCTTCAGTCTCCTCTATAACAAACGCTTTCCCCACTTGTTCCCGAGTCCGCCCCCTGCATCCCTCAGGGTCCCACAGATAGGTCCCGTTACCTGAAGGGAAGAAAGCACAACTCTCCTCTTCCCTCTTAATTCTTTGACCCTTTGTGGCTGAGCACCCTTGCTGTCATCTCACAGTGAGGCGTTTAACTGCCTTTCAGGACTGCAAGGTAGGGGACCCTTACTGCATTCTTCTGTGTACCCTTTATGCTTCCTATCTATCTATCTATCTATCTATCTATCTATCTATCTATCTATCTATCTATCTATCATCTATCATCTATCCTTCTCTCGTATAATACATCCCACACCCCATCCATCCCCCCTTTCACTCCTCCCAGCTCCCTACATCTCCCCTCTCCCCCAGACCTACCCCCCCCCCCCCGCCTTAGTGCTGCTGGACACCAGGAGATGGCCAGTCACACGAGGCATAGGTATGTGTTCTCTGTCATTCTCTCTGACTGTCCTTTTCGGTAGACCATCCCCGGTGCTCAGACCAAGGCAGAGCGCTGTGCTAAGCCTGGGAAATGCAGTCCGAACCAGATGTGAATCCTGCTCTCATGGTCAAGTGGAGAAGTAGTAAAGAGGAGTTCTGTGATAGTACCATGCTCACTCACACACATGTGCATGTACACACACACACACACACACACACACACACACACACATACACATACACACATGTGCTCTGAGCCCACAAAAGAAAAAAGAAAAAGAGACCATGCCTGAGACACCAAAGTAACAAAAGATTGAAGGGGAAACTGGAGAGATGAGAGAGGGACAGAGAATGGGAAAACTTCGCTACAGAGCTAGAGCGCCACCCACTGGTCACTAGGTGTGTATATAGAGACACACCCTTATGTTAAAGCAGCAGCCCAGAGGCAACAAAGAGATGGGAGGGTGGAGCCATGATGAACCCAGGCTGAAGATGAGCAAAAGGACCAGCCAGCTAGGCAGACCATAGAAGGACTTGGATTTCAGAGAACATGGAAGTGCTATGTGAGCCCATAGACAGGACCTGGGCATAAATACCAATGCGAGGCGAGAGACAGGGTGAAGTCAACAAGGTCTCCCCATATCTTGGCAATCCAGTCTGATCTCCTTCCATTGCCATGTCTCTCAGAAGACACGGGCTAGTTTTATCCACAAAAGCAAGCTGGCCCCGGTATTGATGCCTGAGTTATATCTGAGTGACTTGTTGTGTAGCATTCAGGAGCACAGTTTCATAGGCCCTGCATTGACATCGTAAAAATGTTTTCCAGTTTAAAAAAATATCAAATAAAAAATCCCAGTGCTAAAGAATGTTCTGGTCTTGTCACCGGCTGCCTAGTCAGGAGAGCTATTTACACTCCCGTATCTGTAAAACTGGACCACTCAGCCCGCTGCTGGTAGCCGTGGTGGTGTTTGAGTTCTAGATGCTGCTTGGAAATGCTGGAGAAGCGTAAGTCACTGTGTAAGTGTAAGCTGCTCCAGGTCTTTGTGAATTTTGTGTGCAGATGCTGATTGAAGAATTTTAAACATTCTTAATACAGATACCATTGTTTGAGCGGGGCCCTAAGGCAAACACAGCTGGAAGTAGGTGAAACCACAGTCCAGGTTGACCCTACATAAATACTTCTGGTGTACATGGAGACTCGTGAACCGTTAACTCACACACTCTGGATTTGAAACGGGGACTTATATAATGGAAAACACTGTGTTCGAGTGAAAAGCACCTCCTTTGCGGGAGAGTGGCAACTTATGTACATTGACTTGGTTTTTAAAAAGAAGACCTAATTTGTTTTTGAAAAATGTTGTAGGAGGTTTCCCCTGTACCCTGCATTTTCGAGTAAGATATTTTATACCTGACCCCAACACACTGCAACAAGAACAAACCAGGTAATGACCTTTTTTTCCTCTTGAAGTTCTCTATCCAGTATGTAAAGCTTAGTAGCCACCAAAAATGTACTCTGTTTCCTAGCTATGGGGAAATCACTTGATTTGGGTATGACCTTCTCAGCCACCAATGATCCAAGTAAAAATTGGGGTACATAGGTTGAAATGTTCATCGGAAGGCTTGTTTTCAGTTTGTGGCCTGCATCCCTCAGCCCTGACCTGGTATGGTTCCCAGCGTGTGGTCACCCACTCTCTCTTCCCTCCTCTATCTGGTGGACATTGTGAATACTAAGGGTGCTGAGTTAGTTCTTCTGTCGCAGGCCTGGAGTAGAGCAGTCACCCACAGGGCACATAGTATGAAATCTGAGGGGCTGGAATGAAGTCCCTTGAGGATGACAAGGCTTGGCTGTAACCACAACTTTCCATCAGGTCCCCGTTTGCAGGGGGGAGGGGGGAGAACAGGCTATGGCTGGACCCAGCGTGTCTCCAGGGTGAATTCGCAGGTACAGGAAGTTTGTGGGGCAGATTGGAAAGGAGGACAGCATTAGGAGCTATTTACCCCGCAGGGCTTGCAGGCAGTGCTGGCTCTGGTTGGTCCTGGCAAGTGGCTTTTCTGGGTGGGGAAACTGGAGTGTGCAGGGCGGATAGGGTTCAGTAAGAAAGCCGTTGCCTCGGGATGGAAGACTGTGCCAGCCGCTTCCCCTGCCTCATGGCGATGCTAAACCCCTTTGTTATGTGTCGCTTTGTTGTTCTTAAGGAGGGAAACCATCTCCCTGGGAAGAAGCAGAAGCTGTTCTGGATTATTAATCCCATTTTATGGAGGAAGATCCCATCAAAGAGATGCCATTAACTCAGACATAGAATGCTGTCTCGTTTGTTTTTTTTTTTTTCTTTTTAATGGCAATTACACAATCATATTTTAGTTTTTAATATGTTTAAAGGCCAGTTGTTGGTTTATTGTACTGTTTTTCCTTCTTGTGTATATACTGCTTTCTTCCACAGAGGGAGGCCTTGGGGCTAGACTGTTTATCATTGTGGTGAATGTGAAGTCTGTGTAAGGGAGGCCTGGGTGGCTCATTGGGAAACCACAGTGAAGTGCATGCTGCTTTGAATCATTTCTGTGCCCGCCCACACTCCACACACCACATAGCGATTGACTCTGGTGGACTAGGGACAGTGTGGCCAGTATGGCATGTCATAAACTAACTGACACAGGGTATGTTTCAAACCACCTTTCCCAGCTTTCCTCAAAACAATATGAGATAGCAGATTCTGGTTGAAGGATGCTTTATGATTACATGAGGAGCCAGACACATGGTACACACCTATAATTGTTACTGGAGAGGCAAAGGAAGCAGGAACCCTTGAGCTTAGGAGTCTTGAGACCAGCCTAGGCAACATAACAAGACTATCTATTAAGAAAAAAAAAAAAAAAAAAGAAGAAGGAAGGAAAAGAAGGAAGGAAGGAAAGAAAGAAAGAAAGAAAGAAAGAAGAAAGAAGAGAGAAGAAAGAAAGAAAGAAAGAAAGAAAGAAAGAAAGAAAGAAAGAAAGAAAGAAAGAAAGAAAGAAAGAAAGAAAGAAAGAAAGCCAGTCAGACAGTGGTGTGATACACACCTTCAATCCCAGCACTTAAGAGGCAGAGGCAGGCTCATCTCTCTGAGTTCAAGGCAAGCCTGGTCTACAGAGTGAGTTTCAGGACAGCCAGAGTTACAACAGAGAAACCCTGTTTCAAGAAACAAAACAAACAAATAAACAAAAAATACCCTTGAAGAATTATATGTGTACATGTCGCCATTTTTTTTAAGTGACCATTTTGGCTCACCAAATTGATTTTACTCAGTTAAAAACTTCCAGCCCATGTATGATGGCTTCACAATTCATCTCATCTGATCCCTGGGATGCTGGAGCCCCAGCTGTGTGATGCCCTGTACACATGCTCAAGCTCTCAAGTGGAAAGGCTGAGGTCAGCCTCATCTCGCAGTCCCCTCCAGTGCCCTTCATGACCATCAGCTTCCTCACCCTTGGGTAAAGAAGCCTGGACCTTGTGGAGTGAGTCTTCCTGCCTCCAAGGAACATCTAAGGAAATGTCAGCCTTGTGGAAAAGTGAGGCCACCTTCAAGTCTCCTGAGTAGCTGCAGGGATGGGGAACAAGATGGGCAGGGTCCTGAGTTGTGACACATAGCAGGGCTACAGTGGGGTGTAGCAGTGCACCTATGCTGTGACTCATCAAGGAAGACACAGAGGCATATTCTTAGGTGCAAACCCTGCCAGACCCCAGCAGAGGGAGCCACTATCATGGCAAGCCCCATATTGGACAGTGAAACCCTGAGCCTCTCATCTCGGGTATTTTTATTGATACGTAAGCTCCTCGTGTGTTCTGTTGACAGCACATACAGACCCAAAGCAATCAAACGTAAAGCCAACACCTACAGGCAGTATAAAACACCAAGATCTAGGCAGCCCCTCAGTTGCTGTGCACCCAACAGTGCACAAAACAACCATTTTCAACATAACTAGAAATAAACGTGTGCAACAGTGGGGAACAGAGTTTAACTGGAGGTGAATGGTAGACTAGTATTTGTTCTTACCTACATTACAAGTCAGTCTGTCTGTGTTGCTCTTCAGAGTCCTTGGGTCTGATCCCAGGCCCGCTTCCTCCGCAAGCGCACAATGGACAGCCCACTATAGCTGTTTCCTCCTGAGCAGTGGGTACCTGGATCTCTCTGCCAGCAGGAATTAGGATGGCATGGTGTTCTATATGTGAGCAGCTGGGACTGTTGGATCTTTTCTTAGCACTGGGCTTGGATTCCTCCATTAATTTACATACTGGGTTGGTTTTTGCTTGTTTGGTTTTTTTTTATTTTTAATTTATATGAAGAGTTTTAGCTCTATTCCTGGCACATAAGATCTTTTTATGCTCCAGGTTTATAGCCTGTCTAAAGAGGAGTTTCCTTTTAAGGAAATCTGGCTCCCAACAATCAAAGAAGGGATGTAGTGATGGCGGTATTGGTTGTTTTGTTTCTTATCTAGGAAGCGAGACAAGTCATTGATTTTTTTTTTCCCCCCTGATGTTGAGGTCTATTCCATTTTAAACTTTGTTACTGTGATAAAATATCCTGACCAAAAGCATCACAGGAGAGAGAGGGGTTCTAGCTCATGGCTCCAGGTTAAAGCCCATCACTGTCAGAAAGTTAAAGGAGAAACCTGAGGCTAGCTGGTCACGTCACAGCCACAGTCAAGAACATGAATGCTTGTTTGCTTGCTTTCCTTCGCTCTTACACAGTTGAGGTACCACTTTGTAGGGAATGGTGCTGCCCACAGTGAGCTGGGCCTCCTCATATCAATTAACTTAATTAAGGCAGTCCCCATAGACACACCCACAGGCCAACCCAATGTAGACAACACTTCATTGAGACTTTCTTCCCAGGTGATTTTAGCTCATGTCAAATTGACAAAGTTAGCCCTCATAAGATTTGGATGGAGTACACTCTCCAAAGAGGGGTGATGTCAAACACTTCTAAAGTTAGATCTCCCGTTGATAGCTTTCCTTTATTCTCACGGGTACTTGCATGTCTGTCTATTGTGAGCCTCCACAACTGCTGTTGCTGCTAAATTTAGATAATTCTAGGCAGCATTCTACTTACTGACAATCAATCTCTAATAACAATTTGAGCTCCTAGAAGATGATGACGAAGCCTCCTAAGCTTGGGGTGCATTCTGTGATCCTCATTTCCTTACATAAAACTCTGTGGGGTTGACTCAGAACTCAGACTTCGCTCTGCAAAGGATGAGGTGGCATTTGATTTAGGATCTCTTCATGTTCATGGTCTCATTTAGGTCCATCAGTGAAAGCCCAGATTTTATGAGTGGATCATCTGTAATTCTGCCCCTCTCTTCTGTTTCCCAGTATCCTTCCAGGAGGAGAGAACACTTAATTCTGATTGAATGTTAGCTTGGATAAACATAGAAACC
The DNA here is from genome assembly GCA_026225945.1 of Cricetomys ansorgei. Lineage (NCBI taxonomy): Eukaryota > Metazoa > Chordata > Mammalia > Rodentia > Nesomyidae > Cricetomys > Cricetomys ansorgei. The sequence continues at coordinate 1,289,221 of JAMJFZ010000182.1, forward strand.
AACTAGAAAGAACTGGTTATTTTCTCCTAGGTGGGAAAGATGATCCCACTCCTGAGTGGGCATGAATTAGCACAGGTATTTTATTACTTTCCTTATTGCTGTGACCAAATATCTAAAAAAGAAGCTACTTAAGGGAAGAAGGGTTTATTTTGGCTCACAGTTCTAGAGGCTACAGTCTGTCACGGTGGAAGGCATGGCTGTGGGAGTGTGAGGCAGCTGATCACATTGTATCCAGTCAGGAAACACAGGTGAACACTGGGGTTCAGCTCAATTCCTCCTTTTATTCAGTCTGGGACCTCAGTCCCTGAGTTTATGCCACCCAGATTCAGGGTGGGTCTTCCATCTTCAGTTAAACTTTCTGGAAACGCCATCAGATACACCCAGAGGTGTGTTTCCATGGTGATTCTAAATCCAGTCAGGCTAACAAAAAGATTAACTACTCATATGCCTATGTGAATAAGACCATCTATCTGTGCCCAGTGTTCACAATACAGAGTGGTGATAATTGTATCAAGATATATAGATATATCCTAAGTTTAATAATCACTTCTATGTAACACACAGAGATTGTTCCCAGAACGTGTGTGTCCAGGTTAGAGGAAGGCAAGCTAACCCATATAACTTCTCTGGGCTCCTGCTTCCCAAGATTGGCAGTTCTGACTGTAGAGTTCATTGAGTTCATTGTATAGTCTTTAGGTCTGTTAAATTTTGTAGTATGATTGTTTTGTTTTGTTTTCAAGTTCTTTATCATTGAGTTTTAATAAATTAAAATAGAGATGGTGTTGCAGCCTCACAGATTCCCTGGGAGGCTGAAATGAAGAAGAAAGTCACAGAGTACCAGGCACCCAGCACCAAACTGGAGATAGGAGGTTGCAGTACTTGTTTGAAGCCTTCAGGACTCAAAACAGACAGCTCCCTCACCTTTCTCAACCCCAAGGAATATGAGACTGGTTTGTTTGAATTACCAGAGTGATCTCTCTCCTGCCCCCAGCACTTCTGTGCTTGTCTGTATTAGTTTTCAAGAGGTTTCCCCTTTGTCATCTTTGGCGAGACCCTGGAATGTCAATCCCACTTGAATCTGGGTTTTAAAAAAGAGTGGGAGATAGGAGCCAAGCGTCACATGTATGCCGCGTCCCTAAATATAAATGCCTGGACGGTGCTTCCTGGCCTCACCCAGGCTGGTGATGTTGGCCTCCTTTCCCCCTGTCTGTCCCAGGGCAGAGATGCAGTCTGCAGGGCTGAGGGGCCTGGAACAGTTTACCCCCAGGCCCTGGGCTTTCAAAGCAGACTCTGCTGCCTGCAGGCCCTGGTAACTCCTTGGCTACCAATGCTTTTGCTTCAGCGCCTGTAGTTCTTAGACCACAGGAAAAAGCTGGGAGTTGCACCCGAACCAAGGTGTTATCTTCACAGGGCCACTTCCTCTTAGCAGTTTCATACAGAGGAACAGGGTTGTGTACGTGCCCATCCGTTGTCGAGAACCGTAACCCATGAGTGTGTGCGGGCAGATTGTAAAGAATGCTGTGGGTCCCCTGCCTAATTAGGGAGGTCCATGCAAGCAGGTGGGGCACCCTTGGCTCCTACCCCATCCATCTCCTCAGCCCTCCCTAGCACAGGGCACCTAAGCAGTTTGCAAATAGGTAAAATATGTTATTTGCCGTATATTCTGTTTTTCAAATGTGCGTTTTTGTTGTTGCTGCTCGCTGACTGCATTTTGAGCATCCATTGACGAACCCTCCTTGTTTCCTAGGCATTTGTATTTCTTACAACTGAAGATGGATGTTTGTGAAGGAAGGTAATGAGAATCTTGTATTTCTTTTCCTGACAGACTAGGCAGATTCCTGGTTTTAATCTAATGAGCACACATTCCCAGCAACGATATTCAGTTTAAAGAAAGCCCGTACGTTAGGCTGTTTTCAACTCCGTCTTGGTTCCCACGGGCTAACGATCGAGAAACTTCATTCCATGTCTCTGCAATTTTATTACAAAAGATACAGTGGTCTTTCTGGTAAAGACTTGGGGAAATTTAAAAGGAAAGGAAAGACCCTGAGTGTAAAACAAACCTCAGTTCAGGTGGCAAATAGGTACAAGTTAGAGCCCCTTCTAAGCCCCTGGTACTTACGGGTGATTCATCTTCTCTCGGGAAGGAATTTTGTTCAGACGAGAGCATCTGCCTGTGAGTCAGCACTCTGGCTGTACCCAGGTCATATTGGTGGTTGGATGGTATCTGGTGATGGCTCAGAAAGGGAATTAAAATTCCAAGCCCCCAGAACCCTATCTTCCAAATCCTTAGTATTTTCTTTGTTTTAAAAAATATTTTTATTTGTTATTATTAGGGAGAGATTGAATGTGTGTGTATGTGTATATATGTACACACACATGTGCGCGCGCGCGCGCGCACACACACACACACACACACACACACACACACACGTCCCTGCGTGCCTGTATGGGTGTATGCACCATAGTACATATGTGGAGTTGGTTCTCTCCTTTCCACCTGTACATGGGTTCTAGGAGTTGAACGTGAGTCACCAAACATGCAGGAAGCACCCTTATTTACTGAGCCATCTTGCCAGCCAAGGTGCTCTGGCCCCTTAGCATTTTCTTGCCTAATGAAAAACCTCAGCAGGAAAACAGCCCCATCTGCTTCTGTTCTCCTCGCCCCACTTCCTCCTGTGAGTTTAGTTCTACCGCAGAGGGCCATCAGAGGCCGTTGGCCTGCTGCACTGCAAGGAAGGCTGGCCGTCGTGACTGGTGACGTGAGACAGGAGCCCCATAAGTCAAGTAAGACCAACACGGACAGCGGGGATCCCAGTTGGCCTAGGATTTCAGGGAGCTCCGCAGCTTCTGTGGCCTAGAAACGTCTCTGTGGGTTGCTGGGGAGAAGCCAAATTTAGGGTTGGTGGAGAAAGGAGAAATTGGATTTCCCTGGACAGAGAAGGTCCTCCCATCCCCCGTCCCAGCTGGAAGCCATATGTGGTTGACTTGGGAGGAGAACAGACAGAGGGCTTTTCATGCCCAGCGGAGGCGTGTGTCTCACACCACCAGGCGTGGGAGAGCAGCTGCAGGGTCTTAAAAGCAGCTGCAGGCTGTGGTAAGAGACACATCCGCAGAGGTGGTGTCCATGTGCACAAGGGAGGGACTGGAAGAGACCAAGGCTTCCCTCTACTACAGTCCTGCAGGCCAGAGGCAGAGCCTCCTTAAAGGGGCTAGCAGAACTGTTGACTGTTTAGTGATCACAGAGTACAGGATCTTCATGAATTCTTTGTATCCTTTCCCCAAGGTAGTATATCCCTTCTCCAGCACAAGCTGTATCCTGGAGGGGGGGGGGCGGGGCTCCTCTTTTGCCAGGTATTGTATACTTCAGGAGAACCCCATGTTGAAGTGCCTGACTCCCCTCTTGGGATGTTCTTTGCAGTCATGGAAACCTGTTCCATGGCTCCCTTATATGCAGACACTTTGTTTTTCCATAAATACTGCTTTAGCACCTGTTATGAGGCAGGTTCCAGCCCGTGCTGGCCACCAGGCCAGGGCATCCCTTCAGTCTTTCCACATTCCATATTCTGGAGCTAGATTGCCTTTCTCTTTGCTTTTCCAACCAAGATACCCCTTGAAATTTCCAAGTGAGTTAGGAATCCGCACCCTGGAGGAGATCCCGTGTAGCCCCTTGTCAGGTGTCCGGGTGCCCTCGCCTCCTGCTCCCGAGCTCATCTCAGGTGTGTGTCAAAAGCCACCCGTGGCCAAGGATGTGGCACACTTAGCGCTTTCCTTTGAGATATTAAACGTTCTGACTTGCTTAAATAAATAGTCACTGGCAGCCAGTACTGTAAGGACCATTTCTTCCCTGCAGTGAAATTTCATCCAGGGCAGTCCCTTCCCTTGACACGTGGAGGCCCGAACCTAGAGAAAAAGAACTCTGCATAGGAGCACACGTAACGCGGAGAGACTACAGCTGTTGCTGTTCTGTACTCTGTATTCTGGACACTGACCATTCTTTAGAAATAGGTGTTTCCTTCAGTCTCCGTAGAATCTTTCCATCTAGTCTGAGCCGCCATAGCCTGTCTTTCTCTCTCTAGGCTGTCCCCCAAATCCACTCAGCTGTCCATTTTCTAGCAAGGACACAGGCTAGGTGTTCAGTGAAGCTCAAATTAGTAGGAGAGTTGGCAGCCCGTGGTCATCGCATATCTGCCTGCCCCCCTGAAGATGCTGCGGCTCAAAGCGGGTAGATAATGAGCAACCCTGGAACGCATGCGTAGACTCGGAGAGACGCAAGTTTCTGCGGGGACCACACCGAGTTACCTGTGGGTTCCGGGGGGCCTTCAGAAATAGGAGATGCCACCTTCACATGCACCTTCAAAACCAGCGGGAGTACCTAATGGACAGAACAGAATGGAAACTGCTGGGAGGGGGGGTCAACCCAGATTAGACAGGCAAGTGGGATGACTCACACGAGGGAGCTTCATGGGCTGCCATGGAAACTACATGTTCTCTCTCCACTTGCCACAGATCCAGAAGATGCTTTAAAAATCTCATTGTCTCCCAATGTTGCTGGTGAGAACGCCTCCCTTTCCCAGTCGCCGGCCCTAGCCTTTCCCAGCCCATTCTTCCGCTCAGGCTCAGCAGTGTCCCTCGCCCAGGTCTGCTGGCAGAGCACTTAGGCAGACTGCGGAGTTTCGGTTTGAATGGACAAAAGAGAGCAGGGAAGACAGGCAGCATCCCTGAGAACAGGCATTTGGGGTGACAGTGAGGTTCGCTGGAAATAACAAATCCAGGCCAAGTCTGTAGATTTCTGGTGGGTGGCAGGAGGCCGAGAGGCAGGCAGATGGTTGAAGCCTGCAAACCTCAGCAGGTCAGTAGGTTTGGTAATTGTCAGTAGTTAGTGAATGAAGTAATTTAATTATGGAAATCGCAAATGTTAAAATACAGAATACCAGTTTTGTCTCCTTCTATTTTTCCGTTCCAGGAGGGAGGTGCCCAAGGGCCCTAGAGTCTCTAGGACTCAATGAGGTAGTCAGAGCACCACATAAAGTCTCAGGTCTTTATTAGAAAGGTTGAATGCTGTTTATTTGTCCCAGATTTCTTTTTCTCAGTTTTCCTCGTACAATATGAGTGTGCTGTCTAACATCAGACCATTAGCTTCCTGGTATTTGTGACAGTTATAATTTTAAACCAAGGGTTACATATTTTTTTTTATCTTCAGAAAACTCTTTAATGTATTCCATGTGCTTTTCCAGACTGATTGTATTGTAGTTGCCTTTAGGATTCACGTTGCTCATTAACAGTTAATGGAGAACAGGAAGCCACGGGCTGTCTGAGATTTATGAGTGTCCGTGGTTCTTCTGACTTAGCTAATCCTTATTTCTCCTGACAGGTTAACCTGCCCTCTCAACTCAGCTGTGGTCCTAGCATCCTATGCAGTACAATGTAAGTCCTCGGGGAGATTAACTAGGTAGTGGCCTGCTTGTTCCAGGCAGTGTATTGAAAAAGCTACTTTATCTTTGAGAGCAGACTCTTCCCTCAGGTTTCCTGGAATGGAGCACATCTCTTGATGTTTTGATAGTAAAACCTTTAACCCGAGCCACACCCTCCTGTTGTTTGGGGATATCAGATAGACAGTGGTGCTGGGGGAAGGAGTGGTGTGGTATTTCTTCCTCCCAGGGACCTATGAAACAGCAGACAGCCACACACAGCTTTTTCCATAGCCTCTGCCCAGGTATTTGGATTTGGTCTCCGTACAAACCCCAGTGGAACAATATTTATATCCCTCACCTCCTCTGAACATGGAAACCGAGACCTGGCTAGGTTAAGGAATTTGCTGGAAGGCACTCCTGCTGCTTGCTCGATGCCCATCTAAAATGCTACTAGGATCTTATGAATTTATAGTCAGGGCTTCAGCGTAGTTAAGGAGTTATATACTGGTATTTGACCATTCGGAAGCAGGAAGATCATGATAAGTTCAAAGTCATCCTCAACTACATGGTGAGCCCAAGGTCAGCCTGGATTACATGAGGCACTGCTTAAAATGTGTGTGTGTGTGCGTCTGTCTTTATGTGTGTGTGTTTGTGTGTAGAAATTAATTTGAATGATTTATTTAGCCCATTTAAAAATACTATTTTAGTATATAATCAGCATTAAAAATGAGTGAGCTATTTTGTGATTTGTTCTTTGCTTGCTTGCTTGCTTGTTTGTTGACTAAATCTTTGAAATCCAGTCTTGGTTTTGCAATCCCCACACTTTCCCAGTTTGGCAAGCCACACTTAACTACTGATGCCATAGTGGATAGAAAGTTCTGGAAGCATTTTCCCAGCAAGGCTGGCTTAAACTACGGAAGAAATCTCTTCATTCTGTCAGCAAAACTTAATTAAGCATATTCGGTATCCGACCCCAAGAAAGGTGAAATAGCACTTTGCCCCTCGCTAGCTGTGTGGCACCAGCACAAAACACGGTGACGCTTGTATGGAGCTGGATAGTAGCATAAGACTTAAGACTCCCCTCTGCCCTTCCAGAAGCCTCAACAGCATGACAGATGGCTAAGAGAGCAAGATGATCAGGTCTCAGAGGAGGCGCAGACCAAATTATTCATCTAACTGTGGCCTCAGAAGCATAGTGACAAAAATAAATAAATAAATAAATAAACAGAAAGACTTGGGCTGCTGAGGAGGTCCCAAATGTATTTCCTCCCTTAGCAACAAGGACAGAAACATGAGAGGTGAAGAACAAGGTTGTTGGGCCCGCAGCTTACCTGCCTACTGCATGGAACCAGAGACTGGCGGAAAGAGGATTTGGAGGATGACCCCATGATGTTGAGCGTACAGTTAGCCTCCTCGCTAGTAAGGCACACCCAGCATCAACTCCGTCCCACCTGCCTCCTCTCCCATGACTGGGAAACTCAGAAGAGGCTGCCATCTTTCTACATTACCCCTGGAACAGACCAGCATGTCGAGTCCATGTGGGAAGTGGCACAGCCTGTGACTTTTTCCTGGAAAGATGTGAACCAAAAGATGGCGCACCAACAACAGCCCAAAGAAAGGATTGCACCCAAGTCCAGCCTAGTGAATCAGTGGGTTTATTGGGCTTACTTTAAAGGCACATGGCTGACTTAAGTCCCACCCAACATGGATGATAACCTCCCAAAAGCTGCATGGATGGAGTCACCCCTTCGGTTATCAATCCACCTGCTATATACTTGAGCATCTTTTGAGAGCAGGAAGATCTGGGGCAGGAGAGAATGAGTGGCTGGAATCTCGAGTGCAGGTCTGATGACTCTCCCCTCACTCCTAGGAGGGAACGTGAATAGGCCCTGTTTTGCGAGGCTCTCAGACAATAGTCACGGCTGCTACGATTAAGACTGTGTTGACCATGTCATGCCCATAGGACAGTGTTCCATAACACGCTGTGTTCTCATAACAGCACAGGGCGGAGGCTTTCTCCCATCGAAGACAAGGCTGGACGTTCACAGCTAGAGCATCAGGGCCGAGGGGGCAGGAACTTGAGAAAGGAGAGAACTGTGCTCAGTTAAGCCTCACTCACTCACTGTGTGGGACCGCCCAGCCGAACCTCAGGCTTCTCACCTGTGAATGGAGACGATGCTGGTGCTGGTGCTGACTTGCAATATGGCCGCTTCAAATTAAATAATGCTCTTGAAGGTGGCCAACAGCCAAGTGAGAATAGAGATGGAAGACATGTTGTCTTTGTCTTGGCCCTTCCTCTTATTTCTGCATAACTTGACCTCCCGGACCTCATGTGTCAAGCAGGGGTAGAAGTGTCGGTTGTACTTTGTAGGACGGTAGGGAAGAAAACGTGACCCACTGTACGAAGAACTCTTACTTAGCCTAGCCTTGACTCTTGGTGTCTTTTCGTGTCACTCCAGAAGAAAACTTAAGTTGTCTATAGGGTGGGCAACATGACCCCTTGGGCAAAAAAGCATCTGTGCCCAAAGCCGAGGGCCTGAGTTCAGTCAAGGAACCCACAGTGGAAGGAGAGAATTGACTCCTGAGAGTTGTCGTCGGACCTCCGTATTTGCCATAGGAAATCGCAATTAAATTTACAAGTCACACGTGATAAACAATAAGCTACAGCTGGAGAAAAATTAAAGGCCTATGTTTAAGACATCCTCTCCAAGCTTCTACCGTCAGTCTTCCCACTGTGGAAGACGGATAGAATAGTGACTAAATGGGCATTAGAGTCTACAAGGCAGAAGCTGGCTAATGTAGAGAACTTTGCATTACTGTCATAGTAATAAATCATGGTTATCAGACAGACAGTTTAAAGTATGTAAGTTCTTTATATCCCTCTAGCCTTGGTAAGTAAATATATGTATATCTGCATACTATGTATAAATTGCTGTAGGACTAATTATTACATGTAAAATGAGTGGCCCAGAAGGTATACTAACTACCTTTTGTCTGATACATTCTGGCAACTTGTTCTAAGATGGGTGTCTAATATTTAAGGCCTGTCAGTGGTCTGCTAACCAAAGCACATTTTCTTTCTTTCTTTTTTTTGTTTTTTTTTGTCAAGTTTTGTTTTCTTTAATAATTTATTTAATTTTATTTTATGTACATTGGTTGTAAGTATGTCAGACCCTTTGGAACTGGAGTTACAGAAGTAGTGGGCTGCCCTGTGGGTGCTGGGAATTGAACTGAGTCCTCCAGAAGAACAGCCATTGCTCTTAACCACTGAGCCATCTCTCCAGCCCCACGCTTTCTTATTAACTTAAAAAATACAGTCTTCGAGAGATAGAATGCTTTCAGCACAGTGGCTGAAGATTGCTGCTGGCTAATAAAAGGTTTTTGAGGCACACGAAGAGAAGGAAGTATGGAGTTACTCCATGTTTTCTGAGAGCCTCTGCCACAAGCAGGCTCTGTACCAGCCTCAGGATGAAGGAAACTCGCCACTCTTCAGCATCCTTCTGGGGGTGCTGGCTCTGAGGAAAGAGCACAGAGTCTGTGTCCCATGCTGCTTGGGGAGGTGAAGAGAGCTTAGAAAAAGTATTAGAGGAATGAGCCCCAAGAAGAGGCTCCAAAATCAAGTTAGAGTTGGAAGAGTAACAGGTGGAGGACTTACCCATTGGGCCAGGTTGATCACCTTAAGCGTGGGCACCTGGGATCGCAAGTCTGGGACACGTGTTCAGCAAATAGATCGGATAGGCCACCGTGGTGAATGTCTAGGGATGCAGATCCTGCCTTCTGTTCTGTCTTCTTATTGATTATTTTGTGGTGTTGTTGCTTTTGTTTTGGGAGACTGACTGTCCTGGAACTCACGCTGTAGACCAGGCTGGCCTCGAACTCACAGAGATCCTCTTGCCTCTGCCTCCAGAGTGATGGGATTAAAAGCGTGCACCACCACTGCCCAACTTTATTGATTAATAGGAAGAAAAGCATCACTCACATTTTTGGGGGGATGGGGAGGATATTTGCTCAAGTCCTCCAGTGCGGTAATGTCCTAGACACCATTTACACCCCCACCCCTGCCCCAAGGATTTTCCAAATGTGTATGGGTGTGATTGCTTAACTGTCTCCCCCTAGTGGATATCCCAGAGCTCTGCACAGGGTAGCAGCATAAGATTTCAAGGGAAAAACCACCCTGCCAGGAGAGCTGGCTGGTCTTATGTTGAGATCAAAACGTTTGCCCGTGACTTTGCTAAAGCAGGAAGCTTACAATTTATTTCTGTCAAATGGAAGCTGGGATGGTACAGTTAGTTAACAGGACGGATGAGCAAATGAAGGATTCAGAAGGCTCTCCATGGACTAATGAAACCAACAGGAAAATTAAAGAGGTTTCTGCCTTCAGGGCTGGGGAGAAGCATTTGCAGCACTTGGTTGGCCTTTCAGGACATCAAGAGAAGACCCATCGGCCCACTGGATGGACAGGCAGGGGAGGAGGGTGCTACCATAGAACTCCCTATCACCTAGGTCTTTCCTCTGTAAGGGGGTGGGGGGCTTTTCCCTGGGTCTCAGTTTCTTCCTCTTTAACATGAACGCCAATGAAGATATAGTAATGCTTTCTCACTGGGTGCCCTGTTAGAGCATCCCAGTGGTATCTTTTTAAGCACAGTATTGTAAGCTTAGCTGCCTCCACCCCTCACCTGCCACCCTTGCACTTACATGGAACTTAGCCCTAAGCAGGGGTTCAGCATTCAACTGGGAACTAATGAGGAGCTGGTTCACGTGGCTCAGAGCTTTTCAGTACTGTTCCCCTGGAAGGATTTCTTGCGATGTTTCTGATGCTTGTTACTGCAGACCGTACTGAAGCGGCAAGGCTGATAATGATTTCTCCCCCCTCCTTGTATCTTAATAGCTCATTTTGGAGACTTTAATTCTTCCATACATCATCCAGGCTATCTTGCTGACAGCCAGTTCATACCAGATCAAAATGATGACTTTTTAAGCAAGGTGGAATCGCTCCATGAGCAGCACAGGTGCGGGGGCTGGGGCGGGGGGGTTACTGGGTATTTTCAGATACCATTATCAACTTTGTGTTTTTTTTGCCCTCTTGCCTTCCTATGTTTTTTGTTTTGTTTTGTTTCGTTTTGTTTTTGTTTTTAGCCTTTAAGCCGGGACGGTGACAAATACCTATTTAGCATCACTTGCGTTTTCTTGTGAAGCAGCATAAAAACGCAGTGGGAATTGAGTGTGATGACTGGTGCGTTCCCCCTTCAAGATGTCATGGACATTGGCTACTTCCTCAAGGAAATGCCCATTTTCCATCCGATCGATTGGCCTATGAGCTGATTGAACCGGGCGTACCTTTTAGCCAATTACCCTGTTTAATAAAATAGGCCATTCCCTCAGGCCTTGTTGAGCGGACAGACAGGCGGACTGGAGAGCTGACAGGGTGGGTGGTCCTGGGTTCAGACTGCTTTTCCTCCACATAGGGAGTTGCCCTGGGACAAGCTTTACCTCCAACAAATACCGCCCCCCCCCCCACACACACACACACGCTTCCAGCCTCCTCTTCCTGCTCCTCACGTGACTCAGGGCTACCTCGGCAGCTGTTCTGTTCCCATTAAATGAGGACCACGCTGACCCACGCCAGCTCTCCAGAGACATCTCATTTCTTGAGAAGGCCATAAAAACAAAGGGCAAGCTACCGGCCTCCCTTCTTAGAGGGCGCTGCCAACCCTCTCTCCCGGAATTGCTCCTGGGACAGAAGTCAGCGTCCTAAAATAGCACAGGGCCACTGGCGTTTGAGGCGTGAGGCCACTTTTGAGAGAATAGACTGGCAAAAAGATGAAAGATTACCTATTAATTGAGCGACTTGGTAGAATGAGGGCAGGCGTTCTGAAAGGCGACAGGTAGTTTTCACCATCTGAAGACCTCTCTGAGAGCCCGCTAAGTGGGGAGCGTTTCTTAGTGAAAAGCGAGGGGTCCAGGAGAGGTCAGGTTCCATGGACAAGAAGAGAAGCCTGCTTCAGTAGTTAGAGCACTTAGGGGGACTAGCCCAAGGCATTTAATAACCTTTAATAACTATTACAGAGGACTATTACAACATTTTCTAGATATTATTACTTTTTAAAAGCTCAAGGTAATAGTCTCCAGGTATCGAGTGAGGTTTGCGTTGTCTCCTCTCTTCGGCAGTGGGCTCAAGCAGTCGGAAGCGGAATCTTGCTACATCAACATAGCCCGGACCCTTGACTTCTACGGAGTGGAGCTGCATGGCGGCCGAGTACGTATCCTTTAGCTCAGATACTAGTGTTTACTTTTAACTATGTAAGTTTGCAGACTTCCTTGGGGAAATTTTTCTCTCCCACTGTACATCTTCAAAGATACTCTGGGGCTGGAGGGTTGGCTCAGAGGATAAGAGCACTTGCTCTTGCAGAGGACCCGGATTGGATTTCCAGCACCCACACAGGAGGCTCACAGTCTCCTTGGGAACCAGGCCCACATGTGGTGCAGACATACGTTCAGGCAAACAGATTTTATTTATTTATTATTATTATTATTTTGGTTTTTTGAGAAAGGGTTTCTCTGCATAGCTCTGATTGTCCTGGAACTTGCTCTGTAGACCAGGCTGTGTCTGTAACACACACACACACACACACACACACACACACACACACCACCCCCTCCCACCCCCACTACCCCCTCCCAAAAAAGTATTAAAGGGAGAGAGAGACTTAGGAAGTTTGTTGAGTACTTCCCAGTGTTATCAGTCAGTCAGTGTGAGTCAGTCAGTTGCTTTTTTCACACTTCTGAGGGGTCAGAGCACTGGAGATGCAGGAAGCTTTCAGAGACTATTCCATATTATAGATAAGTGGGCAAAATTCATTTTTCTGTCTTACAGAATTTTTTAGTAAGCATATAGAATGATAGATTTGGGGGCTGAGGATGGTGTTCTGAGGCCCTGGGTTCAATTCCCAGCACCACATAAACTGGGCATGCTGGTGTGCACCCCTAATCCCAACACTCAGGAGGAAGAGCTAAGAGAATGCTCAGCTACATAGTGAGACTGAGGCCAGATGGGCCCCAGCTCAAAGAAGCGGGGATTGGTTGGGACGTTTCCATGCAGCTATGTATTTTGTGTATGCTCAACCCCTCGTTATCCTCCCTTGTCTGTCCTCCCCCCGAACCCCTTCCTCCCCTCAAATACTCCCCTTTCTGTGTTCACGTGATTTTACAAATACATTTTTAAGTGACAATTTAATGAGCCAAGGTTTCCACTTCATCTCAAGCACTGCTCAGAGTAGAGCTGTGTGTGTTACTGTGTGTGTGTGTGTGTGTGTCTTTCTGTGTGTTTGTGTGTGTGTGTGGTGCATACAGTGTTTGTGTATGCATGTTTGCCTGGGTGCATATGTATATGCATGCAGGTATACATGAAAGGTGCCTATGTGCCTGTGGTGGCCAGAGGTTGGTGTCCAGCATCTTCCTACTTGCTCTCTGCCTTTGTCTTTTAAAACCGCATCTATCACTGACCCTGATGCTCACTGCCTGGCTGCCCAGTGAGCTCCGGGGTCCACACCTGTCTCCACTTCCCAGCACCGGGATTGCAATCATGCACAGCCACACCTGGGTGCTGGAATTGGAACTTAGGACCCCATGCTTGCACAGAAGGCGCAAATATTCTAGCTGAGCTATCTCTCTCCCCAGCTGTTTTTTTCTTTTTCTCTTTCTTGGTCTTCTTTATTTCTCTCACTTCCCTCCTCTGAGCATGGCTGAGCTATTAGCCGCCAGCTCAGCCCCTGGGAAGGAGAATGCAGGGTGTGGGTCAATGCATCTTGGCCTGTCCCATTTTGGAGGACTAAGAGTTGACGAGAGCAAATCAGACTCTCAAGAGAGGACCTCTTTCGGGTGGGCATCCATCACCCAGCCCGATTCAAGTTTAATAGTTTTATAGAAGAAATTATGATTGCATGATTGTGAAATTGATGCATATTTTACATTGCAATTGGCTTGATAGAATTGACCAATATATATCATCTACTGTACAAATTTCTGTGTCCCAGTAAACAATTTCTTCCAATAATTACATCACCTTGGGGATTATCACTTTCCCATTTATTAGACGGGAGACTGACTCTGGTATTACAGAGGTCACTCAGCACCTAGTAGTCAATACCCGGCCTCAGCAGTGGCTTTCTTAGTTACATTTTTCTTGCTGTGAAAAGGCACCATGACCAAGGCAACTTATAAAATAAAACATTTATTGGAACTCATGGTTCCAGAGAGTTAGAGTCCAGAAGGGAGCATGGCACCGAGCAGTAGCTGAGAGCTACGTTCTGATCAGCAAGCAGGAAGCAGAGAGTGTGTGAGCACTTACTGGGAATGGCATAGGTCTTTTGAAACATGAAACCCAGCCTCCAGTGACACACCTCCAACAAGGCCCCACCTCCTATCCTTCCAAAACAGTTCTACCAACTGAGGTCGAGGCTTTTAAATATATGAGCCTGGGCTGGGCATGGTGATACATGCCCTTAATCTCAGCACTCAGGATAGAGGGGCAGGAGGAGCTTTGCAAATCTGAGGCCAACCTGGTCTAAATATCGAGTTCTGGTACAACCAGGACTACATAAAAAGATCTTGTATCCAAACAACCAGACAAACCCTCTACAGTATATGAGCCCATGAGGCCCAAACCACCACACTGACTGGTCATGTCCAAAATTTTAGCACTAACATTTCTGCCTGACATTGGCCCATGTCATACCCACAAAGAAACAATTATCGGACTGAGGAGACAGCTCATTCTGTAAAGTTCTTGTTGCAAAAGAACATGAGCTTTGAGTCCAGAATCCATGTACAAAGCCAGGCTTGATGATACATAATCTTAGCACTGGAGAGGTGGAGACAGGAGGGCCCCTGGGCCATAGTAGCTAACTCGATGAGCTTCCCGATGAACTCCAGGCCTGTCTCCAAGACCCAGGTCCATGGCTCCCAAGCAATGACACCCAGGGCTGTCCTCTGGTCTCCAGGCTCATCCATAGACACGTGGGCACACATGTGCACCTGCACACCACTGTATTAATTAAGCACCAGCTGTGGGCTAGTCTTCATTCAGGGGGTTTCATAGGAGACCCTTGGGTCTCTTTCTAGGGTTGCAGATACTTTGCCAAATTGGTATTCTTTTCATCTCCATTTACAGACGAGAAAGCTAAAGTCTGTGGAAGTTGTATTAATGAGCTAGGCTTCTTTTGCCTGTTTAAAACTCTATGCACTGTGTTTGAAGCTTACAGAAACGCTTGAACTTCTTCGTCTTACTTCTTTCCCATAAGAGTTTTCCGTTCGGGTCTAACATGGGTCATGAATCGGGGCAAATACATTGGCTCTTGTACAGTAACAGATTTGGGAGATAGCTGGTAAGTTTTATTCTTTTTCAAGTTTTTTTTTTTTCTTCTTCTTTGATAGACTGTTTTGGAGAACCTTATTCAGCAGCAGTTTCCATCAACTGCCAGACTGAACCTTCCCCTTTTCTACCCTTAGCTATCGGTGAAATGAACCCTTTAGCCTAGCAGGGTTTGTGCATACCACTGAGGCAAGAGGAGTGTAACTTTGAGGTCAACCTGGGCGACACAGTGACTTCTAGGTCAGCCTGGTATCTATACGGAGACTCTATCTCAGAAGAGAAAAAAAACTATCACTTGGTGGTTAAAGAGCTTGTTGCTCTTGTGGAGGTCCAGGGTTTGATTCCCAGAACCCACATAGTGGCTCACAACTATCTGTAACTCCGGTTCCGGGAGATCCAGTGCCCTCTTCTCACCTCTGAGGGCACCAAGCATACACATGGTGCACTTACACACATGCGAGCAAAACACTCACGCAAGAAATAAAATGAATAATTCTAATTTAAGGAAGGAAGGAAGGAAACACAAGACCATTCTGGTTTGGAGGCAGACGATCAGCTGCGAGCCCAACCTCAATCCCTCCAGGTATTGGAGGGGGTGCCTTGCACCAGGCGTTACTGGGTGGACGCTCCCATATCTGAATGTTCTGTCATTAGGTCTAGACTTCAGGCTGCTCCTACCACTCAGTAACTCCCCGGCCTCCGCTCCCTCATAACATCGCGTTTTCCCACGTGACTTCCTTGATGTCGGAAGCCAGAGGGGTGGCACAGAGCCTTTCAGTGCTTCCAGCCGGAAGAATCGCGTGCACTCACTTGCGCTGAGAGCATGGTATCCAGAACTGGTCCCGTGATCTGTCCTTCTGCAAAGGAAGCTGGGATGTGGGGCTGGGGTGGCAGTTTTAGTGAACAGCTAACTGGGGTTGACTGTGGTTAGCTAGGGTACAGACAGATGCACACTGAAAGGCAATGGAATGCCTGACGACCCGAGGTGGGTCCTTGGCCCACCAAGCTACTCATTCAGTGTCATCTGCTGACTCATTCCTCTTCCTAAGCTGTGATATGCAACATGCTTGTTCTTCACCGTGCTGCTCTGGCATTGCTTACGTGTATGATTTTTTTAGCCTGGTGCCTAGAGGGAATACTCAGGACTTCCTCGATACCGACACCATTTCCCTGTCCAGTGTCTGTTCCTCCCCTTGTTCCTTTGTCGCTCATAAATGACGGCCCCGCCCCAACAGAAAGTGAGCATTTATTACACCTGTCATGTGCCGACTCCTGATCTAGGGCGTCGTGTTCACAGGTGTGTTCTGGGTTCTTTATACATTATTTCCTCTACTTTCAGCCTTATACAAGCCTTTCAGGTGGATCCTTTCATCTTTATAATGCAAAAAGGGAAATGGAGGCTCTCCTGAACCCCAAACAGCGCCGGCCTCAAGCAGCAGGCCAAAGGTTTACACTCATTAGTAACTGGCTCCGCACCACGTTTGTAGTTGCATGTCTCATTGGAAACAGGAATGCGTGTGACTCAAGGAAGGAACGCTTGTCCCTCTGAATGTTATTTGCTTATCCTCAAGTGGATTTCAAACAGCTTTAATTCTCTGTGTTTTCCTTCTGCGTCTGTATGCTGTACGGCAGCGCCAGACGCGCAAGCCCTTAGCCAGTGTCGTTACATTGGATTCATAGCCAACATTTATTTCTTAATTGCTATTTAGAGTCATGCCTACACGGGTAATTTTTCTTTATTATTTCATAACAGCCAAAGCCCTTTCAGTAATTGAAGTCGAGATTTGTATGGAGCTGAACAGAGAAGAGGCCTGTTTGAGGCTCATGTGGTTCCCAAATGCTGATGGTTGAAAATTCAAGAGAGTGTTTATATATGGCTCTGTGGAGTAAATAATTGTACCTGGTAACTTCCTGGTATCGTGACATGCTGTGTGTGTTTGTGTGTGTGTGTGTGTGTGTGTGTATTCACTTTAGAACTGGGTACCAAATACTTGGCTCTTAAATGGCTGCTCAGTGGCGATTTTTCCTGTGTTCCATGGCAGATGCATACTGCTATTTATAAAAGCGTGGGTACTTGAAAGTTAGCGAAGGATGCACAGGGCTTTAACACACTGTGAACCTGGACTCTTCCTTTCTTTTCCCCCCAGGATCTGCACAATTTAGATCTAATGATTGGAATTGCTTCTGCCGGCATAGCAGTGTACCGAAAATACATTTGCACAAGCTTCTACCCTTGGTGAGTGCAGATACTTTGAATTGTCTGAATCACGCTTTAAAAATATGCCGAGCAAAAGTAATGCTAACTCTAATTTTAAACTTTTATTTCTGAAGAGGGACTAGAGCTTTTGCCCCAGGTTTTTAAGCTCTGAACTCTGAATTTAATCCAGATTTGGCATTTGGGAAAGTTAACCTTGGTTTTTATTAACTCCTACCAGTCGTCCTGTGGTTTGGGGTAATTGGTGGATAAATGACATAGGAAGGGTTTGGAGTTGAAACATCCTTCCATCCCCTTGTATGTGTGTGGAGTCAGTCCTAGATTCTGGTAACCCTGAAACTGCAAATAGTACCAAGTCGTATGTATGTGTGTGGATGTATGTGTGTGTGTGTGTGTATGTGTGTGTGTGTGTGTGTGTGTGTGTGTATATCCCCTCTGCATGCATACCTTTCATAAAGTTTAATCTATGAATTAAGTACAGTAAGAGACAGGGTTTCTCTGTCATAACTCTGTCTGTCCTGGAACTCACTCTGTAGACCAGGCTGGCCTCAGACTCACAGAGATCCACTTGCCTCTGCCTCTCGAGTACTAGGATTAAAGGCGTGTGCCACCACCACTGAACAGTATGCCGGTTTTTCCTTTCATTTTAAGTTTGCAACATGGCCTTCCTACATCTTGGTGGATCAGAAAACAAAGAGCTTAGGTTGAACCTTCAGGGACCACTCCCACTGATCCACTTAAGATAGCTAGGTCTTCTTTATCCTAAAGATTCCACAACTTCCAAAAACAGTAGTCCCAGCTGGGTACCAAGTGTTCAAACCCATGAGCACTTCAGACTCAAACTATCACAAGTGAAAATCTCAGAGACCAGGTCAGCACTGGAGAGTAAACTCAGAAGACAGGGTGCAGAAGGCCCAGAGCCTGCAGGAGTGACTCTAAAGAGGATAGGCTTTGACCTCAGGGAGTATATTCTAGAAAGAAGGCACGGAGCATGTATATCTCTGAGGACGAGGGAGAACATAGTGATCAGTACAGGATAGACAGTGGATTAGGCTAGAGCATGGTGTGCCATGGTCAGTCGCTAGAGAGTGACCTGGCCACAGAGAGGGCCTCACTGAATACGGAAGCAGAGACTTAATCTTGGTGCTCTAATGAGAACTAAATTCCCTTGTATGCAGTGGTCATAGTGATATGGCTGAATGCATCATTTGGTACCTGTCTTCCTTCGTTAGATTATAAATGCTCAGATGGCAGTACCCACTGTCTTGTTCTTTCTGTCCCTGGGACGTGGCACAGAGCTTAGTTCATCTAGACACTCAGAACATTTCATCTTGTGACCAAAGGACCTTCAGCCTGGAAATCACTTCTGCATTCTTCAGATTTGCTCCAGTGGAGAAGTCACTTAGAGAGTTACAAGCACTGAGGCAGAACACTTTGAACCAGGGAGGGTAGGTGGGGACCCCCATATGAAGCCAGTGGCACACAAGAGGTCTGTGCCCAGTAAGACAGGTTAGGAACTCCAGAACTGATGACTTTGTTTTCCAGACCCCTGTGAGATAGGAATTCCTGTGTGTGCCCTTCAACACAGACTAGAGAGGAGTCCTGCCCACCTCAGGGTTTAACATGCTGCCTGGTGGGTGCCTCAGAAGAACTGAACCTAAGAGCCTTCTGATCCTTACATGACTAGCCTGCAGTCATTCCCAAAACTCACTTGCCAAATAGACGTATCTTCCAGCAGATAACTAGGTGTTCATTTTTAATACATAATGTAAGTGTGCTGTATGTGTGTAGCTGATCCACTGGGGAAATGTCGCATAAACTTTCACTTTGCTTACTCAACCTTTCCGTTCTAGAATGTTCTTATCAAGGTCTTGATATGATCCTAGAGAAGAGTAGACTTCCTTTCTTCCTCCAGATAGTGAGTGGATTATAGAAGCTTGTTATAAGTGAATAAGATCTCTTTAAAAGATCTTGTGCTGAGCGTGGCCGTGCACACTTGTAATCCCAGCACTGGGGAGTCAGAGAGGGTAATCTCTCTGGCCACACTGGCTAGCCAGCCTAGCCTCACCTAGTTGGTGAGCTCCAGGTCAAATGAGAGACCCTGACTCAAAGAATGAGGTGGACAGCACCTGAGGAAGGACACTCAAGGTAGACTACTCTGGCCTACAGGGCACCCACATGAACACACACACACACACACAAACACACACACAGAGTCATCAAGAATCATCTAAGAACTTGGCATGCTTACTCCATCTAAATTATCATAGGACCCTGGTGAGAAAGCTATGATGAACTGCCACTTAGCAAACATCTTAGGGTCCAAGATCATAGGCTCTGGAGACTGAGCCCCAGGCTCAGAGCCCGGCTCCCAGTAATGACATCTCTGCACCTCTGCTTCCTCTTCTGGTTACTTGACACAGAGTAACTCCATGCATTCAGGACTGTTGCAAGACTCAATAGAGGCAGTGTTTATGAAGCCCTTCCTTGGCAGTGGCCTGGTATAGGAAAATATACTCGGTGATTGGTGGCTTTCATCCTGTATTACGCACATGGTAAAAAGGCTCCTCCACACGTGGCTGTTAAGTAACAGAGCTGGGGTGCGACCCAGGTCTGCCCTCTCTCTGCTCCACACTGCCCTCAGCTGGCTTCCCCCGCATAGGCACCAGCTCCCGCAGGGCTGCCGTGTCACAAAGAGTCTTACAGCAAAGAGTGCGCATGGCCCAAGCTCTTAGTTATTTAAAAGCCGCCTCCCAATCCAGAGGCCCCGTGGGAGATCCAGCTCGGTCAGCTTGAGTCCCGGCGAGGCACACTCCCAGCAGCCGTGGTCATCCGGATCATGAAATAGAGGACCCATACCGAAGAGGGTCAGCTCTAGCCTGGCTGAGCCCCGATGTCTTTGTTTGATTTGCACTTTGTTTTATTTTTTGTGTTATGTGTGGTTTTGTTCGGCTTTGCTTTTTACAGGGTGAACATCCTCAAAATTTCTTTCAAAAGGAAAAAATTCTTCATACACCAGCGGCAAAAACAGGTGAGTTCTGGCCACGCTGGCTGGGTTTGCTGTGTTGTCGAGGCTTCCTCGGTTCTCGGTTCCTCCAGGATTGCTGTCTGTGTCTTAGGAAGGAAACCCTGTGGCGGTCAGGTCTTCAGACCCTGCGGTCCTCTCCACGAGTCATTCGGCTCCACTGGTTGGAGAATGTACTTGCTTTAGAGTCAGAAACTCTAGGTCTAGATCCTGGCTTTTCCCCTCAGCAGCCAGGCAGTTTCTGTCACCTCTTCTAGCCCATATTACCTTGTTTCTAGAAGTTCTAGAAGTTCTGTAAGGATGATACCAAAGGGCCCCGTCCGAGCACCTGGCGGAGCCCACCGCCTCATAGCAGGAAGCGAACGTACTGCCAGTTCCTTCTTTATCGTGTTCCGAGGGTGATGGCTTGTGACCGTGCCTTACGAGAGGAGTCGGCAGGATCCTAGACAACTCTGTTTGCTTGCTTAGCCGCAGCTGAAGTACACTCAGTAAGAAAGCCGAGGCTTCCACAGCCTCAGAGTGAAGGAGCTGGAATTTGAACCGAGGCGCCTGCCCTGTCCACGCCACACCCTGTCTTGTTATGCTGTTAGTTGTCACTGACTGTCACTGTGTTCATTTCCCAACTTTTCAAAGGTGATGTGCCCTTAGACTGGCCCCACACAGAGAATGGGGCCTTAGAAATGGGATCACTAAAACTCAGGTACCAAGGACTAGAATCTGGGTTGCCTGACTGTCCCCACCTTCACCCCTAGCGCGAGGGGGTTGGGAAGGGTCAGGGTGGCTCCAAAATGCAGACGGAATCAGAAAGCCTACATGTAGGTAGACTGAAGGCAAAAAGCCAAGGAGGAAATTGCTTATTAGACACGAACATGGAATTCAGTCCAGGGCAAGAAGTAGAGAATTCCAGGGTTCTAACGTCTCTACTACCTACTTGATGGGAGAGCGTTTCTCCAGGAACTAGGTGTTCCCAGGGCTAGTCCCCTCTTGAGCTACAGGCAGGTTTAAATAAGAGTACTCGTGACGGGCTCTAGATGGTGAGGAAGCACAGCTTCGGATCATTTTTGTTATCAACCCCTGGAGGGTTGACAGTCCTTCTCCAAAATGTTCCTGGACGATTGGGGTGTGTCTGAGACGTCTGGAAGCCTGTTCCCACTCCCTGTCACATCTTCCCTGGTTATTCTGAGTGGGTAGTATGCTTGACACACTTTTATCATTCCTGTCCCTTTACAGTGGAATCTCTACTGTTTTCCCTCTCAGGCCGAATCCAGAGAACATATCGTGGCCTTCAACATGCTAAATTACCGATCTTGCAAAAACTTGTGGAAATCCTGCGTCGAGCACCATTCATTCTTTCAAGCAAAAAAGTTACTACCTCAGGAAAAGAATGTTTTGTCTCAGTACTGGACTCTAGGCTCCAGGAACCCCAAAAAGTGAGTATACTTTAAGAGGACCACTCATGCTAACCTGAGATGTAAATGCGTGCTGGCCGCCACCGGATCATGGACATCCTGGGGCAGAGAGGCAACCCCGGGGCTGGACTTCAGAGTCTAGATCCCTGAGTGGTGGCTGAGTCTCTCTGAGGGAAGCTGTGCTCTTTGTCCACCCACTCGGGTCCATCTCATATTCCCAACGTTTGTTTCTGCCCCCTCAACCCTGCTGTCGTCTGAGTTCCCAGACAGCTAGAATTGCAACTGCCACCACACCCTGTCCAATAAAGGACACTGAGTGTCCTTCTGGTGCCAGCATATTAGGCTTTTCACAGCCAGAGGCCACTAATCCAACCCCTCCCACACAACATTAGCCCATAAGGCACCCCATTAAAAATGAATACAGGCTTCCAGGGTCACTGACTTTGGAATGTATTGCCAATAATAGCTACAAGATAATAATTAAAATCGGCAATTACCTAGTATTTATAAAAGGATCATGCTTAATTATATTTAATTATTGCAGTGAACCTAAGAGATGACTGCTACCCACAGGAATGATATTCAAAGTATTTAATGACACACACACACACACACACACATATATAGATACATTAAAGTTTTTTTAAATAATATACATTGAGTCTCTAAGTAAAATAACTGGAACTTATTTTGTGTTTTGTTTATTCTAAGAGGCAGCAGAAATTGTTTTTCAAATTGTTAGAATTTCTAAGTCGTTTGCTGCTTTTCAAACTTGTGATTGATTGTCCTTAATGTGTTTTTTTCAAAATGAGGCTCGAGTAATGAACTATTGTTTGATGTGAAATATGATAAGAATGTTCCAGTGGCTTTCCTACTGCAGGTTGGTCTTTAGGTAACATAATGGTTTAGTAAGTGGCAAATTGCCTCTAGTAGCGGTAGCGTTATTTCTTATGAACCAAGAGCAAACATATTTTAAAGTGTTCAGCTTGCATAATACTGTCTAGTATTCGTATGCTCTCAATAGACTACTACTGAATAGGCCATAAGAATAGTGTAGTGGGGGTACCCGTGGAGCCTCATACCCATGACGCTACATGGAAACCAACTCCTCTTCCTTCATGGTGGTCCCTCTAGCCAGTCAGAGGCCTTGGATGAGAGAACCACCAGCAATAGCCCCACTGTCTAATGCAGGCTCACCGGCTGTGGTTTCCCAGTGCCAGGACTGACAGCCCACAGAGCTGCATCTGGTGAGGCCATGTCTCTTTGTTGGGCACTCAAATGGGTCATGCCATCCTGGGGGACTTCCCTGGTGGAAGTGATGCTGAGCACTCCGAGCCTGGCATCCCTCACGAGGAGCCTCAGGATCCTAGCCTGTGCAGCAGCAGCAGCAGCAGCAATAGCGGATTAGTGACCCCGTGTCTGTGAGAGTTCTGGGAGTGTGCTCAGAGCCGGGTTGGAGTCTAGACTCAGGAACTGCAACAGGTCAGACCGGCAGCCAGATTTGTATAGGAGTGCAGATTGAAGAAAGAGAAACAAGGGTTCTATGGCCACATCGGCATGAAAATATAATCGAGCTAAAGCACAAGGCACCAAAGCACCAGAGAACACCGCCGTGCACAGCCTCCTAGCTGCAGAGTGGCCATGTAAGGAGTGATCTCAATATAGTCTCACTGCAGAAGTTCACTGAGGTGCCATGCGGTTGGCAGGTTCTTCCTCATTGTCGGTGTGCTGTTTGTGTGGGCTCTACTAGATGTTAATGTGGCGCATACCTTTAATCCCAGCACTTGGGAGGCAGAAGCAGGCAAATCTCTGTGAGTTCAAGGCCAGCATGGTCTACAAAGTGAGTGCCAGGACAGCCAGAGTTACAACAGGGAAACCCTGCCTCTAAAAACGAAAGGAAGGAAGGAAGGAAAGAAGAGAAGAGAAGAGGAATTGGCTAGACCTAATTCTCCAGGCATCTGAGGGACTGAAAGGGTACATTCCAACACTGAGGGACAGAGTTCAAATCCTCCCTCTCTCGCTTGAGTTTTAATTTGCTCCCCCAGTTTCCATATCCGCCAACTTCTCCCTCTGAAGCCAGCCCAGGGTGCTGCGTTCTGGTCATCCTTTGTGACGTAAGAACCCCTCGTTCGGTGCTTACGACGGCAGTATTTTATTATATCTCAAGATTTGTGGGTCAGGGATGTAATAGGAAGGGCTTGCCAGGGACTCTTCTGCTCCTTTAGACCTGCCGTGGCAGACGGGGATTTTGTGATGCACAGCTGCTAACCAGCCATTTTTTTTTAATCCTCTATAGAGGGTCACTTGAGGCATGGAAGGGAGTTTGGGGTACAAATCATCAATTTGTTATTGCTACCATCTTTCAGTATACTGTTAATTTTGACTCTTATTTATGTGTAGGGGTGGGTGGGGAAAAACACATGCACACCATGATATGTGGAGGTCCAAGGACAACTGGAGTCAGCCAGTTCTCTTCTACCCTTTAGGTCTCAGGGATTGAATTCAAGTCATCAGACTTGGTGGCAAGCACCATTTGCCTGCCGAGCTGTCTTGCCAGTCCTTAGCACTTCACGGATGAGGAAACCAAGGTCCAGCCAGCCCTAGAGATACATCTGTACGTCTCTGTGTTGGGCCCTCTGATAGGTTCCACGAAAGAAGAATTTGTTCATTATTGGTCAGAGACGAGGGAAGAGTTTAAAAGTTCCTATTAATAACCCATGACGTGTGCTTTAGGGATCTGCCACATTAAACCCTGGAGTCAGGGCTGCTGCCCGTATTTTAATTTTACACCCTTAATCAGTGATCAAGTGGCTTCTGGTGCAACTGACCTCAGGGGAAGAGGGTCTCCTAGAGGTGCTGCAGTGAGCACTCGGATCAGAGAGACAGTGACATTGTAAACTAGGACCTGAATTATTGTAAACTAGTCCCTGAATTCCATTCTATTTCTTTGTTCTGTTGTTTCTGTCAGTCAGTTGGTTTTAGGCCCATAAGGAAAAATATGGAACATTTAAGACATTAGAGCACAGTGTAAAATTGGAAATGCCAGAATTGCTACCGCTAACCAGACTTCAAATGACTAATTAAGGCAATCTATCCCTCAGGATTTCAATTCTGTAACTATAAATAAAATTCAGAAGGATATCCAGATAACACAGTCAAAGACTATGACCTAAAACTGCTGTAAGTACGTCCTCAGCTTCTCTGTCAAAGAGTTCCCAGTGATTTATGGTCGCCGCGTGGCCGGCCAGGATGACGGAGAGCGTTGGGAAGGAGGGCTATGCTTTTGTTCATGCCAGCGTGAGGCAGGTGGGATAGATCCCTTGAAGTTATTTGAGCTGTGCCGGTCTGTGCTACTTATGCTATTCTGGCATTCCTTCTAACACGGTAGCTTTGGTTATAGTCTAGAAGCAGCTTGACTGTTCAAAGCAGCAGAGACACAGAAGCATCTTCACCAAAAGACGAGGTACAGCCTAAAGAAAAACCAGAACAAGAAAGCAAGCCTGGGGCCATCGGGATGGCTCAGCAGAGAAAGGCACAAACCTGGTGGACCTGAGTTCATTCCCCAGCCCCACGTGGTAGAAAGACACAACTGACTCCTGCAAGATGTTTACCGATCTCCACAAGCACACCACAGCGCACACACACACACACCCCGCACACGTGTACGCACGCCCACACAACGTAAATGAATCTGATCTTTAGAACATCTTGAAAGGGCACTCTGAAAACTGACTGCCTCCGCTTCTCACAGCCCAGCTGGTGTGGCCGGGCTGGTCTCATCGGGGTGCTGAGTATTTGCCTTCGGAGAAGGCTTCAGGGAGACTGTGTTCCGTGGATGCCTCGCTTGCTCTCTTGTTGGGCATGTCAGTGTGGGAAGTGACCCTGCGTCTGGTTTTTCCAGGTCTGTAAATAACCAATATTGCAAAAAGGTGATTGGAGGGATGGTGTGGAACCCAGCCATGAGGAGGTCCTTATCGGTGGAGCGGCTAGAGACCAAGAGCCTGCCTTCCCGGTCTCCTCCCATCACCCCTAACTGGTACGTGCTCTTTTGTGCGGTGCACCAGCAGCTACTTCTCCCTTTTAAAACCACAGAGTCAGCTTTGAATTCTTTCGCAGAAATGGCCTACAGTCAGACTTCCCATGCACATTCCACATGTTGCAGAAGGAGCCGGTCTCCTGATGTCAAGGCATACAGATCCTTTCCGTTCTGGATGATGAATGCCGAGGTGGCCTTAAGAAAAAAAAGATAATAAACTCATCTAAATAATTGTATCTATTCACAGGATATCCCAACACGTGTGTAGTATTCAAGTGTCATATCCATCGGACAAATAGGATTTCTTTGTGTTGAGAACTTAAAAATCCTTTCTAGGAGCTGGGCGTGGTGGTAGATACTTGTAAGTATTTAGCATTTAGGAGCCTGAGGCAAAAGAATCAAAGAGTTAAAGGCCAGCCTGGGCTATATGGATCCAATCTCAGATAGACAGACAGATAGACAGACAGACAGACAGACAGATAATCTCTCCTGGCTATTTTGAAATATTCCATTGATCATTGTGCACCACAGTTACCCTGCTGTGCTAGAATATCAGATATCATCCCTCCTATCTAATTACACTCCTGAAGTGCTTCTTTTACAAATTAACAAATCAGGAGGGTGCCCGAGGGCCTAGCTCAGTGGTGAAGTACTTATATAGCACGTGCAGTCCCTGGTTTCATTCTAGAAACCTGCAAACTAAATCAACAATAACAAATGGAACCTGAAGCCTGCTGAAATGTCTGTCTTAGAATCGTAGCATGTGGTGGCATCTTAAATGCTAAGCTCTGAAGAGTTCCGTGGTAAAGAAATTAAAAGGATCAAGGATGAAGAGCTGTGAGACCCTTGGGTTCTAAGTTTACCACAGACAGAATAATGTCCGGGTGCTTCTTCGTTAGCTTATTTCAGAAAAGGGTCAAGTGGAATTTCCTATTAGGTAGTTTAATGGTTCACAAGGATACCAGTCATTTTTTGTGAATGTCTTCTAAAAGGCCAAGCCTCAGCAAGAGGAGAAGAAGCAGGGAAGACTGTACCCTGGCTCCATCAGATTAGCAGTGTGGCTTGCAAACAGACCAACCTAGACATTTCTAGTTAGGATCCATGGGATGAAGATTATAGGGAGAGAGGCCTGCTAAGAAAGGACCCTCTACATGGGGCCATGTGTTCTGAGCAACGGTGATGACGATGATAATGATGATGATGGTGGTGGTGCTGTAAAACACCAGCTTAATTTATGTGTAAATTTGTCAAGGAGCCAAAGAGAGCCCCAGGTGAGAGCCAGGAGAATAGTACGGTTGGATGTTACTACATCCCTGGCTTGGTTCTTTTGCTGCTAATTATAGATCCTCTCCCAGGAGTCACAAGAGCCATTTTGCTTCCACAATGAACTCAACATTATTGATTACACAGGAACAAGGGTATTGCAAGCCCCTGAGAGTCCCAAAGAGAAATAGCTGACAGAAGGAAGCTAGGAACAGTGCAGGAAAAAGCACCAAGGTCATGTGATACAGGGTTTGACACCCAGGTGCAGCCCCAAATGTTCCGAGGAACACTGGCTCATTCTCGGGAGCTGTAAGTACAGCTGGGACCCAGAGAGGTGAGGAGACTTACCTGAGGTCACCTGACTACTACCAATAATGGAAAGCAGGGCAGTGTTCCGATGCCTACCACATTGTAGGCATTTAATAAGGAAAACATTTTTTTAAAAAAAGCATCTCTGGTCTGGGGAGATGGCTCAGTGTGTAAATCTCTTACTGTGCAAACGTGGGGACCTGAGTTCACATCTTTGCACTCGCATTACAAATCAAGGCATGGACATAGATGCCTGTGATCCCAGTGCTGGGATTGGGAGGTGGGAGGCCCCCAGGGGCTGGCTAGCCAGTCTAGTTGAATTGATGAGCTCCAGGTTCAGTGAGAGACCCCGTCTCAGAAACTAAGGTGGGGAGTGACTGAGGAAGATACTTGACACCAACCTCTGACCTTTACAAGCACATACATGGGCACACAGACCCACATGCACACATAACACACAGCTCCACACATGCACACTGTTTTGAAAGTCAACTCTTAATTTCTTGGATGTAGCGAAATTCAGTGAGAAGCAATACGCTTTGCCTTCCAAACCTGTCAGTGTACATTGTTGGATTGGTGAGAAAAGATCAGGATGGTTTGTTTTATCTTGAGCCTTCTAGAAGAATAACTCACCCTTAGTCAGTATTGACCAGAAAGCATAAGCCAGTTAGTTTAGTTCTGCCTGTTTCTAAGCTGAGACTGTGGTTCTAGTGTCAAAGGCCTGCGTCGCCCTGGCTGGATTCTACTGGAGTAAGAATGACCTCACTGGCTCTGACTTATATTTGTTTGGGTTATTTTTGAAATGAGTTCTCATTAATCCCTTGAGTGGCCCTTCTCACTTTATCCTCTCTGGTGTTGGAGTTATGGGTGTGTACCACTGCACCCAGCTCGGGATCTGACTTTCTAAGCACCAGTCAGGGCATCCAAGGAGAGACCAGGTCACAAGGTTACACAGCTGCCATCGGGTCAGACCTCCTCGTGGGAAGAGCTCTCGGCGCTTTGACTGCACTTCTCTCCTTTGCAGGCGAAGTCCTCGGCTCCGGCACGAGATTCGCAAGCCCCGCCATTCCTCTGCGGACAACCTGGCCAACGAGATGACGTACATCACGGAGACTGAAGATGTGTTCTATACCTACAAGGGATCCCTGTCCCCCAAAGACAGCGACTCTGAAGTTTCCCAGAACCACAGCCCACACCGAGAGTAAGAATCGTGTGTTTTCTGTCTTCGTATCTGCTTTGGGCTGTTGTGGAGTTTGTTCAGTGCCAGTTGAGAGGAGACAGGAGCTGGCGCCTGCAGCAAGTCCCCAAAGGTGCTGGAGATGGGAACGATGGGAACATAAATCCAAATGCCTGTCTGTACAGGAGACAACCTGTGTGTCTGGAGCTCAGAGAAGAAACCTGTTTTCCAAGTACCTGGTCTTGCCCAGAGCACAAGCAAAGCCTCATTTAAGATATTCCTAGCTGGGCAGTGGTGGCACGTGCCTTTAGTCCCAGCACTTGGGAGACAGAGGCAGGCAGATTTATGCGAGTTCAAGGCCAGCCTGGTCTACAAAGTAAGTTCTAGGACAGCCAGAGTTACAGAGAAACCCTGTCTCCAAAAAACCAAAAAAAATAAAATAAAAAAAGATATTTCTATATTGCGCAAGTACAGACTCAAAGGCGTGTTTGCTGTGATCAGGACCCTACTATAGGAACCTTCTTAGAACAACAGTATGCCCCTCCCCACCCCCAATTTCATTTCCTCTTCATTTTATAGTCATAGTGTAAAGAGAAAAACACAACAAAACAGGGTTACCAAAATGGCTCATCAAGTAAAGACGCTTATTGCCGAGTCTGTTGACCTGATTCTGATACCCACGTGGTGGAAGGAGACAACCAGCTTCCACCAGTCATCCTTTGGCTTCTGCATGTGCGTACACACACTAATTCACAGTTTTAAAGTAGGCTCTTACTGTCAAATGTTTGTCAAGGACAGTGTCTTCTCAAGCCTTCTGTGGCCACTGTTTGGTTGAGTGAAGCCACGCACCTTGATTGGCTCTTCCTCCTGTGGCTTGCGGTATGGAACCATTGCATATCTGGTCTTTCACCGTCCTGCACAGTATTCACTTGCCCAGGCATCCTGGAACCTGCCTGAGCTTGCCCCTAACTTGCTGTGTAGCTGAAGACGATCTTGAATTTCCCACCCTCCTGGCTTTGCCTCCCAAATGCTGGAATTACAGACAATGCGCCACCAATGCCCAGTTTACATCCATTTTTCCTAAAGTGACATATTCCCCTCGTTGATCAAGACCAGGAAGAAGTGTGTCTATCCTGAAAGACGGATTTGAGTCTTTAGTTGCTCAGTAACAGCTAGTGTGTCTCCTCCCCTTTTGCTTTGACTATCAGAGAGCTCAGAGCTGCTCAACTGTTAGATTCAAGTGCATCTGTTTCCTCCGACCCAGGTGTCTGGAATGGTCTCTTCTCTTCATTCCTCACCTTTACCACACAATTCTATCATACCTGCGTATTTGGGGATAAACTATCTCAAATCATATTTTGTAGCAGATAAGACACAGATCGTAAATGATATCTTTTAAGTTAAATCCTGATGGGAAGGAGTAAGACGTTACAAAGTCGATCTTAGCCACTGGGTATTTGAAACTCTAAGCCCCATATGATGGCTTAAACCAAGAAAGGTAATGACTCCCCTATTGGAGGAGGATTGGCTGGCAAGCACTTTTAGTCAGTCTGTAAATGTTTACTGCCAAAGCTGCTAAGCTTCAAGCCTTGAGTACATCCTGCCTGTGCATTAGGCATTCACAGGTGAATTGCAGATCTCCCCACTTCCATGCAGGGGGGGCCTTGCTTCTCGGTCCCTGCCCACAGCGAACATGCTCTTCAGGTTATTTGCACTTTTAACAGCTCTGCTTTAGTGATCAGTATTCCCTGAACGCTAGGATTCTATTGTTGAAGTGGTCATTGTCCATCTCTGCAGCGTGCAGCCTGCTGCACTGTGGAGGCTGCAGCAGAAGGGCGTGAGTTTCGTTGTGTGAACCTGTGGCTCTGCAAACGGTGATCCGATCTAGAAATCCAAAGCAGGAGTACAGAAGATGGCAATTAGAACCTGTCTGAGTCCTCCGAGGCCTCCAGACTCTTGTTACTCTGACACAAGGAGAAAAGGGGGGGGAGGCTTAGGGAACCCCATTCTAGGGCTTGGAGACGCCCACGTAAGCTCTCCCTGTTGACGGTATCTAGATTTGCATCTGGGTTTTCACTGGCCAGTTCAGCAGCCACCCGCCACAGGCAGCTGCTGAGATTTAAGCCGAGTCAAACAAGATGTGTGTTCCGCCACTGAATGTGCACGTGTTTAGAGCATTGTGTGTCACATGGTCCTACCCCACTGTAGCAGGTACTGCCATCCCCATCATCCCAGCTTGCTGCTGCGATGGCTCCACCATTCACTGAAAGTAGAGCAAATCCCCCAGAAGTCAAGTCTAAGATCATCACTGGCTTGCCAGTGAAGTACTTGCCACCCCTCACCCAGCCTCATGACTGTAGGGGTATGTGGGGAGCCTCTGGGAGCCCTTGTGTTCCCGTGCCTCTGATGACTGAGGGCAGGACGAGGTACAAGACAGTGACACATGGACATTTTAAAGAGGTCCGTTCCTCCTGAGTTCCTCATCATGCTGTAGACATCCGTGTTGGTAATGGAATTTGATAAAGCTTCATTTTGAGGTGCCTCCAGGCCCGCTGGGTCAGTACCGTGTCATCAGCCTTCACTGTCATGCCATGGGGCTCTGTGGCTTTGGAGAACTGTCAGGGTTGGAAAAGGCACAGATTTCCCCACTGTTTTGCAGCCACAGGGGTTGCTAACACATCTAGGCTTTCTCTGTCAGATCTACTGGCCACTGCCCTTGAGAATGAAGTATATACAATTTAATGTCGGCTTCTTTGAGCTCTATTGATTTCAGTGGTTTCCTGCCCCTGTCATTTCTTCACATTCCTTGCTGATTCTCTGAACTGTCTCCATGAGACCTTCCTTGTGAGATGACTGCCTAGGGCACTTTTTCTTTTGCAGCTCAGGATTAGAAGACACAGTTGGTGGTATTGCAAAGGTTCTCCTATAGTGGGGAGGGTCTGTTTTGTGGCTAGGCTTCGCAGGTGGGATGGATGGTTGAAAAATCAGAACCCCAGTCCCCTCAGTGGCATCCAGGACCCCTCCTCACGGAAGAGAAACCATTCTCATCTGGGGCTTCTGAAGCCTTAACATCTGGGAGCTGGGGAGGGGGGCGGGCTTTATTTCCCAGGCAAGAGATACAGGCTGGTCTGAACTTAATTGAGAAGAAACTCCGTGGGTAACATGGTATTTACAAAATGTTTAAGAAGCGTTTGACATGTTTTCTACAGCAGATTTGTGTTAAGAGTCTAAAAGAAGCCTTCTGTCAAAGAAATCAGAGGAAGGAGCTCATAGACAGTGAGGAGGACTCTTTTGAAGAAGAATTAAGTGTAATGTTCTGTGCTCATTCAAAAACAAGAAGAAAGAGAGAGAAAAGATCGCTTAGCCCCCTCTGCCTCCACCCCACCCACTCACCCCACCCCCAGTGGCACAGGGAAGGAACATCATCCCGGCAGATGAGTCACTTGCTGGTTTGTCCCGTATTTATAGCGGTGCTGCAGAGTTTATGATTATAGTTTTGAAGCCTTGGCAGCGTGTTTTGTGCCAGGCGGTCTGTGAGCTTTTGTTATTCCCAGCGCCACTCTCTGTTCCTCCTTGCTTCCAGGGGAAGTTCAGATTCTGGCAGAGAAGTGCATTTTCTTCACGGTAGAAGCAAAAACCAAAATCTCCCATCGCCTCGCACTCAGACACAAGGGAGGAGGTGTGTGCTAAGGAGAAGCTCACCTTCGGAGCCAACACTGGGGAAACCAGGGTAACAGCGGCTCAGGCTTGTACACCAGAGACTTTGTTGGTGTTTCTTTGTCATAGTTGTTTCGGTGGGTCACCAACATGGCACCCCAGAGTGAGGCTCACTTCCCGTCATAGTATCTTATTGGCTGCTTGCGTCTCTCCCGAAGACCTGTTCTCTTCCGTGGGATACAAGGTGGCTGTAACACTCATTTTAAAACTTGTAGGGGGTTGGGAGGGCTGGAGAGATGGCTCAGTGGTTAAGAGCACTGGCTGCTTTTCCAAAGGACCCGAGTTCAATTCCCAGCCCCCACATGGCAGCTCACAACTGTCTGTAACTCTAGTTCCAGGGGCTCTGACACCTTCACACCAATGCACATAAAATAAACAAATTATTAAGAAACGAAACAAAACAACTTATATGCTTTGGAAGGAACTTTTGGGGAGATCTCCTCCATCTACAACCACAGTGGTGGAGTTCCTGTGGCCCCATCTTCTAGGCTCCTGAGGTCTGTGAACCCCGCCAGTGACAGGGTTCCCTGCAGTGTGGCAGTCTGTTGTGCTGCTAGACACTCAAGTTGTTGGTACAGTTGACCCTCTCTGCTCACATGTTCTGCATCCACAGACTGAATTCAGTACACGTCCAGTGTGGTGAGGCCTGTCCAGGTCACTGGGTCAGAACTAAGCATGTACAGATTTTATTCTTGTCGGTACTGCAAGTGTTCGTGCAATATTTACCTTGGATTGGGTATTGTAAGTAACCTAGAGATGACTTTTCAAAACACAGAGAGTACACATAGGTTAAATGGAAACATTATAGTATTTTAGTAAGAGACTTACACATCTGCAGTAGAGGGGGTCCTGGAACTGCTCCTCAGGGGATACTGAGGAACAGTTGTGTTTTTCTCAAACCGTGCTGTACATCTTCATGCTGGCCTGGCTCTCAGCCTCTAGCTCCTGAAACATAGGCCACATTGCTTTCCAGTTCTCCCGGCAGCCCTGCCTACAAGTTACTACTGCTACTTTAAGTTAAGCACTGTGGTTCTTCTTGCATGTCCTACCCTTCCCCTTCTCTGCCACCACTCTCTTGGGACACACTAGCCCCTTACCATTGGGTGCAGTTCCAGGAGCCAGTATGGGAGAGGACTTGCTACCCAAGGGTCTCTTCAGGGAGCCGGCCAGGCACAGGGTTTCATTAGTGTGGGTGAGGTGGTGGTGATGACCGTTATCTATCTGTGAGCCTGACCAGACTCTGAGTGAACACACGAGTTCACCCTACTCCCTCCCACCCTACTCTCCTCTTAATCACCGTCACGGCTCTCATGGGTCTTGCAGAGAGACCACTGTCTCAGAATCGCCCGTTTTGCACCTACCGGGAACCTCAGTCTTCCCCCGTCCTCTTTTTCCTTCTGCTGTCCTTATTCCTGTGGTTGGTTCTAATCTGCCCCCTAAACATCTTTTGAATCAGGAAAGCCTCACACATGAGTCTTTCATGAAAAACGGTGCTGTTTCTCATCTCTGCAACATTGAAGCTCTCGCGTGGCTTTGTGCCTTCAGATGTCTGGCAGTCTGCCTCTGTCCCTTTCTCCCCAGGAACCGGAGTGTGTCTATCCCACCCTGGCTGCTCTTTTCCTGAAGGATGGAGATAGGTCTTCTGGTGTTGCCTACCTCCTGTTCAGAGATGGCTTCCTGCTCCCTTCACTTGGCTCCTTTCTCGGCTCCTTTCTGAGTGACCTCTGTGAATCCCCCGTTCCACGGGCATTTCCTCCCCACCCCCCCCGCCCCCATATTTCGGATCCCCTTCAGTTCCACAGATAACCTTGACCAAACCGGAGAGGAAGCCATGTCCTTCTGACATCTTCTCTCTTGGCATCCCAGTGCTCTGCCTGCCCGGCTTCTCATTCTTGTACTTCCTCCTGAGTCTCTGCCCATCCACCCTGTACACCAAGCAGAATGTCACTGTGCTCTGCAGGAATGGACCTGCTGCGTGTAGGTGATCGACCCAAAAACAAGCCACTTGTTTATTAAACCACTACCCGTCGGTAAAATAACCTCTCCAGCCCTGCTTAGAAGATAGTTTGGAAGCTGGGCAGTGGTGGCACAGGCTTCTAATCCCAGCACTCCGGAGACAGAGGCAGGTGGATCTCTGTGAGTTCGAGGCCAGCCTGGTCTACAGAGTGAGTTCCAGGACAGCCAGAGCTACACAGAGAAACCCTGTCTCAAAACAAAACAAAACAAAAAAACCAGAAAGAATAAGGATCACTTGGTGCCTGTCCTTAAGGTTGAAGAAGATAGGTTGGGGTGTGGGATGTCTTAGGATACATAAGTGGTCATAATGACTACTGTTTATTGTTTTAAAATAAGATTAAAATGCTTTTAGATTTATTATATTTTATGTGTGTGAGTGTTTTGCCTGTGTGTATATATGTGTACCAAGTGTGTGCCTTATGCCCACAGAGTTCAGAAGAAAGCATTGAATCCCCCTGAAACTGGAGTTATAGATGGTTGTGAGCTACCATGTGGGTGCCGGGAACCAAACCCAGGTCCTCTGCCAGAGCAACAAGTGTTCCTGTCTGCTGAGCCATCTCTCTAGTCGCATGTTTGCTGTTTTAGACAGATCAAAGGGTTTTGTTGTTGTATTTTTGTTGTTTTATTTTATTTTTTTTATTTTTAGTTTTTTTTTTAAAGACAGGGTCTCTTTACATGGCCCTGGCTATCCTGGAACTCACTATGTAGCCTGGCCTCAGACCAGGGTTTGTTTGTTTGTTTTTTTTAATCAGGAAGGAAGAAAAAAAAAACTTTGAAAACCCTATAAAATAAAACTCACAAACTAAAATTTTAAAACAAAAGTAAATACGATATTTATTGATACAGTTTTTACTGAAAGTCGTTTTTTTCACGGGCTGGAGCGATGACAACCAGCAAACCTTAAGACCGAATTCTTCTCTTATACATATCTGTTTCCACATTGGTCTGCCACTGAATATTTTGTTCACATAAATTAAGGCGGTGAATCATTGTGTGTGAATAGGGTGCAGATTTTATATTTAGAGTAGGCTAATTTAGGCTGGGGGTGTAGCTCAGTGCCTGCTTACCATGTGAGTGGCCCTGGGTTCTCAGCACTGGGAAAAAAAACAAAACCCTCCAACCCCTGCCCCCAATTTTAACTTGCTAGGAAACAGAAGCATCATTTAAAGAAAAATCTATAGGCGAGGGCCTGGAGAAGTGGGAATGTGAAGAATGCGTGGAGAAGCCATACTTGGACTTTGGCAGACTCCTACGCTAGGCACAACACTTACACAACCTATAGCCCTGCCTATAGATCACTATTTCAACGATGCTTCTGTCCCCTGCCAAGTCCAAATTAGTGGGTTCATGGACGGAGTCCCAGCTACTTAGGAAGTTGAGGCAGAGGAATCTCTTGAGCCAGACGTTCATAACCATCCTAGGTAACACCTCTCATGTTTAAAAAGAAAAAAAAAAAAAAAAAAAAAAGGACAACCAGAGAAGCTCTGTACATTTCCCATCAGCCTTCAAAGCAGCTAGGAGGTGAGCTGTTTCCCATGGTCACAGTTCCTCCCTGCCCTCCTGCCCTTTACCCCTAAGTCAGATGCGATTGCATTTAGTATACATGAGAGCATGGGTAGCCCAGGGACCCTTGCAGAAATGCTCAGGTTTCAGGGCCCCATGGCATTCTCAAGACGCTAGCCCCCAACAGCCCATGATGTTTACTCTGATATTATTAATTAACTTACTAAAACATCTCCTCCTTCCCCATGATGAAGGAGTTTATCTGAAAACAACCCAGCACAAAGCTGCCTGACCCAGAAGTCGTCCAG
The DNA here is from genome assembly GCA_026225945.1 of Cricetomys ansorgei. Classification (NCBI taxonomy): domain Eukaryota; kingdom Metazoa; phylum Chordata; class Mammalia; order Rodentia; family Nesomyidae; genus Cricetomys; species Cricetomys ansorgei. Next base: position 1,324,980 of record JAMJFZ010000182.1, read on the forward strand.
TTCTGTCTCTCCATCGTCAAATGCTCTGGGCTCCTCCTCCCCAGATGGAGTTGACCAGCAGTTCTTAGAAGACTACCACAGGGTGACCAAAGGAGGCTCCATCGAGGATGCCAGCCAGTACTACTGTGACAAGGTGAGGGGCTTCCAGCGTGCCTGCCACACTTGCCTCCGTGGCCCCGTGACCCACGCTCGTGGGCAGGCAAATGAGTAGTTTTGACTGCGAGAAAGTATCTTGCCACCAACCACTGCAGAGGGAAGTGATGTAAACGACACTCTCACATGTCTTCTAGAATGATGATGGTGATGGTTACCTAGTCCTGATCCGGATCACACCGGATGAAGATGGGCGGTTTGGATTTAATCTTAAGGTATGTGTAACCTCCTTAGGTTGTATGCAACGAGACAGTCTTCAGGTGGATTTTGAGTTTCATTCCGAAATAATAAAAACAAGACAAAACAAACAACAACAAAACACTCACTTGGGGCTGTAGAGGAGCTTAGTTGGTAAGACTCTTGCCTTGCAAGCATGAGGACCTGATTTCAATCCCCAGAATCTACCTAACAGAGATGGGTGGGCTGGTGCACTCCTATAATCCCAGTGCGGGGAGGCAGGAACAGGGGAATCCATAGGACTTACTGACCTAATCAGCAAGTTCTGGGCAAGTAAAAGATTCTGTCTCAAGAAACAAGTTAGATGGCACCAGAGGAATAAGACCCCAAGGTTGACCTCTGGCCTCCACCCATATACACTCATGTGTGCGTGCGCACCCATACATGCACGTGCACACACTCACATGAAACTACTTGGGGCTAAGAACTGGACCATTTATATGGCTGTACAGCTGCCTCATATTAATTGCTTGTTGTCTGCCTGACATTTGCGACACTATACTAGATTTCTGTCGCCTTGTCGAGCTCTTGAAGTAAGTGGTTGAAGCAGAGCCTGGGGACAAATGCCTGTAACTCCAGCATTTCAGAGGCTAAGACGGGAGGATTATGAATTTGAAGCCAGCCTAGACTGCAAATCAGGTTCAGAGCTATAGAGGCCTTATCTCAAAAGAAATGATCAATCAATCAATCAGTCAGTCATGAGATGGTTGTTGTTAAATACCTCTTACAAATGAATACTGAGGCTCAGAAAGTTGAGTGTGTTGTTGGTGATCAAATACAGTCCGCAGCCCACCCAGGAGGGATCATTGAGAGAACCCCGCGGCGCTGTTAAACTGATACAGGAAGGCAGCTCTTCAAGTTGCTGGGCCTCCTTGCCTGATGGTTCCCTCTGGGCAGCGTCTGCAAGCTGCGACCATGGGCCAGCACCCATCTGGTTATGTGCGTAGCGTTACTGAAGCGATGCTACACCCGTTGGAACACGGCTTTGGGGATTCAGGGACAGAGTTAGGCGGCTGTGCCAGCCCCCACCTTCCGCCCACCCCCACAGCGTAAGTAGCTATTGAGGAAACATCTCACTCCTGTCTCACTCCCTCACCCATCCCCAGCCCTGTTCTAGTGCAGTGAGGCAGACCGCCCTTGCTGGCAGTGAGCCCCGGGCATATTATATACACCTCATTCTGCCCAGCAGCCCTCCAGGGCTCTGCTCCCATGGGGAGTACTGTAGATGTAAATATTAATACTTCTGTCGTAGATATTAGTATTTCCATCTACAGAGCCCTCAGAGTGTGCACGGCCCTTCCTGTTTCCCAGTGTCTCCTCTTTCCCAGAAGCTAATAGAGCCCTTTTCCAGGAAATGTTGGGTTCTCCAAGGGCATCTTGAGCAGTTCAGGTGATGGGGATGTCAGGATATGCTCCTGAGCAGAGTTTTGGCTTACCCTCTGGGTGAAGAGGGGTTAGCAACATGTTCTATAATTCCGAAAAGGGCCCCCAGCTCTGTGATTGGTCCTCCTGTCAAACCTTCCTGACTAGAAGGCTCACGAATTTAACTGTGTCTACATATCTCTGTTGACAAAACTACTCGAGCGTTTTGTTTTACTTTGGGTTTTGTTTACCTTAAAACATTTTCAGGGAGGAGTGGATCAAAAGATGCCTCTTGTGGTCTCGAGGATAAACCCAGAGTCGCCTGTGAGTAAACGTATTCCGTGTTACTTCCTGAGTTTGCTTTCCCTTAAGTCAAACGAATGTCTGTTTCTATGTCTCATTTTTAGGGTTTGTTGGGATTTAGTCTTATTTGATTGATTGGCTGGTTAGGTGATCAGCTACTTTTGGTTTGATCCGTAGCAACTTGTATTTGGTAATACAGACACAGACAGTTGGAGACAAAGAGCAGAACTCTCACTAACTAGATCCATGCTGCGCAGTAGGGTCCCTGAAGCTGCAGCGCCATGTCACCTGGGGCCTTGTTATGCGTGCGGAACCTCTGGCTCCAACACAGGTGCAGGCCCAAGCCTGTAATCCAGCTTACCCTGGATCTATTCGTAACAAGATCCTTGGGTGATTTGTATGCACATTTAACTTTGGGAAGTACCGCACAAGCAAAGGAAACTGAGACAGAGCCTGCTTTTCTCCTCGTCTCCAGTGGAGGTCCATTGCCTCTCTCGTTTCTTGCCGTGTACATATTGAAGGTGGTGTGGCGTGATGTGTTGATAAGCCTATATGAAGGGACAGATGAGTGTTCCCGCCATCTTCCCTGGTTTCTGTGTGATGGTTTGTTTGCAGCAAAGCGTGGCAACAGTCACTGTGCCTTCTCAGAGAGGACCCCTTAGGTAGGGTTCCCTCCTCAGTCTTCCTCATAAAGCCTACCGCTGAGGCCTGCGGAGGTGGCTCAGTGGATGATGCTCATGGCGCTCCAGCAAGAGGACCCAGCACCAATAAAAGTCCGGGGGCAGGTGTGATGGCCGCCTGTAGCCCTACTGTGTGGGAGACAGGGGACCCCAGAGCGATAGCTAGACTAGGTGAATTGGCAAGCTCCAGAACGAGTGACAGACCTTACCTCGGTAAAGAGCCAAAAGCAATCAACCTGTTGTCTGTGTCTATATACATGTAAACACACACACATGTACTCAAACACACACACACACACACATTTATACATATGGAGGCTTTAAAAAAGAAAAAAAACTTGTTTTTTACCAGTTGCTTTTTGTTTGTGGTTTCTAGGGATTAAGACTTGCTTTCCCACATCGTTCTGTCATGCAGTGGTTTCTACCTCTGATGTTAGGCTGACAACGATATATTTCTCCCTTACAAGACAGATAAATGCTCATTCGTAGCTGGCTAAGCATTTTCAAACAGTATATCCAACAAACAGAGGGCTGGAGGCATCAGAGAGACATTCTAATCAGCAAGGTGGGCTCCCATGGAGAAATGGCTTCAGTAAGCTTACCTGTCCTGAAGTGTCGCGTAGCTTCCATTCTGAGCCGCTTTAAAATCCCACCACCACCCGCTCTGTCCACCCAGCAGCAGCCATACACCTGATGACAGCGATACCCAGGGGGAGAGGAGGTGAACTTGATCACAGTCTCAGGTGTCTGTGATCAGAGAGAGGCAGCCTTCTTCTTCCCCTTGAGGCTGGTGCTATGGTAACAAGGAAACTCTCGCTTCCCTCCACCAGGCGGACACCTGCATGCCTAAGCTGAACGAAGGGGATCAGATCGTGTTGATCAATGGCCGGGACATCTCAGAGCACACTCATGACCAGGTGGTGATGTTCATCAAAGCAAGCCGGGAGTCCCACTCGAGAGAACTGGCCCTGGTGATCAGGAGGAAAGGTAACAGACAGGCCCCTCCGGGGTGGGGCCACAGGGACTCCGCCTTAGAGGAGTAGCCGCTTGCCTGCCCAGTTTCTTTGGTTTTTTTTTTTTTTTTTTTTTTTTTTTTTTTTTTTTTTGGTTCTCTGGAACAGTTCCCACACTGAAGCCCAGGCTGTGTTCCAACTTGCAGCAATTCTTCTGCTTCAGCTTCCTGGATGCTCCAGTCATAAGCTTGAGACTCCATACTGGGCTTCATGCTGTATTTTCTACGGTAGTAGTCAGCATTTGAAAATGAAGAATTTTTCACTAGGATATCTGGCTTGTCACCACCACAAAGCCAAAAATATGATGATCTGTCTGCAGGGGCCCTGACCACTTCTGGCTAGACCTCAGGAGAGAGGCAGTCCCAGTACGCCTTTACATAGGCTTAGAGCCCCGTAATTCTACCATTCCAGGCCCAGCAAGCTCACATTCTTAGCTCGCCTGGCTCCAAAGGCAACTTGTCTGGGTTCCATCTTATTGTCGTGTGTTTGACTTTGTCAGGGAGGCAGTTAAGAGCAGAGGGCAGAGCCCTGACCCCACCTCCTATACCATGAGGGGTAGTTAACCGGTCTTCTTTATCGTTCATTGGATGTAACAGGAGCACAGGTAGCCTAGTCTTCCTCAGAGGCGCTTGTGCGGATTAAATGGCATCCTCAGAGCACTGGGGATGTGGAGATGTCCTGTAGATGTGTGAAGAAAGGCCTGTTAAATTTCGCTACTATTGCTGCTGTTGTTTCGGTATACTGGGGCAAATATCCCCAAGTCCTCCTGTGCTGCGTCCAGTATGTCTTGGTCCTGGAAAGCTGACTAGGGGTGGTCAGAGAACAGAGAAAAGATGGACACACAGGCACATGTACCACAGACAAGCTGAAGTCAGGTGGGCTATGTGCTCTCTGGAAGAAAGCGACTTCAGCAGTCAAGAGCTTCTGTGTGTTTGCGTGGTGTACCACACAGGGGGCGGGGCTAGCTAGTTTAGTGGGAGGTGTCTGTAAGCGAGCAGTCTCAGGCTGTACACATCTGAGAGGAAGAAGCTGCAATTGCTAGGTTTTGCACACACTGGCCAGTCATTCATAAACACTTGTACTTGGACCGGAGGAAGGCTTTACCGTTCAGAGCCTGGACTGAGGAAGGCTTTGCCATTTTCTCATGGGTCCTTGACATGCATGTGCCTGCGACATTCACTCAGGACTTTATCTGCTGTTCACTCGAGGCTTCCTCAGCTCCCCACACCCCTGTATAGCTTTTTTTAAAATTACATTTATTCATCCGTTATATTTTTGTGTGTATGTGTGCACGAGTATTATGTGTACGTGCTGTCAGAGGTCAAAGGACAACCAAGCAGTCGGTTCTCTCCTTCCACCACCATGTGGGTCCTTGGAATCAAATCAAGTTGTCGGGCTTGGTGGCAACCCTACCCACTGAGCCATCTTGTTGGCCCTCATGTAGCTTTAAATACGAACATGAACGGAGGCCAGGTCTACAGTATGGCCTCAGTGTAGATGCAACCCAAAGCCATGCTCTTCCTCCTCTTCTGGGAGGCCTTGGGGCAGCTCTCCAGCTCCCATCCATCCCTGACCTCCCACTCTACAAATTCCAGCAGGCTGCTGGAGTGCAGATGCTCAGTAGGAGTTCAGCAGTAACAGGACACACGGGGAAAGCGTGCTGTGTGCTGACTGCTTTATGGTGGCATACCCTTTAACCCTCGTGATTCTCCCGAGTGACAAGCACCCCCATCCCCATGTAGGGAAATGAGGCGAATAAGTCACAGAGTGGGGAAAGCTGTTTCCCCCTGCTGTGTGGTTGTTAGGCCCACACATCAATAAGGGGCCAAAGGTGCCTATCCACCGTCTGTGACATACTGGATGTCGGGGCCAGCTAGAAAGGCCTCTTCTGTTGGCCCTGACTAGGGACTGCTGGAGGTAAGGAAAACCCAGCATGGACTGTTAGCTCCTGTTTTCAGGCAACTATAATAATAATCTTATTTGTAGCATAAACATGTAAGTGAGAAATATGAATTGATTTAAAGAAAAAAACAAGTCAACTAATTTAACACAAAGGGTTGCAAATATGTCAGGAACCACAGTGCACAAGAAAAACTGACTTGCTGTGGTCAGCGAGTGCGGCCTTTGAAGTCAGGTAAAGATCCGGACTGGGTTCCCGTGATCTGCCCGGACAGGCTGGGCGACTTTGGACAAGCTCTCTGGAATGGAAGGCTCATCAGCTGACTCAGTCCGGAGGATTCAGTTTAGCTATATGGGGAAATTCAAAGCTGTTTAATTACTTTCTCCTTTCCTCTAGTCTTGGAAGTAGGGAGTCATTGGAAGCTCAGCAAGGGAGTAATGTCCCTTTCTGAGTTAGAGGGAAAATTCTGAAATGATCCCAAAGTTTGAAATTGAGGAAGAGGAAGTACGGCTTGATAATGGCATCTGAGGTGAAGCATTGCACAAGGCAGAGGAAGAGAGGGCTGGGCCTGGAGAGATGCCTCTGCAAATAGCGTGAGAACCGGAATTCATGTGGGGGGTAGGGTAGGGTGTGTGTTATCCCAATACATGGGAAGCAGAGACAGGACTCCCCCCACAAGAACAAACAGCTAGCTTGACTAGCCAATTCATTGAATTCTTGGCACAAGTGACAGACCCTGCACACACATACACATGCATGCACATGCACACATGTGCACACACACGCGCACACACAAGATGGAAACTTGGGCCAGTATTTCTCCCCTAGAGTTTGACGTGAAGGGAGAAATTGAACTTGAAGAGGTGGGGGCTGGGTGTACAGAGATATTGGCGCTAGTGCTAATCACTTGGCAGGAATGGACTCAACTTAAAAACTAGGCTCTTGAGGGGAAAGAACAACACAATGGGACCATGAGACGTGGCTCAGCGAGTGAAGGCACCCACCACCGGGCCTGATGTTCCGGGTTCTATTCCCGGGACTCACATGGTAGGAGAGACCTGACCCTAAGGCGTTAACCCCCCACCCTGTCCGCAACGCACGCACACACATACATTCATATACACAAAACCATAAATAGAAATGTACTTTTAAAAGTTGGTAGAAAGAAAATAGACTGGAGGGAATAGTGGTATCGCAGGGAGAGCTTGGGGCCTCCCATCCCATGTGCTTAGAATAATGCCCACCTTGATACAGGTGGGAACCAGACCAGAGAGCATTTTTCCCTCCCTCCCTCCCTCCCTCCCTCCCTTCCTTCCTTCCTTCCTCCCTTCCTTCCATCTTTCCTGTCTTCCTTCTTCCTTCTTTTCTTTCTTTCTTTCCTGTGCTGGGAATGGAACTTGGGGCTTCACTCATGTTAAGCAATCTCTCTACCACTGACCTGTGTTCCTAGCCCATGAGCTCTTTCTTCAACAACGTTCATTCCCACGCCTCACCTTTGGCCCCCAGCCTGCCTGGATCACTCACCTAGAAGTGGTATTTGGGTACAAATGGTGCCCGTGTACTTGATCATTTAATGAGGCAAGTGGACCGCCACGCCCCGGTGTCCTGGATGGATAAGCAGAGTGACCAACCCAATGCCCTGTCTGTCGTGTCTCTTCCAGCTGTGCGCTCACTGGCAGAGATCAGATCCGAAGATGAGCTGAGTCAGCTTTTTCCAGAAGCCATGTTTCCTGTGTGTCCTGAGGGTGGGGACAGTCTGGAGGGATCCATGGAGCTGCTAAAGAAAGGTCTGGAAAGTGGTACAGTGCTGATCCAATTTGAGGTAAGGGGCTCCCAGGGTCTGAGTCTCCACCCAGTTACTGTCACTCACCATGACCTTCTGCCGCAGACGAGCAGAAGGCAAAACTGGATGTGTGTTCTGTCTCCTTGGCCAAGGGGAGTCTTGCTCACAGGCCTCAGTCAGCAGAGTCTCAGTGAGAACCAACAAAGCCTATATTCCTCAAGGACTAATGCGGGCCCACCTCTAGACTCAGAATGATGCAGCATCAGGTGAAGGACCAGGACCTCTCCCAGGTGCTGAACTCTCCTACTATCTTTTAACAGTGGTATGTAGGCAGGGGCAGGTCTGTCAGAAACTGAGGAGGAGGGGCTCCGAACCTATGGAGTTGCCAGTCTGGAGCTCAAAACTCCACAGCAGGGAAAGCGGTGCCATTCACAGGACCGTGGCACATCAGCACTCCACCCCAAACTATACTTGGGAATTTAAAGAGTTGGTATCCTCTCATGAGAACACAGTGTCTAGCCTTCCAGGTCACCCAGACCACAGAAACTGGGATGTCCCAGGTGTCTATGTGAGGGACAGGTGCCTGCCAGATGTCCAGGTACCTGCTGGATGTCTGGGCACCTGCAGGTGGCCCTGGTGCTTGTGGGATTTCTAGGTGCCTGTGGGGACCAGTGGGAAGACTGGGCACCTGCAAGATTCCCTGGTGCCTGAGGGAGGTCTTGGTGCCTGTCAGAGGCCTTGGTGCCTGTCAGAGGCCTTGGTGCCTGTCTGCTCAGGAAGGACGGATCTGCAGTACACAGGACAATGCCTCTGTCTGCAACAGCGCCCCCAGGGGCCTTTCACACAACCCCCTCAAAGCAGAGGAGTCCCTGCTTTTAAGTCAGTTTTTATCTACCACCAACCAAATGAAAGCAGAATACTTTCATCTTCTACCTGTGTTTGAAGAAAGCAGTTGTTCATGCAGTGAACAGATAGGTGCACAGTGCCTCAGTATGCTAGAGGCTAAGGCAGGATCACAAGTTCTAGCCTAGCCTGGACCACACAGTAAGACCCTGTTTCAGAAAGGGGGTTGGCAGGGAGAATATAGAATAAAACAGAACCTAATAAAAGAAACTAGATCACAGCTAACAGTGTCATGCACAGTCTAGGCTTACAAAGTAAGGACGGGAGGCTCCAGTGGGATTCAGGAAGAGAGAGGTAATGCATCCTTAATTAGAAAAACCCTGGAAAGGAACAAAACAAGGAAAGGTGGGCAATTTGTCAAATGTATTTGACTGCAGCGTGACTCAGGAACAAAGTGTAGTAAGCCTGGCAGACGAAAAGCAATGCAAAGCAGAAAGCCTTAAGCAAAAGGCATACATTATAGTAGCCCAGGGCCCAGAATGTAAAGTGTGCGAAAACAGTGTGAGTTGAACAGCAGTAGAAAGAACTCCATGAGAGGAAAAGCAAAGGTGGTTGACTCCCCAGCCCCCACCTCCTCACACACCCGCCCCCCCCTGCTCCCCACCGATAGAAGATTCTCAGTTTCTTAATTAACACGGTGCCTGGACAGATAACATAAAAGTTTGTGACGGTGATACTTGGATAAGAGATGGTAACGTGAACACTCCAGAATAATGGAACAGGGATTCAGATCCAGGCTCCGACTCCGTGAGTTTTCTCCTTTTGGTGCTGTGGTTGCCAAGAGCTGGGAGAGGCACTGGTGGACTCGTTTGGTGGATTCAGCCAGTACATCTGAGGTTCTGGGAGCGTGATGAAGAATGGAGGAGGTACTGTTCCAGTTGACCAGAGCATCCACCAGGAGGCACTGTGAGCTCTTCTTGGGGAACACTCGATGCCGTAGTCTTCCCTAAAGCCTCCTTTGCATTCTTGGCTCAACTTAGGGGTGCTCTTTACATATGGGGAACCCCATGAGGTTCTCTCCTTGCAATAATTTCATAAACTTTGAAAAGTGGTGTTTTTGTTTGTTTGTTTTTGTTTTGGGTTTTTTTTTTTGCTTTTCAAGACATGGTTTCTCTGTTGTAACTCTGGCTGTCCTGGAACTCACTCTGTAGACCAGGCTGGTCTCGAACTCACAGAACCTAGCCCACAGCTACGAGACATTGGTGCTTTGTTTTACCAAGGTCGCCTGAGGTTTGTGTGCGTTGGGGGCATTACTTTATTATTATTAGTGCGTATCATGCCACGGCGTGCGTGCAGAGGTCAGAGGTTGTGAAGTCAGTTTCTTATATGCGGGTTTCGGAGATTGAGCTCAAAAGATACCCCATTTTCATGTCAAGCACCTCAAGCTGACGAGCTGCCTCTCCAGCCCTCACCTGAGGTTCTGACGCATCAGTTGATCCCAGAGAGGAAGTAGAAATGGTATCAGGCCCAGTGTCCCACCACTGCCCCTCGCAGCCCTCCGTCAGAGGTTACAGTCAGAGGGTGCTTTGAGAAAATGCACAAAATACGCTTCAGTCTGGTACATTTATTTCATGTTCCAGGAAACTCCTCTTTGAAATAATGCCTTATGGAACCCTAAGATACCGTCTAGATAAGATAGGTCTGTCCTGCGATGGAGCTGCTGGGGTCCCAGAGTTTTCTGGGTATCCCTCACTGTCCCTCAAGGAGCTCTAGGCTCCTGGGAACGTCATGTGAAACCACCGTCCCAGAGTGGGAGGGTGTCTCCCACCACTACTCAAGGAGAAGGACCCAAGGGAAACCAGAGCAAACAGGAAACCCCCAGGAAAGGCAGCCTTAGTGTGCCCTTCCTGCATCAAGGGCATTGGCTTCTATAATTCTCACAACAGCTCCATAAGGTGTGGTTTCATCCCACAGCACACAGAAGGGAGGAGAACCTCATACTGAGTGTGTGCTCCAAGGGCTCATAGTAGAAGTCAGAGAGTCCAACTGGGGCCCCGGGCAGGGTACCAGTACCTCAAGCTTGTTCTTTTAACAACCACATACACAGGCTTAGGAAACAGAGTTCTTGGCCTGTGAGGTTGTTATTAGAGAGTCATACATGTCAACACATGGGAGGCTGTCTAGCCACATGGAGCCAGGCAGACTTTAAATTCTGGCTCCACCCCTTACCCCCATCCCTTAATCTCTGTGGTCCTTGTCTCCCATGTGTAAATTGGGTGTCTCCTGAGTTGATCGTAAGGAATAGATGAGATGTGCGCTTAGTGCCTTATCTGGCCCACGATAAGAACACTGTAACAATTAATAGCTGTTATTATTTACAAACCAAGAGCATCCCAGCCTACAGAAGGGAGTGTCACTTGGCACTGACCTTGGAGCCCTGGGGTGTCAATTCCAGAGCCATGGCTATGTGGGTCCTCCCATCCTCCGGTACCTCGGCAAGTGGGCTGTCAGCTGGTGGCACTGTGCTTGTGGACAAGCGCAGAAAGAAGGTCCAGGTCCCTAGCAGGTCCACACTGACCTCTCCATGACACAGAGCACCTGCCTTGGGGTTGTGGTCTGTAGACAGATCTCCATCCCCATTCTTGTAATGCTTATTCTAAACTTTTTTTTTTTCAATTACTAAGGGAATTCCTCTGTCCTCTTCTGTGTCTTTCAATAGACAGAAGGCATTTGGTCCTCGCCACCCCCATTAACAGAATAACTCTTAATAGTAATTAGAATTTCTAAAGAACTTTGCAATCTCCTGAGTGTTTCACACATTACCTCTGCTAACCCTTACATTTTCTGAGAAATAGATGTGGCAGGAGTTGTTAGAATCAGTTTTTACATTTTTTTGGTGCTGAGTTTGAACCAAGGCCATCTGCCGCACTAATGTACTCTACCGTTGGGCCACAACCACAGCCCCCAGATCACTCTTTTAGAAATGGAGAAAATGAGGTTCAGAGATGTTAAAGAACTCACCCAGCACATACATCTGGTTAAGGATAGACCTAGTATTAGATCCATATTGAAAATTAAAATCTGGGGCTAAAGAGATGGCTCAGCCATTAAGAGCACATGCTGCTCTTCCAGAGGATAGTACAGTTCCCAGCACCCATTCTGGGTGTTCAAAACTTCCTGTAACTCTAGCTCCAAGGGATCTGACTCCCTCTCTAGACTCCGCATGCGCCTACAATCAATGTACACCAATCATCACACAGACATACACATAAACACAACTAAAATTAGAATAAATCTAAAAACAAACCAAACCTTAAAAACTAAAATATACTTGGGCAGGTATTGGATGCATGTAGTCTGAGCTACTCAAGGTGCTGAGGCAGGAGGGTCATCACCTAGGAGTTTTGAGACCAACATGAGCAGCATAGCAAGACCTTGACTCAAACACACACATAAAAATCCAGTCCTTGTTAGCAACTCATGGTTACTGGCTGTAACTCAGCTCTTTCCCACTCTGCTTCTTTCTTGTCCACTGTTAGTTACCGCCTCTTTGGAGACTTGTGGAGTGCAATTGATATAAAATGAGCATTGCAAGGGAATAGCCTCTTCCCTGGAAGGATTGATGAATGGATAGGTGGTTAGATGGATTGACACACGGATGAATAGATGGATGGGAGCGTGGGTGGGTGGATGGATAACTATATGGGTGGATGAATAAATAGATGGGTGAACGAATGGATGGATGGATGGATGGATGGTGGATGGATAGATGGTTGAGTGAATGGTGGATGAGTGGATGAATGGATGGATGGACGGATGGATGGTGGATGAATGGATACATGCGTGAGTGGATGGATGGAGGGAGTAGATAGAGAACAGTATCCACAAGAGACCACTGAAAGTCTTTTCTACCCCACCTAATTTTCCCCATCACTTTCACATCATCCATCTTTACCAAAAACCGCCTCTGCCTGACCCCTGTTTCGTAATTAATGCCTACATTGCCACTGGAGGAACTACCCATTAGAATCCAAACAAGTGACTCACTGGCTCCCGTGATAATTACAGAACTTGCATCTGGAAGGACAGAGGTAGCTGAGCAACACTTCATCAGAGGCTGAGATCAGTACATGTTACAATTAGCAAGGACAGTTGTACCTTCAAGATTAGATCTGATCCCTGGAAAGAGTGCATTTAAAAAATTAGTTTCTGTCAGGCATGGTGGCACACACCTATAATCAGGAGGCTGAAGCAGGAGGGTGGAGGATTCTAGGCCAGCCTAAGTAAGTTACATACCTCATGCCTATAATCTCAGGCCTTGGGAAGCTGAGGCAGGAGGATTGCTGTGAGTTCGAAATCAACTTTGGGCTACAGAGTAAAGACCCTACCTCGAAGAAAACAAAAAGATTTCTAGATATTTTTTCTTTAAAAAAAAAATGTGTTGTGGCCAGGCGGTGGTGGTGCATGCCTTTAATCCCAGCACCTGGGAGGCAGAGGCAGGTGGATCTCTTTGAGTTCGAAGCCATCCTGGTCTATAGAATGACTTCCAGGACAGTCAGAGTTACAACAGAGAAACCCTGTCTTGAAAATAAAAACAAAAAAATAAAACTTACTTTGTACCTAATAATCCTATCAACAGGTCGTTGCTATTGAGATAAATGTAAAACCCTAATGATAAATAACACCTTTTGCTGAGTCTATGCTTCTGTGCTAGAACTGAGGCTGATTACATTTGCATTTCTGTTATTTGGAAATACATCTACCTTCTTGCCTACAGACTAGATGTGCAGGCTCATGTTCGCTTAATGGATTTTACCTCCACACAGTTAATTCATTAGAAGCAAAATGCCATTTGGATAAATGCGACTGGCTTTTGTACTGTCCTTCTGCCAGAATCCAGACAGATCCTCCAGTAAATCATGAGTTCATTTCTAGAATGTTCTCACAGTCTATAAAAGCCCACCAGTGTTAGAGTTGGTTCAGCAGCTACCTTTCGATTGTTAGGTGCTGAAACTGTCCAGGTCATAGGTCAGTGGTTGAGTTCTTAGAGAGTTGGCAAATCCACAACATTCAGTAGATGTATAAGATACAGATACAGTACCATTATTATGACCCCAATCTCCATGTTAACTCTCTTCTGGTAGGTTCTATTTAGTTTGTGTAATGAGAGAAACAGACCTAACAGATGCCAGTTTATAAAACAGTACAGTACACAAAAATGTGGCTTGGGGTGGGTGTTCATCCTCCTCATTAAAAATGTAAACAAGTCTTAATTGAGGGTGTTGGCTACAGCTCGGTGAACTGACCAGTCTTCATTCCCGCAAGGCAGTTGGGTGATAGAGTCCTTGAAAATATACTCAGATGCTGTAATTCTGTTCTGAGATATTTATCAGAGTAAAATGAATGTAGAATGGATTAATAACAAGGTAGACTGAAAAGTAAGATAAATTATAATAATTAAATTATTGAGCCATTAAAAATCATCGGTGTGGAGAATATCTTGCAATATGGGAAACAGATACCGTGTAATAATGAAGAAGAAACAGGCTTCAGAATTGCAGCAGTGTTTCTCAGAGCGCTGGCTATGAGATGCTGAGATCTCTCGGTTTAAATCAGCCCAAGAAATGTTTGGCCAGTCAATATTAAAGAGGATTATGCATCATAGGACTTGTCTTGCTAGAGATTTCTAGAACACAGAGGTAAAGAAATGGATATTGAGATTTTTTTTCCTGAGGAACATTGCGTTGGCTTTTTGTTGCTGTGTCCAATGCCCAAGAGAAACACCTGAACGCTGCGGGGAGGGGAGGGAGATTTGTTTGGGCTCGCAGTTTCCATAGTCATGGTTGACTGCTTCCGTGGTGTCTGGACCTGTGGTGAGGCAGAGCACCGTGGTGCAGGGCCTGGGAAGCAGAGGGGGGACGCCTGGGAAAGACAGCCTTCTTCTTGCCCTCCATTCCATCCTGGCCCTGTGGGGATGGCACCACCCACACTCAGTGTTGCTCTGTCCCCTGGGTTAGCCATCTCTGCATATGCAGAGCGATGCTTATCTAATCTAGGCGTCTCTTGATCCAGTTTGGCAAGATTAACCGTCACAAATACCTATTGCTTTAAAATACTTTATTTCTATTGACTATAGCATGAGAAATACCAAGATGTACTTCAGTTTCTCTCTCTTTTTTTTTGATGTTAAGAAGGCAATATTGGGACTAGAGAGATGGCTCAGTGGTTAAGAGCACTTGTTGCTCTTGCAAAGGACCCAGTTTGGTCCTGGAACCCGTGGTTAGGCTCAAAACTATCTGTAACTCCAGTTCCAGGGGATCCTAGACCCTCTTCTGGTTTCTATGGACACCAGACACACATGGTGCACAAACACACATGCAGGCAAAACACTCAAACACATAAAAGCAAATATTTACCGAAGGCGTTGTGTATATTTACACATGTAATTTTGCATATTTGCAAACATGTATATACAGAAAGTAATAAGCTTGGGACAATTTATGAACTCTGACCACCTCAGAGTTCTAAAATTACAAGGAGGGTTTTTTTGTTTTGTTTTGTTTTTGTGTTTGCTTTTCTTTTTTTTTTTCACTTAGTACTAATCTGAATTTCCAAAATACCCCTTCAGTATTGAAAAGGGAAAAAAAAAAAAAGTTTAAATTCCTGGAGAGTAAATAAGAAACCCTTGTGTGAAAGGCTTGGTGACGATTTGAAAATGATGGAAACAGCTGTGTAGAAAAGAGAAGGCAGCACGGCCAGCCGGCTTCCTTCAGACCTGAGCCTGCCCCCTGATGATCTAAGGCCAAGCCCTTAGCATCCGACTTACAAAAATCCTACTCGTGCCTGCCACCGCTGTGGTCAAAGTGATGTCGGGTACTGCACCGACGTATCCAGTCTGTCCAAAGAATGCTTTTGTTTTGATTTCTAGAGATGACTGTATGTGTACAGAAGCATTTCTTCACATGAAGTTAAATTACTATGTTGGGGTCAGTGTTTTGCTGTGACGAGTACTCCCGAGACGGTGAATGCAGAATTCTTGCTCTCGAGCAAAGAATATGTCTCATTCCACTGAACTAGAGGAAAATGTAGTTTCAGACTGATTCACATGAGTCAGAATCGCCCCCCATCCCTCACACTTGTCAAGAAATTGTCATTAAAAATGAGGTTTTACTTACCTGGATCCACTGTCTGTGACTCAACCCCTGCCTGACTTCATTCTCTCTCAAGGTTGAATATGTATAAGATTTTAGTTTATTTGTCCTACAAGGTAAAATTTCTTACTAGAGTTTTTGGTTTTTTTTGGTTTTTCTTTTTTTCCCAACTATATAATGTTGGATTGTTTGAATGTTAAGATTTGGTTAGGGGGTGGTCTTGCATGAAGACCTTGGCCGTTAGGATACGCTTTCCGATTTTCTTCATAGCGGTGGTTTTTTGTTTGTTTGTTTTTTTAATTTCTTTATTTGTCTAATAGCAACTCTACAGGAAGAAGCCAGGCCTAGCTGTCACATTTGCAAAGCTGCCTCAGAATTTGGATAAAAACCGATACAAAGATGTGTTGCCTTGTGAGTATCCGGCCCAGTGCCTCCTTCTTCCCCCCCCTCTGCTGAGATAACGCTTCCCTTTTAAAACAGATTGTCTGGGATTCTGGGACGGTTTTCAGTGTGTCTGTAAACACCACCGTCTTTATTGCAGCCATCTCAGACCGGGAACAGTTGGGGAATAGTGTTTATGCTAATGAGGCGAGAGCCACAGATGGGGCCCAGGAACTGAACCCTTGTTTACTTGGGGTAGTAAAAATAACACTCAGAATAATGGTAAATTCTTCTCTCTCCCGCAGACGACACCACCCGGGTATTATTGCAGGGGAACGAAGACTATATTAACGCGAGTTATGTGAACGTAAGCTGGGAATCTGGGCGATAAAAAAGAACACATTGATCCCGGTAATGAGAGTGGGGACAGCACGTGAGGACTCTGCCCATGAAAAAGCATGCTCCCCTTCACGCCATCATTTCTAGTACAGTGGCTCTGGGAGAAGATGGGGCCGAGTTAGGCTCACTGAATGACTTAAAAAGCCACAGAACTTTGAGAGATGAGTTCAAACACATTCTGATTCCATCCTCCACCTGCCCATGTACCGGGCTGTTGCCATTTCGATGTTTATTTCTGCCCTCAGTGTGTTCGTGACTTTCTGTGTTTTGCCCATATGTTATTAGTGTCACCCTGCCTACAAGTAAAAGAAAAAGACTTCCTCTATATATATAACCCAAAAGAGAAAACAGGAAAAGGTTTGCCTGTCATGGGGACACACTCATCACAGGCAACTTACCCGAACTTAGGTTTCTCTATTTAAAGCCAAGGTTGGCAAACCTTTTCTGTAGTGGACCACATTGAAAACCACTTTTAGGTAGCCAGGTAGCAGAACTGGCCCTGAGCCATCATGCGCTAAAGCATGACTTTGCAGAGCTGGCCCCGTAAAAACTGGTCTGGTCAGCAATTCCACTGCTCGGTTCATTCCGTTATTGTCAAATCTGGAAATGGCTTTTTGCTGTGCTTTTTTTTTTTTTTTTTTTTTTCCCCTCACCGTGAGTGGTCAGATCTTTTTCTGGTATGATTCAGCTAGCAATCAGAAAGTGTGAAATGGAGAATCCTACTTACCTTGTGTCGGTTAACAGAGTCTATAATGCCCTGCTGATCTCCCCGTAGATGGAGATTTCCGCTGCTAACCTTGTGAACAAGTACATCGCCACTCAGGGACCCCTGCCACACACCTGTGCACAGTTTTGGCAAGTTGTCTGGGATCAGAAGTTGTCTCTGGTTGTCATGCTGACGACTCTCACAGAGCGAGGGCGGGTAAGCGGCTTGATTTCTAGTTTAAATGTGCGTAGACTGTGCTATGGGGAACGTGAGTCTCAGGGCTGGAAGGGGTCTCCTGGTGGCCTATAATTCTCAAAATAGATACCTTCAGTGATGAGAAACTCAGTCCTCCTCCTGCCTACTTCCTTATAAGGATTGATTAAAACAAACTAAATAGGCTGGAGAGATGGCTCTGTGATTAAGAGCATCTGCTGTTCTTCCAGATGGACCTGAGTTCAATTCCCAGTACTCACATGGCAGCTCACAACCGTCTGTAACTCCAGTTCCAGGGAACACCCTCCTCTGATCTCCATGGACACTAGCACATACACAGTGCACAGACATATATGCAGGCCAAATCTCATACACATAAGATAAATCTAGAAATAATTTTTAAAAAGCCAGGCTAGAAAGTCGTACTACTCCTCTCTCTCTATCTGCCTCGGAACCCCTGTGTTGCCCGTGGCTCTGCCCACCTGGAATCAGCATCCCTCTCACACAGTAAAACTGTGGTCTGCAGAGGCAATGTCTCTTCCCTCTGATACGAATGGCCAGACTCTTGGCATCTTTATCTAACATTAGGCCAAACTGAGCTGAAAACATAGTTCCTCCTGAGTAAGCTATTAGCCTGTCTGACCTTGGCTTTCCTGAATATGCTGTGGAGACAGTAACAGTGCCCACCACCTTGGGGGACTAGGGAAGACTGGACAGCATATATAAAGAACTCACAGGACTACGTGTTTCCGGTATCCAGCAGACATCATCATCATCATCATCACTGTCATCATCTGTGTCATCGTTGTCTGGATCAGCTCTTTCAGCTGCTTTCCTTCTCTGCCTTAGTCTTAACTCCGAGCTTCTCGTCACCCACAGATTGGTCAGGATCTCTTCTCATTCCACAAATTAGAATAAAAAGGTGTGACATCCCCAAGGGGCAGTAGAAACTTCTTCCTGGATGCTGTTCCTCAGAGGCACTAAGGACACTCTTTGGAGGGCAATGCTAATCCTGGCAACTCTGCTCTTCTCCCATTTTCCCATCTTACCTACCACATTTCTGTGAGAGATTCTGCACCTCAGCTGAAATCACCATGCTCTATGGCAGCCCCTAGTCTCTCTGTCTGAAAGCCTCATTCTTGTCTGTTTTTGCTTTCATAAGAGATGTATTTACTTTGCCCCCCCCTTTTTTTTTTAACTCAGAGCCTCTCAGCTCCCTAAGCTAGCTCTTGGTAGGGCTGCGTCCTCTGATTTCCTGAAGTGCCTGCATCTATCCGGTTACGTGGCATTGTGGGTAAGAAGGCAGAACCGCAAGCCAAACAGGGTCAGTTCCTGTTATCACTTCCTAGCAGTGTAATTAAAGAATCGTGCCGAGTATCACCCATTTAGTGGGGCTGTGGGGGAGATGAGCTTGTTGCTCCAGGAAGCCTCTCCGAAGAGTGCTTGGTACATGCTCATTTTGTTGTTGTTTTTGCGGGTTTTGTTCTGTTTTATGGGAGTAGATGTCACTCTGCATTCCAAGCTGGTGGTCTTCGTCTCGTCTCGGCCCTAGGACGGAATGTATGTGCTGTCACACCCAAGGGATCGCAGTTAATGCTATCCACGTGTTAGCCATTAGCTTGCGTCTACCTAAAATAGCTATTACCAGAATTGCACTGTATTTGCTTTGTAGTTTTATTTTCTTTAAATGAACTCACTTTTTTTTTTTTTTGCTTTAATATCCTTTCAAAGATATCTCTTAGGTATAAATCCAGTATCACTTGCCACTAGTAAAAGTATGTGTAAAAATTTCCAAACGTGTTAGCAGAGCCAAGCATGGTGGCAAACACCTGTAATCCCAGCACTCAAAAGGCAGAAGTAGAAGGATCAGGAAGGAGTTCAAGGCCAGCCTGAGCTACATTGAGACCTTGTCTCTAAGCAAACAAACAAAACAAATATGAAGCACTGCTATTAAAGCCCAAGTACTCCTCTCTTCCCAGCCCTCCATCCGAGGCCGGCCACACTCATCTCATTGTGTATGTATTGTGAAAATAGAGCGGAAAGTGTTAAAGGACGGAATGTTAAGTGGCCCTAGACCCAGGCTGAGGCTGTCTCGGTGGCACCGTGAGCCACTTGACTCCCACGGAGGAGAGTCAACCTCCATACCCCACCCCTCCGATTCTGGTATGCTATTGACAGCAGGTATTCTGTGTTCTGCCTTGATTTAGCCTTATCTTCTGATACTTTGGAAAGAGGGTGCATACACCCTCTTTCCTCAGAAGCAGTTTGTGGAGCTGGGCACTCCACTGTCCCCTGAGGTCTTTGAGTTCACCGTGCAGTTCCTCAGAGTCAAGATACCTGAGTCCGCCCAGTGACTCAGCACCATTACCGGCTCGCTGGTGTCAGGCTTCTTGCTGTCTGAAAGTTTGCCCTCCCCTTTCCAGCCAGACAGCTATTCTCCTCAGAACAGGAGCCCCTGAAGGAATGGCGTGTGACAGATGGCCTGCCCTGGTGGCAGCCCCTCCTTCCTTCGATCTGCTTGTTCCAGCTCAGGAAGAAAAGGTCCTTTCTGTGATCCGAGAAACCTCCCCCTCATCCACCTGCTCCCCCAGGACCTGCCCCTCCAGCTCCTGCAGCATCTCTTCCCTGTCACCTGAGGTCTCCATGTGACCCAGCGTGTTTCTTTGTTTCCCAATCTTTTCTTCTTAGTGTAACCCATCACCCTGCTTCCATGCGTTAGAGAGTCCCATGAGGGCCACCCCTCCCTTCAGCCTCTCTGGCCCTGGCAACTTACTCTCTCGTTTATCAATAGTTAGAAACCTGTTCTCTGAAAACCCAAGGTACCTGCTTCCCTCTCCCGTTACAGATTCTCGGGTGACCTGCGCCCTTTGTCCTCCAGTCCCAGTCTCCTCCACTTCTTCCAAATCAGTCAGTCATTCCAGGTGAATGGCTTTGTTCCTCGTTTGCTGCAAGATGAACTTTCCAGGGCATCCTGTTTGTTCTCCCTAGGTTGTGCCTGTAGGAAAGTGGGTCTCCCAGCAGGCACACACTAGAGTTCATATGCTGCACTGAGTCTGTGCGGTCTCTGTGTTCAGGGAGCCACCTGCAGAGTCTGTGGCCTGAGCTCATAGCCTGCAGCCTGCAGGGTCACCAATCTCTGTCCATATTCACTTCTACTGAGGGTGGGTTAGGTTTCTTGTGGAGGCTTGGGGTTTCCTAGAGGGATTGCTTTCCAGTTAGAAATACTGATCCCCTTGCCTTCCAGCAGATTTGGGGGGGGTGTGCAATATATTATATATCTACATATGAATAATGTGGCTAATCTCCCTTCTTGTCCCACCAGTCACTTAAAGCACAGGCTTTGAATAGGACTGTAAGGCGATTTCCACGTGATCACAAAGGACAGTGCCTATCTCCTGGGTGGTTCTGCTTATTGAGAATGACTAGACCCCTGGGTCCCATTGTCTCGCTGGGCCAGAGGCAATGTATTTGCTCTGAGTAGCACTAAAGCCCATGACTGGTCATGATGCTGACAAGAAGAGGTTTGGGGCGGCACAGACCTCTTATAACTAAGATGCACATAGAGGTTAGAAGGCTACCTCCCCACGGAACTTATTTCTGGGTCTGGTTGGTCTCTTGGTGCTCTCAGATGGTCTCACAAATACAGCTGAGACTGATCTTCCATCTCCTGAACCCCCAGTCCAACTGCTTACTTTTCTGGTTGGACATTTCTACCCAGTGCCATTATGTAAGATGATCCCAAGGCCACCAGCCATCCCTCATGTGTACACATGTATGCACATATGGAGACCATCCCCCGATCCCACCCTCTGAGCCAGAGGCATACATCTACTTAACTTAACCACTGATGCCAGCCATCTGGAGAAAGTCTCAGCCCTCCCTTCTGCTCACTGCGGTTTAATGCCATTGGTACATATGACTCCCACTTTGTCCCACTTGTCTCTGCCTGTTCCCAGAACCTTCCCATTTCTTTCCCACAGCAGATGCAGCAACTCACTAGCCCAGAATCTCCATAGGCTAGTCCATCCACTCTACCTTCAGCTGAGCCTTGCCAGAGGGTCTGGGCCAGCATGTTCTGCCCGTGCCCTGCAGTGGCTTCTAGATGCACAGAGCAAAATGTTGCCCGTCCCCACATCAACTTGTACCCTTTGTGCAGCTCTGCAGAATAGCCTGTTGTCCCCTAGGTGCCCGGGTGACCCTTTACATTCTGCCTTCTTTTCCTTTGACCTAAATGATCTGTCCTTGCCTCATCCATTGTAGGCCTTAAGTCCTGAGCTCCCTGCCCCACTCTGTCCAGGACATCTGTCCATTCCTGCCTGACCTGCCTCCACCTGTGTCTGTCCTTTCTACCTGCATTACTTTGACTGGATTGGAGAGCACCCAGAGGATAATGCCATAGCATCTCTGATTCATCGTACCCTCCCCAGGGATGCTTGTTGACCAACTAACTGAGCAAGAAATCAAGTGCTGATGATACTGCCTTCTTAATTGGGCCCATGGCTCTCCCACAAAGGCCGTCTGGCTCATCTTCCCTGAGACAGCATTTTCCTCTGCGGGGAACCTGGCCTTCAGCTGGTCCCCTGAAGTACTTCCTTTCCAAAGCCATTTCAGTGTCACCTTCCCTTCCCAAATCCCTTTCTCCGAGTTACTGGATGGCTGGGACCAGAAGGAGAGAGCGATCTCGCCAGCCTGCAACTCCTTGGGGAGACTGTATTCCGAGTCCTCTGGCAACATCTGCTTGTAGCCTATGGGCCACCAACCAGCTGCAACGGCCATTGTCCTCCCACGACCTGCTTCCCCGTGGTGACAAGCCCCTGTCCCTCTTCTGTCCTCACATTCTTGTTGATGTGCACTTGCTTGTCCCTTCAGAGGGCATCAGCCTGGAAGTCCGGGCTTTGTCCCTATAGTTCCTGTGACCTGGCACAGGATAAATCTTCTGAGCCTTAGTTAGTTCATTACCAGATAGTCACCTTCCCTACCTCAGGAAGTAGTCTTGGCCAAAATAACCAATGTTTGTAAAAGCATCCCCTGGGCTTCATTGATGCTATTTAGAAGGTCTGAGGCTGTTGCACACCTGCCCCAGCAGGCGTGAGAGTCAGGCTCCTGGCACATGCATTGGGTTCTAGAGCACATTGACGGGATCGAGAGCTGAGACTTAAGCAGACTTCCGATTCTTCCGCTACCTCCGCCCCCAGCATGTCCAGATCCAGATAGACTTAAAACAAATCCAGTTCCTTATAGACAAAGATACTTAGGGAGTTGTAGGCCTGTGTAACTCTGCCTTGAAGGGATAAGGGGCTTTTAAGAGAATTGTTGTAAGAGAATCGTTCTCTAGCTGTTCTAGGGCAGGAACCCTGGGGAGCCCGTGGAGCAAGTTTTCTCCTCCTATACAGACAAGAGAGATGCAGGTTCAGATGGACAGGCAGACATACAGTCTGTCGGCCGCTCTGCCTCCTGCCCTGCCACCAGTGAGCTCTCTGAATCTTGGAGAGGTTTCCCATCTTCACTGTTTAAATAAACCTTTAACTCCAGCGCCCCCCCTCCCCCGACCATAGCATCCTCTAATTTCAGACGTTCACTGTGACATTTGAAAAGAAGACTAGGAAAGCTGTTTCCCCACAAATCCCATGTGTCTGTTGGTTATCACCTTTCTGCTATAAACATATGTCCTTTTTACTTACACGGGTATCACCAGTCTAGAGTTGAGGAAGAATTTTTTTTTTCTTTAGGCTGTGCATAATGGTGCATGCCTACAGTGCAAGCTACTCAGGAGGCTGAGGCAAGAAGGGCGCTTGAGCCAGCTGGGCTAACACAGAGGAATCTATAACAACAGCAATAATATTGTAATCATTATTGTTACCATTAAGTGAGTCACACTCTGACAGAGTAGCTATGGGCCGCTTAGATTTATCTTAATAAGCTGCCCATAGATTTACACTTGGTATGGAAGCCAGCGAGGGGAGCTACAATGGCTTATGGAAGAGAGTGCAGGGTTTGGAAGGGGAACCAGACTTTGAGAAAGTGTTGACATCAGAAAGCCACAGCCGCCATATTGGGAGACACTGTGACACGTCACAGCGGCTTTGCAGCCATGGCGGGCCGCTTGATGTGCCGTTCTCCAGATTCTTCCTTGGCTGTATGGGAAGTCTTGGCTCTATTGGGAACTTTCTTTTTCATTTATTTTTAGCCGTTTTAATTTTACTTTACGTGTACGTATGTTTTGCCTGTACGTATGTCGGTGTATCAGTGTGTGTGTGTAATGCCCACGGAGGCCAGAGGAAGGAACTGGATCCTCTGAGACTGGTGGTTGTGAGCAGCCGTGTGGGTGGTGGGAATTGAACCCTGATCCTCTGGAGGAACAGCCAGTTCTCTCAATACCTGGTCCATCTCCCCAACCCACCTTTCAAAAAATATTTTTATAATTTTTATTTATTACCAGCAAGTGTGTGTGTGTGTGTGTGTGTGTGTGTGTGTGTGTGTGTCCACATGCTAGAACACACATGTGGAAATAAACAAGTACTCATGGGAGTCAGCTCTCTCCTTCCACCATGGGTTCTGGGGATTGAACTCGTCACCAGGCTTCCATAGCAAGTGTTTTTACCCACTGAGCCATTCACCACCCTCAGAGGGGCAAATGCAAAGTCTGTAACCTCTGTGGTCCCAGCCCTATTTTCTGTGAAAGGATTTGGAGGGTACGGGAGGCACTGTTCTCACGAAGAATGATACTTGTCTCAGCTGGGAAATTTTTAAAAGCAGGACTGTTGAGGAACCTGACCAACCTAGCTCAGTTGCTGTAGCTCCCATAACAATAGTATTGATGACCACCGTTGACCTCGCCCACTGCACCCTCTCCAGCCTGTCAATGTTCAAAAACATGAGACTCAAGGAGGTCAAAGGGCGGATCGAAGTCAAATGGCTGATAAGCGTAGAGGAGCGTTCTTCCAGCAGAGTCTGTCTGACCCCCAGATGAGCTCTTAACTGCTGTGCCCCATGGCTCCTGTTTGAGAGGTAGGGGGGAAGATGAGCTCTGAGATCGGAGAGGCTGCTAAGAGCTTTAAAAAGGCCCAAGGAACCTGGGTTGGCCTGGGCAGAGTGTAGGGAGCCCCTAAGCATAGGCTCTATTGCTATCCCAGTGAATAGACCCCAGAGAGGAAATTGACTCTCCTTCAGGTTCCATCCATCCAGGGCTGACTGGCTTCTGTTCGGCTGACCCAGCCTGTTCTACAGATCATGGGCACAAGTGAGCCTCATCTGAGTTTCTCCTCTCCTGTCCCTTCTCGAACAGATGTGACTGAATACCATGCAGTTAATTGGCCCTGGTTATGCCCTACAGAAAAGGCTGACTTGTATGCTCTGGTTTCTTAACAGACCAAATGTCACCAGTACTGGCCAGATCCCCCTGACGTCATGGACCACGGCATCTTTCACATCCAGTGTCAGGCAGAGGACTGCACCATTGCTTATGTGTCCCGAGAAATGCTAGTCACAAACACGGAGGTGAGCAGAGCTGGAGGGTTGGGGTTAGGTTTATCTGGAGGGGCAGGCACAGTTAGGAGCCCCTGTGGGGTCTTGTGTTCAACTCTGCTGCAATGCCACCTGGGAGGCAGGTCGGTAAGCTTAAGTCTTCCTGGCAGAGAGCTATTACCTCATGTGTGGGGCTCCACTCTTCACAATAGCCAAGAGGGAGGGGGGCAGCCCTGGGGTCCGCCCATCAAGAGATGTGCGGATACACAAAATAGGCCGAGGGATGCATTAGAGTGGTATTCAACCTCAAAAAAAAAGAGGGCAAGTTTTGAGCAAATGCCACAGTGGGATGAATCTGGCAGATATTATGCCAAATGAAAGAGGCCAGTCAGAAGGACAAATACTAAGATTGTATTTATCTGAGTGCCTAGAGCACTAAACTTACGGGCGCGGAGAGGAGAATGGTGTTTGCCCTGGTTGGAAGAAGGGGGAGAGAAATGGAGAGGTACACTGTTAATGGCTACAGAGTTCATATTTAGGTGACCAAACATGAAAGTTCTGGAAGGAGGCAGTAATGACAGTTGCCCGGCGTTGTGACTGTACGTAATGCCGGCAAACCTTCCCTCTAAACTTAGGACGGTAAACTTTATTTTATGTGTGAGTGTGTGTAGAGGGTAGAGGTCCTCAGCAGAAGGTGTGTTTGTAGCCACGTGATCGGAGGAGCCCCCGATTGCCATGAGCGAGGCCCTAGGTTTGACCCTCTGCACCAGACAAAACGATGCACGTGTACTCAGAGTCAGGGTGGGCAACCCTGACTGCAGGATGCACAGGAGCAGGTGGGAGAAATGGCTGCAGGCAGAAGAGGTCAAGAAGACAGTGTCTTAGAAGCAAGAGTGATATTTCGGAAGGGTGGGGGAGCTCGATGGGAACCGGCAGAGTCATAGCAGCACGGCAAGAGGACACCGGAGATAAGACCACCTGAACCGGTGTTGAAGGCAGGGTTCGTTGCCTCGATGACTCACCATGGCTACCGCCCCCCACCCCCGCATCTTCCGCAGACCGGGGAAGAACACACACTGACCCATCTCCAGTACGTCGCGTGGCCTGACCACGGCGTTCCTGATGATTCCTCAGACTTCTTGGAGTTCGTGAAGTACGTGAGGTCCCTGCGGGTAGACGGTGAGCCTGCACTAGTTCACTGCAGGTACTGACCCTTACTGCGTTCTGTTTTTGACAGCTGTACACCCCTTGGGAAAGGCCAGGAGAGATGGGCACCCTTATCCCACAAAGTCACATGCTTCTGTAAAACGACGCTTGTTTCCTAACAATTTCAAAATAGTCGAAATGTAAGGAAATCATAAACACGTAAGGAAACTAGATGCTGAGAAGCAAAACCCCCACCACATCTTCCTATCCTGAAGTTCCTGACCTTGACAGCAGGGTGACTCAGAGAAGGATCCACTTCCTGGATGGATTTCTTGTTAAATCCCAGCCGTAGGACCTGTGGGGGATGGGCTTTTTTGTGAGCTTAAGAGTACACCTGAATGTGTACTTTCTGTTTTTGAAACCAGCATCAAGGCTGCCTGGGTAAACGAGGGCCTTAATTAGGGGTTCAGCTCAGCCTTGCAGAAGTGATGCCCAGGCAGATCAGAGTCTTTGCTTCTCTCTTCTCCCTAGTGCTGGAATAGGTCGAACAGGCGTGTTGGTCACTATGGAAACAGCCATGTGCTTAATTGAGAGGAACCTGCCTGTTTATCCACTGGATATTGTCCGGAAAATGAGAGACCAGCGCGCCATGATGGTGCAGACATCAGTAAGTAGAAACCCCATTAATAAAAAAAATTGGCAGAGGTTGGCTAGGCAGATTGGCATGTGCCTTTAGCTCCCAGCACTCAGAAGACAGAGGCAGGTGGATCTCTTGAGTTTGAAGCCAGCATTTCAGGCTAGTCGGGGCTCCATACTGAGACCTTGTCTAAGCAACAACAACATCAATGAAAAGGCAGAGGGCCACATCTCCTGAACTCCCATACAGTCATATCCATAAGCCGGGGGCATTGGGAAGAGAATGAAGTTCAAGGGAATTGAGTCAGGTACCCCAAGTCACACGGTTTGTCAGAAGCGCAGTGACTTCGAAGTCCAGGCCCATCTGGCATGCATTCTGTTTACCTCTGGCATATCCTATTTACCAGTCAGCCCAAGAGCAGTTCTGCTGGCATCCTATCATCTCCCATCAGAAGAAAGCAAGGACATCCGGGTTCCCTCACCATGGGCTGTCTCCTGCTCTGTCATGCTAGGGTGCTTGATATGACAGAGTGTTCTCAGGAGGAAATATCTGCTTGTCATTCTGAGCTGCAAGAAGAGCGGGGTATGGCTGGTGTAGACAGTACACGATTCAGGCCTCTTCACAAACTTACAACCTTTGGGTAGCCCCTGAACCCCTCCAAAGGCCTCAGTTTCCCCACCATGCAAATGGGAGCTATCAGCAGACAGAGTTGTCCAAATAGAAGACAACCAAGCCTGGGTTGAGTAGAACTGGCTTAGTTTTTAACTCTCAATCATGATGGGCAAAGTCCCAGGAGTATCTAAGAATGTTCTAGAAGACTATTTAAGAACGAGTTGGCAAAGACAGAGAAGCAGCCTCCTGACAAGATCTCCAGGGTGAGTGAGACGAGGTAGCGAAGCACGGAGCAGGAACTCGGTGTTCTAACCAGCTCTGAGCAATCACAGGACTGGTGGACAGAGGAGATGAGATTTCTCTAACAGATCTGAGTCCTTAGTGTGGCCCTGGGAAACACAGTTGAGAACAAATCGGGCTGTAGAGATCACTCAGTTAAGGATGCTTGCTTCCAGTCCGAGTTGGGTCTCCAGGAATGCAGCCATCCTCCCACCACCACACAAATGACTAAGGAAAAGAAAAAAAAAAATCATCTATTTAAGGCCATTGTCTGCCCTGTTTTGCAGTATGGAAGACTAGATAATGCTGGTTTAAAGTCACCAAGCCCCCTCAGCCAGCCCCAATGGTACAAGGCTCTAATCTCAGAGATTCTAGAGGTTGAGGCAGGAGGATTACAATTTTAAGGCCTGCCTGGGCAACTTAGCAAGATCTGCATTTGTGGCTCCACGCCCAAGGATTCAAGTAGTCACAGATCAAAAGATAGGTGGGAGACGTGTCTGTATAAACATATGAAGATTGTTTCCTCTATTATTCCCCACAAAGTACAGTGTAACTATTCACGCTATGTTAGATGCTAAAAATATCTAGAGGTGATTTTTGTTTTGCTTTTGGGTTTCGGTGGTATTTGAGGTGGTGGTTGTTTTTTTAGATAGGGTCTTTATTCTGTAGCCAAGACTGCTCTAGAATTCCAGGCAATCCTCCTGCCTCAGCATCCTGGGTGCTGGGACAACAGATCAGATGTAAACCATTGTACCCAGCTTCTCAAGGTGATAACACACACACACACACACACACACACACACACACACATATATACACATACATACATTTTTTTTTTTTTTTTTTGGCCTGAGATGGGGTCTTACTCTATAGCCCTGGCTGGCCTGAAACTCACTTTGTAGACCAGATTGGCCTAGAACTCAAGGATCTTCCTGCCCCTATCTCCCAAATGCTGAGATGCACTGCCATGTCCTGCCAAAAAGGTGATTTTTAAAGCATACAGGATGGTATGAAGAGGATGCCCATAGGCTATAAGCAAATAACCGAACCGTTTCATGGAAAAGATTGAAGCAACTGAGGATTTGGGTGTCCATACTGAGTTCTGGATGCACTCCTCCATGGATACTAAAGGACTCTCTAAATAATATCTAAATACAATCAGTGTCTTTCCCTAACTCTCTTAAGAAAAAAAGGAATCCAGATTCCTTGTCCTACACCCACATCCCAGACCTCCTGTGTCCCTATCCTCTGTCATCACGCATGCTCAGTCGCTGCACACGCCCAGGTGTTCCAGGCCAGTGGGATCCTGAAGCACACTTCTCCGAACAGACCTTCCTTGTCACCGGGGCTTCCACATCAGTGCCTTGTAGTAGTTACTTTTCTCACTACTGTGGCCGAGAGCCTAACAAGGAGCAAGAGAGGAAGGGTTTGTTTGTGCTCATAATTGGAGGGACAGTCTATTATGGGAAGGAAGGTGTGACAACAGGCACCACAGCAGCCACATATAGTAATCAAGCAGAGAGAAAGATGAATGATGGCGCTTACTTAGCTCACATACCCCCCACCCCCGCTGCCCCCACCGCAGTCTGGCAAGATCTGAGTTCGCCTCGCTCTTCTTCAGCCCAGGGTCTGCATAGGGGGATAGATGAGACTGCTGCAGAGACACTCTCAAGCATGACGTGAGCAGCAGCACCCCCGGGGGTCAGGGGTCAGGACATGACAGCCAGCCTTCTTTTCTCTTCTAGAGCCAATACAAGTTTGTGTGTGAAGCGATTCTTCGAGTCTATGAAGAAGGCTTAGTCCAGAGGCTGGATCCCAGTTAGGACAACTGTGAAGCTTTCATTCCTCCTTCCCTAGGGCGACTTCCTGAAGAAGGGGGACACATTCCCCCCAGAGGCCCCCCAGAGATGCTGGTCACTGTGGGAAAGGGATGAGCTTATTCGAACCCAGGCACTTTAAATTTCTGTGGAAAAGGTATCCTGTACATAGGGACTTACGATGTAGATATGCATGCAGCTCTGACTTCTTTGGACCCAGAGAGAAAAGCGACAGGGACTCTCCGATCGGAAACTGTTTCTCCCTAGATATCACCATCCCCCGTACGCCGTCTTTGAGCAGTGAGAGGGGATGCCAGCAGTGCTGTTGACGCCTCTCCCGCCAGAAGCCAGACAACGTGGCTACCTGCGGTTGCTCGGGTGTTTCGTGTATTGATCTGTGTGGGACTCCAAGGGCTGAACTCGTTGGCAATTGGCATCCATTACCCCTGACACCAGGGAAAACTCAGATGAATGTACCACAGGCAGGGCACAGGGGACTTTAGGCTGGAGGATGAACAAGGTCTAGTCTGCCCTCCCTCCCTCTGCCTCATCTCCACTCCTTCTGCACTCATGTTCCAAAGCACCCCACTCCCCCCGCCCCTGCATCCCTTCTCTTCAGGTTCACACCCAGTGCCTGGACCAGTTTCATAATGTATGTTCAGGTGACTTCGCAGCTGAGACTGGGAACTAGACTCTCTGCGTGATGCCGAGTCTTAGCTTTAGAAGCAGCCGTGCCTCTGCACCTCACCCCTCACTGTATACTCCGACACCATGACTGGAACCGCCAACTACTGAATCTCTTATGTGGACTGCTGCTACTTCAAGCTCTCACACTTGAAACAAGATGATTTTCCCAGGGGTTGGGGGGATGGTAGCATCCAAATATTCAGAATCTTGGACCCTTCTGAGAATAAGACCTTCTAGTAAGTGACCATAGGAAACACTGCTTCATAAGGTTGTATCATGTGTGTGTGTGTGTGTGTGTGTGTGTGTGTGTGTGAGAGAGAGAGAGAGAGAGAGAGAGATGGGTGACTTTCTCAGGATTCCTGACTTGATTCAAATGTAAAGAATGAGTCTCTGTATAGAAGAACAAATGTGTGCATTCACCCTTAGTTACAACGGTCTCCATTTCATTTCAGAGGAGAGAATCAAGACTATCTGCATATAAACACAATTTGATGTTAATTTATTCTAAGTACTCTGGGATTTTGACTGATCTAAAGAATGACGCTCTGTGAATACCATGTTAAATTTTTTTTATTAACTTGTGGCAGGATTGTAGTGAATTATTATTTAAGGAAAATAAATTACATGAATGCTTTAAGGTGGCATTTTTAAATAGCGGTCTTATGTACCCAGAAGAACGCCAGCAGGTTTCTTAATGGTATTTATGGAAAAGGGATACTTCCATGTGATGTACGTAGATGAAGCCACATTGATACTTAGCAGACACCGGACCAATTACAGCATTTCCAGGTTGTAAGATGGGTAAGGACCTGTGCAGGGGAGCCCAGGTTTCTGAAGGTTCTTTATCTGTAGGCTCAGCTTACCCATCTCCCTCCTGCCTGTCTTACTTAGAAGTATGTTGCTCTTCAGTGAGATGAGTGGGAAGGCGCAGTGCCCAGCGCCCTGTGTAACGAGAAACTGGAATTTGGTTCTCCATACCACTCAACACCAAGTAGCTCTCAGTCTAGGGACCTGCGATCTGTGCCTTTATTTTCTTCTGCGTAAAATAGGGAGAAGCAACACTTGGAACTTGAGGACAGAAGGAGATCACATTA
Organism: Cricetomys ansorgei; assembly: GCA_026225945.1. NCBI lineage: Eukaryota > Metazoa > Chordata > Mammalia > Rodentia > Nesomyidae > Cricetomys > Cricetomys ansorgei. The sequence goes on from JAMJFZ010000182.1 coordinate 1,355,840, forward strand.
TGGAAATTAATTTCCGTCCACTGGAATATATAAACCAGTGCTACTGAAGACCTAGGAAGATTGACTTCTCCGTGGTTGGAACCCACTGGGTTTTCATAGAACAGTATTCTAGAGGGGAAAAGCACAGAAGACAGAGGACTCATCCTTTATTCAACCTGGATAGTGAGAAACACCCTCAGCAAAGCATCCAAACGAGGAGCAGAGAATGCTGGGTACGTTTCGGTGGTACCAGGCTGCTTAGCAAATCATCATCATCCGATAGAAATGTCTATTGCCACCCTGTGCGCAAAGTCTAGATGTCCCTGGAGGAGACTGTTGTATTATTTTCTAGAAACAAGATGTTGAATGTGGCCATGAAAACGCTGTCGTTGCGCTGACATGATCTTCTGCGAAGCTTGAAAAGGCTGCAGCTGGCCTTCCTCTGCCACCGTGCGGGGCCAGCGGTTCAGACACAGCAGACGTTGCCGGAAACAAAGTCGATGGAATCCTGGGAAGAACAAGACAAGAAAATGATCTCAAGGAGGGGAATGCCCAAGTAAACAGGGTCAATATTACCAATTAAAAACCAAAGCTCCAAGCTCCCTTTTTCCTGCATCCTGCACTTCCACAGTTGCTCTGAAGAAACCACGTTTCATCCTAAAAACTACATCAGAATCAGGCTAAATATTTCACCTGGGAAACTTGGCTGGATGTGAATGGAAGAGATATTTACATCCTACATTCTGGTATCTTCTAGAAGACCAGATTAGACACCCCAATGTGCTGACTTTGTCAAGATGGGTTCCCTGCTGGTACTACTCTTTAGAGCCCACATGTGGTGTTTTGATTTTCCATAGAGAAGAACTAAGTGAAATTCGTCGAGGGTTGGGGAGACAGGGTGCATGGATCCCAAACTTGTAGCGGCATTCTTCGTTTCCTCCAGGGTCCCTGGTACCCAAATATGCTTTGAGACCAGTGTAGATTCTCTCACCACTGTGTTCCGGGTTGACCCTCCCCCTTTATCCTTAAAAAAAAAAAAATCATCATTTTGGGGGCAGTATGCAGCCTCTTCATCCTCCCAAGGCAACAAAGAGGCGGTATCAACAGAGAAAAATTGTAAGAGACAGGACTTAGTCCAGACCTGCGCTTAGGCGAGATGCTTTACCTTCAGCCCTCAATTAGTTTTTGTTTGTTGTTTGTTTGTTTGTTTATGCTGAAAGGGACTAATGATTGGGTGGACTAGATGAGCTCATGATTATATTTCAGGGAAACAGAACTTAACCAAATCTGAAGAGCTGACATAGACAAACATACCCATTTCTGTGACTTGTCCCTAAGAGGTGTCTCAGCCCTTCTCACTGTGGAATTCGAAGATAAAGATCGCCACCCTCCTGGTTCTTGCCTGTCATCCTACCTAGAGCAGACATAGTAAAGATGGCAAAGCCCTTGTGACCTCATCCTGGGGAATCAAGCCTCAGAGACTGATGCTATGTTGCTATCTTCATAGCTCCCATACCACTTTGGAGCAACCAAAGGATTGTACGAAGCCATGTAGTTTTGTAAAGTATCTTAGTCAATCAGCAATATGTTTTTTTTTTTCTGTAAATCTGGAATGTTTTTCATTCTGACCTGTTGTCGGGGACTCTACCGAAGAAACAGTCTGATCAATATAAAAGCATTCGAACTATGCAACACTGTTATCGTCTGTCAACATTTTTATTCGTATGTCTGATTTCTGCCCCTGCCCCTATCAACTTGATTTGCTGTCTATCCCTCTCACCCTCCCTGTGGATATGATTGCTCACTTAGTATTTGGCCTTAGCCTTCACTTTCGGTGGCCAATTTTAGATCAGAATTGGGGTCTACTATTGTGAAAGCAATAGCTTGCACAAAGCCCTAGCCTTCATCCTGCAGGGCTGCTGAGTGACTCTGTGATCAGTAGGATCCCAGGCTCCCCCAGCTTGCTCTCCCATCCTCAGAATGCAGCTTCTACCTTGACACGACATTCAGGTGCCAGAGAGCGTAACAGAGGAAGGGGAAGAGAAAGGCAAGACCCGTGTCCTTAATCCCAAGGCCATCTCTCCTTCAAGGGAGTAGTTCTTATGCCCCGTATGCTGCGACTAGGGGTGTAGCTTAGTGGTAGAGTGCTCACATGGCATGCACAAAGCCCTGGGTTTAATGCAGGAAGTAGGAGCAGGATCAGGAGTTCAAGGCCCTTTCGCTGCATAACAAGTTCAAGGCCAGCTTGGACTATGTGACATGAGACCCTGCTTCAAAAAGTAAGAGGGTTAGCAAGATGGCTCAGTGAATAAAGGCACTTAAACTGTCTAGACTGATGACCAGATTTCAGTCCCTAGATCCTATATGCTATAAGGAGAAGAAAAAAAAGAAAAGGAAGGAAGGGAGGAAGGAAGGAAAGGAAGGGAGGGAGAGAGAGAGAGGGAGGGAGGGGGAGGGAGGGAGAGAGAAAGAAAGAAAGAAAGAAAAGAAAGGGGAATCAGTATACCTAACAAAAATTCAGTTGGTCTATTTCTAAGAAAGAATTTGAGGGACAGTGAACCCTTTGGCCGCATCTGGTCATGCTTCCTCTCCCATGAGAACAGCACAGACTGAGTATCATCATGTCATACGATTAAAAGAAAATCACTTAGGAGTGGATTTCAGCTTGGGGTTTTTTGTTTGGTTTTTATGCTCTGATGTCTTGAAAGCTAGTGATAAGTTCTCACATCATTTGTAAATAGCAGTGAAGCAGACACAGGAAGCAGTCATTGAAAATATGGGGGTGCGGGCAGCCTGGAGTCACTGTTCCGAGTTGACAGCGGGCCCCACCACCACACAGGATCAGCAGAGCTCTCTGGCAGTGGCCAGTCCCTTGGACAGCAACTGACAGTCCAGTCCTGCCGTCTGGAAAGACTCCTGTCCTTCCATGGTCACATACAGAATGAGACTCCCAGAGGGTGGCCATGGGCCCAGCACAGCGTTTCTAGCTTGCCTCCTCTCGGAAAGACTTGGAGGTCAGTCCAACTGCTATCATGGTTTCAGGAGATGAGGCTTTCACAAAGATCTGGTCTTGATTTCATCCCAGGTCCTCTAGCTGTGCCTCTTCAATTTAAATACTTCCTGAAAGCTTGGGTTGACAGGCTGCACCCAGAACTGACTTTGGAGCTGCAAGGCTCACAACATTTTGACAGGAAATCCTTACTGCCCTAGTCTGGTCTCTTCACACTAAAAGGCCATGGCTTATCGATAGCTGCACTTGAAGGGGACGGAAGACTTGGTACTTTTCAATGCTTGAAGATTTTTATCAACTCCGCGTGCAGGTTACCAACCGCCAACTCTAGAGCAAAGCACCATTCCTTCCTGTCTCTGATTGGCTTTAGTTCATCTCCCTTTCATAGGACCTTGTGCAAAGCAACAAGGACCGACATTCACACTTCTGTCACCAGTCTCTGTTGCTGTGGTATAAACATGTAGCCTATCTTCCATGGTAGCGCAGAAACCATTCTCATCAAATATTCAACCGTTGCAGAAGATAGTGTGTGCAGTTTTGCCATTGCTGACCTGCCAAGGCCTGGCACAGAGTAGATTTGATTTGTGATGTAATTTCTTTTTAACATGTCCAATTCCACATCAAAAACTAAAGCAAAGGTGGCTGGAGCGAAGTAGTCTACTTCTTACAAACAGGAGCAGCCCAGAGCCCAGTACAGTGGCTCCTCTCTTACCACGGATACTCTACTGTCGGTGTCTGGCCTCTACCACATGGTCTACAAATGGCCCCGCTAGTGCCCAGCAGTATAGCCGCATTCTGGCCAGAAGGAAAAAGGAAGAAAGGGAGAGGAGAGAGTGTGCTTTCCTTTCTCCTTAAGAAGTCCACGCGGCTTGCAGCAAGATGTTAGGTAATGTGTATAATGGATGATATTTTCTACAGTCAAAATTCAGGGGGTGATGTATTTTATTTTTAATTGCTTGAGTGCACTTGAGTGCAGGAGCCCTTGCAGTCTAAAAGAGAGTGTCAGGTCACTGGAATTAGAAGGGGTTTTGAGCCACTTAATATGGTCTTGGGAGCCAGACTCAGGTCCTCTGAAAGAGCAGTAAGTGCTTTTAACTGCTAAGCTGTGTAAACAGCTGAGCCAGCCCTTGAATGAGGGGAATGATTACGTAGGCACAATTAGCAGCCTCTCCTTTAAATACCAGTGTCTTACCCATCCTCTATACCAACTTACAAGAGTCAGTCTTCAGCCATGTCCTGGCTGCCCCAGGCCTTCCAAACCAGAGGACAGGCATAGAAAGACCTGTTAGATGGCAGCAAAGAGCCCCAGAGAGATAGTAGCCAAGGGAATGGAGCTAGGTTGACATCACATATGCCTGTTTCTCGGGAGGAAGTGATAGTCTGCCCCTTGGCTGTCAGGTGCTCGGAGAAGCTAAGGACTAGACTGTTTCCGGGTGGCAGCTGGATGGATGAGGGTGCCACAGACAAAAAGAACCCGATGCTGGGAAGAGATACATTATCCTTTGGAATTGAAGTCTGGATTAAGGATGTGTAGTTAGTCTCTGGAGTCTCAGTCTGCTAACTTTACAGGAGACCCTCACTAAGGACACATCTGGATTGTGTTCACTCCACTTGACCCCAGTAGATGATTTTGTGCTGTTCTTATTTACATATAAATCTATTCAAATGGTGTTGGTAGCTGAATCTAGTTGTTAAAATGCCCCTCTCATAGGAGTGGAGAGATGGCTCAGTGGTGAAGACCTCTTGCTGCCCTTCCGGAGGACCCTGTTCCGTTCCCAGCACCCATACCATGTGGCTCACAACCTCCTTTAACTCAGTCTCCAGAGGTTCTGGTGCCCTCTTCTCACACACAGAAAAACAAATCTTAAGATAGCCTCTTGGGGCTGGGGAGGTGGCTCAATGGTTAACAGCACTTGCTGCTCTTACAGCGGGCCCAAGTTCTAATCCCAGCACCCATACTGGGTGGCTTACAAGCTCCTATAACTCCAGCTGCAGGGGATCTGACCCCTCTGGCCTCCCGTGGGCACTTGCACTGAGATGCACATATACAAAAATAATTAAAGTATTGAAAATGTAAAGTGGTCTCTTTAGTGGATATTGTGGTGGTTAGAATGAAATTAAGAGTTGCTGCGGTTGTATGTCTCTTCACAGCAATAAAACCCTAAGACAGGTACATAGTTGTCTTAGCTCTCACAAGCTGTTGTAACAAAAATACCCATGCTGGGTAGCTTGAACAGTATACATTTATTTCTCGTCATTCTAGAGGTTAGGAAGAACAAAGCCAAGGTCCTGGATGGTTGGTTCCTGGCTGGCAGACGGCAGCCTTCCCATGGGATCCTTAAATGTCAGTGAGAACCCATCCTGGTCTTTTCCTTTTCTTTTAATGCCCTGCAGACTATCCTAAGAGCCCTATCCTATGACCTCATCTGACCTATTCTCTCCCAGAGGCTTCCTCTCCAGAACCCATCTGTCTTAGTTACTTTCCTGTTGCTGTGATAAAAATAGTCTCACAAAATCAGCATCAGGAACAAAGTTTATTTGGTTCACAAATTTCAGGTTACACAGCTCATTGTTGCAGGGAAGCCCAGGCAACAGGAACTGTTGATAGTACACCTACAGTCAGAAAAAAAGAGGGACAAATGCATGTTTGCTGCACTCTCAACCCAGTTGAGAAAATCCCTCGTGTGTTTGCCCACAGGTCAAACTAATCCAGACAGTTTCTCACTGAGACTCCCTTCCCAGGTGGTATTGCATCATCCACCGTCAAAACCATTACGCTCACGCCATCTAACTGGGGAGACAGCTTCAATATATGACTCGATCAGTCTTCCCCCCCCCCATTTATCCTACGTCTAGAGGCTCAAATTCTCTCTGAACTTCTTCTCCCACCTCTCCCCTGTGTATCATAACCCAGGCTTCCCAAGTGCTTGGGAGCAGGGCTCACATGTAGGCAGGAAGTTGGGTTCTTAGCCTGGGTCCTGATGCCCTCCGTTGGCTGGTGATCTTGGAACAGGCACCCTGTGTAGTTTTCTCTGATAACGTTCAGCTTCCAGAGCGGATGACCATGCTCCCTCCCTCCTTGGGGGCACAGATGCATGTCCACCCTTGGCTGGTCCAAGTTACAGACTCTATCTCAGACAGGTGGCCAGTCCCACATTCTCACCATCTCTATTCCTCTGAGACGAGACAATGCTGTGAATGCTTTCCCCTGGAGCTATGCAAGGTGACAGCTTCTTCACATAGATTGTAAGAGACACTGGGTCATAATCTGAGCCGTCCTGGAACCCACAGATGACTCAACATTGCTGAAGGGCTCTCCAGCCTAATCTTAGATCTCTTGCCTTAGTAGAAGGTTACTTTCCCCCACTGTTATTTTTTTTTAAGTAATTTCTTTTTATTTTTATGTATGTATTTTTATGTATGTATTTTTATTGGTGTTTTACCTGCATGTATATCTGTATGAGAGTGTCAGATCCCCTGGAACAGGAGTTATAGACAATTGTGAGCTGCTATGTGAGTGCTGGGACTTGAACCGGGTCCTCTGGAAGACCGCCAGTGCTCTTAACTGCTGAACCATCTCTCCAGTCCTGCCTTCCATCCTTTTTATAGGCAACTCAGGCTGCCCTTGAACAAGTGGCAATTCTCTTGCTTCAGGCTCCCAAGTGCTGTTGTGCCACCATGCCCAGCCTCGATGGAAGGGGCTCTGAAGATTGGGTTGGCACTTGCCAACCTTTCAGAACTGGCAGTTTACCACAGCAAGTCCGCTGTCCCAGCAGGCATCTGTTGGAGATAAGCTTATTCTTGGCAACTATAGCGTGTATCCCTTCATTCAGTGCCAGGCAAACAATTGCCAATAACACAAGGAGGTTGTCACCTCTGCCCTCTTCCACCTTGTCAAACTAAATGAGCATTCCCATGAAGGGGCTTCTAGAGTGGTGTGGCCAGGAGCAATGTCAGACCTGTTCCTAAGGAGCCTATGCCACTACCTCTAGCCACAGAGTATAGCTTGGACCAAAGACGCCTCCAGGTGTCTACCTTGCTGTAGACATAATGAACGGGTCCAACATCTGCCCTCTCACTGTAAACAGCTGGCACAGCTCCTGCTTCTTGTCACCTCTGAGTTCTGGTCAGAGTTTGAAGGCAGACATTTGTCATCAGCACATGCACATCTGCAAGGGATGATGAAAATACAGGCATTTGCATTTCGACATCTGCAGTTTGAGGTATAGGAGGTGATCTCTGTATGTAGGGTAAAGTGTCTCCAGATGCAGAAGCTAGATCACCCAAACTCAGTGTTCCTAGCACCACCCCCCTTGCTTTATTCAACAGGCTATTGGTTCTGAAGTATAGAAATGACTCTGCATGACACAGAACCTTATATGACTGGAAATCCATTTCCCCAAAGACTCAATGAAATCTAATCAATTACAATGTCTGTCAACCCCAGATCTCTCTTCTCCTATTTGTTCATAATACTATCTCATTTTCTTGTAACTCATAAACTAAATTACACAGCTGATACAACAGTTAAAAAGAAAAGAAACATGAGATAAATTACAGATGACATTGCCAGGAGAAAACACAATGGAACGAGCCTAGTGGGAAGGGCACTGCCCAGAGCAGGCAGCTGCCGGGCTATGTCCCCGGTATGACATCACTCTGGCCTGAGACCCTGGCACTCCGGGGAGGTCTTAGATTTCACTGAGAGTATAGAAAGAGGCCTGCCTGGCAAGCTGTGGAGGTGTGGAAATGAGAAGGAGCTTGATAGAGATCAAGACCAGAAGTCATGTCTCTAAACAAAACACACACTCCTTATGAGCCACCATGAAAACTTATGTAACGTGAATAGAGACATCTAGAGAAACACATTCTAAAGCAACCTGAAGCCTCAGGCCTTCCTTGATCAGTTGTGTGCACCCAGTCTATGTTGTGCTTAATTACAAATAGTTTGTAGGGATTCCACTTCTGGCTTGGGTCAATATTATCCAGAAGCATAGGAGCTCAGAGGCCATAGAGCTGGCCTTTCTTTCCTATATACCACACGTACACACGCACACACAAACGCACGCACGCACGTACGCACGCATGCACACCACCAACAACAACAACATCAACAACAACAGAACAACACAAACCTCTTGTGTTTCTCCTTCCTTACTTGAGCACGCTGGCCTCAGAAAGTCCTCCTAAGTGTGTGTGTGTCTGTATGTCCACCTGTATGTATGTGTCTGTCTGTCCATCTCTGTGTGTGTGTGTCTGTCTGTCCAACTATCTCTGTATCTCTGTGTGTATACTTTTAAGTCTTTCTCATCCAGGAAAAAGCTCTCCCTTCTACTTTCTCCATACTATCAAGAACTAAGGAAGATGCTCATAGCAAGATTTGTAATTTGATTTTCATTTGTCTCCAAAATGGAAACAACCCACCCATCCTTCAGTTGGCCAGTTGGTAAGTAAGATGTAGTGAGTCTACTCAACGGAGTGTCATTACCTGTCATTAAGAGCAACGAAATGCTGATACACATTACATGGGTTGCCCTTAAAACCATTATCAAGGCCTGGGAAGATGGCTTAGTGGGTTAAGAGTGCTTACTACCCAAGCATGTGGACCTGAGTTCTAGTCCCCAGCACCTATGTAAACATCTGGGTGTGGTAGCACATACCTGTACCCCAGCTCTGTGTGGGTGCAGAGACAGGAGGATTATTGAACTTGCTGGCTTCTAGGCTAGCTCTAGGTTCAGTAAAAGACCTTGTCTCAAGGGCCTAAGGCAGAGACTAGACACTTGCCGTCCTCTTCTGACCGCCTCACGCGCACACACATGCATGTACGCCACACACATAACTCAAAATTGATTAATTAATTAAAAACATATTAAGTGAAAGAAGCCAGTCACAAAAGGTCACATTTATATAACTTGTCCAGAATGAACAAATTCATGTGCTAAAGAGATGTCCCAGTGATTAGGAGCACTTGTTTTTCCAGAAGACCTGAGTTTGGGATCCAACATCCATGACAGGAGGTTCGTAACCACCTATAATCTCTAGGACAGTGGTTCTCAACCTTCCTAACGCTGTGCCCCTTTAGTACAGCTCCTCATGTTGTGGTGACCCCCTAACCATGGAATTATTTTCATTGCTACTTCATAAATTGTAATTTTGTTGCTGTTATCAATATAACGTAAATATCTGACATGCAAATGGTCTTAGGCGACCCCTATGAGCGCCACTCCAAAGGGGCCTCGACCCACAGGCTGAGAACTGCTGCTCTATGGTATCTAATACCCTCTTCTGACCTCTGAGAGCACACACACATGTGGCATACACACAGACACACAGACACATACACATAAATAAAAACTTTTAAAGTTTATTTATTTATTTAAAAAGTTTTAAAGTTAAAACTGTAAAAATAAATTTTAAAATATTATGAAAAGAAGAAATCCATAGGAACCTAGAGTGGTGTTGTGGTTGCAAAGAGTACCAAAGTGACCGTGTGCGAACCCATCACGTGTGATGCCACATCCGAGGGTCTGACCCGAGGGGACAACTAGAGGGTTTGTCTTATGACACTAGGACAGTTTTTGTGTATTTTACTTTTAGCTATGTGTTTGTGTGTTTTCATGTCATGCATGGGTGGCGACAGGAGACAGAGGAGTCATCAGCTCCCTGGCAGTTGTGAGCTGCTTGGGTCCCAGACCCACTCCCACAGAACATGACTAGAAGACAGACATGCAGAATTTGACGCTCAAGAGGGAGGAGTCTTCTAGATGGCCTAAGTTCTAAAGGCCCTGATATTTTGGTCTGTCCTCCAGTGAGCCATCACTGGCCAGAACCTCTTGGCATGCTGTCCTCATTGCATAAGGCCCTGGAGAGTGTCAGAGCCTCCTCTCCATTGCAAAGGCTACCCTGGATCTGGCCCATAGCAAATTCTATTACCCCAAGGACAAGTCTTCAAAGGGGACAGATGTCTTCCTTCTGTGTCCCTCTTCGATTCACATCCCTACCATAAATGTGATTATGAATCAAATGGACACTTCAATTTGGAGACTGAAGGTCAAACCTTCAAATGGCCTCTTTTAACCCAGCTCACTCTGCAAAACGGAGTCAGCTTATAGCTGCCAATCACTGTAAGGATAAGTATTCCAGCCAAAACCCCCACAGTGTCTCCTTGCCCCTGACCTGCAAGGGATGTGTCAGAGAATATCCTCAGGATGCCCTTCTGCTGCGTCTTCTTTCCTCATGTCCACGTGTCTGATGCTGGCCTGGCCGCCGAAGTCCAACTCAGATTCCTCCTGTAGGAAGCCTTCCCAACCTGCACTTCTTTCAGCCGAAGTTCTCGTTCTTCCTCTGGTTACCTATACCAGCTCATGTCAACTTGTCTCCCTCCCAGTGAGAGAATCATTTGTGGTCTCTCTCTCTCTCTCACACACACACATATACACACACACACATGATAAACAGGGTATCAATAAATGTCTGCCAGATGCATGTAGTTTGCTATATAACAGAGGATGACCTTGAACTTCTGATCCTGCTGCCCCCACCAAAAAGTACTAAGATAGATTATAGGCTGGGACCACCATGCCTGGGTTGTGCAGCGGTGGGGAATGAACCCTAGGTTTCTGTGGATGCTAAGCTCTATCAACTCTATTAACTGAGGTACAGCTACTGCTCCATGATCTCTGTTTTCAATGTTATTCAATACTCTCGCCCCTGTTGAAAGACTTTGTAAAGAGCCGAGATGAGGTGAAAGAACAAAGTTTCTAAATCTGACCACGTCGACATTCAGAGCCCCACAAATACACAAAAAAGTCATCGAGAGACTGAGAAAAATATTTGCAGCCAATATGACAAATTAAAATGAGATGCTTTTTTTTTTTTTAGCTTAGACTTGGCAAAAAAGCTGAAACTCATGTTTTTGAAGCATAGTCAATGATAATTTTATGGAAAATATTTGGATTTTTAAAAGCTGGAAAGCAGCGATATTAAACCAAAATTGTGCGTCGAGGGGCTTTTACTTTCTGTTTTGCTGATGAGATTGAGTGTCTCTACATAGCTCGGGCTAGCCTCAAGCACATAATCCTTTTACTTTACACACCCCCACCCCGGTGCTAGGATTTGGATCATGCCCTATCTGAGGGTTTGTGTTTTGTTTTTAAGGTTTGTTCTTTTACAATTGGCTTTTTGTAACAAACAAGCATTCTGCATATAATCAGAAGCAGAGCTTGGTAGAGCCAGGCTTGGTGGTGTACACCTGTAGACCTAACCATTTGGGAAGCTGAGGCAGGAGGATCACTTGAGCTTAGAGTTGGAGACCATCTTGGGCAACCTAGACCCCATCTAAAAACCATCAAACACCTTTTGCTGATGAAACTCAGTATTGGTAGGGAAGTGAGAAGATCAGATGACTGGAACACAGACTGTCACAAGCTTCACGGAGGGCAAAATATATTTCATTTTCAATTTTTTTTTTTGAGACAGACTTTCCTTATGTAAACCAAGCTGGCCTCAGAATTGGGGCAATCCTCCTGCCTCTGCCTCCTTGGTGCTGAAATTACAAGCTTGTGCATCAGTGCTCAGTTTAGAAGGGCAAATTAACAGTAGTGTTTAATCACTTTTAAGATATTTGTGCTGCCTAGTCCAACCTGTAGTCATTTGATCCTAGGAGCCAGAACAGAATATGGGTAAGAACATTGTCTAGTGACTTACTCTAATTACTAAAACGAAAATGACTAGGGAATACGGCAAATATGGGTACTGACGGGCGCACAGTGACACCCAAGGCAGAGGCTTCTAAAGTATTAAAAAAAAAAATGTAAGTGATTCTCTACTTAAAGGATTGTTATTTTTTTATTAATAAGGATGTAGGCTGATAAAGTATGATGTGGACAGGTAGTAGATTGTTTAAATCCTGAAAATACTACGCATAAAGAATATCTAAGTAAAAAGAAAAGTAGCGATGAGGTAAAGTTTACAGTAACTGTACATTTTTAAAACCCGGAAGCTAGTGGAAGGCTCCAGGTTTGTACATGGATGTGTACATGCACTCCAAAGGTTACAGAACTATGAAACAGCAAATACATCTGCATTCGTAACTCTAGAAGCAGTCTCAGGCCTTTGCACGCATTTGCCAGGTGTTGTGAGTGTGCGCATGTTCGTGTAGGGGGATACACACGTGTGCAGGGCAAAGGACAGTCTTGGGTTTTATACCTCCGGGATCACCATTTTATTTTATATTTTATCTCGCTTTCTGAGGCAGGGTCTCTCAGTGGCCTATATAGCTCATCAAGTAGGCTAGGCTGGTTAGCCAGTAAGCCGCAGGGATCTGCAGCATTGAGATCACGACAGGGTACCCCCGCACTCAAGTCTTTAAACTCGTACGGCAGATGCTTTGCCAACTGAGCCATCTCTCTAGTTCCATGCCAAATGTGTTGTTCTCGCTGTTCATTTTATCACCAAGGGCCAAAATCCCTTTGTAAAAGGTCTCCATGCTTTTTAAATAGATTCAGCTGACATCACTAACACACTTGAATTTGACCAACAATTCAACCTCCGGGACCATATGTACCGCCTTGTAAGGGGATCCAGTCATTCATTGCGACACTGGATTGCCAGCAGATTGGAAACAACCCAAATGCTCATCACTCAGACCTAAACTTAATTCTTATGATTGTGTTGTGAGAGATTGAATCCAGGATCTCAGATATGTGAGGACTCACCCTACCACTGAGTGCCAGCCTTAGTTCAAATCAGTAAGAACTCGGACAATAGTAGAATACTCTGCAATCACAAACAAGCCAAAGGAAACCTTTTCAGATTTTATCATCATTATTCTAAACTAATTATTGATTAGTAATCATAAATATCCTATGATATTATTAGTCACATCTATTGACTATTCTCCAAGATAGTCATAAATGGGACACCAAAACAGTAGCGCAAAGGGTAAAAGAGTTCCTGAAAAAATGTCTACGTAGGTAAACCTCTATAGCTACAGCTGTGGACATTTGCTTCTGCAGGTGTAGCTAATTCTGGAAGGTCCTGTGAGGGACTGAATAGGAGAGGGACTGTTCTGAATCAGTCCACGGCTGTATTCTGTGATCATAATGTCAGACATTAAAGCCATAATGGGCAGCTACAGGCCCCTTAGCATCCTTCTGAGAAGCTTGGACAATGGATTCAGCCTGCCTTGATTTAAACCCTAACTAAACTGCTTGACAATTTTCTAAACATTAGAGAAATGACGGCCGCAAGCTCAGCGTCCTCATCCACAGAACGGAGATGGTGCTGACAGGCTATAGGGCAGCTGTGAAACGAGCCACATAAAATACTTTAGTTTCTACATAACAATACTAATAACAGTATTATTAGCCCATGACTGTCCTGAAGATACTACTCAGGTCCATCAGAAATGCCCTTCCTGTGCATTCCAGGCGAGCCTGGGCTACATAGTAAGAAACCCTGTCTCTAAAAATAAAATAAAATAAATAAATTAGTACATCAGTTTAAAATAATACAGAACTTCAAAGAGCCGCTGTGCAGATCTAGTACGTTTGTAGATTTGCAAAATATGCCACAGTGCCTGGCTTGCAGAAAGAAGGCTAAGGAATATCATGAACAGGAACACCTGGAAAAGGCCAGGTTCAGTTTTCTCTCCCACCTCTGACTTTATGGACTCCCTTTATTTCATATAATTGTTTATATCTTTCCTAGAACCTCTATGTAATGGCTGGTGTGTGTGTGTGTGTGTGTGTGTGTGAGTGTGTATTTGTTTGTTTTGTTTTTTGTAGATATTTTCAACCTTGTCGGTTCTCATACCGTTCAGCTCCTGCCTTCAGGCTTGAGGGACTGTTTATCTCTTCAAAGATTTCAAACATGCTGGTTCCTAGTGGTCAGGCTGTTATCTTTAGTTCTCAAGATACAAAATCCAATTGCTGCAGCTTCCAACTGTGTGTGGTTTATTTCTTTGCATGGATGTGTAAACGTATTGCAAACCCATCTTTGGAGGCTCGCATTCATTCATTCATTCATTCGCTTGTTTATTTGGGAAAGAAGAATGTGTACCATAACAAGCTCGTGGAGGTCAGAGGACAACTTTCGGGTGTCAGTGTTCTCTCTTCACTTTGTGGGTTCTGGGGATCAAACTCAGAGTACCAGGTTTAGCGGCAAGCAAGCACCCTTACTGCCTGAGTCATCTCAGAAGGCCCTCTTTGTCAGATTTCTGTGAGTCCCTATAACCCCTGACAGGGGGAGCATCCTGCTGTGAGTGACTATCTCTGGGCCAAGCAAACACCACCTTGGGGAGAGGGGGTTCAACTAAGAAAGGATCATCCCAGATGGGCTTGTTGACTGTTTACATCCACCTCACCTGAGGGGTGGAGAGGGCCTTGAGCCCTCACGTGAGGAGCCAGCCACTACCTTTAACCTGTTCTATGCAACTCTGCCTTAATTGTATATGGACTCAGGGAGGGGCTCCAGTATAAGCCAGGGGAGTGCCGACTTCCATCTATGCGCCACTAGAAAGCCCTCATCCCTGCTGGGTAAAGACTTTCCAGGCTTGGCCTGCTGTTGGAGGAGTGCCCACCCCCTGCAAGTGAGCCCTCACCCATTCTCTGTAAGGAAGCCCAATCAACTCACTGGTTCTCTGGGGTGAACTTCGGCAACTGGGCTTCCATGTGTTGTTGGACCTCCGGAGATGGGGTAGATGTCATTTACATCTTCCCCCAGGGAGGAATTTTGACAACCATCCTTATCTTGTGACTTCATAGACCCTCAGGGTCCCCTCAGTTTTATCAGCTCTGATCAAGGTTTACATTAATTTTTCCACTTAGAACTCCCAAGCAACACAGCCAGTATGACTTCGGTTCTCACATCTGTACATGGTCTGGAGTAGAAGTATGGAATTTTGTCTTTCTTTTCCCCAGACAACTCCCAACTCCCTTCCTCCTAGGCAGACACAGAGCCTGGGGCAGGACTTCTCCGGAAAATTTCTAGTCACAACCACTCAGCTTTCATAGCTCCTGCCTCCCGGTTCATCAGTGCTTCCTTCCTTCCTTCCTCCCTCCCTCCCTTCATCCTTCCCTCCCTCCCTCTCTCTCTCTCTTCCCACATCTTTACCTAGTAGAAGGAAGGAATTCCAGTCTCCTCAGCCCTAATCCTGTTGATGTTGGCTCCACCCTCCTGATCCAATCACCTCCCAAAGCCCCACTTCCTAACACCATCGCCTCCACAGGAACTCGGTGGAGAACACAACCTTCAGACGCTTAACTGCACACACGGGTGCATGAGCAAAGTGTCTGTGAGTTCCAGACTGTCCTGATGTTTCTAGAGAGTAATAGGCCCTAAGGCTTTCAGATAATACTAGGAAAAGAAAACAGAAAGCTTTGGGCCTGAGTCGTCGCTTCCTGGAAAATTGGTTTTCAGAAGCTTATTTCACAACCCTTCAGAAAGAGAAAAACACTGTATTCAAAGACATCAAAGGGAAACACAGGAGTAGGAACTGAGCTGGCTTTCACTGAACGAGTGCCTTTTTCTTTCCACCTTTGATTATTTTCAACAATCTCTATTCCTTTTTTCTTGCAAGGGAAAGTCGTAAGCCATTTTACTGTGGGTTTTCCAATCAGCTGGAAGACTGGCGAGGACTCTTCCTCAGCTGGTGGCAACTATAAACAGCTATGGGAAGGGGCTGGGTGTGGTTTGGAATTCTTGTCAGGTATTTGTTGGCACACCCATAGAAGCAGCCCGCTCTCAGAACTGCCTTCTCCTCCTCTCCTAATGGAGATGTATGTGTCAGCCATTTGCTCATGTTCACCGAACATGTGGCGGCGCTCTGCGCTACTGCAGCACCTGTGGCTAACCACAGATAACGCCCGAGCTTTACCATGATGGGTGGAAATTAGTAGCTTCTAGCTTCTACCTGGTCACTGAGCATTTGAAATGTAGCATGACTGGCAGACAGAATGTCTTTTTATTTCTTTATTTAAATGCTATTAAATTTAAACAGACACATGAGACCAGTGGCTTCTGCATCAGGCAGCATCACAGATAGAGCCTCTGCCCAGGTCTCATACAGCGAGACATCATAGCGGTGTGGAAACAGGGCTGTGGAGGACGTGGCCGTTTCCTCCCTCTTGGGCAAAACCGGCCACAGGACAGCACTAAGCCTGAAGTGGGTGTAGGAAGTAGATACAGAGGGGCGAAGAAGCTCTCCGAGGCTGCGCACAGAAGCTACGGTAACTAAATCCTAGCCCCTGGGCCGGGGCGCTTGCTTTAGGGGCAACCTGAGGGCTCTCTGAGAAGTACACGTTGCGCTGGAGGGAACAAGAGGTTTTGTCCAGTGACACCTGGCTAAGGACAGGCTCCTTTCCCAAAGTCTTCCCTGGGTCCCTCTGTGGCTTCTCTCCCTCCCATGGTCCTCAAATACCTGGAGTTCGAGTTCCCTCGAAACTGACCAGGGCTACCACACAGCTTCATTTTGAACATACTTTGCTCCTGCCTCTGCCTCTGTGAAACTTTCATTCCAGATCAAACTGGATTTTTTTCTTTAACCTGGAAGAGGGGACAGAGCCCTGCCTCCTCGCTAGGCCTGGCACAGCATTCCGATTCTTTTTCCTTCCATATGGCTTTTTAGTGTCTTTGCTCACTTTGAAACCATCCTTTAAAATATGCTAGGTTCCTTCCTCGAAACATTTCCTCACCCGATACCACCCACACCATAGCTGACTGGCCTACAGTAAGTCCCTTGCTCTCTTGCAAGAACTTGTCCAGAAATGCCCAAAAGAGAGAGGTAAGTCTTGAGAGGTGGAGTTGAAAGGTGGTTTAAAGGTAGCATCAGCATGACCAGAGGTCACGAAAGCCGAACTTGACAGGAAGAGGTTATACAGGGGTGAAGCAGGGAAGTACTGAGGGAGGGAGAATAGCTCATCCAATGATTCTCTAGTTCAGGCTCCCAGTCCTGGTAAATTCACTGAGAAGGCATTTTCCATGAAACTGGCATGTAAGGACTGGGAGTGTAGTTCAGTGTGGACTAGCATGCCCCGAAAGGCCCTGAGCTTGATACTAAAGTGCTAAATAAATTGGGGGGGGAGTTAATTTGATTCCAAAGTACTAAAAGGGGGGGATATTATAATCTTATATCAAGCCCCACCCCCACTCTTTCTCTTTCCCTCTTCTCAGAAAAGCAAGTACCACGAGTCAATCCTGAGAGTGCCACCCTAATGACCGAGGCTAACCCTATCGCTTTCCAAAGTCCCCAGCCTAAGCAGCATAGTTGGAATAAGTTGCCAGCTTCAATACTTCACAAGGGGATTAAATTTCTGTACAAGAAGCTTTGGGGGACTCTCATCCAAATCATAGCAGAGTTCAAAGGAAGTATCAAAGGGACAAGGAACTGGACTTAAAATAGATCATAATTATATAATGTAGAGAGGAGAGTTAAACAAACAAACAAAAACCCCTGTAAAATCAGGGGCCTGTTAGATAATATCAATACATGTTTATAGTAACTGTAATATCAACAAACATAGGTGATGAATTTGGAACTGAAGTCCTAGAACAAGGGATCGATATTAAAGTAGAAAAAATATTAAAGAGAATTTCATAAATGTCTGAATTCAAGTTGCTGGATGGACATGAAGCAAGATGAACCTGAAATGCCAGGTGGTGGTAGCACACACCTTTAATTCCAGCACTCCGGAGGCAGAGGCAGGTGATCTCTGAGAGTTCAAGTCCAGCCTGGTCTACAGAGTGAGTTCTAGGACAGCCAGAGTTACAACAGAGAAACTCTGTCTTAAAAAAACAACAACAAAAGATGAACCTGAGAGAAGTCTGATGTGAAAGGAAACAAGTCTATCCAGCCAGGAATGAAACAACCACAGATTACACCCATGACATTATGATTGGAGAAATGACAAGCTTCACATGCAAAACTCTAGTGTCCATCTCGTGCAAAATGTCTTCACGGGTGCTACAAGAAAAACAACTCTCCTGAGGCTGAGCAGAAGGACTGAACCTGGAGCCAGCCTGGGATACATACAAAACCCAGTTCCAAATAAAACAAAGATGTCTCAAACAAACAAACAAACAAAGATATTTTAAAAGATTACTTCCTCTAGGCAAAGCTGCAAAATAGGGAATGCTAAAAGAAATTCAGGCCTAACAAAAGATGAAAACCCCAGCCTGGTCTACAGAGTGAGTTCCAGGACAGCCAGATTTACAACAGAGAAACCCTGTCTTGAAAGTTAAAAAAAAAAAAAGCTCATCTTTATATCTGGAATGGCCACGGTGTGTGTGTGTGTGTGTGTGTGTGTGTGTGTGCGATTTTAAATGTATGTATATGTATGTGCACCATATGTGTACAACAAGTGCTGTTATTTTTACTCACTTAAACTCACATCTTAACCTTCAAACTCAAGGCCATGCTGGCTGCTAATAAACATCTTTTAAAAAGATGTGTGTGTATGTGTGTGTGTGCGTGTGTGTGTGCATGTGTGTTTGTGTGTGTGTAAAGGAAAACCATCATGGCAGGCATTTACTATGTGTTCCATTTCTCTTTCCTTAATATAAAGTAAGTACCTACTCAGGGATCCTCAGCTCCATAAGAAACATTCTTGAAAAGCCAGTCACCTCCTTTCTTTTGAGAGTGCTTCAGAGGCCAGAGACAATGCCTTTTGCCTTTCCATTTCCTGACTCAAAACCCCTTCCCTATGCTCAGCTGAATTTCTAGGAACTGATTATCAAAGATATCCCCAAACATGGCTACTAACATGGCTCAGGAGGTAAAGGCACTGGGCTGTCAAGTCTGACAACCTGAGTTAGACCCCAAGTCCCACTTGGTAGAAGGGGAGAACTGACTTTGGCAAGTGTATCATGGTGTGCATGTACCTCCGCCGTCAAAGGAATAAGTATGTAAGAAAACCCCCAGACTCTTGAAATCTCTGATTTCTTGTTCTATTTATCTTTGCTCAAAGCAGTTACTTCCATCTAGAGAGTCGAAGTGACGGTACTGGCCTTGTTCAGTGAGGCCACAGCTTTACCTGCAGGGGCAGAAACAGTTAATGATCTCGAGTATGAGCTTCACTCCATTTCCCAGCCTCTATTAAAGTCAGTTCAGGACTGGCCACGTGGTCACTCTGGTCAGTGGAGCATGAGTGGACGTGATATGTGTTCTTCCTGGGCCCAGTTAGGAGCCAAAGCTTCTCCCCTACCTCTCTTTACCCATTACAGTAATGACGCATCCATTCTACACGTGTGCGGCTAGAAGAAGGAAAAAGCCTTCCTAACCTACACGGGACTTGGCATGAACCAAAACACACAAATAAACCTTGTGTGTGTGCGTGTGTGAGAGAGAGAGAAGTCATTGAGCTTGGAGGAGGGGCTTCTTGTTGTAGCACCCACTATTAATTACACTAACTACTACACACATTAAATTATAGGCAAGTTACTAATCCCTTTCATTAGGATCTGTTTGAGGTCAGGAGCAGGTGCACACCTCCTAACTCCACCACCCAGATGCTACAGGGCCTGGATCATGAAGTAGGCTCATTAAATACGTGTTGATTGAATTATGAGTCAATGAGTCATTCCACTTGATGTTTCCATACCTCCAGCGAACAATGCACTAAAACCCAAGAAGAGATCTAGAAACTTCTAGAGCTGGAATTTGAACCCAGAATCTTCAAATTCCAAGCCAAGGGGTTTTTGCCTATCACCATGGTGAATGAATGATGGGAACTGTGACTAACTCCAGTATGTGGCTGTTGACAGACAGACGGCCTGTGTGTGACAATTATTCTGGAAAGCCATTTCTGGGAAACAGCCCAAGAATTTACATACAGCGAAGAGAGAAAGACTTATTTAGACAATGGCCGTCACCATTGCCCTGGTCATCAAATATTGAAAATAACACAAGTCAGAAGTGTCCCTGGGGACAGGAGAGCATCTGTCTGCTCACAAATGTCAACATTCCTACTAAACAACTCCTTGGGAATTAGCAAAGGAGGAAGTTGAGCAGGGAAATGCTTAAAATCCCACACTTGGGCTCAAAAAGCCAGTGCAAGTTCAGGGTCGGGAAGACGTTTTGTGACAGTTCGTGCAAGTGTCTGAATCAGTTGCAGACTCAGAAACCATAAAGATAAGTCTGTTTTGTGCTTTTCAGAGGGTACAGGACTAAACGTCACACACGCCGTCTTTTCTCAGTCTTGTACTGAAGGGGGAGGTGCATAACACCGTCCACATTTTACAAGTAGAGGAACTGGGTTCACAGTGATTATATTACTTACTCAAGGGCACATAATCAGAAAATGATTGATTCGGAATTCAAACCCCAGATGCTTTCCATTTTCCAGTGTGGCCAATGAGACTCTCTCGGTTGAGAGTCTCAGAAACCCATTGAGAAACTGGTTTAGACAAAGAGACTTTATTGATTCCCAGATTCCAGGAAGGATTGAATGACAGTCCCCAAAGGGCAGAGATGGCCCTAGGCTTCCACAGCAATGGCAACCAGATGCCTTAGTTCTGCCCTCGGTCCTCTCTCCCCACTTCTCAGCTCCTCTCTTATCACCCTCATTCACCTTCCTGATCAGTTCCTTTCTGCCTCACAGGAGAAAACATGGCTGCAGTATTTCCTCTTCCTCAAAGCACTCAGCTCCTGCCAGGGTTGAAGAGCATCAGACATGCTCCAAGGCACCAGACCAGGTGTCCATCTTTGGTCAAATATGGTCTCTGTGGTCATCCACTCTAGCCACGGAGATGGGTCATCTCAGAACAAGTCAGACTCTTGTTTGGAGGGGAGTAGAGTACCTTAATAAAGGAAAATGTCCAGAGGAGGAATAAATGCTTAGCTCCAAACAGAACATATTGGGGGCGGTATTCACATTCTCTTCAAACCACCATGAGGAGGAATATCCTGGAAAAGATGGAGGGTGTGCTGTGGGTCATTATGGAACCAATACATAGAAGCTTCCAGAAAAGCCAGGTGTGGGGGCTTGTATCTAAAATCCCAGCACCCTATAGGCTAAGGCAGGAGGATTGCTAGTTTAAGGCCAGCCTGGGATGTAACACTGTCATGAAAAGAGGATTTTTAAAAAGCCTCTGGGAGAGATTCGGGGTTCGGGTTCAACTGCGTCAGCTGCAGAGCATCTCCTGAGCCAATTACTTGCCAAGTTTCTTCTCCATACTGTGTCTCCTACATGTCAAAACAAATCTGTCATTCGAGAAACTGCCGTGTACGAGAATGGACCAAAATTTTTTTTAATTATTATTTTTTTAGAATCATTTTATTTTAGGTGTATAAATGTTTGATCCGCATGCATGCATGTATGTAAGTGTACCATGTATGTGCCCAGGTGCCTATAGAGACCAGAAGGGGATGTCAGATCTCCTAAAACTGGAGTTATAGGTAACAGTGAGCCACCATATGGGTGCTGGGAACTGAACTCGGATCCTCTGTAAGAGCAAGTGCTCTTAACCACTGAGCCACCTCTCCAGCCCCATTAATAATTATTTCTATTAATTCTGAAGAGTTGGGCATTTCCAGGAGCAGGGAACTGGCCATACCTAAAAGTGCCCCACAGAGATCAAATGGCCATTCTCCTGGAATTTGACAATGGTCTATTCAAAATTTTGTTTTTATTGTAACGTACTTTCTTTTTATCTATCTATCTATCTATCTATCTATCTATCTATCTATCTATCTATCTATCTATCTATCTATCTATCTACCTACCTATCTATCTATCTATCTATCTATCTATCTATCTACCTATCTATCTATCTACCTATCTACCTATCTACCTATCTACCTACCTATCTACCTACCTACCTACCTATCTATCTATCTACCTATCTATCTATCTACCTATCTATCTATTTTGAAGCAGGTCAAAGTCATGCACCACCATGCCCACTACAACCGACTTTTTAAATGAGTATATTTTTATTTAGAATATTTTTATTTAAAAATATGTGCACGTAGTCAGGTGGTGGTGGCAGAGCACGCCTTTCTTTAATCCCAGTACCCGGGAGGCGGAGGCAATCGGATCTCTGTGAGTTCCAGAGCAGCCAGAGTTACAACAGAGAAACTCTGTTTGGAAAAAAACAAACCAAAAAGATGTGTACTTACACCTAGAAATATGTTTCTGTTTTGATGACATATGGATTCAAATGTCTGATCATAGTCATTGTTCTGGCACAGTTTATTTACATTACTTATGTATTATCATTATTACAATAATAATAATAATATTATTGTTGTGTGTATGGTATGTGTATATAGGTGTGTGCACCAACGTGAGCAGAGGAGTTGGTGCTCTCCTTCTACCTTATGAGAGATTGGATTCGGATTACCCAGGTTTACACAGACAGCACCTTTCCGATAAGTCGCCTCACCAGCCCAGTGATACACTTCACGATGGGACATATGGTTAGACTAGATCTCCCTCAATATCCAGTCCTACACGGACTTAATAAATTCTCCATGTACTCGCACATTCTTTTTAAAAACTTGTGTATTGGGATGGAGAGATGGCCGGGCACATAAAATCACTTGTACAAAGCACAAGGACCTGAGTTTAGATTCTCAGAGCCCACATTTAAAAAAACAGACATGGTGGGTATGGATGCTTGTAACTTCAACACTGTGGCCAAGGGCAGAGGGAGGCAGAAACAGGAGGATCTCTGGGGCTTGCTGGCTATCAGCCTAGCTCTAGGTTTAGTGAGAGACCTTGTCCCAAGGGACAAGGCAGAGCATGACATCCGGTTCCTTTTCTGGTCTTCAGACTTGTGCAGTGCCCTGAAAACCTGCACATACACACGTGTACCACACACACACACACACACACACACACACACACACACTCAGCTCTGGGTATCTTCTGTATGCCTCCCTCTCCCTTCATTTGCCCTTTGTACTCTGCTCTGGACCACACAGTGCTGACCTGTATGCATGACATCCCCGTCTCCCCACCTGCTGGCTTCTAGTACGGACTCCCCTTGAGCAATCAGAGTTGGAAGGTCAGTGATTCTGTGAGGTCACCTATGGCTGGCTGGTACCCCCACTGTAGGATACTCACTATGACTAGCTCTGCACAAGTCTTGTTCTTCCGAGTGTAGCTAACCCTTCCCTTGCCTCTTCTCTTCCGTCAGTAGACAGTATTGGCTATGATGCTACTGTTGCAGAAGTCACAGTATCCCTATGGCTCCACTACACACTCATCTTGCTATGTATTCACCCCTGTGTCATGGGCCTTCCGAAGACCTTTCTGGTTTGATGGTTTTGCTGTTTCCTACTGTGACTCTGAGTGCTAGGACTTTTTCTTAATTTTAAAGCTGTACCCTAGTTATTTTTTTCTACATGGTCCATACAAGTCTTTCAGATATAGATTAAAAATTAAAACCGTCTATACCCCATATGTAGAGAGAGCTGAAATTGTGGGACATTTCTTTTCAATGTTTTCTTGGGCGCACACCCTTACATAGATTTTTCCTATCTACATACAAGTTCATCAATATAATTGTGTTATGGGCATTCTCTTGCGTCATTAAAAAGGCTTAATTATCAAAATGATTCATAATTGAATATTATAATGCAATGTGATTATTATTCCATGTCCATACATATGTATGTGTCAAATACCACTGCTATGATGACAGTAACTCCTGAATCTTAATCTAAATCTCCAATTTAGAATTGTGACACTCAAGTGATGGCCAATACATTATACACACTAGAGGGCGCTTTTGAGTTCTCGGAAACAATGGTTTTCTGTGGCCTGGTGAAGAATGAAAGGAACCTGCCAGGACTGGCAGAAATATTAAAGGCATTTAAGGGTTTCCCTCTACCACTGGGAAAGCTGCGCTTGATCTCATAATAAAACAATGTGGGCATTCTCTTCCTAGGTCTGGATCCATCTTGGGTCAGGGACAGAGTTTGTTATTGTGGCTGACACAAATGTGGTCAGGAATCTTTAGATCTACAGATGACCAACAGGAAAACTGCCAAGACTACACTGGCTTGTTGAAGAAAGTCCATGTGGGGAGGCTCCGACAAGAGCCCCACCCTAGCCCCAGGCAGCCACAGTCCCCAGCCCAGAGTGAATTCTCAGAGCTGAAGGCCAGACCTTGTTGTGGAACTCGCTGTACAAGTTCTTGGCAGCTGCTTGAGAGACTGTAGTGGGTAATCGTCCTTAGCCAAGGCCAGGGTCACCAGCAAACAAATAGGTGGCAAGTAGTGACCAGGACAGTACTTAAGGATAGCTCCTGAGGCTGGAGTTCCTCTCCCACTCATTTTGAAATGAGTCTTATAGAGGGTCCTGGCAAAGAGTACCCCTGCAATAGTCTGGTCATTTGAAGCCACAGTGGCTGGACAAGTACAGAAAGAAGGGGCTGGGAGTGAGAATCCCTCAGCGAGTAACCTAGGATGTGGGCTACTGGTGTGTGTCATTGTATGTCCTCCAAGGTTGAAGACGGCATTGTCTGTGACTCCTGGACTAATAACCATTATGTCCTGTCTCCTTGGTTCGCCTTCCCAGGCAGGCACCCTTCCTGGTCTCAGCACCCTTCATTTGCTCATCTGTGTGGGAGGGAGACTAAAAGTGTTTCCCTTAAAACTAGAGCGTCTGGGTTGCATGCCAGATCATTTAGGTAACCAAGGAAAAGCAGTGGGGTCTCTATCATAGGCATAACAATGCAGAGATTCGAAACCGGTCAAAAGTGCTAAGAATAAGCAACTATTGAATACTCAACTCTAGTGGGGATTTCTATATCAACAGCTCCTCTCAAGGCTCAGGGAACAGTCAGGAAGGGGGGTCAAAAAATGAACGGAAGGGGTCAAATAAAAGAAAAGAAAAGAAAAAGAATGCAAGAGCCAGAGGATGGGGAGGAGCTCTGTGAAATGCCGTCTGCTGGACATGACCTGGCCCTTGCACTGAGGAACTCATGGCAAGCTTTAGTTGCCTACATAAGACCTGCACAATATGAAGCCAAGATCAATCAGCACCCCAATGGGTAGACAGATTGGACTCAGTGGTTTACCAAGGGAGAAGGGAAAGGGTGTGAAATGGGAAGGTTACATGTGGCAGGTCCCAGTGGAGTAGGAGTTGGGAGTGGATATAATCAAAGTACATTGTTTGTGTGGATGGAACTCAAAGAATTCACTTTAAGAATTCTATTTTGGGGGAAGGGAGGTGGCCGGTTAAGAGCACTGACTGCTCTTCCGGAGGTCCTGAGTTCAATTCCCAGCACCCACATGGTGGCTCACAACCATCTATAATGGGATCAGATGCCCTCTTCTGGCACGCAGGTGTACAAGCAGATAGAGCACTCACTTAAATAAAATAAATAAGTCTTTTTTAAAAATTCTATTTTTTGGAAATGGTAAGACGTAACTTTTTAAGTAGTATTTTTAAGAAAATAGTAAGAAACTGTAGGTGGACAGACTCAAGGACCTGTGTTGGTTTTCTATCAATATAATACCTGAGGAAAGTTATAAGAAGATCTGTTTTGACTCACAGTTGTGTGGGTTTAGACCATGACTAACTTGTCTTGTTGCTTTGGGCCTATTATGGCCCATATTGACCAGAACATACGGCCAGACAAAGCAATTTCAACTCCTGACTAGGGATTTAAACTGCTAAACCACCTAGCTTAGCACACAGCTTTAATCCCAGCACTCTGGAGGCAGAGGCAGGTGGATCTCTCTAAGTTCAAGGCCAACTTGGCCTCAGAGTGAGTTCCAGGACAGCCAGAGTTACAATAGAGAAACCCTGTCTTGAAAAACAAACACACAACACCAACAAAAAAAACAATCAAACAAACAGACTAACAAAAAAATCACTCATTTAAAAAGCAACTGGGACTGAGTCCTGGGACTCAGACTTCAGTGTCTCTTATAGTCACTCTTAGACGCTTAGAGTCCCCAGGTGATTCCCACATGTAGCCAAGGAAGAGATCTACCTTAAAATGATAATGAAAGATGCCCAAGACTTTAAAGCACCAGTAGCCCTATAAATTTAATGGCCATATGTCCTGTCTGTACTTAGGTGTTTTATTTCTTTAAATCTTACTTTTAAAATGCATTCTGGCCACCATTTAGAAAGCCATTTAGAGGTCTATAAATAAGTTATCATCTCAGCACTTAAGTTTAATGAGGAAAAAAATCCTTCTGTTCCTTGGGCCCTGTGAGCTACATCTGCTAGAAGAACATTTCACTGGCTGACAAACCCAAGCTACTTTCTTTTCCCCCACTGACCAGACAGACGGATGGATGGCTGAACGCACGAGAAGGTCAGAGTTCATCGAAGCAAAAACTTCAAGACAGCATGTGTAAAGCTGAATGAAGGGTGTTCAGAGAAGCATTAAGCACTAAATTCTATATTTTGTTTATCGACAGCACCACAGCCTACAGGAGCCGGGAAGTACGGGCTGGAGGTTACCCAGACACCACACTAACACCGGGCAGCTCTTTGGGCTGGACTTTGGTGTTCATTGTAGGCAGGAAAGTCAAGTCACCAAATGCTAGAGCCCCACATCCAGCCCTCTATTTTCTGTCTTCAACAGCCACAGCCCTCCTCTATGGCTTTAAGAGGGAGGCATGTGAGGTATAGACAGAGCAAGCGACTTGGAGTTGAAGAGATGCTAATCCACAGCCTGGTTCCATCCCTCACTGGCTGTTCGATGGTCGGTCGTCCTACGACAATAAGCTCTTATCATTTGCTTTTGCATCCATGAGATCTCCAAGTGTCCTGAGAACATGCAGAGCCTCTGTGTCTACTCTGCCTTGTCTGTGGATTAAGATGGCACCGCCTATTCTCCTCAGACCCAGGACTTTGCCTCTTCCATCTGGATTCATCTTCCCAGGATTTTACCGCTCCCGGCAACCATATTTGACTAGTTTATTTATGCAAGAGTCAGATAAACACTTGGGCTAGGGCAAGAGAGGCCCATCTCCCTGCTCCTACCCCGCTTCCCCCATGACTGCTGAGCAGAGAGAGCACTGTAGCCGAAGAATCTGCTTCTTGGAACTACTACTTCCTTTCTTAGACCACAATGTATGAGCCATGCTCCTAAATTCCCTGTGTAATGTAGCCTGAGCCACTGGGGCCCATGAGGACTGGTCCCAGACTCTTCCTCTTGATGGTAGACTACGTTGCCTGCCCTGGACTCCGAGGTGGGACAGTGCCTGGGGAGAGGTCACAGGGAGGGAGGTGGACAGAGCAAGAACATCCTGCATCAGCATACCTGGCCTGTGTTGATTAAAGATAGTCTCGGGATCAAGAAGAGAAGCAGGCAGCTCTCACTGCCCAGACACAGTCCATCACAGACCACAGGAAGAGATCAATTGAATTTGGAGCTTGGTGTGGTGGAGGCTCAGGAGGCTGAGGCAGGAGAATCACTTTAAGTTTGAAGCCAACCTGGCCTTCAGAGTTGGACTCTGTCCAACAAACAAAGTGTATGAATGTTGAGCACACAGTAGGTGCTCGACAAGGATTAGTCTAGCCTTCTAGTCCTCGAAAACATTTCTTAAAACATGAAGTTGCAGAAGAATTCATTTCCCAGTGGGCCCCACCTCTTCTGCTTCATCTAGCTCTGTCCGGAGTGTGTAGGCTCTCTGGGGCTAGCTGATGAGGCTGCCATGCCTTTCCGCTAAGATACAGATTACTCAGTTGACTGTAGCCAAACAAATAGCTCCCATGCCAACCAGGAAGGCCAAGGCCCCTTCTGAAGGGAGGCGACTTTAGTGTGGGTGGGGCTTTCAGGCCTTCCAGCAAGATTGGGGCTGGCAGAGAGAAAATTGTGGGTAGGGGTGCTGGGGGTATCTTACAGTCTTCTTTTTGACGTTGAAGCCTGTTTGCTGAGCTACAGTGACCTGAGCTCAAGATTGGTGCCTGGAAAACAGGTCTTACTTCCTCAAGGTCTAGGGGAGGGGGAGAGAGGGCCCATTTAGCTCAGTAGTCTAGTCCCTAGAGAGGCCAGGCTTCTCTGATAAATTGGAACCAGCCAAACTGGTTCACTGTGCTGAGCATTTTCTTAGACTTGTTGCCTCGCAGAGACTGAGTGCTTTGAGAGTACTCATCTAATTTCTGCATTTTAAATAGTAGGATTATGCTAAGCAGTTAGAGAATGGAGCTGGGTAAGGCAAGGAAGAGGGAGAGAACAGAATTTGCAAAGAGCCGCAGGCACAGAGGAGATCCTGATTGTCAAAAGGCAGTGAATGCTGAACCCTAAAATGTGCAGAGAGGGACAGGAAGGAGGAGCCTGGAGAGGCTCACGGACCAAGCAGAAATGACCTTTGACAGGCTGTGATGATGCTTCATGGGTGACAGATGAACATGCTCTTTAAATGACTTCTTCAATAGAAAAGCCATCAGCAATAAACTTGGGGGAATTTCAAAATTGTGGTTTCTAAATGTTGAAGACTATTTAACGTGTGTGTGTGTGTGTGTGTGTGTGTGTGTGTATGTGTGTATTCTCTTGATTAAAATCTCATTTCATCTACTATTTATATATTTTAAACCACCAAAAGTATTAACTTAAAAATAAGAAAAACATTTAGAAAATACCTTATCACATTTATTTGTTGTGTGTGTCCTGGACCTCTTGGTTAAAAATGAGACTTATCTATTATCTGTATTTTTAACCACCAAAGATAAAATATTTTTTTCAAAATAAAGAAAATTTAAAAATCAATTAACAGTTGTGTAGTGTGTGTGTGTGTGTGTGTGTGTGTGAACACATGTGCACACCACAAGCTCATGCGTGCTCTAGCACATATACCCTGACGGGCCAGTGGCGGTCAGGGGACAGCTGGTGAGAGTTGCAGGTTCTGTCCCTCCACCTTTCGGGTTCCAGTGACCAAACTCAGATTGTCATGCATGGTGGAAGGGCCTTTCTTTATCCACTGAATATTGTGCCAGCCCAAGAAAACATTTTTTAAAAGATTTATTTTGCTTTTAATTATGTTTTTACTTATATGTGTGTGTACATGGGTGCCCACAGGGGCCAGAAGAGGGTGTCAGATCCCCTGGAACGGGAGTTTCTGATGGCTGTAAGCCTCCTGATGTGAGTTCTGGGAGCCAAACTAGGGTCCTCTTAACCACAGAACCATCTCCTCAGCCCCTTTCCCAAACTGGAGAAATGGCTTAAAATGAGAAATTCACATGTGACGCTTGGTAACCCACTTAGTCCCGAGACAGAGATCACCATTCAGTGAAGTACAGTGGAAACTTCAGCGTCCTGAATAAACAGTTCAACACTATCACAAACACTTTCACCCCATTGAAATGCTAATGAGATCTGTAATTCTCCGAAAGGTAATATAGGCAGTTCTGAGCCCAGCCCTGTAGGGTAAGTTCTTAAAGATCGGGAATCAGTCACACCCACTGTGCAGGAACATGTCTCTGTTCTCTGACACTTTTTATCCAAAGGGCCTGAGGATTAGCCA
Source organism: Cricetomys ansorgei (assembly GCA_026225945.1). Classification (NCBI taxonomy): domain Eukaryota; kingdom Metazoa; phylum Chordata; class Mammalia; order Rodentia; family Nesomyidae; genus Cricetomys; species Cricetomys ansorgei. The sequence continues at coordinate 1,385,263 of JAMJFZ010000182.1, forward strand.
TGCAGTGATTTACCTCCAAGCCTCTCCTCGCCTCACACTGACACACTTGATTCTGATGCTTGATTCTGACTCTGGCTTGCCCCTTGTGAATGTCACGTTGGCGCATTTCAATGAAGAAACACTGGTCCTTTTATACTCCAGGTCTGTACAAATGCAACATTGTTTATTTGCCAAATCCCTGAGAGACTCGAAGAACTAATTAATCTATTAAAGCTTCTCTTGGAAAAAAATCAAACCTTTCAAATGGGAAACCTGGGTGGGTATCATCAGGGTGTTTTGCAATGGGGCTGGCCAGATTGCTGCAAACAATTCAGATGGCTCCGCTCATCCTGTCTGGAGGTTCATTAAGCTGGGAGTAGCAGGCAAGGAATGAAGAAGAGAAAGCAGCTGTTTGGGGATATAACATGGGAGAGGAGCTGGCAGGCTCCACCCAGCCAGTGACCATTGTCCTCTGCAGTGGAACAGTAGGACAAGGCCTATCAAACTCCACTAGAATAGAGCAGCAGGCTGGACCTCAGAATCCCAGGGACTGTTCCTATAGCGTTCCCAACAACACAGTTGAAGATTGGGGCTTAGTTCAGATGAGTGAATTCCCATATCTGTGGCTTTTGCTGAAGGCCATTGCTGATCTTAGTAGGAGGCTCACATGATCCCGACAGAAAGTTTCCCAAGGACCAACAGTTAGCCTGGTGGTGTTGGGGATGGTTGTGGTAGGGCCACTTTTGTTCATTTGTTTATTATTGTTTGCGGGGTGTTTTTGTTTGTTTTGAGACAAGATCTCACTTTTCTATCTCTGGTTGGCTTGGAACTTGTTATATAGGCCAGGCTGGCCTGAAACTCACAGAGATCTGCCTGCCTCTACCTCCCAAATATTGGCATTAAAGGTCTGTGTATCATATCTGGCTTATTAATTTTGAGACAAGGTTTCTAGTCCAGGCTGGCTTGAACTTGCTATCTAGCCAAGAATGACCTTGAACTCCTGATCCTAATACCTCTACATCCTGAGCCCAGGGATTACGGGCACTGCATCGCCATACTATGTTTATGTAGACCTGAGGATCTAACCCATCCCCAAATGTTAGGCATGTACTCTGCCAGTTTATTTTGAAGTTATAGTCCTCTTTGTTTCCCCAAATCTGAAGGACATAAGAATCCTGGAAGGTCTCTTCCCTTCAAGGTTTCTGTCCTTCACAGGGACAAAAAAACAGACAGACAGCTCAGACAGCTCAATTGAAATAAAGATGATGATAGTGGTAATGATGGTGATGATGATGGTGATGGTGATGATGATGGTGATGGTGATGGTGATGGTGATGATGATGATGATGGTGATGATGGTGATGATGATGATGATGATGGTGATGATGGTGATGATGGTGATGATGGTGATGATGATGATGGTGATGATGGTGATGATGATGATGGTGATGATGGTGATGATGATGATGATGATGATGATGATGGTGGTGGTGATGATGGTGATGATGATGATGATGATGATGATGGTGGTGATGATGATGATGATGATGGTGAGGATGATGATGGTGGTGGTGATGATGATGATGGTGATGGTGGTGATGATGATGATGATGATGGTGGTGGTGATGATGGTGATGATGATGATGATGATGATGGTGGTGGTGGTGATGATGATGATGATGGTGATGATGATGATGGCCACGATGCTCGAAAAGAGAAAGCAGAACCACTGTACATCCTTGTCTCCGCAGAGGAAGAAAGCATAAGGAGAGCTTCCCTCAGGGAACCTCCCAGTGGCAGCATCATGGAAGGTGCAGCAATGCTCTTCAGAGAGCCTAGAGTATGTGGTTTGGGTTTCTTAAGGCATCCAAATGCAAATGCTGAATTGCCCAGTGAAGTCCAGACAAGCTGATTTGCCCATAAGATGGGTACCGTGTATAACACTTGTCATGGAGAAGACTGCTCATGAGCTCTGCCCAGAGGCTCTTTCTACAGCAATGAACTGACTGCTCCCACCTGCACTGTCCCATACAGCACCATCCAGATACAACTGCCTACTGCATGCCAGGATGCTGCTTTGAGGAACAGAGGAATGGAACTCTACATTTTTGTTCAGTTTGAGAGAAGGCAATGAGATTAGCAAGATAGTTCAGTGGTTAAGAGAACTTCCAGAGGACTCGGGTTTAATTACCAACACCTACATGGTGGCTCACAGCTATCTGTAATTCCAGTTCCAGGGAATCTGACACCCTCTTCTGGCACCTAAGGGCACCAGGCATGCAAGTGTTGCACAGACATATATTCGGGCAAAACACTCATCTATATAATAAATAGGTAAATAAATAAATGTAAAATAAAATTAATGGATAGGGTGAATATAATCCAAGGACCTCATATGTATCATGATAAGGTGACACAGAAACCCATTATTAATATATGCTACTAATTATAACAAACAAAAACAGTTTATTTCAATTACATAAATAGCCAGCTGTGGAGATGGCATGTGGCTGTAATTCCAGCACCTGGGAGGCAGAGGCAAGAGAGGCGCTGCACGTTGAGGCCAGCTTTGTGAGTTCCAGGCTAGCCAGGATGACATAGTGAGAACTTGTCTAAAAACGTGGGCCCTTCCCTCAAGGGCTTCCTTACTTAATTAATTGATGGTCACAGGTGGAGAATGTCACACTCACACAGCAAGAGGCCTGCTTGCTTCCTGATGTTTCAGGACTAAGTAGCATCTTTGTCTCTTCCTAGATTCTCCTTTTCCTTGCATCCTGGTCACTCCTGCTTTTTTTTTTAAATAAGAATACTTTTATTAATAATTTTAGTTCCAAACAATGTATCTCAGTAACACCCTCTTCCCATTTCCCCTTGTTCCACCCTCCAACCCCTGTGCCCTCAAAAAAATGGGGGAAAAAAATACAAGAAAAGTAAGTCCAGCTTGTACGGCGGGAGCATGGGTCACGGGCATCACTATGGTCTTTGGAGGCAGGAGGCTGCTCTGATCACGGACATTCACCTGGCCCATACTAGCTGAGATCAAGCATGATGAAGTTTGATCTGAAGTTAGGTCTCACCGCCCAAACCTGCAGGCACCCAGGCCTCTGGCAGGCACCGGACATTGCTCAGGAACCCGCCACTGAGCAGGAACCCAGATATCCTGCAAGCACCAGGGCATCTTGCACTAGGGCATCCCGCAGGCAGCCAGACCTCACTCTGGGTTTCTGAGACCTCTCCTCAGTTAACCAGACGGCACTGGCCAGACTTCAGCAGGAAGACACATTGCACTATCTGCATCCAAAAGACTGCCTCTAAGTTTCTGAGCAGGATGAGGTTGGCACGGTTCGCTGAAGTGGCGTGTGAGATTCCAAACTGCTAATTTGCTAAAATAATTTGGGAAAGTGCTACTTAAAGCCCTGACAAGAGAGGAGGCAGCATTTCTGAGATTTGTGGGAGGCCAAAGTCCAAGCCCCTGGAGGTTATGTTTGCTAATTGCCTCAGTGGCTGTTGGCCACAGAATATTTATTTCTCTCTTGGCCCAGGAAGCCAGCCTTATTCGCTGAGAGTTTTCTACCATTGCCCGAGCTAAACTTTGAGTTCGATTTCTTATCAACTATAAATCTGGGGATCGGATCATAATCTGCCCCCACCCCAAGGATTCACAGGGGATTTTCATGATTGTCTTTGCAACCCAGGCAGACCTTCCCACACACAGGCCCAGTGGAGAAAAGAGGCAGGAAAGCAATGGAGACTGTATTTGGACTGTATTCTTACCAGCCACCTACAGCTGATAAGATTAGGGCTGAATATTGACCCCAGAGCGGCCAATTTCATCAGCTGACCAGTGACCTACAAAACACACACACACACACACACACACACACACACACACACACACACACACACACACACACGTATCCTCTCTAGATCCTAAGCTGGGAACTATGGGCTTATGCTGGCTGGTTTTTATGTCAACTTGACTCAAAGCAGGGTCATCCTAGAAGAAGAAATCTTAATGGAGAAAATGCCTCTATAGGATTGGCCTGTAGGCAAGTCTATAGGGCATTTTCTTGATTAATGCCACCCCAGGCAGGTGGTCTTCTGGGGTATATAAGAAATCAAACTGAGCAAGTCATGGAAGAGCAAGCCAGTAAGCAACACTCCTCCAGGGCTTCAGATCCTGCCTCCAGGTTCTTGCCTTGAGTTCCTGCCCAGACTTCTCTTTGGGATGGATTGTGGCCTGAGAGAGTTTTAAGCTGTAATAAACCCTTTCCTCCCCAAGTTGTTTATGGTCATGGTGTTTCATTACAGCGATAGAAACCCTATGACCAAGGACAGAGGCTGATTTTATATAAATTGAATAAAGCCTGAAATTGTATTTTTTTAAATCCCTCAAGTAATTCAAACATATCACCATCTGCCGAATTTAATTTAACAAATACTTAATCATTTTGGACAGAACACTTCTACCTCCCCTGAGACACCCCCGCCACACACACACACACTCAAAGCTTTATCATCTGATTACAGCCTGTGCTGTGCTATTGATGAGTGGTACTTGGTACTTCAGAGTCAGCTTTCTATCCAATATTGTCTTAGGTAGATTGTTAGCATAGGGACTACTAAACCAAAGAGGTAATTATCTTTCTGCTTAGTACTGCATGTTGCCTTCGATTAGGTTATATAAAACTAGCATCGTCGATTAACTGGGAATGTTAGTTCTGCCTGGCATTATCAGCACTGGGAATACCATTTGGGAGTTGGGGAGACGGCTTGGTGGAAAAGCATTTGCCTCAAATACATGAGGCCCTGGGTTCAGTATAATGACTATTCACAAAGTACCTATATTTTACTGGGTGTTATGAACAAGTTAGGGATGATACTGTAGGGGAGGGTGTGTGGGTTGTATGCAGTGCTGTACTGTTTTGGATTTTAGATGTTCTTTATATACAGTTTTGGTTTTTTTTAAAGAGCATATGTGGTGTCTTGCCTGCATGGTTAGCATCTTTTGCATGTCTAACTTCCTTGGAGGGCCAGAAGAGGGCATCAGATCCCCTGATAAGAGTTACAGACAGTTGTGAGAAGCCCTGTGAGTGCTAGGAATCAAACTCTGGTCCTCTGTAAGCAGTTAAAGGTTCCTAAGCTAAGCCATTTCTCTAACTCATACATACCTCATATATACATATATGTTCTGGGCATTGTTTTCTTATGAAGCATATATTTGCAAATATTCATTCCTCTTCTTCTGTAAGCTGTCTTTCCACTTGCTTGAGAGTACAATTTGATGTACAACAGTTTATCGTGTGAACACGGTCTACTTTCTTTTTCTCTTGTTGTTGTCTTTTTGCATGTGTTTCTGGTGTCATATCCAAGAAATCACGGCCAAATCCGGTGTCAAGAACATCTTCCGCTGATGCGTTTTCTCCTAAGGTTTAGTGTTTTCATTTAGACCATTGAGTCGTTTGGAGTCAGTTTCTGCATAGGGTACTAGGTGAGGACATGCAGGTGTCCCAGAGCGATGTGTTTAGGAGTGATCCTGGCACCCTGGTTGGAAAGGACTTCAAATATGGCTCTGAGGGACTTTAGATGAGAAGGTAAATCTGTAACAGAGTGTGGGCCGAAGCCGTCTCTGAAGCATCCATTGTCTCCTTCCCAGAAGGGTGGGGTGGGACCACTGACAGTACCTCCCAGGTAGCAGAGGCCTCAGGCAGCACCCAGGGGCTGCTATGCTAGGCCAGGCTGCTCCCTCTGGATGCTGGCCCAAACAGCCTGGCTTGGGACTGCCCAGACCGGTTTGTAGGCTTCTGTTCCTTGGAGTCAGCTCAGTTAGCCTCAACCTACCCCCTCCCTTTCTTTCTTCCTCTTTCTCTCTTCTTCCCCCGCTTCTTTCACTGTATATTTCTTCCCTTTCTTTTCTCTCAGCCCCTGTGTCTCTGGTTCTTACCACACACCCCAGACCCAAGGTCCTGAGCTTCTGACCTTTGTGCTGAGTATGTGCCCTTCCTCCCCCGGGCTCCCTGACAGGCCAGTCAGGTTCCAACCCAGAAGGTTCCCAGTTTTTAATGGACATAAAATTATTGATAATAATACAACCAGTAACGCTAACAATAACAATTCCCATTTATTGGGTACTTAGCAAGCATAGTTTGCATACCTCACATGGTTAACTACCCACAGCAGACCTGTGAAGTCAATATTATTATCATACTCCTGTAGCAGACTAAGTCTCAAGGGCTCACATGCTGTGCCCAAGGTCACACAGTGAGTGACACAGTCAGGATTCCGACAGTGTCCGCCGCTAATGCTCCTGGCCTAGACTCTGATGCTCACCCTCGCTGCCTGAGGTTGAACATTGAAAGAACAGCTAGCTCTGTTTGAGAGCCACTGTGTGAGTGTGTGTGTGTGTGTGTGTGTGTGTGTGTGTGTGTGTGTAAGAGGGTGGGGAGAGAGAGCTGTGCCAGAGATATGTGTCCAGACTTTCTAGTACTCCCTAGACACTGAAAGTCTCTAGATGGGGGGGAGGGGGGCATGAAAGACTGAGAAGCAGAGTTAGGCAGCCAACAACTGAAATTTCTGGAATACAACACCCCACCACTCACAGGCTGGGCTTGGTTCTCTGCCCCTCCTGGCTAGACTCACTGATACTACCTAGCAGGTTCGAGCCTGCCCATTCTGAAGGTATTCCCTCCACCAGGCTTGTGCACAGCAGGGGCTAAAGACATAAATAAGAGGAACTTCCCATTCAAAGCTCTGCTTCTATTTGCTTTCTATTGTGGTGATAAACACTGTGACCAAAAGCACAGAAGAAAGGGTTTGTTTCCTCTTATACCTTACAGTCCATCATGAAATGAAGTCAGGGGCAGGAACGCAAGGCAAGAATCAGGAGACAGGAACTAAAGCAGATGCCATGGAGGAATGCTGTTTACTGGTGACTTGCTCTCCATGTCTTTCTTTTTCTTTTCTTTCTGTCTTTTTGTCCTCCTTCTCCTCCTCTTCCTTCTCTTCCTTTTCCTCCTCCTCCTCTTCCTCCTCCTCCTCTTCGTCTTCCTCCTCCTCCTCCTCTTTTTTTGGTGTTTTGAAACAGGATCTCATTATGTAGTCCTGGCTGTCCTGGAACTCACTATGTAGACCAGGCTGGCCTTGAACTCACAGAGATCTACCTGACTCTGTCTCCAGAGTGCTGGCGTTAAAGGTGTGTGCCACCAAGCCCAGCACTGGCTTGTTTTCTTATACAGAACCAACTGCCCAGGGGTGGTGCCACCCGAAATGGCCTGGGCCCTCCCATATCCATCATTAATCAAGAAAATGCCCCATAGATTTGCCTACAATACAATCTAATGGACGTATCTTCTCAACTTGGGTTCCCGATTCCCAGATGACCCCAGCTTGTATTGTGTTGACAAAACAAAAAAATTTAATTACCAAAGTCATCTTGATCTTTATAAACAGTGTAGGCAGCTACTGAAGAAGAGAACATGGAGCCACCCTACCCCTCCTGGCCCTTCACAGTCCAGCTGTCACCCCATGGAGAGAGTACATGGAGGAAATCCCTCCTTCCTTGTCTGCACTAGGTCAAGCCTCACCTCTGTGACTGCTGAACATTGCTTCCTCTTAGCACAGAAGGGCTGCCTAATCTACGTGCAGAGGGAATGCATGTGTATATGGTGCTGACTTCTACCTGGGATCTCAAATATGAATAAGAATTGACTGTGAGAAGAAGAGAAACTGTATTTGAGAGGGCTCAGATTCACATAGAACGACTGGGAAGGCATCTCAGTGTGACTGAAGAGCAACAATTTAAGAGCTTAGAATGGAGGTGAATAGCAGAACCAAGTCCATAGCAACGCCATCAGACTCAGAAGGCCTTGTCTCTAAGGATAGGTTAAGGGAGTTCATCTAAAGACAGGCCTCCAAGAGTGTGGTGAGCCCTGTCTTAAACTGTATCCAGTCTCCCTGGAAAATGCAGGCCAGTTAAAATTCTCATGCGGCTTTTGTCCAGTAGGCAACAGACAGCCTAGGTCACCCTTCTAGACTATACAACTCTGCCATCTTTACTGGTGTCCCTTGTACCAGTCCTGTTGCATGACTGCAAGTAGGAGAATGGCTTTGTCCATTTCCCTGGGAGAAAGAAAGAGAGGAAAGATAATGGCTACATTAGTGGGGAGGAAGACAGGGAGGAGGGGGCACAGTGGTCCAGGAGCTCAAGCAAAGGTGTTGAAAATGCTGGGGGTGGAAGATGAGGGAAAAGGGGTGATGGATGTTTCTAGCTTAGTTGCAACTGTCCACAGAAAGGCTATGCCCAACTCCCCACAGCAGCAAGGACTCCTGCCTATCTCTCAGCTCTTCTTAAGAGGAGAGAATGTTAATCTGATGGGTTGGATGCCAGGACCAGGGTGAGGCCAAGTTTACCTGCGAGCTAGGTCACTAAGCGTAAAGGAAAAATGGCATTCAAGAATGTGGCCCTCTGTTCCGCACACCCACACCTGAGTACACTCGCCTCTGCTCCTCTAGCAGCTACTGACTGGAGGAGGAAATAGCCCAAAGCGAAGGAAAGGTCAGAGACTAGAGAAAGGGACTGGGCAGACACAGCCAAACAGCACAGAGTATCTGGTTGCCGAAGCACACAGTGGCTTCGCCCCTTGGGAATCCCAAGGGCAGAGCAGGGAGCATCATCGGAGGCAAGGCTGTCCTGCAGTGGCTCCCATTTAATCTCCTCAGAACGCTTGCCTGTATGTCTAACAACTTAGACAAAAGAGAAAACAAGGCAGGAGAGATGACGGGCAGGTGTTTTCAGAGCAGGAGCCAGAGAGAGTGGTGCCTTCCAGGCCAGAAACTGGCTCTAGGGAGCAAGGAACAGGGCCCCATCCCCTCCCAATGAGTCAGTGAGGGAGGAGCTGGGTGTGGCCCGGGGAAGAGCCTGGTTTCAGTTTAGAGAGGGCACAAAGGAGGGAAGGAGGCCCAGACACATGGCCTTGGGACTGCAGGGCTCCCAAGCCAGCCTGCTGCTGCTTGGTAGCTGTGTGACCTGGGGCATCCACTGCTACCCTGAGCCCTAGTTTCTTCAGTAGACATTTCCCTGCTGGGATGGGGGAAGGGGTGGGAAGAGTAATTAAGCTTGGCAATAAGTATCTGTGAAAGCTCTTAATAGGCCATAAATCTCTGCAGAATACAGAGGTATTATCCCTTTTGTTAGTCTCTTGGGAATGAGAAAGAAACAAAAACAAAAACAAAACAGAAAAACCCTGCATCTCTGCTAAGCTTTTGTCAGTGTCCAGCCCCACCCCCGCTTCTAAGTAACCCCTCCCTCCAGCTCAGGAAATACCATTCCTGTTCCCCCCACCCCTCCCACCCCCCAGCCCCACTTTTGGTTTTTGTTTGTTTGTTTGTTTTGTTTTTTAGAAAGCCACCTCTTCCACTTTGATGCCTTCTAAAATGTACCAGCCTTGTGAATATTAAAATCAAAACCTCTGCCCAATCCGAGCCCCATCTATGTGCTGTGTACCCACTTCTCCATGGACTTACATTTTTATAGAGCTTCGCAGGCCATGGAATACTTATTTGGGGCCTTAGTGACCTGTTTGGCCATATAGGGATGCCATAGAGAAACATAATAAACTTGGCAAGATTATTTGCCCATTTTATGGAGGAGAGCAGCGTCTGACCAGCATCAGCAGGAAGTTTCTGTTCTTTTTTCAGACCCTTCACTGCTTTCCTTTGATGTCAAGATGTTTGAGTGGTTTGGACCTGGACCTACCTACAATCCCGGTCTCTAGTCTATCCTGAGTGCGGCAGAAGACCAAGCACAGGGTGCCTAGCAGGTCTACTTCCGAGGCTCTTTGTAGAGCTGGCGCCTGTCAGTACTTCCGTGGAATGCATCTGACTCTAGCCACCTCCTTCTCTTCCTCCCGTTTCTTTCTCTGCTTGGCTTGAAGAAGAACTCGACATCTGCAGCGTCTGTGCCTCCTGCTCACTGACTGTGCATGAGCTCGGGGCCCTCAAGATGGAACACTGCTTCCACTGGGGGCTCTGACTTGTGACATCAGTTCTAAAGCATCACCTATCAGCCCCAATCCAGCTACTGAGGGCAACTTCTGGGTCAGTCCAGCTACTGACTCAGAAGAAGAGTCATGTTGTTTTGGACTAAGTGGACAGCAACTAGGTATGTGATTAGAAAAAAAAAAGTTATGCTTTTTTTTCAGTACTGGGTGTTAAGGCTGGGACCTTGCAAGTACTCTGTAACTTTGCTGTATCCCTAGTTATTTTTTTTCCTTTGAAGCAAAGTCTAAGTTACCCAGGCTGGACTCAAACTTACAATTTTCTTGCACCAGCCTCCCAAACAGCTGAGATTAAAGGCCTGTACCACCATGGCTGTGTGTCTGACTTGATAGCAGGACTTTTGTATCTTATGATTTGGCCACACATCTGAAGGTTGATGTCAGCCACCAGGAATCCAGTAAAACAGAAACTACCCGGATCTAGACCCTATCAATTGGAGTGGATCAAAGGCAAGGGGAATTATTTCACCTAAAGGTGATACGGTGTGGTGCTGTGTCAGCCTGCTTTGTCCAATACGATGACCAAGTCGCTTGTGACTATTTAAGTTTAAATGAGATCAAATTAATATTTTGTACCTAGTGCTTCATGGTCATTTAAAATTGGTCAGAAGGAACTGGCAAGATGGCTCAGTGGGAAAGGGAGCTTGCTGCCAAGCTTGATGCCCTGAGTTTAGTCCCCCGGAACCTAGAAAGTAGAAGGAGAGGATCAACTCCCCCTGAAGTTGTGCTCTGACTTCCACATGATGCTGTGGCACATATGCTAGTGAGGGTGTATGTGCATGCACACACGCACACACACACACACACACACACACAGAATAAGTAAATAATTTTTTTTTAAAAAGGGAGTTTTTTGTTTTTTGTTTTTTTTATTGGTTTTTCAAGACAGGGTTTCCCTGCTGTAACTCTGGCTGTTCTGGAACTCACTCTGTAGACCAGGCTGGCCTTGAACTCACAGAGGTCCTGTCGCCTCTGCTTCCCAAGTGCTGGGATTAAAGACGTGCACCCCACCCACTGCTGGTTTTTGTTTTCAATCCAGTGGTTGAGAGATGACTTTGTAGGTAGGAGTACTTGCTACATAAACACGAGGTCCTGAGTTTGGATCTCAAGCACCCACATAAAAAGCCAAGGCTTGGCAGTACACATCTATAAACTCTACCTTTGAGAATGGAGTGGGTGGGGTAGGAGGCAGATAGACCCCAGGGGCTTGCTGATCAGCCTGTTCTAGCTGGAAAACACCAAGCTTCAGGGTTGGCGAGAGACCCTGTCTTGAGGGAATAAGATGGAGTGAGAAAGCAAGATGCCTGATGGCCTTCTCTGCCTTCCACACATACGTGCATAGTATTTCCACCTGCAACATGTGCTCTCCCATGCATCTCCCCCACACACATGCACACACACACCAGTTCTAATGCTGCAGAGAGTTCTACTGAACAGAAGCAAATGCAGAAGAAGGAGTAAGTGTTGTGTAGTTATTTTCCCTAGACTAAGGGAATCTCTTGGAGGGAGAGGAGCGCCTCATAAGGTGAAGGCAACTTTTAAAGGCTTTTAAAGGCTTCTGCACTCAGAAAGTTATAAGCAGAAAACAGTTGCTGGAGGCTGGGCTGGGCTGGGCTGGGAGCTCCGGGGATACAGTTTTCATGAGCTGTTACCTGTCCTGAGGTGGCTTTTTAGCTGCCTTTGAATCCTCTGTAAGCAACCCCAATAAACTCACGGCTCTACCGAGCTAGGCTTAGGTGGAATCGTTTTCTTAAATCTACCATCGGTATCTTTTCTAGGGTGAAAGACACTGATTTGTGTCTCCCCAGCAGAAGTCACACGAGTAAGGGACAGGAGGGCTCACCAGAAATGTCTAGTAGGAGTACCTAGCTTGGGTGACTCAAGGGTGGGGTGTATTGGAGGTGGAGGCAGGGAGGCAGCAGGGTGAGCGGGCACTAGAATAAATGCTCTTGTTCACTCTCTTTTTATCTTGGATTTGGCTAGAGGAGCCATCTTCTCAGAGCCATGGGTGTTTCCCCAAAGCAATATGCACAACCTTCAGGGAAGAAATAGCTCCTCAGTTAGGAAACCCATGCTCAGGCTGCCAGCAGGCAAAGAAGAGGCACCTTCCTTCCAGATGTGATCTCTCATGTCTAGACCAAGGGTGGATAATAGATGTTTGTAGTAGGATCTGGGGCTTAGATGTTGAGGCAGAAGTCCCAGATAGGATATGGAGCAGAAGGAAAAGATGGTTGGAAAGCATAGATTTGGGACCCTGTTGCAGACACCTGAGTCCTCTTGTCAATTCTGCTTCTGGATTAAGAGCTTAAGTTACTTGTAACTTCTCATTTAGTTCTTTACGATTCAGTGACGGGAGTTGCTAATTATCTGCCCAGAGACAAGTACTTCAAAGTATGAACAAACTGAATACATATTTGAAAGAATTTTTATGTTTCATGCTTAAGAAGGAACAGAGGAGCAAAGGGAAGGGAAGACTCAGCACTCTAGAAACTATCATAGTCTTGATTCTGCCCTTAAATATGTCATGTAATTATATATCTATATATATATGTATGTGTATACATATATACATACATACATATATTTTATACACATATATGTATATATACATACATACACTCAAAATATGTATATGCACACAGACACACACATATATATATATATAATGTATATATGTGTATATGTATATATTTATATCTGATTCTACCACCATGTTCTTTTTCTTCAAATTGTATATTGCATGAGAGGTAGGTCAAGCTTCAGGCATAGCTGGATCTAGGTAGTTAGAACAACGTATCATCAGAAATCTGTGTTTCTCATCTCTTGACTCTGCCTCCCCATGTTGGCACCATCCTTAGGCTTTCTCCATATGATGTCAAAGAGGGCCTATAAAAGCAGTGCAAAGCCAAAGGATGCTTCAGCAATTCCAACGGGGAGAGACTGCTATCTGAGCTCCAGAGCTGACCTCCAATGGCCTGGCCATTCCTGAGCCAACGACAGGGCTCTGGGAGAAGTGCAGCCCTGTGATTGGACATGCTTGCTCATGTGTCCCAACCCTGAGGCAAAAGATGGGGTCTTTTCTGGTCTATCTAGACCTCTAAGCCTTTGAGTCAGGACAGAATGGTTCTGCAAGGTAACTCAAGGAAGGAAAACACATCAGCTTAGCAGAAGCCATAGCTGTCCACTCCGTGAAAGATTAAGCTGTCACATGGGAGCAGGGGAGGGAACTCAGTTGACAAAGTGCTTGCTTGTACTGCTACTGCAGACACGAGGACCTGAGTTTGATTCCCAGAACCCACATACAAGAAAATGTTAAAAAGCAGCAATGGTAGCAAGCGCTTGTAACGCTAGCATCTGAGGAGGTGGTGAGAGGCGGATCCCTTGGCATCACTGGCCAGCCAACCTAGGCCAATCAGCAAGTTTCAGGACAGTGAGACAGTGCTTCAACAACAACAACAACTTAAGTGGACACTGTCTGAGGAATGACATCCAAAGTCTGTCTCTGGCATGTGCATGTGTGTACATCCACGACCCACAAAAGATTAAGCTGATAGAAGAGACATTTGCAAACAGACTTCGTATCCCACGATAACGTCTAGAAATGTTACAGAATGCATTAAATTACAAAGGAGTAAGTAGGGACATACGTCAAAGGACAACTTGATCTTTTGGGGAGGGAAAGGAGCCCAATGGGATTTGGGGCACAATTTTATCGAGCCTCAGGCCAGCAAACAAAGGATGAGGGCAAATGATACATTTCTAGAAGTTTCTTAGAAACAAGGCCGAAGGCTATTTAATTAATGATATGATTACACTGGATAGGAGAAGTCTGCAGGAAATGTCAAAGTTTGTTGACAGCACAAAACTCCCCGGTGGAGATGGGAAGGGCAGTGGACAGTGCTCCTGAACCTGACCCGCAGGCAGAGAGGTGACAGATGAGCTGTATGGTAGAAAGGCAATACTCCGAGTCCCATTCTGGATGGTCCCGTGCAGTTAAAGGGAAGCCACTGCTTATGACCCGGGAGAAGATCTGGAAGTAAGTACAGACTCTCTTGATGGTCTGCTGAGGTGGTCCTGGACAGACACGCTCCAGAACTCCTGGTGTCTTAGTCCATTCAGGGTGTTCCAACAAAATAGTACGAACTGGCTGGCTTCGTAAACAACACAGATTTATTTCCTGTTGTATCAGGAGGCTGGGAGGTCCCAGATGAGATGTTTGGTGAGGGCCTCTTGTCTCCTATAGAGGTGACACCCTGCTGTATCCTCATATGGCCAAGAGGCCAAGAGAGTCTCTTACAGAGACACTAGTTTTACTCATGGAAACAGAGTCCTCACAGCATAGTCACCTCCCAAAGGCCCCACCTCATGAATTTTGAAAGGACACAGACATTCAGATTCATGGCACTGGGGTTCTGAAGAATAGTTTAAGGTCATTAAAGAGCGACACATTAGGGAGCAGAGGAGATGGTTCAGTTGGTCCACACTGGCATGAGGACCCAAGTTTAAACCCTAAGACCCATATAAAAAAGCCCAGTATGGTGGTTCATGCCTGTAATCCCAGGCTGGAGGAGTTGACTAGTCAAGGATCCTGGGAACGTACTGGTTATTCAGTCTATCTGATTCAGTGAGCTTCATGTTCAGTCAGAGCTCATCTCAGAAATTAGGTAGATAGTGACTAAGGAAAACATACAACGTCAGTCTCTGGCTTCTGCATACATACATATATGTACACACACAAATACATACACACAGACAGATAAAGAATGATGCATTCATATGCAGGCAGCTTTGGCTGATTCATATTCCTCATAACGAGGATCCAAGAAAAGACTATTAAAGTCTTTGAGGAGCTTGTTATAGACTTTAGATAAAACGCTTAGGGACATTAGGGCCTGAAGACAACAACTGAGAGAGAGCAGCTATTAGAACGTCCAGTCCTGTAAATGTGAAAGGCAAGTTTGCTCATTAAATGTTGAAATTCTGAGTCTGAAACATTAGCTTCAGACTAACATTAGCTGCTGTTAAAGTAATGCCTAGATATTTATTTCTCCTCCGTATAAGAGCTAAATGGGCTGAGATCCATTAGGGGGCAGGGCCCGAGATACAGGAATCCCTAAACAATTCAGGACGGCACTGTCGGTAGCCATTGGATCTGATCAGAGTCCCAAGTGTGGGGATCCAGGCTCTGCTCACCTTCGTTTTTCTCTTCTCTAAAAGGAAGTAGTGATATGTGCCCTACAGAGCCACTAGGAAGATGAAGTGGGATCTTGTGGACATTCAACAAGCATCTGATGAGTGCTTAGTACTTACCAGCTCAGGCTATGTGCTGGGTGGAGATACACAGGTTAAATAAGACAAAGTTCTGTCTTAGTGGAGCCTGGAGTCCAACACAGAGCGAGGTTCTGCGTAACAGACTCTGCAAAACCATACACCCAGACGATGTTCACCATGGGGTGAGTGGCTTTGAAAGCTGAGGTGCTCCAAACTGACATCATGTAGTGCACCAACGTCAGTGCCTACTTTGCTGACGTAAAGAACCGCAGACACAGTGGCTTAAAACAACACGAAGTTATTTCACCATCCTGGAGACTGATATGGATCTTATAGACTGAAATCAATGTTGCATTCCTCCAAGACTCTCTAGGGCGTAACGCACTCCTTACCTTTCTAGCTTCTCTGGAGGGTTCAGCCTGCATCCCTTAGTGTCTGGACCTATTTTAAGACCATTGTTGCCTTTGTCGTGGCTCCTTCTCTTACCCTGACCCTCCTGTCTCCTAATAAAGTCCCTTTTGATTCCACTGGTTATAATAGTGAGTTGATTCTCCCACTTCAGCCTTTTAAACTCAAGCATAGAACAAAGTCCCCATTCGCCACGTGTGGTGAAACACAACAATGCAAATGTAAAATGCAAAGGCAGACATCTTTGAGTGGCTATTATTCGTTCTACTACAGCATTCCTGGAGATATCCTTAGAAACTAGTCAGCTGACCTGGGCTATACCAATTTGTAAATAATATCTGTTAAATCTTGTCATGGGGGGGGTGACAGCAGAGTGGCTATCTAAATGGCTTGTCACAGATGCCTCTCAGAGTATACTGACACACGGTAGTCCCTATAATATCACACAGAATGAATGTCAGGCAGCTCTCAGACCTTGGGCAAACATATTACATACCTACGCTTTAAAATCCAACTAAGTGAATGGGAATAAATAGAACTATCTGGAGAGTTTAGATGAGGATTAATGAAGATGCAAAGGATGAACTCGCCTAGGACAATGGCTGGCTTTCATTAAATGTCTGTTTTGGAATGACTGCTACATGACTTCTGGTCTCCTTTGTCCGTTTTGCTGAGGCCGCAGCTTCCCCAACTCTCTCAGAAACAGTCACTTGCTTGCCAATCATGTTACATGTTCCACCAGTAGCCCTGGAGCCCAGTCAATGAGTCTGTATGCCAGTCCCTTAAGCTCTCTAGTTTCTTCCTTTGTACAATCGGGATAAAGACCTATATACAAACAGGCTAAATTAAGATGTATAGAAAGGGCTTAGCGTAGTGGCTGGCACAAAACCAATGCCTGATAAACAGCAGGTTATTCTCCCCAAAGGCCTGGCCCCCTTTCAGCCACCTCTCCTGCAGGCCTCACTGAGCAGCACCGGACAAGCCACTTGTCTTGTAGGCAAACCCTGAACCTATGGGCACTGCTCCTTAGCAATTCGCTCTGTCTCCAATTTCCTCCATGCGCCCTACGCAATTCATTCTCATGGCCCAAGTTCTACTTCGCTTCCCAGAAGTCTGTCCAACCTTGACCAACCTTCTCAGTAGCAATTGCTTATGCAGGCCCTTACCTCAATTCTGGGCATGAGCAAGGTCCTTGAAGCAGAATGTCTCCTAAGGAGTACGGAAAATTACTTCCCCTCCTCGCAGGCCTCAATTTTCTTATCTGGAACGGGTCCATTGGACTGGAAGGTTAAAGCTGCAGCCAGGGCTGAGATTTTTAAACTGATAGAATTTAATTAAGAAGAAGGGGACCTTCTAGGTCGCCTACTCCACCTCTTCTGCAGAAGGGGAAACTGAGGGCTTGTTGGTGTTTGGTCTTTCTTTCAGAAGGAGGTGCCTTTTTTCTTTGCCCCAGAGGCAAATTTTCGCAGGAAGGAGGAAGGTTTTCTTTCTCCGATCAAGGGGCGGGGGGGGGGGGGGGAGGCCCTCGCGGACTTCTCAGGGGGTCCTGCGCGCCCGGAAACACGTGTGTGCTCACCTACGTGTACGCACGTGAGCGCACCTACAGCAGCAGGGGGCGCTCGGGCCGGCAGGGGGCAGCACAGCCCCGGCGCAGCCCCGGGGGAGGAGGGCGTGCTGCAGTGCCGGCGGCGGCGGCGGCTGGAGGTGCAGCCCTCCCAGGTGGGAGGCGGGGGCTGCGGGCGCAGGAAAAGGCGCCCCGGGTGCGGGCGCTCGGCGGGGGCCTCCTCGGACCGGGCGCGTCGCGAGTGGGAGCGAGCGCGCCGGGAGCACGCAGGCGCTCTGCTCCGGCTGGCCCTCGGCCGGCGGGCGGCGCGGGAGCAGCCCGCAGCCGGGTGTCCCCGCAGCGCTCTTCGGGGGAGGGACAGCGGCCACGCAGCAGCCGGAACCGACAGATCGCCCCAAGAGCGAGGCGGCGACAGCGGCGGGACGGTCCCCCGGGCCGCCCGGGCCGCCCGTGCGCGCTCTCTCCCGCGCGGCCGCTCGCGGCAGGCGCTGGCCGGGCGGACGCGCCCCGCGGGCGGCCGGAGCGCGGCCTCAGCCTCGGCCGGGGCGGGAGCGAGCCCCGGGCCGCAGCCCGCGGGAGGCGGCGCGGCGCGGCGGGCACTGACGGCGGCGCCGGGCGCTCCCGGGCGGCGGCGCGGCGGCAGCGCAGGGGGCGGAGGCAGGGGGCGCCCCCGGCCAGGATGCTGCGGTTCCTGCGCCGGACCTTTGGCCGCCGCTCCATGCAGCGCTACGCGCGGGGCGCGGCGGGGCGCGGGGCCGCCGGGCTGGGGGACGAGCGCGACGGGGGGCTGCGAGGGGGCCCGGCCGCCGCCGCCGGCTCCTCGGTACTGCCGGCCGCGCCCGGGGGCAGCGTGTTCCCGGCTGGCGGCGGGCCCCTGCTCACGGGCGGCGCGGCCGTGCACATCTCCGCCTCTGGAGCGGCCAAGGCCACCCTCTACTGCCGTGTCTTCCTGCTCGACGGAACCGAAGTGAGCGTGGACCTGCCGGTGAGTGACGCGGCGCGTCCGGAGCACTGGCAGCCTGGGACCCTTGGGACAGAGCATCCTGCCCAGTGCTTCCCTCTGTGAAGCTTCCCGGGCGGCTCTTTGGGGACCTCTCCCCCATCACCTGCCAGTCCTCCCCAGCCTTGAACCCTCCCGTACCACCGGCCCGCGTATGTTCTGGGGCCCAGTCCTTGGCACCTTGCACCGCACGGTTGCGTCTTCTTTGGTGCCCACCTAGGTTTTTGGAGCCTCACCCCTGACTCATGGTACACTGTCCCCATGTCCCGCGTCCCCTCCCCTTGGTGCAGGTGGCCAGCATTCCGTGCCAATATTGGCCTTCCTATGCTGGGTTGAGTAGAATTTTTCAAGCGATGCCAGGCTGCTCCGGGGTATCCTGCTTTTGGTGTCAGGCCTTGATGAGATATTGGAGAAGAAACCCTTGTCTGCTGCTCAGCAGGTGCCCCAAGTTTGGGAGGAGGGGTAGGGAACAGTTTTCCTCTCTGCCCTTTGTCGATCCCCTATGGATGGTCCCTACTCCTGTGGGGAGCCCCCGGGCTCACAACCTTGTAAGGGTGGAGCGACATAGGATCCAACTCTCCAGCCAGGTCAACTTTGCACTGGCAAAGGCCTTGGGGTTGCTGGGAGTTGGCCCCAGCCCACTCTGGACTGGCTTACCTACTCACTCCCACACCCGGCCGGCAGTGTGCAGGGCATCCCGGGGTGGCAGCGCTGGGGCCTGCGTCCCGGCCACACACACCCACAGGTGGTTGCACCCGGGCCGGGTTCCAGTGGCAAGCTAGGCCCGCGCCAGTATCTCCGGCAGGGAGTCCAGCCGCCAAAACAGCCTTTCTGGCCGAAGGAGCCAGTTAGATCCATTCAAACCTGGGCTTTAACGGGGTTCCCACTGCACCCGGCGCTGCGGCAGACGGTGCCTTCGGGATCTTTGGGCATGACTGAAGACACCGCAGTAATTGATGAGTTACAGCTTTTAGGCCTTCCTGGGTGGCAGGAATTCTTTGGACTTAAGGAGAGAACTCTTAACTCGTAAGGGTCTCAGATGGGAAAAATCGTCCTACTTGGCGCAGGCTCTAATGCTTCTTCGTGTGGGTTTAATTTGGAGACAGTTTCAATTTATGGTAGTTTCATTTTCGTGGTTCCTGCGCTCCGTAGGAGAGCATTTTGTCATGAAAATATCCTTGCGGGGCCTTTTCATAGAAAAGGTGCCAACATTCCCCAGCTGAGAGCTGTTGTCTTTTAAAAAGCATTCATGTTACTGCTCCCCAAGAATGAGGCTCTCCAGCTCTGATGCAGCTGGGAGAGGCAGCCTGAGAGATTGGGGAGCAGAGCCGAGAGTAGGGAGCAGAGGCGAGGTGAGTGGGCAGCTTGGGTTGGGAGAGGATGTGGCGCAGTTTGCATCTGGCAAGGAAATGCTATCCTTGGGAACTTTGTCAGTGCTCCTTGCCGGGCGGTTTTCTTTGTCTGTTCCCCAGGGATAATTGGTTTATAAAATGTATTGCTACTGTCAGGTTTGTGCGACAGGCTTAAGTGGTGTTTCTGAGATGAAGAATTGCAAACGGAGTAAAGTGCCTGTGTGCTAAAGAAACCCAAACAAGAACACAAATGAACAGGTTGGGATGCTGACTTACTGCTGCTGGTGGTGCCTCCGGCTGGCGTGGAGGAGGGGAGAGGGAACACTGCCGTCCTAAAAAGGTTTCTTCCCTCTTTATAAAGGCCACAGGAGAATTCCTCCATCTCGTGTTTCTTTCTGATGGCAGATCTCTTTGATGACTTTTAAAGACGTGTGATTAGTGAACCCCGAGTTTTCTGCATACATACATCGGTAGACAAATCAACAGCAAATTCTGGCTTTGCTGTGTGAGCTCTAGGGGAGGAAAGATGGAAGAAAAATTACCAGTGAACAACATGGCTCATTGATTTAAAGATTTATTAGATATTAGAATTGCATCACTCAGTGCTCCCCCCCCCACACACACACACTAATCTTCCCAGATCTGAGTGTTAGTTCCTGTAATTAATTCTCCCAGCTCTGAGGTTTAGCGCCAGGTGGCCAGCTCCCCTGTGAATTTGTAGTGTCTGTGCTATTCCTGAGACCCACTTTACTGGCTTCCATCTCTCTGTCTCTTTCTAGGCATTTGACCCCACTTGTGCTTGTTCTGTTTCTGGGTTTTTACTGCTTCCTGGGCTCTAGCCTTGCCCGGTCACTTGTCACACAGATGGGGTTTACCTTTGACCTGATACCCATAGGCTTTCTTCTGTATTGGATGACTTTCACAGAGACCCAGGGACTTGGCCAGACTATGACTCCTTTATAATTAAAACCCTCTGGTGGCCTTAGCTTCAAGAACTTCTTTGCTCACCATACAAAAGTGGTAATGTGTTGTCATAAACCTTTTTATTAACCCCTCTTAGGACAGACACTTGTGTTCTAAAGTGATCTCAAACACAGTAACACCCTCAGTATGACCAGGCTGTGGCACCTCAGTGCAGTTAGTCATCATTTATGGGGTGTCTCGAATGTGCTGAGCAACTTGCTGTAAACACAAAGGTCAGTGAGACATGGCCTGGAGGCTCTTAGAAGACACATTTGGAAAGATGGTTTTTTATCCCGAATGATGCTCATGGGAGAAACATTCCCTAGTGGGGATGCTCCAGAAAGTTGAGATGGGGCAGGGTGGGGGTGTGGAGTGTGGGTAAGAAGGACCTCCTGAAGCGTTTGATATGATATGAAATGAAATGATAGGCTCCTTAAATCCACTGTCACACGTCAAAGCCATGGTCTAGGTGTCATAATTAATAAAGGAAGATATTACTGTCATTTTCCTAGTGAGTCCCTTCCAACAGATTGAAGTTGGGTGGCATGGTTCATGTAGACAGTGCTTTCTCAATTTTGGATAAAACATGAACAAGAAGGTGTTTAAAAACCCCACCTATAGACATGCAGTCCAAACTGAGCTTGGTATAAAGTTTGGCTTCCAGATGATACTCAGAGTGCCACCCTGTGCCATTCCTCTTCAGCAAACCTGGCTCTGCCGTGGAGGGCACCTCCCTCCTGTTAGTCCAGCAGTGCACAGCCTTCAGGTGTGGTCTGGTCTGAGGGAGCCAAGCACTTTCCTTCTATGAATGTGGCTGCAGATCCCACTGGTTGGCAGTGGCACCCACTGTTGACTCCTATTAGCTCTCTGTTGACTAAGTCCCTGGCAGAGCTTCTGCTCCGCCCTGCCTCTGTTGCCTGCCTGTGTGCAGGAGCTCTTTCAGCAGCCCCGTGTGCAAAGCTGTTGGGACAGTGGCTTGCCAGTTAGCACTCCCGCCATGCCTTGCAGGGGAAGGCTGGTTGGCCAGCGTAGCATTTGGCACAGTTGGTCTCACTGTATCGGGAACTTGGCATCCACTCATTAGGGTACTGTACATACGTGGAGAACCTCAGTGTTACCTTGTATCCTGACTGGGCCACCCTTGGCCAACTTCAGCTCTGAGTGTTGGTCCCCGCTCCCCCCCCACTTTTTTTTTTTTAATGGGAGGATGAAATGATTAAAAACAGCAAGAAGCTGGTGGATTGCTAGAAAGTTACAATTTTATCAACTTCTCATCCTTTTCTTTGAACTGTGGAGAGGTTTTTTTGTTGTTGTTTTTGTTTGTTTGTTTGTTTGTTTTTAAATTGTAATATGGACTTTAGGAGAACAAAAGCTGTACCAGGCAGGCTTCCCATTGCGTGGCTCTTGTTTAGTACAATTGGGAGCTGGATGCTATATGAGGGATGCTTTTTTCTTTCTTTCTTTCTTATTTTTAAAGTTAAACTTTGGAAGTGAAAAGAAGCCTCCCTACAGGCTTACAGGGCCGGTAGAACGCACGTGGTACAGCATAAAGATCATATGCCTCATTTCGGAATCCAAAGCACACCCCCAACCAGTGTGTGTATGGGACACTGAGGCCAGGGGGATAAACTGACTTCTGTTTAGTCAGTCCCTGAAGAGCTGGAATGGGCTGCTCCAGGAAGGCATATACCAGCACAAGCGAGGCTGTAGGATGCTGGTGATGCGGTTCTTTTCTCATTCAGTAAACTCTAAACTCTAAAACCCTAGCAAAAATGACTCTCTAACTTCAATGAAGTGAAGTTCATCTGGGCTTTTTTTTTTTTAATTTATGATGGTTTTCTCTGTATTTGCAACTCCCAGTGATCCTCCTGCCTCAGCCTTCCCTGGTGCTGGGACTACAGACTTGTGTTAACTGTTCTCAGTTCATCTGAAGGGAATAGGGTGTGTGTGTTTCTTTTTTCTTTTTTTCCTTCCTCAAATAAAAATTTGCAGAGCCCTTGGTGCAGGAAATGCTTCAGCAGTTAAGAACACTAGCTGTTCTTCCGGAGGACACAGGTTTGATTCCCAGCATCCACCTGGCAGCTCTCAACCATCTGTAACTCTGGTCCTAGGGGACGGGACCCACATCAGTCACCTGGCGCACAGGAAGTACACAAACAAACACGCAGGCAGAACACCTATACACATAAAGTAGTAAAATTTAAAATTAAAAAAAAAAATCACATAGTTCACCCCCTAGTATTCTAGGTTCAGTATTTCAGGGAACTGAGCTCCTGGCTGTTCACAGTCCCCCCTTGCAGGTGAGGCTGTTAACTGCTGTCCTTCACACCCTCCAATCTGTTGTGGCTCTGGTGACAGTAAAAAGCAAGTGCACCATGCATTAAACCCACTGTGGATGCTGGTGTGTGTGTGTGTTTGTGTGTGTGTTGGAGGTGGGGCAGTCTTTGATCTGAGTATTGGCCTACGCTTCAGAGAGCCTGCTTTTGCTATGGCAGAGTGGAGGCTGGGCTGGAGGAGGGACTTGATGCCAGCTAGGCATACAGGTGAAGGGTGATGTGGGCGTGACTGGAAGAGGGGGCAGAGGGCCCCGGGGTGGTTCACAGGTGGAACCAGGTGAGAAGGTGGGGGAAGGGCAAGGTGCCATCGTGAAGCATGTGTGGAGGGTGGACTTCCTCTCAGCCTCTATTGTGGGAAGAAGTGAGGGAGCACAAAGGAAATCCCCAAGGTCTGGCTACCTCAGGTGCCTTGTCTGGTCCAGGTCTGTTCCTATAAATAGATACTGGTGAATGATGGCCCTGTGGCACTTGGCACACTCTTTCCAGACCTTCAGTGGGACTCCGGGAGCCCTGGATGTCTGTCCACATGGGTCATGGCTTGTGTTGTCTGTGAAGGATGGCTTTATTATATAAAAGGTGAGCCGAGCTGGGAGGGAGAGGGGCGAGTGATAGGCATCCTTCCCTGGTAGGATATGATAGAGAATAGATCCCTGAAGCGGGTGCCACCCTGGTCACTGTGAGGAAAGGGGGTGTGGTTGGTGAGTTGGGGCTCCCTTGGCCTCTCCCAAAGCTAGTA
This sequence comes from Cricetomys ansorgei, assembly GCA_026225945.1. NCBI lineage: Eukaryota > Metazoa > Chordata > Mammalia > Rodentia > Nesomyidae > Cricetomys > Cricetomys ansorgei. The sequence continues at coordinate 1,408,927 of JAMJFZ010000182.1, forward strand.
ACATGACCCTCCAGAGCTACAAGGCTCTGAACAAACATTAACTTGCTAAGTACTTCATGTGCATAATCTCATTGAGTTCTGTCCCTGGTTTTGAAATAGCAGAAGGCCGGTGGGGTGTGTGGGGTGGAGATGGCTATTCTCTTACATTCTTGTGTGGAAACTTAGAAAATTTCTACCCTGGTAACCACAGAGTTCCTCCTCCTCCTCTAATATGTGTCCTTCCCACTGCTGGACCTCTTTGGCTGGCTGACGTCCCCTTCTGCTGCTCAGCTGCACCCAGAGAAAGGCCTCTTCAGAAGGGGTCTGTGCTCTCTGTCCATCACTCTCCCAGCTTTCTACTGCCAGGGTCACCCGCTGATTCATCGGCGTGTTTTCTCAGGTTGTGTGTAGGTCCCGCTTGCCTCTTTCAGCTCATGGTTAGAACAGGTTGCCAGCAGAAGGATTAGAAAATATGGAGAGGCCAGAGATAATAAAACAGCTTCTCAGATTTCAGGAGAGGTTGTGACTACTGGTAACATCGTGCTATGTCTTCATCTGTACCTCCTAATCTTTGTATTTATATGGAAATATGTGTTTTGGGTGATGAACAGACCAGTTGGAGAGGGTCTATTCACCCTGGCCTTACAGTGAAGCTGAGGGTCTCCTCTTCTCACGTTTCAGGAAGGTACTGCAGTATGGTTGGTCTAGTGGAGAATCGAGCTTGGAGCCCTCCCTGCTCCCCAACCCACCCCACCCCCTCCTGCCAGCAGGTTAAAAAGGTTTTAGTGATGCAGTCTCTGCGTTCCTTACATCAGGGAGCATCCGCTGGGAGAGGGTGATGGTTGTTAATTGGGGGGTTGTTAATTGATGTGGGAAGACCAGCCTAAAGGGGGATAGCACCATCCCTGGGTTTGGGTCCTGAATTGTGTAAGACTAGAGAAAGCAGCCCGAGCAGTAAAAGTGCGTGTGGATTTGTTGTCTCTCTGCTCTAGACTGTGTACAGGACTAGTGCTTCAAGTTCCTATAACCTGAAGTTGTGAATTAACACACACCCTTTCTCTGCTAAGCTGTTTCCTGTTTCTTAACCTGCCAGTTAACGCCCCTCCTCCTCTAAAACTCAAGGATAACAACAGTCAGCCTTTGTGAACACTCAGCAAGATGATCTCAGGACCCCTAAGCACAGATCCAGGTGACGGAAATGAAACTGGGATAATGAGGTAGCAGTCTGTCTGTCCAGGAATACCTGTAAAGGCTCCCAGCCAGAGCTGGTCTGTTGGATGTGGGCTGGGCCTTGCCTGTGCCCCCTCCACCCCAGGGTCTCCAATCTTGTTATCTTCTGCTGCCTCTGTGGTTCTCTTCCCCGTCTGGTCGCTTGATTTTAACGTCCATGTATAAAAATTGTTTTCTAAAGTGTTTTTGCTTGTGCAAGGCTAATTTTCTCAAGTTCACAAAAGCCCACCGAGCTCTTTCACTGTGTTGGGAGACAGGTGTTTCTTGAGTTCCTACTCAGTGGCAGGCTTGTAACCCCACAGGAAGCAGTACAAGGAGAGGAGCCACTGAACTGTCGGGTAGAGTTGGAAAAGCGTTGATGCCCACGGTGACTGGGGCTGTCCCGAAGGAGGCATGGGAGTACAGCTGCTGTCTTTTGCTGGAAGGTATCTGGGCAGCAGGTGCACATGCATGGAAGATGGGAGGGGGGAGGGGGAAAACTCACTCACTACCTGGGCTCCTAGGGGGAGGGGGAAGGGAAAGGAGGACCATAAATTGACTAGGTCTTAAAGGGGTGTGTGAGGGACCTTTGAAGTGTATGAGAGCCTAGATCTGTGCTCTGGGATTCTGGGATTATCCTTCTGGAAATTCTCAAAGACTGTTTTCCTCAGAGTTTTACAGGAGAGTCAGGAGAGTTGGGCTTAGCTGGCAAGTTAAGAATCTTGCCTGAAGCCACACAGCTACCAAGGTCCAGGCACAGACTGAAGGAACCATTGGTCTGAGAACTCTCTGGCAGCTCAGCTAGGTTTGGGATGGCTGGCTCTGAGCCTGTCCCAGGGGGTCCACAGATCCACAGGTGCATGGGTCTCATGAAGATTTCTGCCTTGCAGGCCACTTGGGACTTCCAGATCCTGGGGCTTTGGCAGACTGGTTAAGTGCAGTTTCTTAAGGATGCATTCTGACTTGACTGCCTGGGTCAAAAGCAGTCTTCATAAAGACGTGCCTAGCAGAACATCATTAAAACAAACGAAAACCATTTTCCTTCTCCCATCCTGCTGCATGGCAGCTGTTGGGCTGCACTTTGTTCCCTTTAGTCTTTGTGCTTTTGTGCACACATTGATAAGCACGGCAGGCTCTGTTTTGATTAGTTTTGTAGCCTAGGAGTTGAACACACAGCCCTGTACATGACTGGGCAAGTATTCTCTATTGCCAGGCCTGTCTTCTTAGCAAAACGATTTCCGTCTGTGCAGGCTTTCTGAGCTGCTCACCCTCCATGCTGCTTCTGGTTGACTTAAATCCACCCTGCCTCTCTGTGTGTGGCAAGTGAGTAATACCTGCCTCTGCCTTCTCTTGTCTCTGGGGGTTGGAGATTGATATGCAGAGCATCTGCTCCCCTGCCTGTTTAGCACCTTGCCTCCCAGGCTCACAGAATTTGTATCATTTCTTTAATGGCCTTGCCTGGCAGGGTATTACCTTCTCCTTCCAGGGGGTCTCCAGAGAGCAGATGGCCACAGGCCACGTGCCTGGGAAATGTGGTCCATCTGGATCCAATCTAGGTTTTCCCAGTCTTTTTCCAATGCTTCCTCCAGCTCAGGTGCACTGGAACCCTCCTGTCTCCTGGAATTCCTCCTGGGAACTTCCAGGAAGGCCAGCAAACTTCCTGGCTTTTCTTCACCACTCTCTATCCCTGGAGTTTGGACGCTGTGTGCCGCTTCTGGGTAGTTTTTGCTGGATCTTTCCCCAAGTCCTGGCTGGCAGTGTGTGCAGTTTTTTCTTCTTATACTTAAGAACTGGAAGATTTCTCAGGGTTCTACCTAACCATGGGACCACCCTGTGATTCCTTGGTACCTAAAGCTGAGCTTGGTCCTAGGGTTGGGGTCATCCATCTTGCTGGCCTCTCTGAGCATCTGTAAGTGCCTGTAGAGATGACATCCCTTGGCTCTGTGATGCTCTTCCATGCCCAGGTCATCATCTGAATGTCATCCTCTGTGTCCTGACCTTAGCTTTTGAGTAGCCTGTTAGTGCTATTTCACAGCCTGCTTCCTTGTTCAGCTGCTCCTACTCTGAAGTAGAACTTTCCAAAACTAGGGCAACGTAGAACTTACTGTTTTGCCAACTTTTAAGTATACAGCCGTTATAATAGCCATCTCTAGAACTTTTTTCTCTTCAATAGAAACTCCAGCCCCATTTGAACACTAACTCTCCATCTCCCTCCTCTCCCCCCTTTCCTCTTGGATGCTGTTGGGATGTTGGAAAACAACTTTGCATAGACCATTAAAAGGCCCTGCCCACCCTTTCAGGTACATAGCCCAGCTCCTGGTGCCCACCATTCTACTTTTTGTCCCTTTGAAGGTGACTGCTCTGATCTCATTTGGTAGATTCCTACAGCGTTTGCCTTTTTTGTGTAGGGCTTGTATGATTGAGCAGTGACCCTTCCAATTGTAGCCAGTACATACACACTGCATATTGTTTATTTATCCAAATCAAAGAATTTTATGAGTTTTGGACTGCCCATTCAGTAGTACCACGGTCTTTGGAGCTGTGGATGCCCTCAGCCCTTATCTCCTGTTTGCATTTTATTTTAATTAATTTGTGTGTGTTTGGGGCTGAGAAGGTATGCACATGCCATGGTGAATGTTTGGCAGGCAGAAGACAACTCGCAGGAGTTGGTCCTCTCCGTCTACCTGTGGGTTCCGGAGATCAATCTCAGATCATCAGGCTTGGCAGCAGGTACCTTTACCCGCTGTGCCTCCTGGTTGTTGAATTCTGGCATCTCCCTTGGGACTTGCTCTGTGCGCAGTACGTTCTAACACTTAGACTGGTGGTGGTGGTGGAAGGTGATGAGCCAGTTTCCTGTCTCCCCTTACACTCTTGTCAGAGTTGTCCAGTATTGGCAAACCTGGCATATTTTTAAAAATGAAATATAGGGGCTGGACAGATGCTCATTGGTTAAGAGCATTAGCTGCTCTTCTAGAGGACCCAGGTTCGATTCCCAGCACCCACATGGAAGCTCACAATTGTCTTGAACTCCAGTTCCAGTGGATCCAACTCCCTCACACAGACATACATGAAAGTCAGACACTAATCAATGTACATAAAATAAAAATAAATAAATTATATCAAAAAAAGAAATAGAATTTCAAAAGACTTTTTGTTTTGTTGCTTTGAGACAGGGTCTCATTCTAGCCCAGGTTGACCTGGAGCTCACTGTGTAGCCAGCCCATGCTGGTCTCAAACTAATGTCAATCCCCCTAACCTCAGCCTCCCTGGTGCTAGGATTATAGGTATGAGCCATCGTGCCTGGTCAGACATTCTGCAACAGGAAGAATTTAAATAAAAACAGTATAACGAAGATCCTCGTATTCACCATCCAGCTTAAGCACACAAACCCAGACCAAACCCTAGTGCAGACATGGCTCTGAAATGCTCTGCCTGGCTACATTCCTTCTCTCCCTCCTGAAGCTTACATTTCATCCTCCTTTTTGTTTAAGGGCTTTTCCTAAGCAGTGCATTGTTAGTTTCTTGTGCTGTGAACTGAGATTGTTTTTCATTTAGCCTTGTGCGCGCGAGACCCATCTGTGATGATGAGCTATCTGTGGTGCTAACTGCTCTATGGTTACTCTGTTGCATAACTATAATGGAATCTGTTTATCCTTTGGAGACATTTCAGTTTAAAGCTATTTTTTTGGTGGAGGGGAACCACTTTGTTGAACCTTCTTGACTTGGTCCCCAGGTGCACATGTGCAATGTCTTTTCCAGGATGTATGTCTAGCAGGGAGTGTGGGCTGGGCCTCTTCCTATTATGCCAAGTTGTTCTCTAGCATCCCAACAGCATCTGAAGGCACCAGCGATCCCTTCTTCTTTCTGTTAGGCATTATGCAGCTTTTTGTTTGATTTGATGTCTGCAGTCTAGTGGGAGTGATGGCAGTGCCTTCCTTTCGTGGTGCTGGGGATTGAGCCAGGTCCTTGCCAATGCTGGGCAGGCGCCCTGCTGCCGGAGCCAGACCCTTAGGCCTGCCCTTCACTCTCCCCCCAACCCCAAGACCTCTCACCCATAGCCTTCACCTTCCCTGGTTGTTGGTGGGATAAAGTTTCAAATGTTTGTCAGTCACCTGGATCTCCTTCTGGAGTGCGTCTCTGTGATTTCTGCCACCTTTTGGTGCTTTCCCACTGTGCTCTGCTGCTTTCACCCTTCCCTCCTACTCCTTAGTGAGATGGCTTCTCGTCGCCCCTCCCTCAGAGAGCACACGTCGACAGGCTTCCTTGGCAGGCTCTCCTCATTGAGGAGGAGTTGTTGTTTGACTCCACTGTCACTCAGAACAAGCTGCATTAGCAACTGCTGGGGGCCTCTGGGTAAGCAGTGGAGACACGGAGTCTTGGCTTCATTTTGTCCCACCATGTGTGTGTGTGTGTGTGTGTGTGTGTATGTGTGTGTGTGTGTACAGGTATACATGTATGTTGGTGTGTGTATGCATGAGTGTACCTGCATCTGGAGGCCAGAGGAAAATTTAAGGTGCTATTATTCAGGTGCCATCCACCTTGTTATTTTTTTTAATTATATTTATATATATAATATACATATATGTTATATATAAATAAATTATATTCCTTTATATTTATAAGTTTATAAATAAATTACATATATAAATAAATATATATATAAAATTATATACATATAATATATATATAATTATAATTTATAATTACAATTTTTTTAAAATTATAATTCTCTCTCTCCCTCTCTCTGTATGACATCGTGTGAATGCCTGTGACACATCGAGTGTGGTCAGAGTTGGTTAGAGGCCAACTTCGTGGAATTGGCTCTTCCTTTCTACTTTTATATGGGTTTGGGGGATCAAACTCAGGGTCCCAGCTTGCAGAGTAAGCACCTTTACCCAGTGAGAAGGCTCTCGAGCCACAATTTTTTTATTTTATTTTATTTTTTTAGGCAGAGTCTCTAATTGGCCTGGATTCTGTTAATCTGGCTGGCCAGGGAGCCCCAAGAATCTTCCCGTTTGCTTTCCTAGCACCAGGATATTACAAGAGTGTGCTGCCATACTTGGCTTTTTAACGTGGGTTCTGGAAACTGAGTTCAGGCCTTCATGTTCTTAAGGTAAGCGCTGGCGGTGCTGTCACCCCAGAACTGTATAATGGACTCTCAGTACGGAACATGAGAATTCAACATTAACCCTGGGCACATTGTTATCTGTTTATATCCGCAGCTCCGGCCCTCCCCAGTGACTCTAAAATAAGTTCCACACACGCCATTTCAAACATATACTTCCTTAGGTGTTTCTGGAAGATAAGGCTATACTTTAAAGGTATCCACAACCCTGTTAAAACATCATTTCAATATAATGTAACAATTGCCTTTTAGTATCATGTATTTGTTAACTAGAGTCAAGATTGTCCTCTGTTTTGTTTGTTTTTCGAGACCTGTTTCTTTGTGTAGGAACTAGCCCTGTAGACCAGGCCGGCCTTGAACTCGCAGAAATCCACCTGCCTCTGCCTCTGAGTACTGGGACTAAAGATGTGTGCCGCCCCACCCGCACCGGCTTTGCCTCGGGTTTTTAGCAAGGGCTGTTTATTGCGCCTTGTTGACAGTTTCCATGAGGCAGTTGTTTACACCTCTCTCCTCTTTCAGTTTTAATTCTTTACTGTGTCTCCGTTGAAGAAGCTGAGACATCTGTCCCGTATGTGTTCCTTTTTTCCAGATTTTGCTACATTTGGTCACCTGAACCAGGACACATACATCATTGGGATAGGTTTCCGATGCTCAGGAAGCATGGGTGGGGAGATATAACTACATCTGATGTAGATGCCCAGTGGGAAGGCCTAAGATGGGACCTCAGGATGAGAGAAGACTCCCAGATGAATGGAAAATACCACAAGAGAAGCTTTGGGCTCTGAGGGCAAGCCAGAGATCAGTTCTTCAGGTGGCTGGAACAGCATATGCAAAGGCACTGAGGCTGGAAACAACGTGTTCCAGGCTTCTGCTCCTGGCCCTGGGACTGCCAGTCAGCCTGATTTCCCGCTGATCTCGCCCCCTTTGGAGAGGTCCAGATTCCTCTCAGTAGATGTGAGGAAGGAATGTTTTCTTTTTCCTTCTGTCTGCTCTCAGTTTCATCATCAGCTCTTTGATACACACTTCTTTATCCTGTTCCTTCCTGTCCGGGTAGCTTTTACCCGCCAAGGAGACCTTCTGCAAGCCCTCTCTATCTCTCCCTGCTGGATATGCCAGCGTGTTTTAGGGAACACAGAGCCAGAGAACACCCCAGAGGACATGAAGCCAGAGAGCTATGGGACAGTGGGAATGACTGAGTGTTAGGCTTCGTGGAGCCAATGGAGACCACATGGTCTCCATTCTGGGGTGGATTCGCTTTTCTGGCTGCCTGGGAATGCTCACTGCTCTCTCCAGCCCACGATGAGAGTGTAAACAGGGCAGCTTCCCGCAGGCAGCTCTCAGATATCCTGGTGACACTCACTCACTTAGCCAGCTGTACACTCCCGGAAGCTCCACTATCTGCCTCTTCTAGAAGCCTCTTCTGGGCTCTTCCGTGGCAGGGCTCTCCAGCCTGTGATATGGACACAGGTTTCCTCCAGGCACCCAATACTTGATAAAGGTCCAGGAGGGTTAGTTATTAACCTGCTATGCACTCACAGCTGCCCATCCCTGGCTTTCATCAGCCGCAAGCCTTTTTTATTGCTCCTGTGGGCTGGGGCTTCAGACCAAGGCCCTCAATGTGCTCTGTATCTGTCAGTCAGCATCAGTACCTCTTTGATGTGAGAGCGAGGGTGGCTGGTCAGAGTCCAGGGAGGGGCCCAGACTGGCTTGGAACTGGGGTCCAGGTCAAGCATCTGAGCAACAAGTGGCAGACCCAGTAGGATGAGGAGACTTTATGGGACCAGGACTGTCCTGATGGAAACAAGAGGATCCTAAGGTTGGGAGTGTTTCCCTAGGATATACTACTATTCCCGAGCTACAGGTTTGCTTAGCTTTGAATCCAGAAAGCCTCAGCGTTGTGGGGAAGGGTGAGACCCTCCGCCTCCGCTTCCTTTGCTGCAGAACAGAATGAGTCTAGTCTCAGTCAGGTGTGGAGGTACATGTCTGTGATCTCAACCCTGAGGAGGCTGAGGCAGGAGGATCATTACACATTCTAGGGTAGCCTGGGCACCATTGTGAGACCCTGTCTCTAGAAGCAATGGAATCTGAAGTAAAATCTATAGTCTCTTCCTTAAAGAAACTGCTAAGGAAATATGGAAAGTTTGTGTGTTGTCCTTCTGTGTATGTGTATTTATAGACCCATGGGGGTTAGAGGACAGCCTTGGGTATTGGCCTTTGCCCTTTACCTTGTTTGAGGCAGGATCTCCCTACTGGTTGCTGTGCATCCATAGGCTAGTTTGCCTATGAGCTTCCGGTGTTTCTCCGGTCTCTACCACCCATTAAGAGTGTTGAGATGGCAGACGTGTGCTCTACTACATCTGGCTTTTTAACGTGAGTTCTGAGCGTTGGAGCTCAGGTCCTCCCACTTGCACAGTGAGAACGCTACCCACCGAGCCCTCTCCCCGCCCTGTGTTCTCTTGTAAAAGAAAAAGGATTCTATGCACTAGAATTACTGTAATGTGCCACTTAGGTTATTACTCGCAGAGAGATGAGCTTTCCCCATCCAGGAGTCGCCCAGATGGCTGGAGTATTTCATTTACCAAAGAGACCTGTTCTATTTTAGCTATCCCATTTATCAAAAGAAAGAAGCCACACAGCCCTAGTTTATATATAAGACCCTCTGTGGGTATGGCAGATGCTCAGAAACAGGGCCCCACGCCTCAGGAGCTCATGTAGGGCAGGGTACAGGGTTGTCCTTGATGTACTTTGTACATTCTCTATTTATTTTATGTGCTTGGGTGTTCTGTCTATGTATGTCTGTGTATCATGACCATGTCTGGTGCCTGTGGAGGCCAGAAGGTGTAGAATCCCTTGGGACTGGAGTTACAGACAGTTGTGAGCTGCCATGTGGGTGTTGGGAATCAAACCTAGGTCCTCTGGAAGAGCAGCCAATGGCCCTAATTACTGAGCCATCTCTCCAGCCTCTGTAACAGTGATTTTTAAAAAGTTTCTTATGTCCTAGAATCACCTGGGGAGCATTTCAAAGTCCACTTTCTGAGACACACCCTGCCTTCTTGGTAACCCTCAGGATTATGGGGTGTCCTGGGGTGGGGCAGGATGCCGTCCTCAGAGTGTTTCAAGGCTTCTATGTGACTTCTTGGGCATTGTTAAAGCGGGGAGATGGTGTATGATGGGTCCACATCCCTCACAGTTGTGTGTGTCTGTGTGTGTGTGTGTCTGTGTGTGTGTGTGTGTCTGTGTGTGTGTGTGTGTCTGTGTGTGTGTGTCTGTGTGTGTGTCTGTGTGTCCGGGTCAGTCAGGCTCTTACTTTTCCTAGTTTAATTTTGTACTCATGGCACCTCTCTGGCAGAGTTGTGGATGTTCTAACTTTAGGGAGCACTCCACAGTAAGAAGTTGGCCCCATATCCCATAGCTAGAAGCAGCAGGACCAGACTGGAATCATTTTCAGGCACAAAATCAACGGCCCCACAGTCTGGCTGTCTCTCACCCTGCGGTCCCTGAGGAGGCCCCATTTCTCACCCAGCTTTGCTGCTCACCTTTCTTTTGTTGTCCGCCTTTCTTTCCATTTTCTTCTGAGATAAGGCTTTGCTATGTAGCTTAGACTGTCCTGGAATTCACTTTGTGTCCCAGGCTGGCCTTAAACTCATGGCAATCCTCCTGCCTCAGCCTCCTGGGCACTGGGATTCAAATGCTACTACACTGGTGGAACCTGTCCCTTGTCATTCCCTCACCCTGCTTCCCTTCCCTGCCTGGGAACTTGCAGGACACTCTTGGCACAGGCAGGCCTAATGCTTTTCATACAAGAGTTGTTTATGTAGTAATTAGAATAATATATAGCATTACTAGCCTTTTATTTTTGCAAATGATTTCTTATTGTGGTAAAACTGGTATGACATAAAGTTTACTGTAAATGACATCAGTTTATATTCAGTGTGGTGCACCTTGTACCCATTAAGCAGGCACTCCCATTGCTCCTTTGCTCTAGGCAGCCTAATCTTTTGTCTTTGTGGATTTGCTGACGCTGGGCATTTAAGTAGAACCCTACAATGGGTGGCAGTTCTGTCTGCCTGCCGTGACTTAGCATAATGTCTTTAAGGTACACCAGCCATTTTCCTTGTCCACCCCAGCCCACTTATTTTATTTATTTATTTATTTATTTATTTATTTAAAGACAGCGTTTCTCTGTTGTAACTCTGGCTGTCCTTGAACTCACTCTGTAGACCAGGCTGGCCTCGAACTCACAGAGATCCACCTGTCCCCCCAATTTAAGGTGTCGTATAGTCTCCTGTCACAGGTAGCCCTACTGGCACCCTCACTATACAAATGAGGAGACGGATCAGTTCAGCAGCTCCTGGAGCTCACATAGTGAGCACACAGTATGTAAGGGTCCCCGGCTCCTGCACTGACTGACCTACTGGGGTCTCCTCCTAACCTTGACCCTTTGAGCCTGTGTCAGCTTTGGTGCTGTAAGCTTAGCCTTTGAAGTCGAAGGGCAAGAACGAAACTTCAAGAGAGACCATATCCTATGCATAGCCTACGATACAGCTCTGGGAGCAGAAATCACCTGCAGCGTCCTGCAGGGAGCTGCCTGAGCAGAATTTTTGGTTCAAGTTCTTGGCTTAATTGGACTGGGTCAGTTTTGTTATGAATGTCCCCCAGATGTTAAATGTTAAGCATTGAGCTATGTGTATAGTGTGGTAAGCCAACCAGTTTTGGAAGAGCACCGTATGTTGAAAATGAACGGTGAGGGCTACTGAAAGGTAGAGATTACCCCGAGTAAAGGGTGTCTTCTGAAAGCCATGTTTGCTGTGTACCAGGCAGAGCTTTGGGCAGTGTGTACAGCCACCCCGGAGTCAGTCCATAGCCCGTCAGTGCTTTACAAGGCAGCACATCCTTGCTTTATGGATGAGGTGTCCATGAAGAGTCTCATCTGGGATCTTGACTCTAGAGTCTAGAATGAGGTGGGCCCCGGGGAGCCTGGCCTCAGCTTCCTGTGCTTCGTCTTTCCCTACTTTCTTTAATAGTCTGGGGATGGGTCTGGTGAGGTGGCTCAGTCCATAAAGCGTTTGCCGAGCAGGCCCGAGAACCTGAATTTGGACCCACGGTGCCGTGTAAAAAGCACGTTAGCACGTGCCTGTCAGAGGGCAGAGGGCAGAGACAGGCAGATCCCTGGAGCTGTCAGGCCACCAACCAGGCTGACTGTTGGTGACCTGATTCAGGTTTAGCGAGAGAGGCTGTCTATAAACAAATAGGCAGGTGATGAAGAAGACTGGGGTACAGGCTGGACAAGAGGACACATGGGAGATGAAAGAGAAAAGAGATGGGAGATAGTAAGGTGCAGCTGGGGGGAGACTAAGGGGAAAGATGATCTGCTAAGAGTATGCTTGTTAAAAACTGGTGTAAGAGTAGGTCTGGAGGGATGACTCAGCAGCTGCTGTTCCAGAGGACCCAGGTTCTGTTCCCAGCACCCACATGGTGGCCCCAACCATCTGTAATTCTAGTTCCAGGGGGACCCGATGTCCTCTTCTGACCTCAGTGGGTGCCAGACCTGCACACGGTGCACTTACGTATATGCAGGCAAATCGGTCACATGCGTAAAATAAAATGAGTAATTCTAAAATACCAAAGACCAGTGGAGGAAATGGAAACAGCACAGCCATAGCGGATGTTGTAAGACACCTGCTCCCCGCCAGGCGCCGGCTAGCTGCCTCCGGTGAACTCTGATCCCACAGTACCGGAGCCTGGGTGTAGTGTCACGTCACCAGCTGGTACAGGTGATGAAAGAGAGGCACCTTCTGCTCTCGGCTCCGTTGCCTTAAACATGGAAGTTGTCAACACTTCCCAAGGAGAGAGGGAAAACAGGCAGTTGTACACAGAATCAAGCCAGGTACCAAACAGAGTGAAGACTGCCTGAAAGGTGCAACTTTCCCTCAAGTTACTGTCAATTTTGTAAGAAGCGGTGGCTTCTAATATTGCAGAGAACTCTTTGAGGTTTAAACGGTTTCACCCATGAATTGCTGAGACAGAACACCAGAGGGGAAAGCGAGACCATAACAGCCCACCTTGCTTTTCCAAGGATGGCAGAAGTCAGCTCCTGTCCGGGCACTGGAATAGACGCTTATGGGCGCTGCAGGTGGAGAGACTGGAGTCTGTAACCTAGACACAGGATGTCAGCCTGGATCCCGCAGTTCATTAAGAGCTGCGCCTCTGAATCCCCGTGGGGATGATTTCTATCTGAAATGTGGATTTCAAGGCTTTATAGGTATTTATAGAGGTAAGCATAAGAGAGGCGATAGAGCCATGCTTACCTTATATGCAGTCTTGTCTTCCTTTCTTTTTAAAAAAAAAATAGGACATAGGTCTCATGTTGCCCAGGCTGGCCTGGAACTACCGGGCTCAGGCGGTTATCCTGCCTCAGCCTCCATGCCTGGTGGACACCACTATGCCAAGCTGAAAATGCATTGTGAAAACTCATGTTGGTATTCAGGCCCATTATATTAAGTGAGGTTAACCTTACTGGAAAGGGTAGCCGTTGATTCCATTTATATGCGGTTCTGAATGGACAGACCTCATCTGTGGAGGAAGTCAGACTAGCTGTTGCCTCTTGGTGAATCAAGGCGCGAGGGTTATACAGATGTTTCCATTTGTCAGACAGCTCAGATGTGCACATTTCTATAGAAACGCTACTTAGCACCTGTTCCGACAAAGGATTGTTTGGGAAAAAAAAAAATCAATGGAGGACCTGGGGAGGAAGAGACCACAGCTAAAGCCAAGGCAGGCGTTTACCATTCCATTGGCCTTTTGCCTGAAATCGTCCACAATGTAGAAGTTTTCAGTGGTGTGAGCAGAGGCAATTATTAAGAAGGCGGGGGGGTGGGGGCACAAGATCCCCGAGGGTGGCAGTGGGGAGACAGTGGGAAACGCAGGTAGAAGCTTTCCTGAGAAATGAGCAGCACATGCAGCCCTCTGTTGTCTCGACTTTCTGGAAACCTGCTTGCCGTCCCCAGAGGAGGATGCAGGTCTCAGCGGTGGGGACTGTCCCAGTCTCCCTGGCTATAGCAGGGTTTGCTTGCTTTCTGTTTTCCTGGGCTTCTTTCCACAGTCACCTGCCACTGCCCCAGTCCCTTTTCTGTCCCTTTGATCAGGAAACAGATCCTCCCCTTCCGTTGACTTTGACCTCTGCACCACCCATCACCTAGTCTTCTTATCTCCTCCCTGTTCTGTGGTTCCAGGTCTTTCTCTTCCGTGGGTGAACACACAAAAGGTGAATTCACCGGATCTTGTTTCCCTTCTTCTTGGAATTGTAAAGTGCCACCTGTGCCTTTGTTCATGGTTGCAGGCCCCAGCTGGGAATCCGAGGGTGCTCTCCCTGAGCTCAGGTGAAGGATAAACACTCGGAGATTCCATAGATAGTGTTCAAAACAGATACAGTTCGAGTCTGTAGGGCGAGAGAAGGAAGAAAGGAATGGAAGCTTGCAAGAGGCACATGGAAGCCTCCAGCAGGAAGAAGATGAGCTGGGGAAGGCTACCCAGGGTGTCCACACCGGGCAAGTCCTTGAATGACCTGTGCATTTTCAATGTATGTCACACTTCAGTTTTCTTTTTAGAAAAGTCAACTTGAGTTCTAAGCAAAGTTTAAAAACTAAAAAAAACAAACCCAGTGGGCTGGGGAGATGGCTCAGAGTTTAAGAACACTGGCTACTCTTCCAAAGGACCCAAATTCAATTCCCAGCACCCACGTGGCAGCTCTGTAACTCACAACCGTCTGTGACTCCCTTTCCAGGGGATTTGACAACCTCACACAGATATACATGCAGACAAAACACCAATGGACATAAAAAGTAAAAGTAAATAAATTTTAAAAAAGGGGGGGCATCTTTTTTGAGGGAAAAAAACATTTTATATAAAATTTATATTTCTAGATTTTCTTCAAACACCATGAAAATGTGCTACGTCCTCTCCATTGCCTCCGAGGGGCAGTTGATTAAGTCTCCCATTTCTTAGGATCAGTTTTCTTACCCGGTACCACTAGAAGTTGCTCAGAACATGGCAACCCTATTACTGATGCGTCCCCCTTTGCAGCTCTAGGTTTCTTAGAAGGCATGGGTTTGGGGGTGGTTCAAATCTAGTTTGGTGCCAGAGCCTTTGGGGCTCATGCCATTCCGGGTATGTTCTGCCTGATGGCAGTTGAGGTTAGTTTATGACCAACCGGGCAGTTACTATATTTGTTCTTAGGTGTTTAATTCTGTAAATAATTTCCTACATGTGCATTCTATTTTAAGGTGGCATTTCACAATAGTCCTAGTTCAAGCTCCTGCCCTGCTGGCATTCCATTCTGTCCTTTAGAAAAATGCATCTGTGATAGGGATGTGTTTTTTTCTTACTTAATGACTAGGCAAGGCAGACTTCGAATGGGGAACTTACAGACAAGATTTGTTTGGGGGCTTTTGTTTAGTTTTGTTTTTTTCAAGATGAGGCTTCTCTGTTGTAACTCTGGCTGTCCTGGAGCGCACTCTGTAGACCAGGCTGGCCTCGAACTCACAGAGATCCACCTGCCTCTACAGGGATTAAAGTCATGCACCGCCACTACCTCTGACAGCTACAGATAAGATTTTAATCACAGCAGGTCACATTAGTTGCAAACCAAGTGCCTCTGGGAGACATTTTGATGCTGTCCTTCCAGACCCTGAGGGGAGACTGTGAGTCTCACACCTTCCTTTCTCCACGTGGACCTGTGATTCTCTGTCCTACCCCCTGTCTGTGCTCTACCACTGAGCTATACTCCTGGTTCCTTTCTGCCTTCTTACAGACAGGCAGCGACTTTTACTTTGTTTTTGTTTTGTTTTGTTTTGTTTAAACCAAGCTGTCCCTGTGTATTCCTGCCTGGCCTGGGACTTGCTATATAGACCAGACAGACCTTGAACTCACATACCTCTGCCTCCTGAGTGCTGGGATTAAAAAGGTGTGTGACCATTTTTTTAGTTTTTAAAGATTTATTTGTTCTTATTTTATGTGTATGCATGTTTGGCTGCTTGTGTATATAAGCACACCACATGTGTGGGTGCTGACTTTGCAGGCCAGAAAAGGGTATAGGGTCCTCTGGAACTGGAGTTACAGATGATGTCAGCTGCCATGTGGGTACTGGGAACTGAATCTGGGTCCTCTGCAAGAGCACCAAGTGTTCTTAACAGCTGAGCCACCTCTCCATCCCCCGTAATCAAAACTAAACAAAGCAATACTACAGATTCACCGTGACCCACCCAGTGGGGGGCGGGGGGGCACAACAGAGAAAGATCAAAAGTTAAAGCCTGTCTATAAAAACAGCTTCATTTGTGTGTGCCTCCAGCGGATGAATGGGTAAAGATATCTCAGTCACAGCTGTAGGACTGCTTTAATAGCCGAGCTCACCACAGATGGGGTTAAAGGAAAAAATTCATGGGCTTTTCCACTCGTTAACCTTTTTGAAACTCTAACACACACACACAGTGCTGGGTAAACCACTCCAAATCCTGTGCATAATGACTGGTGTGATCTCCAAAAGTAAATAAGTACAGGCTGATTGACCGCTGCGTTTATTAATCCTCTTCTGTAGGCTGTCAGACACCCAAGGGGCATCGCATGCATCGCTGTCTGTGGCCCAGGAGGCCACCAGGCTTTGGGGACAGGCTTCCTTTTCAGCATCGGGGCAGGGGAAGACCATGCAACGTTCCTAAGGGCTGCCACACAGTGAAGGTCCTCGCTTACAGCTTGATGGCGCATCAGAGGTCCTGGGCACATTGCTCTCAGCCCTCCCAACCCCTCAAACCCCCCCATGGCAGCAGGGATCATGTTGGATTCATTTCTTCATTTTGCCCTACATGCCTTGGCAACACGGGCTTTCATCTTCACCTTACAGTGGAAACAAACTTAAAAGGTGAAAGGGCTGAGTCAGAGCATGCTGGCTGTAGGCCTTGAGGCCTCAAGTCCAATCTGATCCTTAACTGGGTAGGGCTACCATAGCGATGAGAACCTTAAGCCATGGAAGTCTGCTCTCTTCCAGTTATGGACTGGAGTTAGGAGCACAGTGCCTGTAGCATTTTCTCAGGCCTCTCTCCTTGATTGGGAGTGGCTACCCCTGCTGCCCTTTTCCTGTCTTCCCGTGGGGTTTCCTCAGGATGTGTACACCCCTTGTGTCTCTGTGTGTCCTGTCCTGCCCTCTCCTCGTTTCTCTCCTCTTTCTTCCTTTTCTCTGTTTATTAATTTACATGCCGTGTGTGTTCATACATACACCACTGCACATATGTGGAGGTCAGAGGACAGCTTTCTGGAATCTGCTCTCTCCATCCACCATGTGGCTTCTGGGGACTGAACTCGGGTCACCAGGCTTGACAGCAAGCACCTTTATCTGTTGAGCCAGCCCCTTACCAGCCCTGTCTGCTCTTTCTATAGACACACTAGTCAGGTGGATTAGGGCTCATCCTGATAGCCTGATTCTAACCTACCTACTTTTTTAAACGCCTTGTTTCCAAACACTGTCACATTCCAAGGTCAAGACTTCAATGTAAGAATCTGAAGGGGGTCAAGGTGCGACGTGCAGTTTGGCCAGGCCGGCCGCACTGCTCAGTCACATGACCTCACAAAGCTTATCTCCACCTGTGCTGATAGGCAGGCTGCTCTTGGACATCAGACTCCACCCACGCTGAGCAAGAGTCAGGACTCAAAACCCAAGCCCGTGTCCTAATTGCCCCGAGTTTCTTAACTAGTAAAGATGTTTCTTAGCCAGTAAAGATGTTGTAACGATTATATGAAGCCAGGTGATGAATTTAACAGGGCCTTGCCCAGGGTTGACCCATAGGACACACCTAGCGACAACAGTAGCCCCGTTCTAGGTAGTGTGCAGTCTGGTATGAAAATCTTCCTTCACAGTTGAGAAGCGTAATCAGATTCAGGGGCAGGATTGCTGGATGTGAGGTGGCATTAACGCGCCTCACTTTGTGTGTGTGTGTCTGGGGGAGTATGTACTTCTTTGTGTGGGGGTGCATGTATGTGTGGAGCCAACTGATGTTGACTGGTATCTGTTCTATCATGATCCTCTGACTTTTTATTACTTTTAACTTTTTAGATAGAGTCTCTTGCTGAGCCTTAAGCTCAACAATTTTGTTAGGCTGCCTAATGAGCTTCGGAAAACCACTTGCCTCTGTGATCCATAATTTAAACCCCCACCCCAGTGCTAGGAGGTAACCACCATGCCTGGATTCATTCATTTTCTCCCTCCCTCCCTCCCTCCCTCTCTCTCTCTCTCTCCCTCCCTCCTTCCCTTTCTTCCTTCTTTCCTTTCTCCTTCCTTCTTCTTTCTGTCCTTTCTCTCCTCCCTCCCTTCCTCCTTCCTTCTCCTCCCTTTCTCCTTCCCTCCTTTCCTTCCATTCTTCCTTTTTTCATCTTCCTTCCTTCCTTCCTTCCTTCCTTCCTTCCTTCCTTCCTTCCTTCTCCTCCCTTCCTTCCTTTCTTTTTTGTTCCTTCACATGGGTTCTAAAGATCCAAACCCAGGTCCTCCAGCCTGCCGGAGAGGTGCTTTACCAGCGGAGTCATCTCCGTAGCCCTCACAGCACTGTTTGCGTTTGGTCCATAGGCTTGAGTTGCAGGACAGTTTGAGGTGACATCTACATCCACCAAAACTTCATTCTTTCTGCTCACGTTTCTTGGCTGGCCTCCGTGGGGATGTGCTACATATTTTATTGATGTAGAGTTATTGCAGAATTGCATGGCAAGGGAGGTGTCTGCAGTCTGCCAGCAAAAAGTATTTCTGCAATGTATTCACAGGGCTGCCCCTCTCCCAGCATCCTGTTTCAAGCCCAACCTCAGCTACAGAAGACATTCATCATTTTAATTGCATGTTACTGTTCCATTGGGCATCAATTTATTTCATTTTATTTTTGCTTTTTCCTGAGGTGGTAGGTTGGCTGCCTCCCCTTGCCCTGCGCCCTGCTTGGGCTACAGAGAGGGGGAGAAGGAAGGGATGGGAGGGAGGGAGAGGGGAAAGGAGGAAGGGAAGGGGGGAGAGAGAGAGAAGGGGAGAAAGGGAGGGAGGGAGAGAGAAGCCAAAAGGAGTTCTCCAAACCAAGCACTTCTTATAGTGATAGAGTTTTTTAGCAGAAATATCTGGTCTCCCAGTGTCCCGTGTTTGGTTCTTAACCTTTTGGGAGCAGAAAGGCAAAGCATGCCTACTGCCTGGCTGTCCTGGGTAGCACACCACAGACTGTCCAAGACAGTCTTAAGAAAGGAAAGGCTATTGGTGTCCGCAGAAGGCTTGCCTTCTACTCTTGGCTCTGAAGTGGCTGCCTGAAAACTGTGACCTACTTACTTCATGCCTTGTTTGCCCCATCTGTCAAAAGTAGGATCTGAACATGCAAGTTGCTAGAGCACTCCTGGGTTCTTGACCCAGTAACTTGGTTGTTGTACCCAGGCCCTGTTACTGTGGCCCTCATGGGAACTTGTCCTGTTACACGTCATGGCGTCTCACTCTACGGGATGAGGGATGGCCATACTTCAGTCTAAGGTCAGAAGTCAGTCTTGCATCCTTTAGAACTATTCTCAGGGAGAAAGATGTTGTTTCCATAGTATCAGATGATAAGGAAAGGTAACTTTGCTGTGTCCAGAGCTAAAACTTTAGCTCGCATTGCTCTGCCCACGTTCTGTGGAAGTACCTCATTTCGCGTCGGAAATTAAGCACAAAGTGTCCAGTGGGTCACTGGTGAGGCCGCACACATGGGTGCGGGCAGTGGATGGAATGAGACTTAAGATGCATTCTTGGATTCTTGGATGTGTATTCTTGGGTGCTGAGGTGCGTCCTAATAATGACGTGGGGACAAATTAATTGTTCGTGGCTTGGAGTAATGTTTCCCTGTCTGCATCTCTGGGCTTGCTCATCTTCACTGTGGATGTGGGAATTCCTTTTCCCGTCCAGTGGCCCTGATGCTCCAAGGTGGGGCTCAGCCTTACGTTGCTGCCACCGTCCAATCCCGGCTCATTTGCACCTGGTGAGATTTTGCTTAAATTGTTACCCTGGAAAAATATAAGTAGAGATTACAGGAAAGCAACTGTAATGTACAGAATACCCATTCATTATTTTCTGGATTGATTGATTTTGTAGCACAGCCTCAAGTATTCTAGTCAAGCCCCTCTACCTCTAATCCACATCCTTGGTTCAGTTTCTGGGATATTTCAAAGCAAATCTCATAGTTTGTTCTAGCCTCTAAGTTCTTAATTGGTCACTTCTAATAGATATGTAAGAGGTGTCATATGTCACTGTCAGTTCAATACAAAATAGTGATTTCTTTCTTTCCTTTTTTTTGTTTGTTTGTTTTTCGAGACAGGGTTTCCCTGCTGTAACTCTGGCTGTCCTGGAACTCAGTCTGTAGACCAAGCTGGTCTTGAACTCACAGAGATCCGCCCCACCACCGCCCAACAAAATAGTGATCTCATAATGTCACACACTAAATGCTTAAGCACTCTTGTGCATTTGTCTACAACAACCTTCTTACTATTTTTTTCTGTTGATTCAGGAGCCATCCGTAGGCCACACCTTGAGTTTGGTGGCCCTCTCTGTCAGTTGATAACAGCCCCTTACCCTCTTCTATTGCAACTTACCCAGCTCTTTCCTGGAGCTGGTTAAGGGTGTGTCTAAGGCAGCCCCAGGTAGTTGAGCATTTTCTATTTAAGAGAGTTAGTGGCCTCCAAAAAAAGTTTCTAGTTTCTCTTTCCTTTTTAAAAGAATAACTTTGCTTACCCTATTCACCTTTGTTTCCAAGCAGGTGATGCTCGCGTTGGCATCGCGGTATGGTGTTTCTTGAGAAACTTGGCTTTAAATCTGGAAAAAATGGATACGCATGAAATCTCTTCTGTACACACATATGCCACACACACATGCTGTGTCTGGTTTTTATTCCACTTATCCGTTGTTACATAATAAATTTCTCAGTGTTTTGGGGCTTAAATGGCTACTTTTCTCCCTCTTCTTTCTCCTCCCCCTCCCCTCCCCTCCCCCTTCTCCTCCTCCCCCCTCCCTGTCCCCCTCCCCCCCTCCTCCTCTTCCTCTCCTCCTCTCCCTCCTCCCCCCCTCCCTGTCTCCCTCCTCCTTCCCCTCCTCCTCCTCCTTCTCTCCGCCCCCCTTTGGTTTTTTGAGATAGAGTTTCTCTGTTTAACAGTCATGGCAGCCCTGGAACTCACTCTGTATGTACACAAGGCTGGCCTTGAACTCACAGAGCTCCACCTTCCTCTACTCTCCAATGCTGGGATTAAAGAAGTGTGCCACCACCTCCCAGCTCTAAATGAGCATTTCTTATGGTTTGTGGATTATGTTGATCAGTAATTGAAGCAGAGTTCAGCTGGCAGTGCCTTTTGCTCCTCGGGGCATCTGTTAGGGCTCAGAGATGTCCAGTTGAATGACTAGGATGGGGTGCTGCCCTCCTGTGTTTGGAAGGATGGGCCAGCTGGGATAGTTGACAAGAACTCTGTGGCCTGGTGAGCATGACAGCCTCAGGGTAGGTAGACTTTGTGTGCTTGCCAGATGGGGCTTCCCCTAGAGGAAGCATCAAGCATCCCGGGGAGTGGGGGGGGGGCGCTGAGCTTTGGAAAACACAAAACATCCATAATCGTTTTGTTTGAAGCCATGCCAAGTCCTTGCAGATTCAAGGGAAGGGTACAAAGGCTCTATCTTGATAGGAGTGGTGTGAGAGAATTTGCAGCCCTGTTGTAAGTGCTACCATTTGGAAGACCACAAAAACTGATACCACAGCTGGTGCATGCCTTTAATCCCAGCACTCTAGAGGGAGAGGCAGGCGGATCTCTGAGTTCAAGGCCAGCCTGGTCTACAGAGCCAGTTCCAGGACAGCCAGGACTACAAAGGGAAACTCTGTCTGTCTGTATGTATGTATGTATGTCTCTCTCTCTCTCTCTCTCACACACACACACACACACACACACACGAAAAGAAAGACAAAAAGCTGGTATCTGAAGTCCTTGCTCCTTGGTGCTTTGCAAGTCCCCGTGCACTTTGATCGTCTGTTGTTGCTGCTGTTGATGTTTTGAGACAGGATCTCACTGTGTAGCCCAGGCTAGTCTCAATCTCCATCTCTTAGGACTCCAGCCTCCTGAGCGCTGAGTCTGCAGGCATTTCCCATCACACCTACTTCTCGCTTGTGTTTTTGTTTTTGTATATAGCATCTTAGTCTCGAACTAGGGACAGTCTTCCTGCCTCAGCCCTTTTGCGTACTAGAAATACAGGTATGAGCCACCGTGTCCTGGCTTTTACTTGTCTTTTGACTGAGGATGGAAACTCCTTGTGTGGGAGGCATCTACCTTGAAGGTTATTTGAAGTATCTCCTGTCCCTGTTCCCATTTGCTAGGGGACTGAGTGGACTTTGTGGGACATGATAACAGACAGACGGAACGGCTCCAGGCCACTGTGTTAGGGATGTCTCTGTCAACGTGGTACGTACTAGGTAGTGAGGAGTCCACAGGCAGCGTGAAGGTCCTTCTAGAGAGTAGGAAGCATACTTGAAGTGTTTCAGGGCATCCCCCAAAAATGTGCTTTGTAGGTTTTTCCAGCACCTTGAGGAATAAGTGGAAGAAGGCCCATCCTTAGACTAACTCAAGAGTTGGGCTCAGCATCTCTGGATGGAAGTGTAGGCAGTCGTAGAGCTCACCAGCAGACACTATACATCCTCATTGATTGAAAGAAGACTCAAGGGGCATGGCTCAGTGGTAGAACATTTGCTTTGAGTATGTGAGACCCTGTGGTTTGAAAACACACACACATACACACACACACACACACACACTCACATACACACACCCAAAAAGAATAGCCATAGGATCCAGGCCAGTGGTCCTGTGGTCCTCACTGTATCCTGTGAGGGAGGTACAAGGGAAGAGTCTAGAGCTTTGAATCTCTGCTGAGATCTAAATACAGCTTGGCCCAAAGACAGCTTATCAGTGGGGAACAGGCTGGTCAATAGTTGATCGATAATACAACACAAAGCCTCCATGTTCTCTATTGATCTCTCCATTAGTTTGTGCTAGCAAGGCTGTGGCTCTGCGGTGGGACAGGTCCCTGTCTAGACCCCCAGACTCTTTCCAGACTCCCTAGCTCATCGAGGACCCCCACAGTGGCCCGAGAAGGTCACGTGGACCTGACAGCAGTGCCCCTTTCGCGGATTAACTAGCTATGATGGAAGTTCTTTTGAAAGGATTCTTACTTCCTTGTTGTTCAAAATTAAGAGGAGTTGGTAATGTTGTTTCCTCCAATTTCTAAGAGATTGGTAGCCAGGCAAATCAGGAAATTAATAACATGTGCTCTGCTTTACCAGAATTCAATTTCTAGGAGCCGCCCAGACTGTTGATGTTCAGGTCCCTGCAGTGTCTTGGCTTCTGTGTCAGTGTGTGAGCAGATAATCTACTTTCCACACTGCTGTGACGTTCCAGCTGTCCAAAGGAACGGGGCGGGGGGGTCCCCTCCTCCCTGAGATCTGTCTGTGTCACAATTTCAGCTAGGCCATGTTTGCAGGTAGCATTTGGAATTCATGTATTGAATTGGCCTCAAGAAAAATTTCTGTTTTTCTTCTTTTTTCTCTACTTTAAAAAAATCCCCGATTCCCTTCCTCTTTCTCTCTCCAGAGACAATGTCTGACAATGTAGCCCTGGCTGGCCTGGAACTTTCTGTGTAAACCAGGCTGGCCTCATACTCATAGAGATCTACCTGCCTTGGCCTCCCAAGCACTGGGATTAAAGGCTACCATGCCTGGCCCTTTTTTCCTTTCTAAGAGTTTTACTGTGTAGCTCAGGCTGGCCTCAAACATGTGATCCTCTGTGTAGGCTCCCTAACTATAATAAAGGCGTGCACCACCATGCCTAGAAATAAATATTTCTTGTTTGCAGGACACTTAGTATGCATTCTGAGCCAAAGTGGAAATGAGCTGGCCAGGGAAACTGTGGAGTGAGATGAAAAGAATTCTGCACTTAAAGTCAAAAGTCAGGAAGCCTTGGGCTTCCAAGACTTGCTCTGCCTGTTGGAAGCTGTATAAGCTGGTAATAGAACTTCTTTGAGGCCCAGTCTCCTTTTTGTGGGGAGGCATTATTTTGAGACAGGGTGGCCTTGAACTTGGGATCTCTCTGCCTCAGGCTTCTAAATGCAGTCTCATTACAGGTATACACCCCCTCACTGGCTTACAATAGAGTTTTGGGTCACCAGATCCTGTGGATGGCTGAATTAGTATTCTTCCTCCTCCTCTTCCTCCTCCTATTCTTCTTTTTAATATTTTACTTTTTATTTTATTTTTTATTTTTATGTGTCTACTCACACATGTTTATGTGTTCCGTGTATATGCTTGGTGCTTGCAGAGGCCAGGAGAGGGCATTCTAGTCTCCTGTAACTAGAGTTGCAGACAGTTGTGAGCTACCATGTGGATGGTGGAAACTGAACCTGGGTCCTCTCTGTGAGAGCAACCAGTGCTCTTAATCTCTGAGCCATCTCTCCAGTTGCTGAAATAGTATTTTTCCCCTCAGGGTGACTTAGTTGGTAATTTTAGTTGTTTGTGTTTATGACATCCTGCAGTTCACAGCTTATCTTTGTCTGTGATGACTTAGCTAGGTTGACAACGGGGACTTCTCTAATTATTATATGTTATTATAGAAAATACTCAAAGTAGTTACTTACAAAAGAAAAGGCTTTATTTTGGCCTGTGTTTATACAGGCTACAGTCCCAAAGCAGCTGGCCCCATTGTGTTGGGCCTGTAGCAAGCAGGTACATAGGATCAGGTGGCAGAGGAAAATTTATATCATGATCCAGAAAGCAAAACAGATGGGAGTGGGGTGGGGTTCCATAAACTCCTTCAAGGGTGTATCCCTTCTGACCTAAGGACTCCCCACTAGGCATCCCCCAACAAAGCCTAAAAGGTAAACTTCTTCCTTTTAACAGCATCTCTCTGGGAGCCAAGTTATTTTTTGCTTTGTTTTGCTTTTTCGAGACAGGGTTTCTCTGTTGTAACTCTGGCTGTCCTTGAGCTCATTCTGTAGACCATGGTGACCTTGAACTCACAGAGATCCATCTGCCTCTGTGCTGAATGCTGGGATTAAAGGTGTGTGCCACCACTGCCCAGCAGGAAGCCAAGTTCTTAACACATGGGGGAACATGTGTATAAGGGGACATGCCTAGGCCACTTTGGGTGTATGTGTCTCTCGCAGAGAGCTAGTTTCTGGCAAGTTGGGGCTCGGTGGTAATAGAACGTCTGTCTAATAGGTACAGATCCTGGGTCAGAGCCCCACACTGAAAAAGAAATTAAGGGGGAAAAGTGTAACCGTCCTGGCAGGGATGGAGATATCCTGAAGAGACATTGCGGCCTTTATTAAAACAGTGATCCCAAGGAGTTAGAATTTTCCCAGTAACCTCATGCTGGGAGAAGGCAAAAATGGATGGAAAACTGAAATAGCACTTCCTCTGGTGCCAAACCAGAGAGGGAGCTTATGTCTATCAAGAGGTATTTCATACCTGGGGAGAGACTGGAACCTAAGCATGGATGGTCAATAGTGGATGAGACCACACTTGACCAGGGTATACCTGTGTATGACTGTGGTGTGGCCAGGGTATGACTGTATATACCTCTCGCCCTCCCTACCCTATTTAAACCTAATCCTCATGTCAGGATCCTGAAGATGGACTTAGGGTGGCCAATGTCACTGGTGCTCTTTGTTCTTATTAGCAATGTGGCTACAGTGAAGAAATCTCCTTTCTGAGCTTAGCTTGTTAGGGCAGCCAGGGCTCAAGCTTTGACCCTGGCAGATCTGTTGAAGGAAGGAAGGAAAGAAGGCAAGCAAAAAGAAAGAGAACTGACAAGATGTCAGGGATTGGGGGTGGGAGGGCCAGTGACTAACCGTGAAAGTAGCACTTCCCAGAAACTGTGAACGCTAGCCTTGAGGCAGGGGCCTTCTGAGAACTACAGGCTGTGAAGCCAACTATGATCCCAGGTAGGGAGAGCTCTGAGACAGGTTTAGACTGGGGGGTATTAACACGTTAGAAAAGGAAACTGATCTTTAGGGATCAAGGTAGATTTACAAAAATCCCCAAACCAGACTAACCTCAGCCTTTCTTTTGTTGGGATTATCAGACCTTGGATACCTTGTGTTGCGGTAAGCATTTGATCAGAAACATGCGATGGCGGTGGGCCGGTGTCCTAGCAAGAGACAGAGGGTTTGGGTGAAAGCGCTCCTGTCCTGTCGGGGGCGGGGCTTAGTTGGCATGCATGGCCACTTGCCTTCCTGAGATACAGCTGTTGAGCAAGGCTGACAGAGCGTATGAGAACCCTGCATTCTTCTCAGGAGTGGCAAAGGTCGTGCTCGGTTTGCTAGAGGGATCATGGGACGTTTCTAACCCAGCATGTGTCCCCACAGAGACACAGGACACAGGCCTGTGTGGAACAGGTGTGCACGTTCATGCCTGGCCTGAAGTCCCTGACCACACAGGTGTCCTTACAGGCCAGTGCTCCAGTGCTGCCTCTCCCCACCCAGGCCTGCCTATGGCATGTCCACATGTTATAAAAGCGAGACGGATAACTGAGCAATGGAACCACAGAACTCTTCACACACGGGCCCGTTTAAGGATGATGAAACTTAATGGGAACAAATTTGGAAACAGACAGAAAAGCAGCTGATTTTAGGTTTAGAAACCATGAGCATAGGGTCTGGGATGCAGCTCAGTAGAGCACTTACGTAGTTTGTTCAAGGCCTCGGGTTTGATCTCCAGCACTGCAAAATTATTTTTACTTTTTTTTTTAACCCTTGCATGGGAATCCAAAATCTATTTATATTTTGTATTTAGAAGAGCAAGGTGACACATGTCTGTAATCTTAGCACTCAGTGAGCAGAGGCAAGAATATCAGAGTTCCAACCTGGACTACCTAGTAACACCCTGCTTAAATAAAATAAAGCATTTCCTTACGTGAATAAGACTCTTGATTTGATCAGTGCCCCACAAAGACAACAGATACATAGGAACTATAGACTTAATAAATAAATAATTTAAAATAATTAAACATAATAAATAAACAAATAAGTAGATCTTCATTAGCCCTAAGGAGAGGCCACAATGGGATAAGATTTCTAAAACACTAGTGTCGTGTGTGTGAGAGCTGACAAGGGATCTTTGGTGGGTAATGATTGTACTAGAGTTTCGCTTTCAAGTCCCGCCAGCTGTAGAAAATTCCTAATTGGAACGGAGGCAATCAGACTTCTGAAAGCCTTTATGGAGACTGAGGATTCTCCTCCATCTCTATCAGTGCAAATGCTTGTGTCAACCTCCAAATGCCGGTAGCAGTGGATGAACAGGGAGGGTGCTGGCCTCAGGTTTGGCTTGCTGCAGGTGAGGACAGGTGGGGGGCAGGAGAAGAGCATCTTAGGCAAAGGAAGGGCACATTCAGGCTGTAGAGGTAGGGGCTGCTATGGAAGGTGGCGTGGGCGTTGTATCAGGAGGGCATCAGGCTTCAGAGCATGACTGGAATCTGGGTAGTTGTAGGGCCCCAGGAAGGGGCAGAACTTGTTAGAATTTGGTCAAGGATGGTTTTGCAAAGTCCCTGATCAGGCTGAAGGGCACCCCACACTTCCTTCCCTGATGAGTGCCTTGGAGCAGAGAAGGATGTCTGGGATAACTTCTCTCTGAGACACAGAGCAGAGTGGTAGTGCGCAGACGCAAACGCTAGGGGTAGCGGGGCCACTCGGGGCCATTGCTGTTGTGTGATGAAATGGCATGCTCTGACCTGTAACAGAGATGGACAGGAAGATGGGCACACAGGGACATAACCACGTGATGGATGTGGAGCAGGTGCATTGAGAGGCCTCCTGCAGTCGCTTGCATTGTTCAGACACTGTGCTTTTCAAATTTAGCTCACAACTAGAACGTGCACGCTTATTCACTGAGCACACACAGCTTCGGTTATCTCTTCCTTTGAAGTCTACCTGGGATGCCTGGCATTTTCTATTTTGGAGATGAAGTGAGAATTGGACGGTTGACTCCTGTCATGCTCATGTTGTTTGCTCTACAATTAGATTTGACCTGTTGGCCTTGCCGTCGGGTCAGGTTGCGGTAAGACATTGCCAATAATGTCTTATCTAAGGTCACATAGTTCCTTTATTTAGGGCATGCAGTGAAGACATCAGTTGTCCAGCACTCCCCCTTATCAGAAACATGGCTCGGAACCAGTGAGTCAGCACAATAGCCTCTTGGCCGGCCAGCGGAGACAGCGCAGAGTCCCTGCCTTTCCTTAGTAGCTGTCTGTTTGCCTGCCCACCCCGACTTTGGTTGGCAACTGTGGACTCTCTTATGCAGATTTTAATGAGCTTGTTATTTTCAGCTCTTGTCAGATCAGAAGACGCTGTTACGGAGAGGCATACTGATCAAAGCTTGCTGGTCCTTGGGAAAAAATGATATGTTGAGATGGGAGGCATAAGAAATTCGGCTGCAAGAACTCAGGGTAGAGCTTGCTAGAGCCTGCTGTATCTGGGGACAGCTTCGAATATAAATCCGGTGATAGGCACAGCGTCGCTGGATTCCAGCACTGCAGGCCTGACTGTGGCCTCCCTTTCGGGACATGCCGCCTCAGAAGGCAGGAGGTACAAGCTACGTGTGTTTCAAGCTGCTTTGCACAGCTTAGCATCTCAGCAAGTACTCATTCAAGAAAGGACTTCCTGCAGTGAGCAGAGAAGAGCTATCCCTGTTTCAGACTATTTAGGCTTTAAAAGAAAGTTCCATTTTTATTTCTTATTATTTGTATATACACGTGTGTCTGAGTGTGGGCTTGTGCATGTGAGTGTATTACCTGTGGAGGGCAGAAGAGGGGGCTGGATCCCCAGGAGCTGGAGTTATAGGAAGTTGTAAGCCAGCCAGTGTGGGTGCTGGGAACAAACTCATGTGCTCTGAAAGAGCAGCAAATACTCTTAAATGTTAAACTATCACTGCAACCCAGTTTTGTTTTATTTTATTTTATGACATGACATGACATGACATGACAAGGTCTTACTTCACAGCCCTGGCTGGTCTGGAACTTGCACTGTAGACCAGGCTGGTCTCTAGCTCAGAGATCCTCCAGCCTCTGCCTCCTGGATATTGCGATTAAAGGCACTCACCACTATGCTGGGCTTTTTCCCCACCCCCACTCCCAAAATTTTGTTGAGACCTGAGCTCAAGTAGCCTTGACCTAAAACTCAATGCATAGCTGAGCATGACCTTGAGCGCTTGGTCCCCCTGCCCTCCACCACCCGAGGTTGGGATACAGATGTGCACTACCACTCTCTGACTCTGTAATCCCGCTACATCTCAATACCTGGAATGGTGGCTGGAAGTTGACGAGCAGTCGGCAAATACCTGTTAAATGAGTGAATGACTAAATCTGGCACAGATGGGGAGACGGAGTTTATTTTAAAGCATCAAGGATAACTTTCACAGTAACTTGTCTCCTATGGTAACCATTAGACAGCACTTCACATAATAGCAACCAAATCGTGTTTAGGTAAATGGCCTTGGAAGTGCAGTTGGTTCCCTGGGTGCTGGTTCGTAGAATACATAATTTGAAAACGTTGCAACGAGCATATTCTCGAGTTTAGACTTGCCGCTCGTGATGCACCATTCATCTCCCGTGGGTGCCGTAGCACAGCCCATCCCCTGCAGCTCCTTCTTCACCCCAGTCCCCACCGTACAACTCCCTGATTATCCGCCTGTGTGTCACCTGTGTAAGTCCTGATGTGAGGCTGCTAAGCTCTGTGCTTTGGAGATGGAGGAACGGAGCTGTGGCAACTCAGGTGAGCATGGCTAAGCCCTGCCCTCAGGGAGTGCCCACTTGGAAGAAGTAAGGCGGGAGTTGCGGAGGGGGTGGCGGGTAGACAGCTGCACCCTAAGGTAATCCTGTGTAAAGTTCCAGGCGTGTATCTATCTGTGGAATTGAGAGGAAGGAGTGTAAACCCCGCTCCATATGATGAGATGTCTGACAGTACAGGTAAACTGAGTTATCTGGAGTCTCTAAGTTTGAGAGCTGACTTTGCAGGGTTGGAGGGCTTAGAGGCTTTAGTACAGTGGCCTCGATCTTCCCTTATTTGTCCTTCTAGTAGGTCTCTGGAGCATCTGCTTTGAGAACCCCTCCATCCTAGCCTTCATTTTACCTCTCTTTGTGAAGTGGCAAGGGCCACTGGGAAGTTATTATCCCAGCAGAAGATACAGTAAGGAGCGCCACTGATGAAGTGTTTGCAGCACAGGAGACAGCCATGAGTCCACCAAGGGAAGATCTGGCATGGCAGAAAGATACCTTTTCTGTGGAAAGGTTCCCCACCCACCCACCACCCCCGACCCCCCACCTCTACCCAAAGGATAGGCTTGGAATGAAGTAGAACGGCAGGGTGCACTGAGCCTTTTCACTGCGTGGGAGAACTGTGCATTGTCCGTTCATAATGTGATTGAAGAAGTCCAGGTAGAGAGGCACAGGAAGGGTGCAGACTGGATCCAGGGCTGGTTGTGTTTTGTGGCCCCCCATATTCAGGGTACCGTGTGAACACCTACGGGACAAGTTTGGGCTGGGGATAGCAGTTTTGGGGTACTTGAGAACTGCTTCAGGTCACAGTGGGGAGTCCTGGGTCCTGAGCATGGTCTCTTGCTTCCTCCCAGCCTAGGTCTCCTTCCATGTCCTGCTGCTAAAGCCTTTCTTAACTAGTTCTGTCCCACTAGGAAACTCCTTAATGAAGCACCGGCTCCACATTAGCAGGTGTTGCTTGGGGCTGGCCGTACTGGAGAGCAACAGGGGACATACTCTGAGGATTGGTTGTTATGCGCACGAAGGCAGAGTGCCAGAGTTGAGCCCCCCCCCCCCCCCCCCCCGCCACATCAAATTTTGTTTATTGTCTGACAGCTGTCCAAAGGTCAGCTTCCCTTTTAAAGGGAAGTTCGAAGGAAGACATCCACAGTGCTCCATTTGAACACGGCATATTTTTGCCTCAGCAAATACCCTGTTTTTATAAAGCAGTCCATAACATACAGTGTATATGTTTTAACATTTATTATTGTATGGGACTGGTGCATCTGGCAGGGAGAGGGTGTATGTGTGCTGTGGGGCATGTGTGGGAGCCAGAGGTCAATTCTGGGGACTGTATTCTCTCCTTCCACTTTTACTTGGGTTCCAGGGATGGAACTCACGTCATCAGTCTTGCGTGGAAGGTGCCTGATCACTGATCCATCTTGCCAGTCCTCCAGTGCATTTGCTTTTTGTAGTTGGACTCACAGCTCACTTACTTCCTTACACTTACACCTCCCTCTCTGTAATTATCTACTGGTAGGGAGGTATCTGGCATGTTGGCGTGTTCTTTGCCCTTGTGCTTGGGACGTTAGCTGGCTTGTCTTGCACTCCTATCTCCAGTGGGATATGCTGAAGAGACCTTCCTCGTACATTTAGTCTTCTGTTTCTGTTGTTGCCTTCAGAGGAGTCAGTCCAGAAAGGAGAGTCTGCAGTCCGTAGCCTAGTGGTATGGTAGATGCTGAGGATTAGAACCCAGGACTCTGCGATGCTGTTTTTGCCCTCTACAAAGAGGCTTCATCCTCTGTGTTCTTAACTTTGTATACGCCCTGGAGGTGGAGATGTGTGGATAAAACTGAGGTGTAGTTGGATCTGTCTCCTGAAATAGAAGCCTGAATACTGGCCAAGGGCCTCCCTCTGATGCCCTTTGCTTCATGAGCAGCAGATACCCTGACTTTATTGTGGTTCATTTTTATTCAAGTTTCCTCTCCCAAGTTTGAATCCCAGTGTGTGTGTATGTGTGTGTGTGTGTGTGTGTGTGTGCGTGTCCTAGACATTGGTTTGACCTTGCCTTTTTGAAGACAGTCTTTTTAGACCTTTGAACCTCTGCCCAATCTCACTCTTCTCCTTCCTATACTAGAAACTGGATAGTTGCATTATAGGGTTTCTATAGTTTTTCCTAGGCTGGATCTTATGGCTGTGGAGCAATCTGTGACTCAGGAGACGGGGTATTTTGTAACAGAGACACAGTGGCTGGTCCCTGAAGGAGTTGCCACTGAGCCTGTAGCTTAGAGCAGTGGTTCTCAACCTTTCTGATGCTGTGACCCTTTAATATAGTTCCTCGTGTGGCGAGGACCCACGACCAGAAAATTACTTTTGTTGCTACTTCATAACTGTAAGTTTTGCTGCTGCTATGAATCATAATATAAATATCTGATATGCAGATGGTCTTAGGCGACCCCTGTGAAAGGGTCATTTGACTCCAAAAGTGTCATGACTCACAGGTTGAGAACCCTTGGCTTAGAGCCTCTTGGTTATTCAGGCTGTGAGATGTTGATGTTGCATGGTGAAATGGTAGTCCACCAAATGAATATTCTGTATTTTGATCATCAACTGATGACCATTTCAGTTTGGATATAAGGGATAAAGTTGTTGTGAACATCCATGCGCAACATTTTCATGAGCATGCCTTTTTAGAATTCCGGGCCATGTGCTAATCTGTACTAAACCACCTCAGAAGCTGATCGCGTGTTTTCCAGCATGGATCAGTCTGTTACTCCATCAGCAGTGTGTGAAGGGTCCAGTGTCCCCAGCACTTGTTGTTAGGTCTTTTCCAGCCCAGCCATCGGAGTGGGCACGAAGTAGGGTCTGGTTGCTGTCACAGTCTGCATGTCCCTGTGGCTGCTACTGCTGATCACCTTTCCAGGTGCTTATTGAACCCTTGCAATGTCTTCAGGGCACTGTGTGCACCCTTCGGCTGCTTCTTAATTGCATTCATGCCTTTTCGTTATTGAATTGTAATAGTTCTTTTATTTATTCCGGATAAAAGTCTCTATCACACACACCTTGCCATCAACTGATTGGATCAGAACTACTGAAAAACACACTGAGTTGGTACCAGACATGCGTAGATGCTCCTTGGGTCATTCCCTAAACAGCAGAGTGAAGCAAGAACTCTTCCTATAACATCTGTGTTGTCTTAGGTGTCATGCAGCCTCTAGAGGATTTAAGTCACGTGAGAGGATGTGCATAACTTAGTTGCCATGTGTATGAGGGATTTGAGCATCTGTGCTTTGATCTTCTTGAGCGGAGCTGGAACATTCCCCCCACAGGCTGGAGTGACGACTATATATAATTAGAAAACTTGCCCCATGTTCTGGATTGCCTTTGCACTTCTTTGACATCTCAGTGCCTTTGAAGCACATTCTCAGATATACAATTCATTGTTCCTCTTGATACTTAGCATATATTGTTGGTGTCATCTCTCATCAACCACTGCCTAACCCAAGCTCAGGAAGCATGTATCGTACCTATGCATTATTGGGAGATGCCTAATTCTCTCTCTTTCACTGTGGTCTGGTCAATCTCGAGTTAATTTGGGTGTGTGCACGCTGACTCCCTATTCTTCCCTACAGGGAAAGATCAGGTGATGCCAGCTGCTTCCCATTGATTGCCAGTGTTTGCAATAAGGAGTGGGTTCTCCAGTTGTTGTCTGAAGTCGCTGTTTGTTTTCTTTGTCAGATGTTTTCTTTGACACCTAGTTTAAATGTATTTGCGATGGTGTAGATTTTATCAGCGACACATGCCTGCATTCTGCTTCAGTGAGTACTAATAAACCTCCTCATTAGTCAAAGGTCTCAGTCTTCCTGCAGTAGCTTCCTGTGAGAGATCCCCTCCGTTTTCCTAAAAAGAGGTGGGGAAAGCATCTGTCACCAGCCTGCTTTGCGAGGCAGGAGGAGAAACGAGAGATGGGGCTTCTTCAAGGTCGCGCCTGTTTCTAAGCAGCAGGTGTGGCTGCTGCATCTGACTCTTGTGCTCACGCTGCATCTGTGGACCACACGGAACCTGGGATTTGGATTTGAGTCCTAGCTGGAAGGCTGTGCTCTGTGGCAGATCTTTTGCTTTTCCTGGGCTTTGGTTAATTGCCCTGTAAAGTCAGAAGGCTGGAAAGCCAATTCACAAGAGCCAGGAGATGTGCTAAGGTGGCCTGCCTGGACAGCCAGCCCAGGTGTGGCCGTGCTGAAGCAGGGCCCCATCACACCTCCTTGCCGAGTGCCTGATCTGGACAAAACTTGCCATCATATAAAGACGAGCATCCCAAAGGCTTCCTTCTAGTAAGGAGAGAAGGAAGAGGGTTTACTGTTCAGCTGGGCCTTTAACTTCATAGGATCACGTGTTATCTGAATAACCTTAATTGCAAACTCTTATTTCACTTGAATAAGACCTAATTAAAAATTTACAGATTTGTATGCATATATGCAATTTATGGAGAGAAATAAATTTTTTTTAAAAAAATTTTTGTTTCTTATCCATTCACCATACCCTTAATTTTCATGTCCCGGTTTGTCTTCCAGAAACATGCCAAAGGCCAAGATTTGTTCGACCAGATCGTGTACCACTTGGACCTGGTGGAAACAGATTACTTTGGTCTGCAGTTCCTGGACTCTGCCCAGGTTGCGGTATGTCTCGCTGTGATTCATCTCAAGACCTATTGGCTCTTCGTGCTAATTGCAGAGCCACAGACACTACACACTGATAGAGAAGAGAGGAGTAACATTGAGATATTGTCCCAGTAATGAGCTTGGCAAGTGGTGCTGGTGCCTGAATGAAATGCATGCAGGATGCTTATCAGACCCTCCCACCCTGGGTAGCCAGTGACCAGGATGCCACAGAAGGCTTTCTGGAAACGTTGCTGAACACAGGGTTACACGACAGACACATTGCTAATGTAATGGGGCCAAGAGTGAAGCAATCACTTTATAGACATCCTTTTGGTGGTGGGGCCAGAGCACTGGCTCTCAACCTGTGGGTCGCGACCCCTTTGCTAGTTGAAGGACCCTGTCCCAGGGGTCCCCTATATTTACGCTGTGATTCGTAACAGTGGCAAAATTACAGTTATGAAGTAGCAATGAAAATAATTTTAGGGTTGGGTGTCACCACAGCATTAGGGAGGTTGAGAACCACTGGCTTAGAGGCTCCATCACCTTCTCGAAGATCCTAAGTGAGATGAGCAAGTGTGAGCCCAGATGAATGGGGGTGGGGGGAGGCTGCAGGGGACAGTCAGAGCAGGCCTCGGCCTGGGAGGAGAGGCTCTGCGAGGTGATGGGAGGTCAGAACAGACTCACCTTTCTGGAGACAGATGCTAGAATGAGTGACTTCCACAAAGCTCAGTGCATTTCTTTCTTTTTAAATTAATTATCTATGTTAAAATTATGTGTTTTATGTTGGTTGTATGGGCGTTTTACATATATCTGTGTCTGTGTACCCTGTGCATGCAGTGCTCAAGGACAGAGAGGGTGTTGGATTCCCAACAAGATATACCTTTGGGTTTCAAAGATAATGCGTTCTAAAAGGGTTTGCTAAGTGACTATTGTACGCTGGGCTCTATTGAAGACAAGGTGGTGAACACAGTTGATGTAACATGGCAGGTGGTGGAGAGTTAAGCATAATTAAGGATCCAGAAAGATTGCTCAGCATGAGGACCTGAGTTTCCGTGTTT
Organism: Cricetomys ansorgei; assembly: GCA_026225945.1. Classification (NCBI taxonomy): domain Eukaryota; kingdom Metazoa; phylum Chordata; class Mammalia; order Rodentia; family Nesomyidae; genus Cricetomys; species Cricetomys ansorgei. The sequence goes on from JAMJFZ010000182.1 coordinate 1,443,759, forward strand.
GGATCCCCTCACCCATGTAAAGCAGTGTAAGAGCACATATCTGTAACCCAGCATTGTTACACCCCTGGGGGGAGAGATGGAACTCACTCCAGCCAGCCTCGTTAATCTGTGAGCTCCAGGCCCAGTGATACAACCTGTCTCAAAAAATAAGATGATTGAGGGATAAATCCATCAGCCTCTACCCACCACACGCTCACCTGTGTGCACACGTGTGCATATGCACCGACACATACCTGCCATGCACAGACTAACTGGAAGAACTATGGAACAGGAGAAATAGGGTGCTCGGTGACACAGTGTCTTGGAAGCTGGGTTTTCTGGGAACCTGTTTGAGCTGGAGATCTGAAGCTCTTCAGACATGCAAGGCAACAGATATTTCCTGGGGATAGCTGTAAGATGTAGGTGCTCAAAACCAGTGCCTGTAATTGGGTATACTGGAGACTGTGGGGGAGATGCTGAGCCCTGAGGTCATAGGATCTGGCTGCTGGTTCTCCTGGCTACATCCTCCTGAAGGGGACATCCCTTGAGTGTCTGTGCAATGCAGACACCATCACTTGCGGTTGTACCTCAGGTCTCCTGGCTGCTCTCAGTAGGTTCCTTACCTTGCAACAGCTGTTGCCTGCTTGACTCTCTGATCCTTTTTTGTTTCTCAGCTGGAGACTCCCTTTGCCCCAATTTCCAGGGAGGCATCCCGCCTTCTCCGTTTCTGCCTCCCTAGCCTAGTCTACTTCCTTAAAGTCGAGCTCCGCCCTCTGCCCTCATGGCTGGCCTTTGTATCCATTGAGGCCTCTGTGTCTTTTCTTTTTTCTTTTTTTTTTTTTTCTCTGTACCTGGGGAACTCAGAACTCAGGCTGCTGGCTCTGGACACTGTTTCCTCTTGTTTAAGGTTCATTTCAGCAAACCTCACAGATTCCTTGTTCCCATCCTCTGACGCACGCCCGCCACCCAGTCTCCTATTTTTCTTTCCTTCTTCCCTGCCCTGGAGGAAGCAGGCTTTGGTCCTCCCTCGGTTCCCTTGTCCTCACGACTGTTCTCTGGCCTCCTCTTGGCAACCAGGCCCATCTGTTTTCTCTGTGACTTTTCCCAGGCGGCCAAGAGTTGCCAGAGACGAGTGCCTGTGTCGTTTGTCTGCAGCAGAGATCACAGGTTCAGCCAAGTCCAAGCCTCTAAGCTATGCCTCCGGAGTGTGAGCTTCTAACTGATGCCTGGGTGCCCCTTGGTTCCATTTCTGGTTCCTACCACAGACTCAAATCCTTATGAACTCTCTCTGGCAGTTGTTTGCCTGCAGAGAAGACTGATGCCATCTGTCCCAAATGCCTGCGTTTCTTGCTCCACGCCTCCACGCCCCCTTTTCTGTCTGTCCTTACCCCATCCTCAGGTGAAGGAGTCGGCCTGCTTCTGCGTCTTCCCTCTTTAGTCGTGTCCACAGTTCTTTTCCCGTTGCTTCCCGAGAACCACGGTCTCAGTTAGGGTTACTATTGCTGTGATGAAACACCATGAGCAAAAACAACTTGGGGAGGAAAGGGTTTATTTTGCTTAAACTTCCATATAACGGTTCATCATCAAAAGCAGTAAAGGCAAGAAATCACAGAGCGGGAACCAGGAGGCAAGAACTAAAGCAGAGGCCATGGAGGGGTGCTGCTTACTTGCTCACTCTCATGGCTCGCTCAGCCTGCTTTCTTAGAGAGCCCGGGATCACCAGCCCAGGGATAGCACCACCCTCAATGAACTGCCCCTCCCTCATTGATCACTAATTAAGAAAATACCATAAATCCAGATCTTATGGAAGTATTTTCCCAATCGAGGCTCTCCTCCTGTCCGATGTCTCTAGCTCGTGCCAAGGTGACATAAGACTAGCCAGTACAACTGACTCATTGTGAGCTTGACACACAAACACAAACCTTTCCTTTCTCATTTATCCCCAAGATGGAATGTTAATATTAATATCACAATACAAGGGGCTGGAGAGATGACTCAGAGGTTAAGAGCACTGACTGCTCTTCCAGAGGTCTTGAGTTCAATTCCCAGCAACCACATGGTGGCTCACAACCATCTATAACAAGGTTTGATGCCCTCTTCTGGCATGCAGAACACTCAATATAACACTCAAATAAATCTTGAAAGAAAGGAAGGAAAAGGAAGGAAGGGAGGGAGGGAGAGAGGGTGGGAGGGAGGGAAAGGAAAAGAAAGAAGAAAGATCCAAAATCTCTTTTAAAAGTTCAGAGTCTTGCAGATATAAGCTCCTATAAAAATCAAAATTAAGTTAAATACTTTCTGTAAAGGAGAAAAATCAGTGCAGTCACAATCTGAACAAAGCAAAACCAAGCCCCAACAGTGCAAATAACTCAACGTCTAATTATCTAGAATTCACTCACGATCTTCTGGGTTTCTCCAAGGGACTTGGCTCACTTCTCCAGGTCTGCCCTCTGCAGCACACACAGCTTGTTTTCTACGCTCTGGCTGGCTCTACTCCACTGCTGCTGTTGTTCTTGGTGATCATCCACATGGTACCAGCATCTCCAAAACTGCTGGGGTCCCTGCTGCAACTGGGCTGCACTTTCACCAGTAGCCTCTCCTGGCTTCCCTTCAGGGACTCCAGCCCTGCCACACAGTGCCAAGCCTCAGCTGTTCTCCGTGACCCCTTCACGCCTTTGAAACCAGCACCACCTGGGTGATGCTTACACTACCAAGTTCAGCTGCCAGCACAAGGTACAGCCTTGGCCATGTCTGGAACACAGCTTCTGTGTACTGACTCTCAGGAAACTTTCCAGAAGATTTCACCTCAACAACGCTGGTCTCTTAAGCACCACTATTGTCTCAGTTCCAGCTGACCAGCATCAGGTTTCCCAGCAAAGCAATGGTTTCACTTGAGGAATTCTGTATCTTGTTAATCACAGCTGATTCTTCAGCCCCAGCTAACTACAACTACAGATTCTTCACACTAAAAGCCTGCTGGAGACTTTGCTTCCCTCTGAAACTTCACAAGGCAGGCCTCCATTGTCTGAACATCTTTATAGTCCAAACTCCCACAGAACAGCTCATTCTCATCAATGTCTTTTCTAAGCCCAAAGTTCCAAAGTCCTTCAATAACCCTCCCCAAACGACGTGATCAGGTCTGTCACAGCAATACCCCACTATCCTGGTACCAACTTGTCTTAGTTAGGGTTTACTGTTGGTATGATGATGAAACACCATGACCAAAGCAACTTGGAGAGTTAAGGGTTTACTTCTCTTACACGCCCAAATAATAATAGTTCATTATCAAAAGCAGTGAGGGTGTGAACCTGGAGGCAGGAGCTGATGCAGAGGCCGTGGAGGGGTGCTGCTTACTGGCTTGCTCCCCACGGCTTGCTCAGCCTGCTTTCTTATAAGAGCAATGGTTCCCAGACTTCCTAATGCTGCTTTAATACAGCTCCTCATGTCGTGGTGACCCCCAAACATAAAATTGTTTTCATTATTACTTCATAACTATAATTTTGCTACTGTTACGAATCATGATGTCAATATCTGATAGGAAGATGGTCTTACGCGACCCTATGAAAGGGTTGCTTGACCGCCCCCCTCAAAGGGGTTGCAATTGAGAACCACTGTTAAAGAGCCTAGGAACACCAGCCCAGGGATGGCACTACCCATAGTGGGTTTTGTCCTTCCCCACTGAATTTAAAATACCTTGCAGTCAGATCTTACGGAGGCATTTTCTCAGTTGAGGCGGTCACCTCTCTGATGATTCTAGCTTGTGTCAGGTTGACATAAGACAAGCCAGCATAGCCATGATCAGAGTCTCTCTGTGCTCAGCATCCTCTGACCACCACAGCCTCTGACATCTTAGAGCCCTCACTTCACCCAAACTCACCAGTGTTCCGCCTTACGTGGATGGTGCTTTGCATTAGAAGATCTACAGTCCTGGAGCTGGAATCAGCTCTGGATCCTGTTTCTGGTTCTGACCCATCTGGTGGCCTGCAGATAGGCTGTCTTTTCTCTATAGGCCTCAGTTTCCTCATCTGTAAAGTAAAGTTGTGTCCTCAAACCTAAGAACTCTCAGTGCTCGTGGCCAGTGAATAGTCTGCAGATGCATCTGCCCCAGGGTCTCCTTCAGTTAGAAAGCTGTCATTTTTGCTTTCAGAACCAAGGGCCTGTTGGCCTGCTGGCATGTCCTCACCCCCAGGTGACCTCTCTCCAGCCGTTTAGCTTCCTGGAAAGCTTTGGATGGGACTCTGTTATGAAAACCTTGGCTGTGAAGCTCTGCTGACTTGGCTGGCAGGTATTCCCATCATTGTGCCCTGTCACCATGTAGCAGGAGAGACGTTCATGGCAGGACCCAGGTGTCCTGCCTAGACTAGACATCTGCAGATGTCTTGGCTCTGCTGGTCCTGAAGACCCTCTAGCCTCTTGCTCTACAGACATGAGAGGCTTCCTGTAAGGCAGATGTGGGATCCCCGTCTGCTCTCAAGTCCAAGGATGTAAGAAGTGTGCTGACGCCTCCAGGGCCTGCCCTTTTACCCCCATCTTTGCTTTTTCAACAGATGCTATCACAGACTGGTCCTGATGGTGCCAGCCTGCATCTCATCTGTGCCATGCCGTCAGGCCCTTCCCCACCCCCCTTTCTCACTCTGCTTAAACTTCTGCATGTCCCTCTAGATATCTCCACGGCCCCGCTCAGGGTTTATGAAGTGTGTCCTGTGCTCCCTGAATGTTTTTCCTCTATGTAAACCTTGGAGCTCATTTGCCTTCCCTGAAGCCTTTATTATGTGGCTTTGGGTTTTGTATTTGTAGATATAAGCAAATAGGGCTGGGGATGTAGCTCAGCAGTTAAGGACACTTTCTGCTCTTTCTTAGGACCTGGTTTTGGTCTTTGTGCCCACATGGTGGTGGCTCACAACCACCTGTAACTCCAGCTCTAGAGAATCCAAAGTCCTCTTCTGGTCTGTGCAGACAGCTCGTGTGGTACATGTAATATATGCTGGCACTCTCCTTGCACATAAGAGAAATTTATACTCGAAATTAAACTTAAATGTATCTTTCTGACTACACAAGAGGAAGACTTATGACTTCCTCTTCTTAACTCGGGGACAAGGCGTATACTGACTAGCAGCCATCGTAGGAGAGGAACATGTGGTGTCTTTTCATGTGATGGGAAGCGTGAGACCTTGGTGAATCATTTAGCAGCACAATTTAGGTTCCAGCTGAAGCCTTTCAATTTCAGGTATATGTTCCTGTGCTCTTGAGCCTCAGGTGCTCTTGTCTATAAAGTGTGTATGTATGTGTGGAATAATAATATATATAGGGCAGAACTCAGGAGTCTGGAGGAGAGAAGGTTTAGTCTTCTGGAATGTAGTTGTGGGTCTCTGGCTTAGTCTATTTATATTGCAGTAATGAAATACCTGATGCAGGATACCTTATAAAGGAAGCAAGTTTATTTATCTCACAGTCCGAAACACTGGAAGTCCAACATGGGGTGGCTATATCTGGATGGCTTCAGAGGGGGGGGTCATAATACATTGGAGAAGCAGAGAGGGAAGTGGTTGCATGCCACACAGAAGAGGCCATGTGTAGGAGGTGGTCTTGCTTTATTTATTACTACCCAGAATTGATCCAGTCCCCAGGATCCTAATCTGGTGAGGGTGGGACTCTGTGCCCTGATTTCTTTCCTCTAGGCTCCACCCCTTAAAGGTTCCACCTCCACACCGGGGACCAAGCTTCCAGCATGCAAGCCTTGGGAGCAAACCTTATCCAGACCGAAGCAACCTCTCCTCTCCAGCTTGGTAGGGTGGGGTGGGAGCACAGGCATTAAGGTGAGCTCACTGCAAAAGTGCAGCTCGTTGGAAGCCACAAACCTGCAATGCCTGTGGGAGAATGCTCAGCAGATTTCAACAGAGCCCTTTTGAGAGTCTGCCACGATGGTTGCTGAGTATTATTGATTTTTCACAGGGTCTGGGAGGTGATCAGATGCCATGGGAGGTATTTCTGGGAGGGAGGAAGTAACAGATGGGATACTGGGAAGGAATGATTCATTGGAGAGGGTTTATTGCCCCATATTCCAGGTTCCCCCAAATATTCATATCCCTACCAGCCCCTGACACAAGCACCCAAAAGCTGCTGGTGGCAGGGCTTTGGGCACAGTTCTGTGTACACCAAGCTTAGATCTGCAGCTCCTTGAAAAGAGCCAAGCCTGGTTTCCATGGTACCCTGCCCAGCCCTGAGGCAACTGTCAAATCCGGTTGGCATCACCTATTTTTAGCCATTGGAGCTGGGACCTCCTGTTTCCCTTTTCTGTGTCACAGAGGAAGGCCACCCAGGGACCCACTCTGCAGATCCGCACTTGGGATCCTCTTAGAACAAGGTTGGGAGCATGAGTTTACATATCAAAGCTTTCTGCAGTGAGCCAGGGCCTCTGGTCTGTGCCTCCCAGCCTTTCTGCTACCTAGACATGGTAGCTGCTATTGGCTGAGGTCTCACTCTGATCCAGGCATTAAACTAAAGGCTTGTATAACTTCTGCTCAGCATTCATCATCCATGTATTAAAGTGGCCACAAAGCAGACCTATTTTACAGGGGGATGAATATAAAGCTCAGAGAAATTAGAAACTTTGTAAATGATCAAGTAAGGACAAAGCCAGGATCCAGAGTTTGATCTTATTCCAAAGTCCAGCACTTTCCACTGGGCTATACAGACAGCAAATACACACATGTACACACACATACACACACACACACACACACACACACACACACACACACGGAAAAAGAACATTTACCAACCTTGACTAGGGATATTCCAAGGCCAAACTCTTTGGTTGCAGACATGAGCTAGACATTGTTCCTGTCTGATGTGTTCTGGTCAGAGAGACAGACAGACATTTCCCATGGAGTACAATGTGGTTAGTCCTCCAGCAGAGAGTGGCCAGGCTCACAGAGGAGAAAGTACCTGAGTGTTAGATAAAATAAGGAGGAATGTGTCGATAGAGTAGGAGAGGCGTTTCCAAGGAGAGGGTAGGCAGAGATTTAGGACAGGAATCGAATCGTAACAATAATCTTCACAGAAGGTACCTCCCTTCCCATCCAAGGGGCAGGTGTAGTATAGGACATGTGTGGCCCTGGGGTCTCCTTCACTGGCCCCTGCTCAGCCAGAATAGGGGACTTTTTTAATGGCAGTACATTTTGCAGCATGATATCCAGAAAAGATGATTTTGGTCCTTCCTTCAAGACAGGCCATGTGTTGTTTTCCCTCCATCCTTTATGGCTTTGAATCTGGCAGGTGAGAGTCAGGTCTGTGCAGTAGAATTAGCACACAGTTGTGTTGGCTGCTGGAGATACTGCAGCGCCCCTGGCTTCATGCTTCCCATGTCGTAGAAGGTCATTACATGCACCTGTGCCAACGCTACTGCGCCCCCAGCCAATTCAGATGTGACTGTAAGAAAAGGGGCCAGGCTGGGGCTGTAGCTCAGGGGTAAAGAACTTGTCCAATATCTCTAAGGCCTGGGTTTGAGCTCTAATACAACAAAAAGAAGAAAGAAATGGGTCATGTATACATGTGCTCTGTGGGTATCTCTGTAACGGTTGCAGAAAGTCAGACGGAACTTCATCCTTCTAGCCATTGAAATGGGTTGCTCCCACAGATATTAGGGACCAGCGCGTGGGAAGAAAAATGAAGAAGGGACAAGGTGGGGAGAGCTTACTCGCGGCCACACCCTAGAGGGTTGCAAAGCAGGAAAGGAACTGTGATCTTCTGCCTCCGTCTGTGGTAGAACAGAGAAGTGTCACGTGGACTGAGGAAGTACAACAGGCTTCTAGTATCCCAACCTTGCAGTAACGGACTGGTCACGTGGGCAGAGATCAGTGCTTAATGAAAAGCTGTTGGGGGGAGACGTAGGCTAATCTCCAAGAAACTTGAAGTCACCACTGTGAGATTTACGGACTCCATTCCTGATGAAGAGAAGGATGACCCCCTCTGTGTGTGGGTAGAGGTGGCGCTTAACACCAGTTTGGGTTGTGATGGGGCTTGAGTTGGAGTGAGTTTGAATCCCATCACAGGCTTTTACTCTTATCCTCGGTCGTGAGTCCGATGGGTGATGGGTAGGATGGTGAGTCCCAAGTGTTCTTTCCCTCCCTTCTCTCATCGTCCTGTGGATGTGATTTCCTCTTCGGAGCCCTTCCAGCTCCAATGTCAAGGCAAACTAGTTAGTCCTTGTAAGCCAAGGGAACTTGTAGGCACTAGGCCACGGGTCCCATCACTCCGACTTCGTGGCAGGGCACTGGATGAGTCCTATTACTCAGCCATCTTGGCAAAGGCTCAATGAACAGAGACTTTAAACTCTCTTTAGCCTCTGAGCTTCAGTGCTTCCCATGAGGACTCAGACCGTTAAATTCTACAGCCAGCCTATGCCGGTCATATTTCCGGAACTGATGCTCCAGTAGGACAGATGGGCTCTGCCAGGATCACATCCCACATCTCGATTTATGGAAAGGGCTTTGCCAGATGGACTAGGATGACATATTCAGACAAGAAATCACCTCGCTAACACCCGTTAGAGTTGAGTTCAGTGCCTTGCCATCTGAACTCAGAAGCACTTCGGGCTGCCTGCGGCGACTGGTTTAATAGTCTGTGGATGGAGCTAAGGGGCTGTCTGCCTTGGCCCTCACCAAGACACAGGTGAACAGGCCAGACAGGTCTTGCAGTTGCTGGATACAGCCCTCGGAGTTGCACATGGGATACAGTTTTCTAAATGCCAGCTCTGGCTTTCCTTGCCCTGGTATTCAAGTCACGGGGTGGGGGATTCTTGTGGGATGCAGTACCAGCAACCAGTATCTGCTAAGCCTTTGCAGCTGTGAAGAAGGCCAGACCATTTTGCGCTTGTTGGACATAAGATAAAGCTTTATCATCTCTGTTTCAAGATCATGAATAGGTTTCTTATCACTTCTGATGGAGCCACCGACCCCTGTTCCGAAAACTCCCATGGGCAAAGAAGCTTTAGAATAATGATGTCTTTTGACTCCTTTCTCAGCTTCAAAAGCCCCAGATATTTCATGACCTCATGTCAAGATACATTGGCAAGATACTCTGTCTTTAGATATAAATGATGGAGCCCCCCATGAAGATAAAGTGAGCCCCATTAGCAGTGTGGCCCTAGGGCAGAGCTGGCTGCTGCCCGCAAGAGCATCTGGCAACCATCTGCCCTTATGTTAGCCCCAGCTGTGGACATTTGGCCATTTCACCTCATGAACTGGCCCATAAACCTTGGAATTGCTTGAGGTTTTATAGAACTCACAGATAGCTATGGACATTTTAAGATCCACAGGGTATTCTTCCTATAGAGGAAGATACGGAAGACTAAGTAGTAAGTATCAAACGGGCACACTAGGCATATCCATGAAACTGATGTTTGGCAAATGTGGCTGATGGGTCTTGTGTGACTCCTGGGTATCAACTTCTTTAATTTAGTTCTTCCAACACTGTGATGTGCAGTCAGAGTTGAAACTTGGGCCAAGAAAGCCACACAAGTTGGACTTGGATGGAGATGAGAGTTTAACAGTAGAGGGGGAGGGAAGGGGAGTTTGAACTTGATCTATTCAGGATAATGAGAAGGAGACCCGAGAGAGGAAGGAAGGGCATGGTTCCTTTAAGCTGTAGGTGTCTGGAGCTGCCCAGGCTAGAAGACTGGCTGCAGGAGAATTCGCTGTGCCTGGGAATGGTGAATTCATTTAAGTACAGGTTTGGTCATAGACACTAGCATGATATTTGGCAGGAGCCTAAATATGCTTCTATCCTCTCTGTCTGTCCTTCCCAGAATGAGAATGAGATTGGGGTTTTTTAGCATAGTTAAGGGTCCTGTGAGGTCTAAGTCTTGTTCTGCAAATTCCTAATCAAACTTGCCCAGCACTGAGCTAAGGTTGTAGCATAGGTGTTAGCCTGATTACCTAGGATACAGGAAGCTCTCAGGTGGGTGCTCCCCAACACAGTCTGGGGGTGGTCCCTACCTGCATTCCCAGTACTCAGGTGGTGGAAGTAAGATGATCAGAAGTTCATGGTTATCCTAGGCTACGTAGAGAGTTTGGGGCCAGCCTGGGGTACATGAGAAAATAAAACAAACATGCCTATTAAGCAAACAGTGAATAAATACAGAAATGACAAAAGACTGTTCAGAAAAGTAAAAAGAAAATGACATTCACACCCCTACCACTCCTGCCCTCCCCACACCCCACCCCTGAAAAAAAAAATCCCCTACAAATCTTTCTGGACATATCTTGATAGAAAACAATGATTTTCTATAAACAGGATGCTATATGATTTTTATTTTATACCTTAACACTGTGCTGTGGACCTCCTGTCATATCAGTAAATACCGGTCTGCATCCTTTTAAAGTGGCGTCGCATTATACAGACGAGCAGTTTTTGAATCCGTCTTTGTTGATGGACATTCAGGTCATTGTCAATTCAAAGCCGTCAACAATGAGATGTCCACCCCAGCCATGTGTCTTTGAGATAGGCGTCCTGCTGTTGTAATCTGCTTTTATTACCTAGCCTAGGCAATGTGGAGATGACAAAGGCCCACAGCCTCCCTCCCTTAGCGTGGCTCGGACGCCTATTGTATTCTAATTCATCTGTTCTGTGCTTTTTTGTGTTCCCACATCCCCCTCCTCCCACACGGTCCTCCCTGGCTTTGTGGTTAGGTGTGGAGTACACGGTGCTCAGTCAGCCCCGCCTTTTCTCATTAGTAACATGTGCACAGTGTAGATTGCTTCTGCAAGTCCCTGGTAGTCAGCAGAATTAGCCTCTGGTTCAGAATAGCTGGAGAGAAACCTACTTTGCCTGTTTCATTTTAATTCTTTCTGTAACAGCGAAGTTCCATTGTGCATTGAGTTTACTTACAGTGACGGTGAACATGTCTAACGACCCCTTTTTTCAAAAAACAGTTCACACGTTGGCCTTAATGGTTTCTTTTCCAGAGGATTTCAATTCCCAACACCCACATCTGCTCACAACCATCTGTAACCTCAATTCCAGGGGATCCTCTGCCCTCGTCCAGCCTCCGTGGGGACCAGGCACACACATGGTACACAGACTTACTTCCAAACGGAATGCCCATACACAGAAAGTAAACGTTTTCGGGTCCTACTTAGTACTTCTCAATCTAATACGAACATGCTGAGTTCCACATCTGGAGCCTCCCACGGGAAGCACAGAAGCCGTCAGCCGCATGGTCTCTCAGTGTAGACAGCCCTTGACTCACAAAAGCTCAACTTGGACGATCCAGAAATGATAAGCATTCAGTGGAGAGCACACTTCAGATTGCGATTCTTGACCTTTCCTGGGTTGTTGATTATTAGTGCTGAGGTCTTGAGATCCCAGGCACAACCACGCAATCCCAGGGACAGAGGGCTAACACTGCTTGATCTGCTGTGAGGCAGAGCAGGGTCCATAGGCCAGGGGGATTAAATGCATCTTTAATTCACAATGGTTTTTGTTTAAGGATGGATTCGTCTAGATGTTATATTCCTGTGATGTTTTCATATGTGCTTTCTGTAGAAGTTAGGCTACTGAGCATATGTCAACAAGTTTGACATAAATGTTTATATGAGGGAAATGGCTTTGTAACCTCCTTAGGCAGATCAGACTGAAGTAGCTTTTCTGGTAAATATGAGGAACAGTTGAAATACCCTCCCTGGCAGAGCTGAACCATCTGCCTCTTTTTCTATCAGTAGTCGGAGTCCAGGGCTGTAAAAGAGTAAAGGGCATTCAGGAACTCTGTTGTCCTGGTTTTCGAGTTGAGGGTATCAGAACCACAAAGGCTGGTGTGTAATCAGAACCTAGCATGAGAGTTTGTCCTTTCTGCTGTATTAGTGGAGACCTGGAGTTACCCGGGGAATGGGGAGATCTGTCAGCAACTCAGAATTTTTAGAAGGGACTTTACAGATCAGTTTTTTAGGGGTCTTAAGGGCTTCCTGACACCTTTTTAAAAGCTTAGGGAAACTAGCTATAAGAAAAATGTGTGGTACATGTGTGTATTCGTGTATGTGGGCACACATATGGAGGGTTGATATTGCTTTGCCACCTCATTTGATCAGGCAGGGTCTCTTAATTAAACCCAGAGCTCAGTGAAACTGCAACCTTACCAGCTTAGTCTGGGAATCCTGCCTCTGCCTTCCTAGACTGGAATAATAGGCAACCACTGCACCTGCCTGGCTTTTATGAAGGTTCTGAGAATCCAAACTCTGGTCCCTAGAACAACCATTTTAAGTGCTTATTTATTTTTATTTTATGTGTAAGAGTATTTTGCATGAATATATGTCTAGCACCACATGAGTGCAGTGCCTACAGAGGTCAGAAGAAGGTGTTGTATCCCCTGGAATTGGAGATACAGATGGTTGTGAGCTACCATGTAGGTGGTGGGAATTGAACCTAGGTCCTTAGGAAGAGTAGCCCATGTTCTTAACCATGAGTCATTTCTTCAGCCTCACCGCAGCAAGAACTAACCACTTAGCCATCTCCCCAACCTAAGCAAAGACTTTTTTAAAAAAAGATGTATTTATTTCAGTTTGATAGGTATTGAGTGTTTGCCTGCATGTATGTGTGTGGGCACCACATGCCATGTGTGCCGGGTGCCTAAGGGGGCCAGAAGAGGGCTCCAGATCTCACCCAGAAACTGGTGCTGCCCTATGGGTGCTGAGAACTGAACCTGGGTTCTCTGCAAGAACAACCAATGTTCCTAACTGCTGAGCTACCTTTCCATCCTGAGTAAAAACAATTTTAATACCATACTTAGCAGTTTGCAAATCTTCAGTGAGGACTCAAAATCTGACTCAGTGTCAGGTCTCTGTGGGTAGAATCACCCAGGTTTGTAGAAGAGGGGAACTCTAGGGGCGCACACTTGGTTCCTAAAGAAACATTTTCTTTCTTTCAGCACTGGCTGGATCATTCAAAACCAATAAAGAAACAGATGAAAGGTAAGATCGTCTACTTGTGTCTTCTTTTTTTTTTTAACCTGTCAGTAAACTCATTGTCAAGATTTTTGAGGTCTTTTGATTTGTGACTAGATCTGATTTAAATGGATGATTTTTTTTTAACCCCCTTTAAACTGGCCAAAGAGCAGAGCTTTAAAATCGAATGAGTGTTCTGGGTGGATATTAAATCCCACCTGTGTGCTCATTTCATATCAGACACCCTGCTGGTGAGAACTGACTAATGTACTATTCAGAACCCTGACACCTGCTTTACTCACTTCCAAGTAAGTTTCTAAGCAGGTTCAGAACCAGAGAGTAGGAAGCAGGAAGGCTCCAGCTCATTCCTGGTAGGCGTGGTCACCATCTTTCTCTGATGCTGTTTACACTAAGATTATCTGAATATTACATTCCTTTAAAAACACCTTATGTTTTTACTGTGTTCTTGCACGGAAGGACACTGCTCTTTGTGCATCACCGCCACTTGCCTCCTCCGGCCCACTTTGTACTTTGTAAAACATGGGTGCCAGTTCGAAGCAATCCCAGCATCAGAGATAAAAGTGAGAGAAACGCCAGCTCTCTGTAACCCACCCAGGCGCTCAGGCTCTTCTGCCAGAATGAAGTTCCCAGCTAAACCATTCCAGGCAACTTAAAGCTTGCTTCTGTCTCTCAAACTCCAGATGAACTTGCCGTCACTGTGACGCGTTTCCTTTTGTCTGGTTTACGGTCTTCACACTTGGGGGAAATATCTTTACTTTTCTGTCTCCAAATGTTTAGTTGGACCTGCCTATGCTTTGCACTTTCGAGTCAAATACTATTCTTCAGAACCAAACAACCTTCGAGAGGAATTCACAAGGTAGGATATTGCACGGCGAATTCTGTTCACTAGCCCCCACCTCAACCCATTCTGATGGAGGGGGGATCTTCTCAGTTGGGGGGATCTTCTCAGTTGGGGGGGCTTGCTTCCTTTTTAGTCCTTTGTATTTCTATGCCAAAGTAACAAGCACTTTTCCTAGTTTTCTCTACCCTGTTGAAAACAGTGTGCTTAGCTCGATATTTTTCATAGGAATCAAATTAAATGTATTTTCTTGGACCTTGGGCAAATGGTGGGTTCCTCTATGGTATTTTGTCTTTGTCTCCATTACCAAAAACAAAAGCAAATATTGAGAGGTTTCTTAGTCGGGGATTGCTTTTTCTTTTTCTTTCTTTTTTTTTTTTTTTTTTTTTTTTTTCTTTTTTTAAGGTGTCGCAGGATATTCTGATTGTTCCAGTAGAAGGAACCCCTCACTCACACGAGTGAGTGTCAACACAGATTTTGTTAGGCGCCTCTTGCGTCTCTCGCCCCAGGGGATAGTTTTACGTTGTGCGTGCCTGTGTTTATCTCTTGAATTTCAGCACAATACAGAAGAAAAAGAGAATGTAAATAGGGTTACAGTGAGGCACTTCCCCTCCGTTCACGGGATGCTTTATCGAGTTCTCTATGTCCCCAGAGTGTCCTGGTCACTGGTTCCCGGTGTGATGCATTGTGGTAGTGAGATGTACATTGATGGGTGGTCTGCGTTGGTGGTCAGCAACTTGAAGAGGACCACCCAAGTGACATTTGAAAGGTGGACCAGTTATCACTAGTGCCCACAACAAGGGCCTTCAGGGCTTCTTCTGTTGAGTTCCCCCTACAAGAATCAGAGCTTTTGACCACATGGGAACCATGTTGTAGTTGGTGGTGGGAAGTAGGAACTTTCCGGAATAAGGTAGAACCTTCAGCCTCCCTGCCCACTTTGATTTCTGGGTCATCCAAAGTCTCCTATAGCCATTCTACAGAAAGGAGCTGCCCACATGGCTTCCAAGGTCCAACTCCTTAAGCAACTTCAGTATTTCCCTTTGGAGGTCTTAACTATGAAACATGTTGTCCCTAGCTGTCACCAAAGCTGATCATTCTTAAACCAGTTGTGTGACTAAGAAACTGCTGGGAAGCTTTTGAACAAATGGAATTCCTGGGGACCACTCTTGTATGTAGGATTCTGACTCTGTAGGAATGGAGTATGTGGGAAGCTTTGGCTGGTCCAAGGCTCTGCGAAGGGTTCTGGTGCCCACATCTTCCTGGTAACAAAAGACTTTTACTTAAGACCAAGACATTTACTTTTTACCTCTGTAAGCCCTGCTTATGTTTTTTACTATCTTCCTCCTGGTTTCTTATCATCCCTGTAATTAATTATATGTAGTGGAATTCTAGGAGCGTGTGTGTGTGTGTGTGTGTGTGTGTGTGTGTGTGTTAAAATGCACCAGGAAGAAAAAACCTCAAGTCTAGCCAACTCTGCATTCAGCTACAGACTTTTTGAGAGAGTTCTGGAATCTGCTAGGTGTAGCTGGCTAGGCGCCAGTACCAATGGTCTGCCCTGCCCATTTTCTTGGATACACTGCATGCCTGTGTGCAGAGTTCTGCGTGCCTGTTTGGCTAGCTTCTGCACCGAAGCCATCCTGTAAGTTACATCAGACCGCTTGGTGTTCCATCTGTGCTCCATTCTACAAGTATCTTGCAAACTGCCCCCATGCATTTCTCTGCCCAATGAAGCCTGAGATGCCTTCCCACAGGCTCGGGAGGAGGTGCTTCCCCCCCACCACCACCATTTGCTCTCTACCCCCTTTTGACAGTGCAGAATGCCAGGGCATGTGCAGGGGGGTGTTGTGATGGGAGGCTGGGATTGGAGGCGGCTGGGAAAGGAAAGGGTTCCCCTCTGTTGACTTTTGTGTATGTTTGTCAGGTACCTGTTTGTTTTACAACTCAGGCATGACATTCTTTCTGGAAAGTAAGTATGCTTTTGTTCTAACTCTTAACCCAGCATAGAGTATAGTATACCTTAATAATTCACTGTTTTAACTCTTTCACCCTTTACCAAATTCAAAAAAATAAAATAAAAGTACACCAGGTCTTGTAAAATGAGTCAGATACTTGCACCGCTGTCATTTCTGTCCTGTTTTAAAATTCTTTCTATATGGCTTGGAGCATTTCCAAGAGCGTTGAGTGTCTTGAATGATGTGTATTTGGGAACCACTTTCTCCCTGTCACATCACTGCCCCATCCATACTGGCTTCTGTCATATTTGCAAGTAACACACGTTGTCAGCATGTATACACGTACAAGCATTTGTGCGGTTAAAAATGTCTCATCGCTGTCACACTGAACCACAGTGTAAAGAGGCCATTTGTGACCCTGCTAGAAAGAACTATAGACTTCTCATCTCATCTCCTTTCCCTTCTTAAACATGTTTTTTAAACTCAAGATATTGGACTTAGAGTGATTTTGAAGCACAAGACACATAATCACTCAAGTGCTGGGTTCCGAGGGTGCGTTAATAGAGAAGGCTGACAAAATGGCTCAGCGGGTAAAGGCTCTTGCACCCAAGCCCAGTGACCCATGTCTGATCATCAGGGCCTGAAAGTTGTCCTCTGACCTTCGTATATGTGGTGTGGCAGGTGCATGCCCCACACTCCATCCCAACATCCCAACATCTACACACACACACACACAAAATCTGTCTGTTCACCTGTCTATCTGAATAAATAAATATAAAGAAGGTTTTGAAAAATTACCTTTTATCATTTTCAGCAAGCTATTAAATAGTTTCTATTACATAAAAAATTAAGACTACATTAAGACTAAGAAGTAATACCGATGTTACCAGCAGGAAGATATTCTGATTTTCAGTGTAATCTGAAGGAAATGTAATGGGTAATTTCTGCCAGTTGTGCTGGCCCATGCTTCTAATCCCAGATCTGAGGAATCAGAGGCAGGCGGATCTCTGTGACTCTGAGACCAGTCTAGTCTACCTAGTGAGTTCCAGGACAGCCAAAGCTACATAATGAGATTCTGTCTCAAACAAAACAAACAACAACAACAAAAAAAAAACAAATATAAATCAATTGTATAAATAAAAAGATCTTAAATTAAAATGTAATTTCCAAGTTTGCAAATTCTTAATAGAAAATACATTCTAAAAATTTTCAGTGGTGGATAGGCAACAGGGCGAGTACGCTGTACAGTGTATACATTGGCCTTACTCAGCCGTGCAATACGGTTTTTGGTTGGTGCGTGTGCTGAGTATGTGTGTCTTTTCATCTCTGTCCATTCTGTGCTCATCATACTAACGGCCTCAGAACTGTAGCACTTGTCTTCAGTTTGGGAAAACACGGATGGCGGTCCTTCACGCGTCTAGTGCTTTGCGGTTTGTCTCCACTCCTACCCAACATGTCTTCTAACCGAAACGGCGTTCTGAGGCCAGCCCTGCCTCCTATCAGCTGGAAGACCTTTGGCGAGATGCTGAAGGCTCAGTTTCTCATCTGGAAAATGAGAGATGGGGTGAGGGGCACTGGCTACTCCCATCCCGAGAGTTCACAGACAGCATGATGACTTGACTGTATAATACATCTGAAAGGCCTCGGGAACTGTGGAGTGCCGCGCCGATGGCCGGTGGCCGGCATTACTGTTTTCCTAACTTCAGAATTTGAAGTATGAGTGTAGCCACTGTATTTTCAACAATACTCTTGTGTGGCTCTGCCTCAGTTGGACCTGTGAGAATGCTGAGCAGATGCAGTGGTCCCGGAAATAGTACAGAAGGCGTTGTTGTGTTTAGTTTTACCACCATGAGCTTGTTTCAAGGAAGATTGAAGGCAGCTTGAAAAGACACGGACTGTATCGAGAGAAAATAAATTTATGATAATAAGACAAAGGAAAGGCATCCCAACCTCTTCCCAAATTCAGTGGAAGCGTCTGCATGGTTGATAGACTGTGCACTTGGCTAGTTCTGTCGTGTGTTGAGAACTGCCCTGGGAAATTTGTAGTGTATGTTAGTTTGTGTTCTTTATCCTAGACACCAAAATACAAAGACTATCAGAGTATTCAGAATCCCCACGTGTACACTGCTTGCCTTTTTAAAAGACAGGTTTTACTGACATTTGTTATGTGGTTCTGAGGGTAGAGCTTCCTATTTAGTGTTAATTTCTTTTCTCTTTTTCTTTTCCCAAGACTGAAGTGCCCCTATGAAACAGCCGTGGAATTAGCTGCTCTCTGTCTGCAAGGTACATGCATCTTTAGCAACAATTAGCATCCTAAAGTTATTGCTTTTATTTCAGTAAGTGAGAATCTCTGTATGCCAGGCCCAGCATCCTGCTTTCTCCCAGGATGTAAAGGAATATGATCTCTGTCCTCAGGAGCTTGCAGTATGGTGAGGAAATCTCATAAGAGTGTAGGGCAGTATTTCTAGCAACAGAGATACACAGGAGGCTTGGAGAGGGAAGGCCATGGCGGCAGGGGGGTGAGGGTAGGGGTGGGATTGTGGAGAGGAAGGAGACTTGGAGAACCAAGGCAAAAAGTACAAAGAAGAGCAGAGATGCAGCTCCTGCCTGGTATGCACAAGGCCCTGGTTCCATCTCTAGTGCTCCAAGTGTGGGGGCTTGTACAATAAAGGGCTGATACAGACATAACCCAGTAGAGTTTCCGCCCCAGCACCACATAAAACTAGATGCAGCGGTGCACATCAGTAATCCCAGACTCACGAGGTGGTAGTAGCTGAATCAGGAGTTCAAGGTCATCCTTAACTAGATACAGGTTTGAGGCCAGCCTGGGCTATGCAAGACCCAGTCTGAGGAAAAAAAAAAAAAAAAATTAAGCAAGCAAACAGCCATCAAGGAAAGTCACAGAGACAGTAATTGTGTAATCACAGTGTGAAGTCCATGAAACTGGATTGGCGAACACCCTCTGGCCCCACGTAAAGAATACGAGCACCTTCATGGGGTCTGGGGCAATTCTTCACACGTTCTTGAGGAGGCAGGCCTAGGTGGTGTGTATTTTGGAAGGGCCACACTGACTGTGTGGAAAGAAGGGATTGGAGTGGGGCCAACACTGGGACTGGGATGGGGTGAGCGCTGTTAACCGTAGCAGGGTTAGTAAGAAACTGAGCAGGGCGGTGGGTGTGCTCACACCGGAGGCAGACACGGTAGTGCCTGCCGGGAGCTGGATTCTCCAATGAGCCTCAGTGTGAGGAAGGAGCTGGCAATGACTCAGGCTGCAGCCAAGGGAAAGTGGTGGCAGCAGTGAGTGATCAGAGGAAAAGGAGGCTTCTGGGGGGGGTAAGTATGTGTGGGCGTTGGCCAAGAGATGCTGAAGTCACCAGCATGCACATGGGAACTGGATGGCAGGAGGTCTGTCTGCTGCAGGACCGTCTGGATTGACTGTTCATCTGTGGGAGGCGCTGGTGAACCTTTGTTTAAAATTCATGAGAAACGCCAGCTTTAGTCTCCAGCACTAATTAAGAGAACGGGATTTCATTAGTATGTTTTTGGATTCTGACGTGTGACGTATTCACTCGCTGTAATTGTGAACACCGTGATAAGATTTGGCTTTTACTGTTGTGTTTTCTAATTGCAGTTGTTTTTGTGGGTTTTTTAAATATGTTTATTTATCTCTGTGCGTTTCTGTGTACGCGCGTGTTAGTCTTTGGAGAGTGGCTTCTCTCCTTTTTTCTGTGGGTTCTAGAGACCCAGCTTGGGTTGTCAGGCTTCGTGACAAGTGCCTTGACCTGATGAGCCGTCTTACCAGCTCGTAGCTTACTAAGTTAAGAAAAGCTGATCTGAGAAGTGTCACAAGGTCACATCACACTGAGTGCAGAGTCTGGGTAGGGCAGCTCAGCAGTCAAGCTGTGGTCAAAGAAAGGAAGTTACGTCCCAGCCTGCTACCCTACATCTTCTGTGAATGAGCTTTGATTTCTTTTTTTTTAAAGAAATGTAATTCAGATTAGAATAATACGGAAATTCCTGTGTCGTTTCTTAGTATTTTTGTTACATTTTAATTCAGTGGGGGTGGGGGGTGTGTCCGTGCACACATGCCTGCACAGAGATCAGAGGACGGTTTGCAGGAGTCAGTTCTCTTCTTCCACTGTGTAGGTCATGGGATTCGAACTCAGGTCGTCAGGCTTGACGGCAAACACCTTTACCTGCTGAACCACCTTACTGGTCCGCCTTTACTGTTCTTAAGTCACTGTACGTTGTCACATGTATACATTTAAAGATGGTTTGTTGATAATGGGCACATTCCCATTCCTGAACACTTCTAGTCCTCAGTCACCTCTTGACAGATGCTCAGTAAGTGCAGAATGAATAGAGGAATGAGCTTGGAGAGAGCCTCAGAGCGGTTCGAAAGCGCTGGCGGTAGTCGTGAGAGCAGTGCTATCCAGAGCTGGCTGTGTCAGACGCAGAGCTACATGCTTCCTATCCCTGTGTGGTCTGATGCAGGGGGCCTCCTGCGAGTGCTGTAGTGTGGGCGGAGCTGGGGACATGGCAGTGTTGGCCAGATGCACGTTTTACCATCACAGACAGGAGCCTTCATCTACACTGGCTCTGAGCTGCAGGAGGCTTAGGCAGGCTTGGCAGTCCCTGAGGATCTGTCAGGGTGCTGCTAATGAAAGGAAAGCATCCAAGCATCCGAGTCAGGCCTGGGGTCATTAATCACGGAAGACGGTTCCTCCCGAGGCTGTTGGCAGTGTTCCAAGCTTGTCCTCGCTGCCCTCTGTGGTCCAGCTGTTGTGAGACTGTAAAAACAGCTCAGATAAGAGTAAAATTAGCCGTCTGTGAGCCTTTCCTGGAGAAACTACCCATATCTGAGGTGTAATTTAAGGCACAGTCATTATGTCAGGTACAAAGAAATACTTGGAAGACTGAGGGACACACATGGGGAAGCCATGTCATGTTGTCATTCCGTTTCCGGTGCTCTTACCTGCTTTCCTCTGTAGCCCAACCAGGACACCCCTTTACACACACACACACACACACACACACATGCACATACACACACTCGCTCACCCATACATGTGCGAACGTGAGCGAGCATGTGCACACACGCGCACACACGTACCATGCACATACACATACGCACGCACGTACAGGCACATACACACACGCGTGCACTCAAACACACTCTCCTGTGGATGCGAAGGTGTGCATCCGTGCACACACCGGTGATCACTAGCTTTGCGCTGTTGGTGAGAATAAAACCAAAGGGCAGAGCTTCCTCTGGCGGTTGAGCCTTCAAGGCTCGTCTTGGTGTTCTTGAATTAATAGCGCCACCTGAGTTGAGGTGCTGGGGGCCTTCTGTGGAGGACGTGCTCTTTGGGGAGTACGTTTGTGGTAGATTTGAAAATTGATCCACGAGAAAGGGGAAAAGGAAAGGGAGAAAGGAATGTGAGATCATCTGTCGCATAACACAGTGTCACTAGTCACAGTTCCCATGTGTCCGGTAGAGATCACAGACCTAGGGCAGCTCAGGGATTTGCCCAGGGACACACAGATAGCTACGTTAGGGTTGGGGTTCAGTCTCCCTTACATCTGAGCCATTTCCTTCACCTTTTACAGCCTTCATGGAGCCAGAGCCTGGCTGCAAAATTGGGAGATTCTTGGAGTGCCAAGCTTTTCAGCATGTTCTTGGAAGGCAGAGCGCTGTCCCAGGTGCTGCTCAGGCCTGTGTTAGTATGGCAGACTGGAAGGGGCGCAACCCTCTTTCTCAGGGTGTCTTTGGCGTACTTCATCCTACCTAATTTGGACACCAGAAAACACAGGGTCCTCTTGAGTTGTGTTTGCCTATGGGTCCATGGGATACACAGGAAGCTCAGGGCTTGCCAGGACCTCACTCTGCAGTGACCTCTTAGACTGAGGTTGGTGATGGCCTCCAACTTGGGGAACCCAGTCACCCCCTTTCTGGCTATACATTGTTTCTAGAACAGAATTGCATGTGTGTGCTCTTGCCCAGGGTAAAAGTCTACTGCATGCCCTGACCCAGACCCCTCTGTATCTTGTTCTGAGGGATGTGAAGGGTAGCATTCAAATAAAGAGGTATTTGCCAGGTCCCCTCTGTGTCAGGCATGGTCTCATAAAGGCATGGTCTCCTTGAGTTTGGTTTTATTGCTTTCTCTGCATGGACAAGAACTGTTTTGTTAGTGTTTTGAGACTGGGTCTCACCCAGACCTTGACAGTGAGATCCTCCTACCAATAGCCTGTCTCATTGCTGGGATTTCAGGATGTGACACACCACACTGGTGACAAGAACATCTTTCCTATCCGTTCTGCAAGTCAGACGGAGTCCCTGTCCTGAAAGTTGGGCTATGGGACTTTGGTCCTCAGAAGCCGCATGTTGGACGTGCATGTCCAATGGGGTGATGAGGTATTGAATGTTTAGTGAGCTCCTGCTTCCCTGCGGGTTCCTGGGCATGTGTGGCTCCATCCACTGGTAGATTTGATGTCTGACACATCAGTTCTAGGGTTTTCACCCATTCCCAGGCTAGCTATGTCAGCATCACATAGGAACTTGTTAGAAGTGCAAGTTCAATGGCCTGGGGATGTAACCCAGTTGTTAGAATTCTTGCCTAGTGTGCATGGAGCCCCGAGTTTCAGCCCCAGCATCACATAAAACCAGGCGCTGTGGTACACTCAAGAGGTGAAGGTCGCCCACAGTTCCGTTCAGTTCTGGGCCTGGGTCTATGTCAAGATCCACAGCACTGTGTGTGGAGCCCAGTGGTGTTATGTTTCATTGAGCCCACCAAAAGAGTCTTTTGTACTCCAAGTTCAAAAACAACCGCTGTGGATCAGTGCTTTGCCAAGGAAGGTGTGCCAGTGCCAGAGGGTCTCGTGAAATGGCAGGCAGTGACTGGGCTGCCCCTAGACGGGCATGCAAGTCTGCATGGCGATCCAGCCCCTAGGGGGCATCTACACTTGCTAGCCTGAAGCCCACACTTAGGTAACCGGGTTATAGAGGAAACAGTCTGAGGTCTGCAGGGGTGGCATGGGGAAAATGGAGTTTCTCATTTACGGTCCCAGAGTGGTAGAGCTACTGTGTGTTTGGGCCCTCCGTTTTGCAGTTTGGCCAGAGCAAGAACCATACAGCCCACGTCGGGCTTTCTGCCGGGAAGGTTCTTGTTGCTTTCCTCTTTTGCGCAGCCCTCTCCCTTCTCCCCTGCTCTGTTCTGCCTGACTTGCCGAAGTTGCTCCTGCAGCCTGCTCGCCTTCCCTCCCTGCACGCTCCCTTATCCCTCAGATTCTGCACGCACTGAATTCTCCATCCATCCTTCCCAACCCTGCCAACACTAAAGCGCTGCTCTGACCTATGCTTAACGAGAGCCCTGTGCAGAGAAGATGCTCCCTGGCAGGTCCGCACTGCCTGCAATCGCCTTTTATTGCAAATTCCCACTTCTTGGGGAAATGTGAGCCAGGCCTCCCTAGACGGGAGACACAGTCAGGAGAAGACGGTAATGACTGAGATGATGGTGTACTTCCCTATGGGGAGGTGTTGGAATGATTCCCAGGGATTCTGAGGGAACCTGATAATGAGAGGGACTCTACACCAGGGGCACCTGTACTTTCTGATCAGACAGAATGCCTTTGGATTCAGTTGCAGCAATAACCCAAAGTATGCAATATCTCCTGTTTTTCTCCCTTTTATGAACTGCGCAGCGGAGCTGGGGGAGTGCGAGCTCCCGGAACACACGCCGGAGCTTGTGTCTGAGTTTCGGTTCATCCCAAATCAGACAGAAGCCATGGAATTCGATATCTTCCAGAGATGGAAAGAGTACAGGTACCTTAGTGCACCCCTCTGTGTCTGAGCCGCTTCTTATTTCGTCCTATGAGTTTGTCAGACCCTTCTGACAAACTATGGTATGACCTCCCGCAGCACGGTGTGCCCTCTGCCTCTCACAGAAGTGCTCAGTTAATGACCTGAAAGCCAGTGATCCAGATTGTAGCCTCTCTCCTGTGCCCCGTACCCGCAAAGGCCCGCATGCCACCTCTCTCCTGAGAGGCGTGCAGAGGTCAGGCCTGCTCTTTTCTGTCTCCAAAACACACAGCTTCTGTTTGATTTGGTTGCTGCTTGCTGGTGACACCCCAGGTGTGGATAATGAAGAGACGCTCACGAGATCCTCTCCACCCTGAACAGAACCTTCTAGAGCAAACTTAAGAGATACAGGTGGAGCATCCCTGAATCTAAAATGTGAAACTTTGGAACACCAGCCTGGTGGCGCATTTGAAAAGTCCACACCTGGTTTCATGGGGCAAGCTGAAGTCAAATCATAGGAAGAACTTTTCAGCATGTATGAAATCACCTCTAGGACCGTCCAGTTACACGTACCGGGTGAAGGAGACATGAGTGACTTTTGTGTTCAGAGTTGGCTCTCACCCTCCAGAGCATCTCATTGTCTTCACACTAGTATTTGAAACCTGAAAAAGGAAAAAAGAAAAAAAAAAAAAAAGAGAGAGGACCATAGATACTTTTGGTCTCACACACATTCTGAGTCAGGTGTACTTGGCCTGTCAACCTACGGTGAAAGGGCGTTCACCATTGAGACCGTGTGACATACAGTATTGTATGTCCAGAAGTGTGCTCATTACACTAAGAGCAAACATGCCCTTTATGTCTTCATCTCCCTGCTGCTACCACCCAAATCTAACTGTTTTTGTTTTTGTTTTGCCTGGACTGATAAGGCATCCCAGTGATACACACACACACACACACACACACACACACACACACACACACACACACACACACACACACACACACACACACACACACCACACACACACACACTCCACACACACACACACACACACACACAAACATCACACATCACATACACACCACACACACACACACACACACACACACACACATCACATACACACCATACACACACACACACACACACACACACACACACACACACACACACACACACACACCACACACCACACAAACATCACACATCACATACACACCATACACACACACACACACACACACACACACACACTCCACACACACACACACACACACACACACACATACACACACACACACATACACACACACACTCCACACACACACACACACACACACTCCACACACACACACACACACACACACACTCCACACAAACATCACACATCACATACACACCATACACGCATACACACACACACACACACACACACACACACTCCATACACACACACCACACACGTATACACACACCACACACACACACCACACACCACATATATACCACATACACACCACACAGACCACACACACATACACACATCGCACATCCACCCACACACACACCACCACTACCACCCCAACATGTCACAAACCACCTATTTTTAGTTAGTTTTGGACCTGGAACTTAGTGTGACATTCTCATGTGCCTCAGTCCTCTGCTGACCTTTAAGATAGAAGGTGGCATGAATGTGTTGTCATCATAAACGATAGGGAAGTGAGTGGCCATTGTGTCACACACAGCCTCCTCTCTCCCAGAGGAGGAAGGCCAGGAGGAACATGTCTCCCTTTGCCTTAGACCACGCTCTTGTTTTCTTAGCTTATTCTAAGAAACACCGCTCTGTGGTCTTCCTCTTCAATTGCAACAGGTTCCTATAAACTCGTGTCCTTTGTCGCAGTAACTATTGCATGACCTTTACAGCACAGCGGGCCCTTCAGACCCCTGCGGGTGTGAGGGTCCCAGTTTACGTGTGTCTCCGTTGGTTTTTCTAAGGGGAAAGAGCCCTGCCCAGGCGGAACTCTCCTATCTGAACAAAGCGAAGTGGCTGGAAATGTATGGGGTAGACATGCACGTTGTCAGGGTAAGGACTCTGAGTGTTTGCGCCCTTTTATTTTGCTGTTTCTGGAAAATGCATAGTGTGCGAACAAAGTAAATTTTGGTGAGGAAATTGCTTTTACGTTCTTCTCTGTGACGACCTGTTAGAACCCTCTACCGACTGTCACTCCGTTTGTTTGTAGGGAAGAGATGGCTGTGAATACTCTCTTGGACTGACCCCGACAGGCATATTAATCTTTGAAGGAGCTAACAAAATAGGCTTATTCTTTTGGTAATTTAGTTTTGTCTAATATTAAAAATGTCTTTTCCTATTTTGTGTTGGAAAGTCTATGTGGTGGATGATTTTGAGGGGTATTTGCGACACCCAGATTCGCTTTAAAAAAGAAAAAAAAAATCACACCACCCTGTTGTCATTGTGGGTGTGTGGCCAATGCTCTGAACTTGTAGATAATAGTATTTAAATGAGTGAATGATGATTTTCTCTTCTTAGCCAATCTAAGCTTTTATAAGTAGAGAGGAACCTGTTTGATGTATAGAACGCTTGGCTGTAGACTGCCCTTTTTTTAAAATGCTTTCTCTCTGACCAGGCCGAAGATCACCAAAATGGACTTTAAGAAGAGCAAACTGACCCTCGTAGTAGTGGAGGATGATGACCAGGTAGGCCTTGCTTCCAGTGTCTTTGCTGCCGCTCACCCACATTCCTGTGACGCGCCCCCACGAGGACCTTTGCTTCCTCCCGCAGGGGCGCGAGCAGGAGCACACCTTTGTGTTCAGGCTGGACAGTGCACGCACCTGCAAGCACCTGTGGAAGTGTGCGGTGGAGCACCATGCCTTCTTCCGCCTGCGCACGCCCAGCAACAACAAGTCTGCCAGATCGGACTTCATCCGGCTGGGTTCCCGCTTCCGGTTCAGGTTGGCCATTATCTTACAGCGTAGTGGACCGTGTATGGGTTTCAGAGAATGACAACTCTCTTTGTTTGTTTCTGAGACAGGGTTTCTCTGTTGTAACTCTGGCTGTCCTGGAACTCACGCTGTAGACCAGGCTGGCCTCGAACTCACAGAGATCCGCCTGCCTCCGCCTCCTGAGAGCTGGGATTAAAGACATGTGCCACCATCATCTGGCACCAACCACTCCGCTTTTGTGTAGGAATTGTAGCAGCAGATTTGTGTCCAGCTTTTTGGGTTGTTTGCTCCACCTCTACTTCGTTAAGATCTGCCCTTTACTAATCCAGTCCCAACCCCTTTTGGCCGCCATCACTTTACTGATAAAATGGAAATGATTCAGGGTGAGGACTCTGTGTCTGAAATGCTTGGTGCCAAGAGTGGTTGAGATGTTGACGTTTTTCTCAGTTCGGAACTGTTTGAATATTTGATACTCGATTTTGCAAATGTTTGGGCCTGGGGCCCTGATTATTTTGGATTTGGGGCATCTGAACTTGGATCTTCATGCTGTGTGAGTACTTTACTGGCTGAGCCATCTCCTCAGCCCTGGCTCTTAAATTCCTTACCATTGCTTTGTTTCCTTTTACATGCCAGTGTCTAGAAATTTGGTAAATATTAAGGATGAAAGAAAGCAGTCTTCCCCCCCAATCTGTGTGTGTGTTTGTGTGTGTGTGTTTGAGTTTGAAAAGAGCCTGAAGAAATAGCTTATTTTCATATATTTTTGCTTTTCAATTTAAGACTAGTACATGAAAACTCCTGGGCATTTCTAAAACAGGAAACATGCAGCCTCTGTAATCAGGGTCTGTAAATGTGCCCATGAGTGTGTCAGCCCTTGATATATGCATTTTTTAAAATTTTTATTTATGTGTATGGGTGTTTTGTCTGCATGTATGTCTGTGTACCATGTGCGTGCCTGGTCTGCAGAGGCCAGAGAGGATGTCAGGCGACCTCAAAGTAGAGTGGCAATTGTGAGCTGCTTTGTGAGAGCTGGGAATCGAATGCCAGCCAATGTTCTTACCCACTATGCCATCTCTCCAGCGTAGAATGTACCTTTTAAACACACCCCCAAGTCTGAGAATGTCAGTTACATGATAGAAAACCTCACTTGGTTTCGTAACCTCTGCCCACATGTGGCATGTCCCTGAACTCTGTTTAAAATGCCAGAAGTGTTCCTCACTTCAGATTTATCCGCCGTGCAAGGAAATGGCTGTACACTTCTGTTTAAAGAACGGTTTTTGTTTGAATATATTTTTTAAGTGCGCCAGGGAAGGAGAAAAGAAGACCAAGTCCTTGAGGAAAAAGAATCACATCACAAGGCCCTTGGAGGGTGGAAATGTCAGCAAGGCAGAGGCTCACAGAACCGCTGCGGTCTGCCCGTAGCTGTGTGGGTCTGGAGTTGGGTGGGGAGGGCAGTAGAGGACATTGCTGAAGTAAGCAGGCTTTTCCCTACTGTGGAGAAATGTCCCAAGGATTGGCTCAGACCTGGTGACCTCTGTTCCTCAAGGAGAAATAAAGAAGGACGGGAACGTTGGAGGCGAGGCTGCCCCTTGGAAGTATCTGGAGCAGGTTGCATTTGGCTCCTTCCACTGACAAACCACCAGCCAAAAGCAACTGGATTGGAGCAGTGCTGAGTGGATCAGCAAAACACAGCTTCCCTCCTGGAAGCTGCAGCTGGCTTCACAGTGGTCAAGTCTGGAAAGCCTTTATGGAGTTAGAACATTTCCTTTGGCTCATAGCAAGGGAAGCCAAGGTCTTGTTTAGGGGCCTTGCTAACAGCCTCAGAGAAGACGTTAAATGCTAAATGTCTCTGCAGTGTTCCTTGAAAGGTTATTCTGTGTCTAATCAATGTTTTCTTTCTCAAGTGTACCAAGTAGTCAGACCTACTTGGTTTGAGCAACCAAATGGCTGGTACTTAAATTGCAGGTTTTATCCTTTGGTAGAAAAAGATTCTTATCCCTGTGTCTGGCTTGGCAAAGGAGACTGTATTTCTAAACAGAAGCATTAAACTTAGCATGTCTTTTACCAGGCGAGTTCATGCTAAGTTGAAATGCACACTAGAGCTCTTGAAAAATAAAAAATAAAAAAATTCACTTTCAGTAGCTGTGGTATGCTGAGAGCTGGTGTTGACGTTAATGTGCAATCAAATGTTTTCTTCCCAGTGGGCGGACAGAGTATCAAGCTACGCACGGTGCCAGATTGCGAAGAACCAGCACCTTTGAGAGGAAGCCTAGCAAACGTTACCCATCCCGACGACATTCCACATTCAAAGGTTGTAGGATGTTCCTTCCTCGCTGACATTGTGCAGTAGGGCTTGGTGGGTCCATTTAGCTAGGGGAGGAGCTTACTGCCATTACCCTCTGAAAGCTGTTGAAAAAAGAAGGCCATGAGTCTTGGTGGAACTCAGGCCCCAGTCTTCAGTCTCTCTTCCGATTCCTCTCCTGTCTGTCTTCCTTCATATGTGCCCCTCTACTTCCTTTAGGCTTGCATCCTCAGGAGCGTTACCCTTGCCCATAGAAGGGTCTGGATCTGTTGTCTTCACTGCCTTGCTGTTCCTGGTGGGATCACCGGCCTCATGCTAACTAGAGTTTTGTCCACAGAGACAAAACTGCAGAGACATAGTTCAGGTCCCCCATAGCCAATCCAGACACACCCATCCCTGAATATAGCCTCACCCTGGGATGCTCCATTCCTCCTGCTAAGAATTCCCTGAACCTCATCTCCCTTACTGAGGTGGCTCCCGCCCGTGTGGGGCCTGAGACCAGGACATGCCAGGCAGAACGTGAGCACCCCTGACTCTATTCTATTTAAATCGGGCTTTGTAATCTTAGCTCACTGCTCTGTGTAGTTCATTTCTCTACACAGATCTCTCCACTGTCTGGCACACTCCAGTTAGCACTAAATTGTTGTCTTCTATTACAGAAGGGCCATTCTACCCAGCCTCTGCCACCCGCCTGTACTTGTTAGGGCTGTTCTGTACATTTCTCTTGCATAGCTTGGGACTCAGTGGGCCTCTGTGGAACCCTGCTTATGTACCTGTGACCTCTAGAATCTTCCACCTATGTCTCCCTCCACCCTGATTCCTTCTGTTATGACCAACAGCACAGTAGCACGACAGTGGACAGGTCTTAAGTCGTTCTCAGCCGCATTCATGGAAAAAGGAAGCCCAGAGCCCAGAAAACATAGCCTTAATTCTGAGAAAGGCCAGGGAATGGGAGCATGTTCAAAGAGAGGGTGATACGCTGATGAAGGGTGACTGCAGGCGGCACCCCGGGAGGCAGTGCCTAAGTGAGCAACAAGAGGTGAGAGCTCATACGGGGTCATTGCCTCCTTGAGCAGACTCACACTTGGGTGTGTAGGGGTGGGGTGTCCATTGAGTCACAGATGTCCAGAAACAGACCAATCTGGGTAATATCTGAAGAATCTGAAGAAGATGCACTATTTTGATTTAGTCGTAAGCACCCAGTCCCCACAAGTGTGTGCTAGCACTAGGGGAAGAAACATCCAGTATGGCTGACCTTATGAGTGGAACATATGGCCAGACCCCACTGGACAGCTTGCTGCTGCTTAGATCCCTTCTCACCCTCCTTTCTGGTCTCTAGATCCTTTTCCTCCTCTTTATTTTATTGACATATTTTCTAGCTATAGGCCTAGAATCTTCTTTGTAGAGCGTTGACCGATTTCCCCGTGTGCCCTTCTTGGAAGTAAGTAAGAGAGCTGGGGTATAGCTTGGTTGGTAGGGTTCTTGCCTAGTTCAGTGAAACTCTGGATTTGATTCCCTGAGTCTGTATAAACCTATCATCTCAACACTCGGGAGGTAGAAGCAGAAGGACCTTCTGGTTCAAGGTCATCCTTGGCTACATAGCATTTGAAGCCAGCCTGAGCAACATAAATCCCTCCTCCCCCTCAAAAGAAGAAAAATGGGGCGGGGGGCGGGGTAAGGGGGAGGTTGGGGATATAGCTCAGTGGTAGCAAGGCTGTGGTTTCAATTCCCAGCTTCAAACAAAGGGAGAAAATGCAAATTGAAGTCTATGGAGTAAATTGGAGCCTCTTGCATGCAGGCTTTGCCCCCGCCCCATGCCTGCTCCCAGTTCTTCATATAGATTTCATAGATTGCTGCTCTTCCTGCTCCACCCAGGACTGCCCTGTGGCTGCCTCCCCAGTGTGTCTGCATATGGCACACCAGGCCCTGGGAGCCTGCTCAGAGACTGGCCTGGAGAACTAGGAAAGAAAAGGGTGAACTAGAGGGAGGGCTGTTCAAGTCTTCTGGAAAGAAGTAGCCAGAATCCAGAACTGCCAGCCTTGAGACGAGACTGTGCTCTGATAGAGAGGCCTCTTGTGTTGTTGCTCAGTGAATGTTTTAAAGTTCTGCGTAACTTTCCATCCTTCCTTTACAGCAAGCAACCCAGTGATTGCTGCTCAGCTCTGGTAAGTGCCCCCCACCCCCAGCACAGCTCTCCCCCTCTAATTACCCCATTTGTTTGCAATGTTGACTTTGTCCATAATACAATTAAACCCAGGTGACTCACTTGATAACTTTTCTTCCCCGGTTTTTTTCTGCTGCCTGGCTGTACCATCCTCCCAGCTTTCAATAAGCACACAACAGAATGTTCCAAGACTTCCTTGTTGCAAAACAGCTGCTTTGTTTGGGTAGCATAGTGCTTTGTTGTCATAGCGCTAAGGTGGCGGGCACTCATGCAGCACGTGCTGTAATGGTGGCAGGCAAGGGTGGGTGGGGGCTGAAGGCCACACTCCTGAGCAAAAGTTCCACAGCAACAGCACTGCTTTGTCCAGTGACACGCAGGGGTTAGGGGACAGTAAACACCATTGGAGGGCCAGATGACTCCGTGGGTAAAGGCACGTGCTGTGTGGGCCTTGAGACTTAGGTTCGATCCCTGAAACCCCTGGAAAGATGGAGAGAGGACTGACTCCATAGCTTGTCCCCTGACCCTTCCTCACGTACACTGTGGCGCACACAGACACACAGACGACAATAAAAGCTAGCAAACAAATAACTAAATCACCTCCAGAGTTTCTGCAGGAAAAGAACGTGTCACAAGACTGAAGGTCTCCAGTGTGGGGTTTTGCAAGCTTCAGGGGACAGATAGGAAATATTTCGAATTCTAGGCTGTGACATCTTTCAGAACTATTTGGGGCTGCCGTAGCAACGCCGAAGCAGCTTTAGACAATATACAAACCAATGAGCATAGCTGTGATTTAATAAAACTTTATTCATAAGTACCAGTCAGCCATATTTGGCCCATGGGTAGAATTAGCTGCCTCTCCCCTGGCACAAGTGTTCCTCCCTGTCTGTGTCTGGAATTATCAGATGAGCTATGAAGCATCCCCCTTGGGCAAGGGCACCCCTGGGTCCTATGTGGGGACTTGGGCATTTGTTCTTCAAAACTTCCCTAATAAGGCTAGAGTGGCCTCTTTGTGAGAGCTGCTGTCCTGCCCACTATCTGCCCCTCTCTTCCCTATCTGAAACCGCTGCTCTTCCTTTGTGAGCTTGACTTGCTAGGAACAGCTGTCGTGTGAGAGAATAGTTGGTAGACCCTTAGTTCTGAACTGCAGACTGAGGCCTCAAGCTGATGGGGCAGAGGTGGTGGTGGCCTTTGAGATACAGCTGGCCTGTGCTATGTACCCTCATCTGGCCGACAGGATGTGAGACCAGGGGCTGCCACTGTCCCAGCGGAGGCTCAAGAGCCCTCCTGTTACAACCTTTTCAGATGCATCTTGGGGCCTTTGATCTTCTACATGCTGTGATTCCTTCTTCTCATTTGCAGGCAGAGAGCCTGGGCTAGGTCTCAGTTCTCCCCAGTTTCTTTAGCTTGTGGTTTTTACATTCTACCACCATCCCCAAGAAGCCTGAGGTAAAAGCGAACAAAACTGAATCAGAGAGCGTCTTCTGCGGAGGGAAGGAGAAAGGCCCACTTCTTCATGGACTTCTTCCCCACTTCAGGAAGCTCTGAGATCCCTTTGAGGAACCCCAGGTTCTGGAGAGCAAAGCTAGCATAGCCTCAGGTTCTAGGGTGTGTTTGCAGGGACAGTCTGGCCTGGTCATGCCCTCCCCCTGCCTTCTGCATCTAATGAAGGGGTGAGAGAAACTGCTTGTGCTGCTCATTGCCCCCTGTTGGGGGGCATGGGGTACAGTGTTCCCAGGTTGGGTAGTTGTAGGCCTGCAGGTGTGCCCTTCAGCAGTTAGGGCCTCTGCAGGTAGTATGCTGAAGACTACTGACCTTTTGTTTAGTCTGTCATGCTTTTAATTCTCGGGACTGTAAGCTACAGTCTTTCTTGTTTCTTAAGAGATGATTGTTTTGTTTGTATTTCCCCAATAAAGTGACATTTTCCCTCTTAGACTCTAGGGAAGATTATATATTGGGAATGAAAGCAAACATTAAAAAAAATCACCACATATACAAAGTGTCAGCAAATACACCCTTTAGGGACAAATGAGCGAATAACCGCTGTTCGCAGCTGTTCAGCGGCTCTTCCCAGCCTGTGGGATCCCAGGTGAGCAGGATTGTTGTGGGACCATGGATAAAGTTGTGCTGGGAACCCTAGGCGTCTCACTCAGAGCCTGGCTTCACTACCAGTCCTCTCTGAAACTAAATGCAGACCTGCTGTTAGACTCAGAACAAAGGTTCCTCCCTACTCTCACTCTGTGTGTGTACATATATGCAAATACATATATTCTGCATACATGTATTCTGCACACATATTTATGTATGCATATTTTTTATATATATTGCCAAGCTAGTTCTATTTAAGATTCTAATCAAGCTGGGCAGTGGTAGTGCACGCCTTTAATCCCAGCGCTCAGGAGGCAGATGCAGGCAGACCTCAGAGTTCGAGGCCAGCCTGGTCTACAGAGTGATTTCCAAGACAGTCAAGGCTACACACAGAGAAACCGTGTCTTGAAAAACAAAAAAATAAGAAAAGAGAAAAAAAGATTCCAATCAAATTAGATCACACTTGAGCTCTGCACTATTCCACAGACCCTCCAAGAGCCAGCTGGATTTGATGTAGAGAAAACAGGCTTTGGGTCTGAGATGTTCAATCAACCCTAGCTCTGCTGTTGACTGGCCAGTGATCCTTAGTAGGTTTCCTAATTCTCTTCAAGGCACCTGTTTCTTTGTCTGTGAATTGAGGCAGTCAGAAACTTCATCACCCTGTTACGTGGATTAAATAATAAATAACAGGCCAGAGGCTTGACTTGAATGAACATTCAACACCAGCGCCCAGGTCAGCAGCAGTGTCATTGTGCACCATTGGAGCCATGTGCGATTCCCACCACAGTGCCTGTGCTAGGCACTGTGCCTTCACTAGAGCTGTAGCCTACTGCGCAGTGCCAGGGAGAGCCTGCAGTAGGGGCCGAAGCTGACAGGAAACCCTCGCGTACTCCAGCTGCACTCTGGAGTATCCCGGTGTTTATGCTGGTGAGCCTTGGTAGTGAATGAAAGCTAGTGTTTGTGGTTTCCTTGATTATACACTAACATGTTCGCGTAAGCATCTAACAGCAACAACAACAAAATGGTGTGCGGAAATTCCCAGTGGAGTGGGGAATCCGTAGGATTAGTTATGGCTGTTCAACAGATCCATCTTATTGCCTCCTCACAACTGGTAAAATGATGTTTTTCTTTTTCTTTTTAGCTCCAAAACAAATCCTGAAGTCCATAATTACCAGGTGAGACACCGTGTTTGGAATGTTTCTTAAAGCTTCTGAATTCTGTGCAGTGAGCAACACATAGGAACAATATATGCTTGCTAGGTTTCGGTTCATTCTTCTCGTTGCTTTCCGGAAAACTGTAAAAGACAAATCCTCCCATCCCGACCCCTGCTCCCTCCCAGTCTGAAGTGCCTGTTTTTAACCTTGTTAACCTGCAAGTGTCAGAGAGATGTGGTTATGTTTCTGGTTGGTCAAGCACAACCTCTTAGCAACACTGAAGTGCATGCTTTTGTGAAAGTATGCTGTGGGCCTAGCGAGCTCAAGTCCCTCGAGACAGGCGCTAGCGGGCGGAATGTTTTGGTCAAGTATTTGGGAGATGCTGCCGCTTTCTTCCTTTGCCTTCTTGGACTTGACAGTGCCTACTGGAGTGTGAAGTGCTAAGGAAACTTGCAGGAAGGACGTTTTTTAGTTTTGAAATAGGTTCTAACTCTATAAGTCCGGCTGTTCTGGACTCACTCTGTAGACCAGGCTGGCCTTGAACTTACAGAGATCTGCCTGCCTCTGCCTCCCAAGTGCTGGGATTAAGGGCGTGAACCACCACACCCGGCAGATGTTTTCTGTTTTGTTTCTGTTGCCCCCCCCCACCCCCATACACACTGCTTTCAGTGGAGGCAGCATTCATCTTTAGAAACCATTTTGTCAAACAATTCAGTGTTTGCATTCAGTTTCCATGCTCGGGGTCATGCTCTTTCCCAGCAATACCAACCAGAGCCCGTGCCTGCCCACTCACTACTGCCAAAGGCCTCGGTGGCCCAGCCTGTAGCAAGCCAGCCCCTCCACAGCCCTGTGGGTAGCCCTCTCTGGCCTCCCCCAGCCTGTCCTGACTTCTCACATTTATTCCCACTGCTCCTCATCGTGAGCCGGCTCCCAGGGGCTGTAGAGTAGGTTGCCATCTAGATTCTTCCCAGCACTGCCTTGCCCTCGCTCATCCGCCTGGGGTTCGTTTGCCTCTTCTCTGCTTGCCAGCGCGTATCTTTCACATTCGTACTAAGAAGTCCCCTGCTCTTTCTCTTTTTAAGTCGGAGGCTCCGAGCTTCAGTGGGATTCAGCCCTGCTGCATGTTAAAACCATGCAGCCAACATTTAAAGGCTAACCCAGTGCTTAAGTCTCACCCCTTCAAGGTTGAACAGAAACTTAAGGCATAGGAAGTTGGAATCTGTAGAATTCGGAGATTGTAAGGTGGCTCCAGAGAGCAGCCAGATGGGGGACTCTGGGTGGATGGTACATGCGTTGCTTCCCAGAAAGTCATTTGTGTCTTCTTAAAGGCAGAGATCCTTGTCTGACGACTTCTAACTTGAAGCCCTATAATAGTCTTTTCCCCCTCCTGTTGCCATGACAAAATACCCAGCAATTGGTACTTTATAAAGTAAAAAGTTCATTTAGTTTATGGCTTTGGAGGTTACAAAGTGTAGCACTTGCCTCCACTCAGCTCTTATTTGTGCCGTAAGGATCAGGAGTGTTGTGTAGAGAAGGAGATCACGTGGTAGCCCGGGGAGCCAGGGCCAGAAGTGGGACCTGTACTGACTTTCTCAGGAGAACTAACCAGGGTCCCTCTGAAGACACGCCCAAAGACCTAATCCAACGTGTGAACCCTCGTCCTGGGCAAGTGTCTAAAGCATGCTTTCCTCCCAGGCGTCTGTGCCCTGATGTTTGGCTGTGACAAAGTAACAGTGCTGCTCCTTACATGATTTCAGTTTGAAACTACCTTCTAACTGTCCCTTTCCCTCGTCTTTCATTGCTGCAGATATCATATCTCTAGATCACCGAGATCCCCATTGTTTGTTATCCTTAGGAGGTTCCCAGACTGTTGACCTCCTGTGTATGATGTCATGCTCCTAGTGTGCAGAGCAGGGGGTGGGGGGCTTTTGAGTACAAGGGACTTTGAACCTGGTAGAAGGAAAACCATGTCTTTCTCTCATCTTCTGTAGGGTCTTGGGCTTCTTACCCACAGACTGCCTCTTGTTTAGGGATGTCGGCGTGATTAGAATTTTGTGGGAAAGAGAAAAGCCGCCGCACAGCAGCCCGCTTGTGCGACCCCTGCCCTCTTCTGCCGCCTCTGTGCCTTCCGCTCACGGTGAACATCCAGGGCTGTGCTTGGTCACGGCGCATCTGCAGGCGCCTAGATGTAGGTCTCTCCACGTCACTGGGAGTCGGTCTTAGTGGCCCTGTGTTACCCATCGGACATTAGTGGACTGGAAGAGGGTGTCCTGAGAAGCGGGCCGATCGCATCATGATGCTGAGGTGTGTCAGGAGGGTAACATGGCAGCATTAGCTCGTTCCTCACGCTGCAGAGTCAGCCAGCCGCAGGGGCTGGGTGGCCATGTTCTCCATGAGGACGCTTGTCATTAGAGGTGGGACAGTTCTTCATTGTCCCTGGAATTCCAGTAAATTTGCATCCCTTTTTCTCTGTTATTCTAACGAGGAAATACACATACATTCCTCGTCGTTTCCAGAGTGCCTGAGTCAACATTGAAGCACGTGAGAGTGTAGGATGTGAATGAATTACCAGAGGAGATATATCAAGGAAGGTTCGGGAATCTTCAAGTCTGTGGATGAGGTGAATCTGATTCTGAGTGTGTGTAAAAGCAGAAAAGGCTAGAGGGTCCAGTTGTGGGTTAGGCATGGAGCCTGGGAGTGACTGACTTTGGGCAAATTATCTGAACCCCGTGGGTTTCGGTATCCCCTAAAAGAGACCCGTCAGTGCTCAGAGCCTCCTGCAGATGTACCCCTACAGATCCTGCTCCCTGCACCATATCCTCTGGGGGGTGCAGCCTTGGCTTGCTGGCAGGCGCTTTGAAGAAGAGAAAGGCTACTGGAATACAAAGTAGGCAGTGTGAGGGCATCTCAGGGCCATGAAAATTGGATGAACAGAATTGCTGGGAATTTCTGTAACAGAAAGCAGGCCACTGCTTATTAACCACAGCAGCGGGGATAAAGAGGAGGAAGGGAAGGAATAATTAAAAGATTAATGGTAGCACGATTGCAGTGACTTTCGGGCCAGGGTGCGGGGAGGGGGGGTGAATTTGCCCCATAACTAGTTTAGCCTTGAGAAGCCCCACGGCTTCTGACAACATCCTGGGCTGCTGCCCTCTGCAGGTGAGACCTGGAATGGCAGCCAGCTGCCCTGCCAGGCCCATCCAGGCTTCACACTGGTCCACTTTCTTATCTTCCAGTGAACAGCTTCCCACCCTCCTTTCTTCAGTCCATCTGTTTGTCTCTCCCCCGCACCTCTGCAGTCTCGGCAGAATAATAGGTCCTCCTGATGACGTTACTGTTTATATACCCACAATACTGTTGGCTTCACTACCCTAGCCCTTGTCTATGTGCCAACGTAACACGGCTGTTACGCACGCTTGATGTCATTTCAGGAACAACAAAAGTGGCTTCTGAAGAGAGAAGCCACTTACTCCGTCTTCCTGGCACTCGCTTCCTTGAGAGAGGAGCGTTGTCTGACCAGGGCACGGTGGGTAGCTTCCTTTGAGTCCGATGTGGCACCTTGCCTCCCAGCCCCTTCTCTGAGGATGATAGTGAGCCAGACACTGGGCTCTGGCCCTCCAACCCCTAGCCTTTGTTAGTGGGAGAAACAAGATCATCCTGAGAAAGGTCCACCCCCCCACCCCACCCCCACCCCAGCTTGGTTACAGCTTTCCTATTCACAGTCCCCTCGGCTCCTGAGGTGTGTGTTATCCTCCGCAAGAGAAAGCAAGGGACAAGACGGCCATTGGAACCCAAAGGTCACTGAGTAATCAAGTTTGGTGTTTTCTTTCCAGCCTCAGTACCACCCTCCTCACCCTGGCCAGCCCCGGTGGCGCCCTCACTCTCCAAATGTCAGGTGAGTTTGGGAACTTACAGAGCCCTGCTTCGGGGAGTCTTCCTGTCCCCCTCCACGTCCCCAGGCCTCGGGAACAACAACCCCTCGGGGTGGCGTGAGCACAGAAGCAGATGCGTGTCCGAGCAAAGGGAGCAAGCGACCAGTCTTTGTGAAATAACAGGCTCGAGAAGTTCTAACCGCAAATATTTTGGTTTGGTTTTATATCAGAGATGTTGCTTGAGATTTCCAAGGAACATTTTCTTATTCTGAGAATTTATTTTCTTGGAATGGGATTAAAGCTTGGAGAGTACTGTCCCCCCCCCCTTTTTTTTTAAAGGATTTTTACCCCTTAGGAATGAGGGCAATGTTTGCTTTAGTGGCAATGGGCCTTTCTCTTCCTGCTTGGGGGTTATTAAACCTTTTAGTGAAGGAGAATCTGTATTTCCAGCTCTGCCATCGTTGTCTGGAGATAGCGAGCAATGAGAGCTTGCGTAAGGTGCACGGCTGCCCTGTGAGTGACCTGGCTGGCCCCTACCGTGCTGTTTAGAGTCAGGGCTACCCCTGGGAAGCAGGCGCGCCCTTAAGATTTGCATTTTGATGAGTCTTAATTGGCATTTGTGCATCCAACTATTTCAGAAGCGTAGTTGGTGAGTTCAGGTTGCAACACGGCAGGGCCATGAGCCTGACTCTTTGAGGGAGCACTGAGAATCGAGCAATAGAAACGAATGTGCCTTGAGCAAGTTGAGTCAAAGTTTGTCGGGGATCTTGTCACACAGCAGTTCAGTCTTCCATTATTAACACTTGGATGTTCACGTAGCATCGTAGGGCTAGTCATGTTAGTGGGGCGATAATTCTAAATCTTTGCATGGTTCAGAGGGAGTTTAATTTTCAGACACGACAAGTAGATGAGGCTTAGGAGGAGTATCGTCTTGTTAACATTGGTTTAAACAGATTTCATACCGAGCATTGCCTGTTGATCAGAGTATGTTCCCTCTGTAGCATGCCCAAGGCTACTCTTCCCCCAGAGACAGCAGTTTACCTCCGAGGTGCCCAGCTGATGCCTGGCTCTGGCATCCCCTGAGAACCACTTCTCAGCCCCATCCCAGACCTTCCTCAGCTGAACCCCAGGTGGCACCCAGCATCCTCTGTGTCCCAGAGCTCTCTAGAGTCGCATCCTCAGGAGGGTTGATTGATCTGCACTTGGCAGTGTGGAGATATCAATGTATCGATGGCAGATGTCATCAATACTATCACCGTGTACATCAGGTTTAAGGAGGCTTTCCCCTCACCTAGCTTTGCCTAGACTGACCTGACCACCAGACACCCCTTGCAAAGCAATGACTTGGCAGAAGCAGGGCCTTTATCAGCTTCAGGGTTGGTAGCTGACCACCCAGGAGTTTTTAAAATCTTGAAATCACCAGGCCACTCATGCGTCAGGCACCCCAGTCCACCCCCACCCCCCATTCCCTTTGCACATACTTGGCCTCGCTCATTTCTGAATTGTCTTCTGTTCTCCCAGTAATCATTCCACCTGCAAACAAAACAGGCCGCCTTTTCAGGATGACAGGCCACACTGGAAAGCCTCAGCCAGTGGAGATGAGAGCCACTTTGACTATGTCCACGACCAGAACCAGAGGAACTTAGGAGGGGCGTACAGTGTCACGTACCGGGACAAACTCATGACTGCACTTTGAGAGACTGAAGCATCTTGCTTCCGATCACCACCATGGTGTCATTGCATTCCATGAGACGCGTCCTGGCGTCACGGGGACGTGTTTGTACAAGTGTCTTTCAGTAGTGCTTTTAGCGTCTGTGTACACATTGAAGATAACCACCGTAGATAGCCATGATTTACTGTGGACTTCATTCTCAATAAAGTGAAGGTAGCTAAGGGCTCAGGAATCATTTTTATATTCTGATTTTAAAACTGAAGTAAAAGTCTCTGTCATCATGCTATGTACCTGATAGTCCTGCTATTTAACGAATGGGACCACAGAGAGAAAGCCAAAAGCTTGGGGAAATAGGTTGTCACTTGTAGAGATGGCAATTGCCAGGGTCCAGCCTCCATTGCTGTGTGACCTTGGCTAGGGCATTCCCCTTCCATTGATTTCATTTCCTCCCTGAAAATAATGGGCTCTTGGACTAAGCGATCTCCAAGGTCCTTTCAATTCTGTGATTTATTAAAATTTCATTTCTTATTTGGGCCGAGAACATGCATTCAAACTGACTCCTCATAAGGATAACTGGAATACCCCTTCTGTAACAGAAGTTCGATAAGGATTATAAAACTCATTAGATATCACATCACTATGGGGAGACTTGGAATTTTGCGTCTGTAAATGGGTTAACCAGTGTGGATTTGAGCCTCTCTGCTGATCACCAATGGCATAGCATATTTCACTAGAATCTACTTCTCAAATATAAGAATGATTTGTAATGCCTTAATGATTGATTGGTGCTGCTAACCTGTTTGATTTCAGAAGACATCGTTGTGATTGCTGTCAGAATTGAGGCTGAATTTCACTCTAGACTTAACTCCTTTGAAAAGCAACATGCAGTCGAGATGAACTTAGGGTGCAGATGAGAGCCTATGCAGTTTCTGGAGGTTGTGCCAAAGCGATCTGTTGCACAGAGGGATTACACACGGCCCCTCCTTTCTGTAGAACCCCAAAGCAATGTGTTGTCTGCCAAAATATTTATTTACCCCATTTCAAGTAGTGCATCAAAACTCTTTCTCTCTTAATAGGCAGTCCCATGTTGTTCTTTCAATTGTGTTGCTGTGCAATCAGTTAATTTTGTGTCTCTTTGATATGTGTGAT
Source organism: Cricetomys ansorgei (assembly GCA_026225945.1). NCBI lineage: Eukaryota > Metazoa > Chordata > Mammalia > Rodentia > Nesomyidae > Cricetomys > Cricetomys ansorgei. The sequence continues at coordinate 1,484,639 of JAMJFZ010000182.1, forward strand.
TATAATTTTGGTCCCTTTTAAACCTTTGGGCATGTGTTAACATCTTTTCTTGCTAAAACCTGGCTTTTTTTTAGTTCTACAAAAGTCTTTTGAGGAGGAAATCCTTCACACACTTGCACAGGGGAGTAGACCGCCTACCTATGAGCTCCCCCCCAAGATGCTTGTTTACGGGTGTGTTCCATTTCAGCAGGTGTTCTGATCCCCAGTGTTTTGCACTGCATCTGAATAAACGTGTTCTGGGTTCTTCATCTTACTGCTAACATTTTTACAATGTGTCTCCAAGTAATAAAGATTATTCTTAATTTGTATTTTTTGGACTCCATCTTCATTTCATTGATTCTTCTGCACAGAAATCTCCCTTTGATCTCATTCATGACCCATTTGACTTCTGGGTGTCCAAAGGTGAACCTTCAGTTAAGTGGTGTGGGACAAGACCATCTTACGCTGAGGCGTCTCTTCATCTGGGGCAACTCTGGCAGAGGTTGTAATACCAGCCCCGGCGGTAAGCAGAGCAGGATGACAGCAAGGTGTTCCTGATAACAGCCCCATGGTGAAGGCACTTGTTCTTATGGTCGCTCACCTCTTCCTGGCTGTCTGTGGCCTCTTAAAGATGATCCAGTACCCTCAACAAAAACCTTTCTGCTTAAACTAACAAGGGATTTAGTTAGCTGCTTCCATAAGACGTTCTCAGTGGCCCTTTATCTACTGCACGGTGGCTTTGTTCTGGCAACTCCGCTTTTTCCTGTTCCTGTTGGATGTTAGTGTTTTTCGAGGGTCTCTTCTCTGCTTACTACTTTTCTCGCTTAGCCAGTCTCTTGCCTTCTTCCGTCACTCTGATGCTGTCGCCTCTGAAAACCGTTAGCTTCTACTCAGACTCTTCACGTGAGTTTCTGCATCGACGCTTCAACGCGGATGTCCCACGTACACTTCAAACTCCACATGACAAAAAGTCAAATGTATCTTTGACCGCCACTCCTGGAATGCACAGCTCTCCTTCCTTCTCCAAGTTCTCTCTTGCTGAGAGTGAGAATTCATACACCAGCCACAACTCCTCTCTCTTTTGCCACCCATGATATCCAGGCAGTCCACAGTTCCGCTCAGGCTTGCCTCCTTCACGGTTCTTCCCAACGCTGATCTCTCAGGAATGGCGTGCCTCTTGCTCAGAGGTGCCCTCTCTGATCTCCGAAACCCTCGCCAAGCTCGCTCTTGTCTTTCCGCAGCCGTATCTGATTGTGTCATTCCTGTGCTGGTGGCTCTGCCTCTGTCTCTTTGTGCTGGTGTGTTCCATCCCCACCCCTCAGCTGTCTAATGTAATGCCACCCCTCATGACTGTATCTTTGCAAATTCTGTTCCTTCCACCTAGAGTTCTGTCATTCCCGACTCCGCTTAGCCTTCAAGCCTCCGCTCAGGCGTCATCTTCTCCCGGGACTCTTTTGACAGCCCCCACCTCTGCAAATTGGGTTAATTTCTGCGTTCTGTGTTCTACTACTGCCTCCCCTTCCACCTCCAGACACGGGAACATTGTACTCACAACTTTGTATTAAAACAGCCTCTTTTGTATCTCATCTTGGAGCCTTAGACTCCTCAGTACGAGCTTTGCCTTTGTTCCCTGGTGCCTGACAGATAACAGGTGCTCAATGGATGTCTGCTCAGAGAATGGATTCATTTGAAAGGGAATTTCTAACCAGGCAACAGGCAATGGTACGTCATCTCCTGTCTGGTCTGAAGGGTTCTGATGTACCACATCGTCTGGAGCATCACATTATTGAGTAGGACATGGGCCACCATGTCGTTTGTGAACTCAGCTTCATCATGTGCACGCCATTCACGGTGTCTCATCTGAAGCATCGGTGTAACGTTGAGCAGGCCAGAGGACCAACTAGCCTTCTGACGTTGGAAACGCCATTAGGCAGATAGTGATCTACAGTCATACAGAGGGGTTAATGGCCAATTTCACGCTCCACATGTGTCTCTGCGTTTTATCTTCCTGGCCACTCTGCAAGGTGGGTAGTATTGTGTTGTTACTGATGGGGAAGCTAGGGACTGGGGTCCGGTCAAGCAGTACCTCCATGTCATGCAACAGGTAAGTACCAGCCTCTGGGCTCCCGTGACTGCCATTCCATTGTCACCACCCTGTTGGTCGACATCTCTTCACTAATCTGAAGTCAGCTCCTGATAATGAGCTGCCCTTCTATGCCAACAGCCTAGTAGCACCGTCTTCCTCTACCACCTTCGCTACCATCCCACTAGCCCACACCCACTAGGGGCTAGGAACCCCATCCATAGCCAGGACCATAATAACCTCCATGTGTCCCCTCCTTGTCTAGGGACCCTCTCCACACCTCACCCCACTCTGGTCTAGTAGCCTATCCACAACAACTTCATTCAACTCATTCATTCTCCATTTCCAAAGTAACGGAGATGGAGTGCTATTTTTAGTGAATCCTTGTGTGGTGTTCCACGTCTTCCCAATGATCGGTAACATGTTTTTTTGTTTTTTTTTTTTGAACCACCAGCTGCCAGCAACATCAAACTCACTTTTCCACAACTAGTTAGTTTTTTCTGGTTGTGGAATTTACAAGCTTGACTAGTCTATCACCCTTTCATATTTCTGTGTACCCTCAGAACATCTAATGGTGAACTGATTGGTGTCACTGAATTGATGGGGCTCATGGTTGTTACATATCTGGAAAGTCTACCAAGTGGTCATATTCTACATTCAGGACTGTCTTGGGTACTTCGTTGCTTGGGCAACCGTTACCACAAAAGATGGCTCTCTTTAGCAGCAAGGACAGAGTGAGGACGGTGCTGGGGTTCCCTTGTGACTCTCTCTTGCCTGTAAAAACCATTCTCCATCTTTCCAGGTCAGTGACTCCAGCTTCCTGGGCCCAGTTTGGGACATAACAAATAACAGAGCCTTTTGGTGCCCTTGACTTTGCAGCTTTTACCTAGTCATTTAAAGTCTGAGTTCATCAAAGAACTCTCTGGGCAGCCGTATTGATCTTCTCAGATCAGTATTTCTCAAAGCAAGCTCCAAGTCAGTTCCCTGACTGGCCAAGTTTCCCAAATGCTCCAGGTATATGCCACAAATTGGCCCAGGCTGACCAGCTCCTGCATCTCCCACCAGGAGGCTGTGGGCAAACTCTGGTGTATGTGTGTGGACAGGGGTCAGAAAAAAAAGCCATTAAGGAAAACTGGCACATTTTAAGGAGCCCCTGGGGGTGTCTAAAAGGAAAATCTGAAATGCACTCAGATGGACCTCGGCAAAAGAAATCGATACTACTGCAAGTAGGCCCACTTCTCTCCAAATCAGGAAGCAAATGATAGCTCAGACAACTTATTTTAAAATGTTGAGGTTTGTTTGGGCCTGGAGAAATGGCTCAGCAGTTAAAGAGTTCTTGGCTGCTTTTTCAGAGGGCCCAGATTTGGTTCCCAGCATCCATACTAGGCGGCCTCTAACACCAGCTCCACAGGGTCCAGTGCCCTCTTCTGGCCTACTTGGGAACCTGCACACCTGTGGCACACATATATATTTTTTAAAGCTTTTAAAATGTTAGATTCTGTTTAAATGGTTACTGATGAGACTATAGGACTTTTTTTTTTTTAAAGACTAAGTCTCTACAGAGCCTAGCTGTCCTGGAATTCTGTGTATAGGCCAAGCTGTCCTCAAACTCACAGAGATCCACCTGCCTCTGCCTCCTGAGTATTGGGAATAAAGGCGTGAGCCACTACACTGGGCTTAGGGTTTACATTTTAACCATAACCACAAAGGAGTAGTAGGGGTGGGGTGAGAAGGGGTGAAAGCTTCTCCTGAGTAATACCATGTTTTTGGCTTGATGGCTTGATTTTAATTTTCATAGGTATCAAGGAGTACACATACACACATGCACATACACATATAAAATTTACATAGACCTAATGCTAAAAAGTATCTCTGGGATGTGTGTCAGCCATAGGGCGCTTGTCTAGCATGACCAAGGCTCTGTGTTGAATCCTGAGCACTGCAGAGATCAGCTACATCTGCCTAATTAATGTGCATTTCCAATTCCTGTGTACACGAGGAAGCAGAAGAATTTGGATTCTAATTGTTCCTCATGTGGCTTTAATTTTGCCATCACCTCCCTCAGTCTACCAAATCATTTCCTGGTCATTGTTCTGCCCTCCCCCAGAGATAGCTAGGGTGCTAGTGAAGTCCAACCACTATACAAGGGTGGGCCATGTAACCACACCTGTCTAAGGACCTGCTTCAGAATGAAAGCCCATTTGTAGGAACAGGTACAGGATTACAGAAGCTTGATGGCAGGATATTTCGAGCCAGATGGGAAACAAACTAGAAGCTGACAGGGTGGTATTCTTGTTGTTCTGGGGAAATGAGCTCTCAGGTGTCCAGTGTGATAAAACGTGGAACTTCGGAGTCTGACATGCTTTGAATCTCAGCTTTGCTGTGAGTCATGTGACCCATTTTTCCTATTTGTCTCATTTCTTTCCCATTCCAAAAGGAACTTTAACAATATCTTGTGGTTAAGGGACTCAAATCAGGTCTGGAGAGGTGATGGTTCAGTCAGTGAAGTGCCTTTTGCATGAGCACAAAGACGAAAGTTTGGATCCCTGGCACTCTGGCAAGTTCATGGCCTGGAGATTGATCTGTCATAGATCTACTTTCGGTCTCCAGTGAGTGAGTTTATTAAGCATGTAGCAAGCAAAAGTAAGAGAATAAGTAACAAGTGACAGATAGGTAGAAACAGCAGATAGAAGGCAAAAATATGAACTCTGATGCTAAAAACACCCAGCAGAAACTGACTGGGGAAGCCCCATTGAGGTAAAGACCTGAAGCTCCCAATAGAGAGTCTCCTTCAGTGAGGCTTCCAGGAAAGAGAACAAATAACAGCAGAAAATGAACATCATCACATCAAGGGCCTACAGACATCCAGCTGATGTGGGGAAGAGAGGGGAACAAATGGGGAAGCCCTGTAAGGCAGCCAGCTGGAGGTCCCAGTAGGTCCTGGCAAGTGTCACCTCCAGGTAGAGGTAACACCAAATAAATGCTTGGGGAAGTTGAGAGAGCTGGAATTCCGGATGGAGCTTTCCCTAGGTGAGCTGCATACTGTAGAACACCTGGCTTCTCTTTTTCCACTGTAGGCATCTTTCATGCCAGGGAGCCAAGAATAGTAACATCTTTTGGAAGTGATTTGCCTTCTAGCTTTTCTCAAGGACACCGTGTTTTTACTCTTGGGATGTCTCGCTGTTTGTTCTCTTCCTTCCCTGTTACAGAGTTGGGGGAGGGGGTGCAGCTCATTCCTGAACAAGGTGCCTCAGAGGACACTTTAAGACAAACGTGCTCGGGGCTGGAATGGGAGGTGGGGGAAACCCTGTTTCCAGAGCCAGCTTCTCTGAATTCAAACGACACATGACAATTTACCAATATCACGTACGTTACACCATGTAAAAAGCTGGATATGGTGGCACACATCTGTAACGCCAGTGTTGGGGTAAGGGACAGGGCAGAAAGAGATCTCTGAGGCTCATTGGCCAGTCAGCCAGATAAGCTGGTGAACTCAAGTTCAGTGAGAGATCCTATCTCCAAAAATAAGGTAAAAAAAAATGATGGAAGACTTCTGTCCATGACCTCTGGCCTCAACACACACTTGCACACATGTACAACACTTATGGTGTCCATGCTCTCACACACAAAGGACTAAATAATATGTCACTTAAGGTGTCGTGCACAATGTTTAAGGCTATCTGGTAGCAATTTTCAGTGAGTTTTGAACAGTAACACTTTGGCAGTCCATGTGGACGGAAAAAGAACAAAGATAGTGTCTAGCTTAAGAAATGGTGTGTATTCTAAGTTTAGCAGCAGAGAGGGATGCCTGGTTCCAGGGGAAAGATAAAATGGAAGAGGGTTCATGGTGCAGAAAGACACATCTCTTTGAAACAGACAGGCTAAGAGCAGAAATTCCATGGGGATCTTTTGAGAAGGGATAAAAGGAGAAATGGAAACGATATTTCTGCCTGAGACGCCGAGGAGATAACTGCCCAGGCACGGTGTATGTCAACAACACTGTCCTCTTGTAAATGGCTAAACTGATACAAGGTGAAGGAGAGGGGATTGTTGAGAATGCATTCTGCTGGTCCAGTAGGGCTTGAAAGTTTGGAGACTTGGAAGTGTCTGTCTAGTTCCCAAGTTATCTAATTTGGGGTTTCATCGTGGACAAACCAGAGAAAGTATTATTGCCCTGTTAGTGTACTGAACAGAGAATAATAAGGGAGCTGGGAGACGGCTCAGTTGATAAAGTGCCTGCCATGCAAACATGACAGGCTGTGCTAGGATCCCAAGTACTTGTGTAAATGCAGAGCTCAGGGGTGGGTGTGTCTAGAACCCCAGTCCTGGGGGCGGAGTCAGGAGGATTCCCAGAGCTGAGTCACTGTCCAGCCAGCCTTGCTGTATCAGTGAGCTCCAGGTTCAGTGAAAGAGTTCGTCTCAAAAAATAAGGCAGAGAACAACTGAGGCAGACACCCAACATGGACCTCTGGCTTTCACATACATGTGTTCATAGTATACATGCACACCCCTACCCCCCCCCATATGTACATACTTAAATCTAGTAATTAAGGGAATCACTGTGCTATTTAAAAGAAAAAAAAAAAAGACAAGCAGTGCACATAGGGTTAAAAACTCAAGCAGTGGCTCGGGAGATGGTTCAGTGGCTAAAGTACTTGCCATGTAAATCATAAGGACTTCAGTTTGATCCCCAGAACCACGTAAAGCCAAATACAATAGCATATATCATATATAATCTGTGTGCTGCTAGGACAAGATGGGAGCGGGGGGGGGGGGGTGTTAGACACAGGACAATTCAAGGAAGCTTGCAGACGAACTCACCTGTCATACGTCACGGAAGCAAATGAGACCCTGTCTCAAGACCTGTCTCAACACCTGAGGTTGTCCTCTAACCTCTACACAGGAGCCATGCTACATTCGTGCCTGCACACACACATAGTTTTAAGCCTCAAAAATATCTAAGTGACTTATTTTTAATCCCGGGCTCACCAGTTCAGAGCTGCACATACCATTAACATTTCTTCTCAATGTCAACCAGTCTCCATATGAAGAAGGGCGTGCGTTTACTCAACCAGTCAATCCTGAGAGAGATACAAGGCAGCACCAACTGTCTACCGTAATTGTCTGCCACTCTTGGCATTCTGTCTGTGCACGTGAACAAACGAACTCCGTAGGATAAATGGAGTAGACTTGCTGAGCCAAAACGTATGCATTATAATGTGAGCACCTTTTCATTACCATTGCCCCTCAGGAGATTTCATGTGTTTGCACGTAGGAATGATGATGGAGGAAGCAAGCTCACGCCTCTGCTAACTTTTAACCATTTTTGTTAGTCCAAGGGGTAAAAGCCAGAATTTCTACTGTATTTCTCAATGAGCAAGACTGTGCCTGTTCACTATTTTATTTTTACTTATTGAGGTTTCGTCTTACTACAGAGCCCATGATGACCTCCAACTTACTCTATAGCTTAGGCTAGCCTTGAATTTGTGGTCTTGAATTCTGCAATCCCCTGAATCCTATGTTCTTCACTCATGCGCTGTAATCAGGATTAGTTGGTAAAAGTGTTTGCCAGGCAAGCATGAGGACCTGCGTTTGGCCTCCCAGAACTCGTATAAAAGCCGAGCATGGTGGCACATGCTTGTAATCCCAGTAACGGGGGAGGTGGAAACAAACAGACCCCTGGGCTTGCTAGCCAGCTAGTGCATGCACACACATGTATCTGTGGGCATATGCACAGGAGCGCAAAAGTGTGCACTCACGCACAAGTTCAGGCAGCCGAAGTAACACCAAACATGCCCTCTTGGCATTTATGATAATGAGAAAGAAAGAGCTGGGGGTTGTTGATCATTATTCGACCTTTCTTGAAATTGATTTCCAGACATTCAGATGACCATCAGCTGCTAGTCATCACGCTGCCGCCCTGGGGAGCTGAAAGGGAAACACAGACAACATAAAATTGTCTGAGATGAGGGAATTGATTTCTACTATCCAAGCTTCCTTTCCTGCTGGGGGTTCTCTTGAGAGCTTTCCACTTAGACTTCTCACTCAGATGTGGTGACCTACCTGTATGTTTGACCGAGGAAGGACCTGCGTGTCGTTATGATTACATTTCTGGTAGATCTGATCCAAAATTGCCGGGGCATCCCAAGTCTGTGAGTGGTTTTAATGGAGGGAAGACTGCAGCTCTTAAAAACACCACAGCTGTCGTCTAGGCAACCACTAAAAGGGGTTAGAATAATTAGAGGGACACCCCACAGAAACCCACCTAATCACTCCCCGCCTGAAGGGATGGCTGGAGCATCCCTTTGGTGGCTAAGACCTCATCAGCAAGAGTTACTGTGCTAATGACCCAGCCAGCCTCCTTCTGCTGGATGATGAGCACTGTGCCCGTAATAAAGGCAATTAAGCCCGCAGCCCTGAAACCCAGCCAGTGTCTAGCCTCAGAGGCTAAGGATGCTTTGGAGAGACACTTCTAAAGAGCCTATGAGAACTGGGGGGGGGGGAGGGGAGGACAGAAGCTCATTTGAGAATTTTGTGCACTAATGAATACCAAAACACATCCATCCTCATTTATGTCACCTCAGAAACACATACCCTGGGGTTCGGCTCTAGTTTCAGTTCACACTGGTACATCCTATAATTACAATGTCTAAGGCCTGCCCTCTACCCATTATGCATTTTATTCATCTAACCTAAACTTTATTCAGAATGAATCACATTTTAATTTCATTCATTTGGTGAACTGGATGGTGTCTGAGGATTGGAAAAATATCACTCCCTGCTCATGGCCCAGCCTCCTGCGCCTCAGGGTAGTCAGGATGGTGAGGAATGGGCTGTTTGGAGGATATTTTTACACTCTAGTGGCTCAGACAAGGATTAATTGTATTAGGGCTCCTTGAGGGTTGCTATGTAATGGGGACTCTTAAACAGCCATTGGGGGCAACTGTGTTATTCATTGCTAGTGTCGTCCAGCAGATTTCACTTAAAGCAAAGAGCAGAGACAGGGGCATACAGAAATAAAAGCGGGGGAAGACTAAAGAAACAGAGAAGGAAAAACACTGCTGGACACGTTAGAAGTGCTGCTGCAGACAGAGCAACTCCACTGTAACCTTTGTTTTCAGGACAGAGATTGAATCAACTCTCAGTCATGGACCCCTGAGCAAACAGGAACCTGAAAAATGGTCATTCTCTGGACTAGACCCTGGAATTGATCTGAAATCGCTAACATCGCAAGATCTCCTCCCCCAAATTCTATGCAGCCTTTCCTCATAGCCTTGTGCCACCTTTAGTGGTACATGTGTGCTTACACAGCTGCACATACACATGCCAACACACGCATACACATATGTGCACTCACGTAGACACACGGACAATGAGAAAGGCGTGTGGGGCTTGGGAAGGATAACACCAGGACAAAATGCATTTTCTAAGAGAAAAATGTCAAGAACCAAGTGCTTATGCCACTCATTGAAATCAGTTGAAATAATTGATTTCATCAATTGAAAGATGAATGTGCCTATCCTATTCTGGCTCATACGGGACCATGAAATCTTCCAGGCTGTCCCTAAGATGAGCAGTTTTAAACTCTACAATTCACAGAAGTAAGTTAATGTAGTTAAAAGCAACTAGGGATTCATAAGCAAAGTGAGACCTTTACGAATAGATACTTGAAAATTACCTAGAGCAAATTAAAATCTAATGCATTGGAACAAGTTCATTGAGCAAGCTAGACATAAACACACTCTCTCACATACTGCTGTATGGAAAAAGACACCATCTTTGGTGCCAGGTTGCTAAGACACTAATTTAATTGAGCCCCCCCCAATATGGAGTCACACATCACTGTGCTAATTGAATTGAAAGGACCAGCTGGGCTAGTGCCCGCCTGGGGTCTTAGGGTGAGGTGCGACCTTCAAGGAAGGCAAGAGACTCCAAATCAATGTAATTGCATGAGGCTTTATTGTCCAATGCGCCGAGTTCCACCCTCAGCAAGTCTCCATGCAGGAAACAGGGAAGACGGACCCCGATCCCTTTGTCCCTTGGCATTTTATGGGGTGCAGGGGAAGGGGTCTGGGGACAGGGCTTGTGCAGCTCTGACTGGCTCAGAGCTCCTCAAGTCCTGCATCTCTCAAACTAATTGGTTAGAAATCCGTGGGCGGGAGCTGGGGCTAGGACTGTGCCTGGGAAGGGGAAATTCGAGCTGGTTGATGATAAACTTAAGTTATTCTCCTGGGGTGGGGGAGGGGACTGTTAATGGCCTGTCTTTCTAGTATGTGACTGCTAGTACTCAAGCAGTGAGGCCTGGGTGTATTCATGTTTTATTTCTTAAATCCTTTCAGAATTAATTTGGAAAGTTGACTATTTGGAAATTTTCTTGAAAGAATTACAATTTGGGAAAATTCTCCTCTACCAGTGAGGGATCTATATAAAGGGTTCTAAACCACATTTTAAAATGTAGTAGGAAGCCGGGCATGGTGGCTTGCCCCTTTAATCCCAGAATTTGGAAGGCAGAGGCAAGTGGATCTCTGTGAGCATACAGCCAGCCTGATCTACAGAGTGAGTTCAAGGCAGCATGGTCTACATAGTGACACTCTGTCTCAAAAAAAACAAAAAAGGAGGAGGAGGAGGACGAGGAGGAGGAGGAGGATGGGGAGGAGGACGAGGAGGAGGAGGAGGATGGGGAGGAGGACGAGGAGGAGGAGGAGGAGGATGGGGAGCAGGACAAGAAGGAGGAGGATGGGGAGGAGGACAAGGAGGAGGAGGAGGATGGGGAGGAGGAGGATGGGGAGGAGGACGAGGAGGAGGAGGAGGATGGGGAAGAGGACGAGGAGGAGGAGGAGGATGGGGAGGAGGACGAGGAGGATGGGGAGCAGGACGAGGAGGAGGAGGAGGATGGGGAGGAGGACGAGGAGGAGGAGGAGGAGGATGGGGAGCAGGACAAGAAGGAGGAGGATGGGGAGGAGGACAAGGAGGAGGAGGATGGGGAGCAGGACGAGGAGGAGGAGGATGGGGAGGAGGACGAGGAGGATGGGGAGGAGGAGGAGGAGGATGGGGAGGAGGACGAGGAGGAGGAGGAGGAGGATGGGGAGGAGGACGAGGAGGAGGAAGAGGATGGGGAGGAGGACGAGGAGGAGGAGGAGGATGGGGAGGAGGACGAGGAGGAGGAGGAGGATGGGGAGCAGGACGAGGAGGAGGAGGATGGGGAGGAGGACGAGGAGGAGGAGGATGGGGAGCAGGACGAGGAGGAGGAGGATGGGGAGCAGGACGAGGAGGAGGAGAAGAAGAAGAAGGGGAAAGGAGAGGAGAAGAGAAGAGAGAAAAAGGAAAAGGAAAGGAAGGAGGGAAGGAAGGAAGGAAGGAAGGAAGGAAGGAAGGAAGGAAGGAAGAAAGGAAGGGAACAAAAGCCATCTTGATGAGAATGGAGAGGTAGCTCAGTTGTTAAGAGCACTGATTGCTCTTACGGAGGTCCTAAATTCAGTTCCCAACACCTACATGGTGGCTCACCACCATCTGTAACTCTAGTCCCAAGGGGATCCAGCCCTCTTCCAGACTCAGCAGAGTCTAGACACCTGCACACACACATATGATGTCCATATAGAAAAGCAGGCACACACACATATACATAAATAGAAAATAGAACCCAGGCTTTTGTGCACACTAGGCATATACACAAAAAGCCCTAAATGTTGACCTTTACACACACACACACACACACACACACTCACAGGTGACCTTTCTCTCTGGTCTTTTTTTTAACAAATGAAACTAACTTTCTGTAAGAAATCACCCTAATGAACACTCCTAGCATTTGTAATGTATCTGTCTCTAAGATATTGACAGGGGGTTCTCTTCAAACCTACTACGCGAAGAGTACAATGTTACAAATATACCGTCTACCACAGCCGAAGAGTATGCTTACTCCCAATTCGTAAGAACTTGTAACCTGGTGTTGGTCAGCTTTAAAATGAAATAACTGACAGACATCTCAGGATCAAGGTGGTCACGTGTCCCTCCTGCCATCACAGCAGGACACAGCAGTTCAGGATTTCCCCGTGCAGTTGCTGCTATGGATAACGCTTAATAAACACCTCAAAGGCGAGTTCCCTGGACCCCGACGTGTGACGTGAATTCCATGAAATCCCAGCACACAGCAAGCCCACAGTGAGGCACCAGCCCCCTTTGTTGCCATAGGGCAAGGAGGTGCCACGCATCCCTAAAGAGAGTACAGGGTCAAAAGTATCAAGTAGCCTCTGGTCAGACCCCCAACTCTGACATTCCATAGCTGTGTGACCCTGGCAAAGTTACATAGTCTTTCTGTTCCTGCTTCTATATCTAGAAAATAAGGATTAATATAGATTAAATTAGTTGACAAATGGTACAGCGTCAGGCGTTCAAAAATATTAATTTGGAGGGATCCCTTCATATTTAAAGAGTGTGATCAATGTCCTAGGTTTTGTGAGGAGATGTACTTCTGTCTAACATTTGACCCCATACCACACCATGCTTGGGTGAGGCACGGTTCTGGGTGGGGAAACTGAGCCTGGGGTAGGAACGGCATTTCCCAGCATCTGTCCCCTGGCACGTATAGAAAAATGACCTATTTATAGTACACAAGGGGGGTGGTAGATGAGGCTGCTGGAGGTTTGAGACCCCTGGGGTCCTATCCACTTAGCCCGGGGATTAGGAGGATAAGTGGTTCCACTCTGTTGCAGCCCTTCTGAGACCCATCCATTGGCAGCTCTCCTGAGGCCTCCATCAGCAGCATCGTGCTGTGTTAGTTCCGACGTGGCTCTCGCAGTCGTCCCCACCGACTCAGAGTACAACAGGAACCAGTTTGTCCCAGCCAGGCTTCCCCAGAAAGGGTATAGAGCATTTGTGGCTGTGTGGGTGCTGCCTTGAATGATGTGTAGACTCTGGCTGCACGTGCAGCGTCATTGCCCGCCAAACTGTAGCTGTGGATACGGGTGGCTTGCGGAACTTCAGCAGTGCAACCCAGATCGGACGCGCTGTGGGGGCGGTGCATGGACGGAGCATGCTCTTAGTGTTCGTCTGAGAGGAATGTCAGGGTGGTGCAACACTTTTGTTGGGAGACTTCTTAGCCGCCATTAAAAGCTGACTGTCTGTGGATGCCTGGCCTGTCTTCCTGGGTTTGGAAGGTGGAAGAAAACTCCGCAGGGATTGCTGTTGATTCTGTCAGAGGGGGAGACAGGGTTAGAATGTGGGACATCCTTGGAAGATGATCCTAAGGTCTTGGAATGATTAGCATAAGAGAGTCGGGTGGGAGAAGGGGGTTGGTCCTCGGTGTGCTCTATGTTTTCTGTGTATTCTATGCTCCCCAAAGAAACGTCAGAGAAGAGAGAGGCCTAAGAAGGAATAGTGTTCACACAGGCTGCGAATGTAGCACACAGAACCTGAAAGGGAGGTGTCCATGGCCTCTCAGATAAAGTCACAATTAAAACAGGGTTTGAAAGTGGAACATGGCCTCACACAAAAGAACACAGAATTTCTTTTTGTTGATGGTTGTTGTTTTTATTTGTTTTGTTTTAAAACTGGATCTCACTGCATACCTCTGACCAGCCTGGAACTTGCTATATAGACCAGGCTAGCCTTGGGTTAGGACGAGTCTCTTGCCTCAGTCTCCCTAGAACATGGCCCACCATCAGATTGTTAAGGAACTTTATGGTTTTATAGATAATTACTTTGGAGCAAAGCGATGAAGGTTTTCACAGCTGTTCTTGAGGGTGGGCTGCAGGACGAAGAGGAAGAAGCTACCTGGTATCTGCTTTTCCTCTTTTTCAGTAGGAGAAAGTAGGTAGGAGAAAGTAGCAGAAGGTAGGAGAACAAAGAGAAGAAAATGGAACTGCAAGCTACACAAAGAGTACAGCCAGGAAATAATTGACTGCTTCGTGATTAGTTTAAATCTTCAAGCTAAAAATAAAAAAATGTCTCCCTGGAACAGTGGGGAATTCAGCTTCCGTCACTGCTAAGTCAGCGTCCAGCACCCTCTGAGAAGCCGTGGAGGGATGCCAGGGAAAGGGCACTGTAGTGTGGCTTCTTAGAAAATCAATTCTCAAAAGCACAGTCATCACTGGATGGTGACACAGTGGGGAACTTGAATACCATCTTTCTAAAGCACCTAGCAAGGCCAACAGTGCCTACTGAGGAACAGTGCAGACCCCGGGGTAGGCTGCAGTTGATGAGCAAGGGTTCTAGTAACCTTAAAGCGGAAGGGCTGTCTATGTCTAACCTAATGAGAGAGGTTTGACAGGAGCTGTGTTTAACGTTGAAGCGGTAGTCAACCTGCAAACTCCGGACAAGATGGCAATGGCCTTCAGCATTCTCCTGATACACTCTATCGACCAATGTGATAAGCCAAGAAAACAAAATATAGAATACTAGAAAGGATGAACACAATTCATTTGACTGTCTTAAAATCCAAGTGGATTTCAGCTAATAAGACAGCCAGGCAAAGTGGCCACAGAAGCATAAATATTCTGAAGCTTTGCACTTAAAATAATGTGTGTGTGTGTGTGTGTGTGTGTGTGTGTGTGTGTAGAAAGAGAGAGGGGTTCTGGGGAGATGCATCAGTGGATATGGGCACTGGCTCGGCAAGTGTAAGGACTTGAGTTCAAATCCCAAGAACTGATGTAAAAAGTGTGGCTACATGTGCCTGTAACCCCAGTATTTGAAATGGCAGAGACTGGGAGATCCTAGAGCTTGCTGGACAGCGATCGGAATTCCAGTTCAGTGAGAGACATTGTCTCAAGGGAGTAAGGTGGAGAGGGGGGACGATGGAGGAGGGCAGTGTCCAGTCTGAGCTCCATATGTATATGCATTGGTGCAAGCACCTGCACTCTCACGTGCACGCACACCACACACGCAGGAGGGGGAAGGGTAGTGAAGGGAAGGATAGGATATTAGGAGCTGTAATGACTAATGTTATTTTAAATGTGATGAAACTGAAAAATACTTGAGATTGTTGTTAATAACATTTGATCTATACTGTAACGAAAAGAGAAACAAAACAAAGCTCTGACCAAAGAACATTTTAAACCATCTTTTTCTTTTTTCCCCTGAGACAGGGTTTCTCTGTTGTAACTCTGGCTGTCCTGGAACTCACTCTGTAGACCAGGGTGGCCTCAAACTCACAGAGATCCACTGCCTCTGCCTCCAGCACTGGGATTTAAGGTGTGTATCACCATTGCCTAGTTAAACTATCTTAATACGTGGAGCGAAGTATGTGCCTTATGGATATGCTTTCCCAAACCACAATATTTAATGCTCCGCCTAGGAATTCCGATGGAATTTTGGGTAATAAACTTGAACTCCAAAGCAATATGTGTATACAAGGCACAGAAGCTCCCCAACTTCTATTTCGTTTTGTTTTTCTTTTTTCAACTGGAATATGCTAACTGCAGGAGGTAAGGGGAACAAAGAGAGAGAGATGGAAATCTAAGCGAAGGAAAAGAAGCGGTCAGGACATATTCGGCTGCTAAGAAAAAAGAACAGTATGAGAAAGGAGATCATATTTGGGCTAGCACGTGTAATGACATTAAAACAAAAGGATCAGTCTAACTCAGTGGTAGTTCAGAAGGAAAACTTGGGCAGTGTCCATCAGGCAGGTTAACATTGTGTGTCTGGCACGAGCAGTCAGGAAAATGGAAAGTAATCTAAGTATCTCATACAGAGGGAATTTAATACAGGGACTTGATTATACAAAGGACCTGGTGAAGCAACCCCAAAATGAGAATAATCAGAAACTGCTTAGCAGTTACAGAACACTTAGCCTGTTGCAGTTAGCATCAGTGATCAGTGGGGTACCAGGAGACAAGCGCGAGGGTGGGGAGCCCGAAAGTGCACCAACTCCTTGGAGTGTGTGAGGGAGAGTGGGCAGAGAGCTTGCAATCGTGACCACAGCACAGTGACCAGTGGAGCAAAGAGGGCACCTCAGGTTCCGGAATGGAGAATGGATTGCTCCTTTCAGGAGGTTGAAGTGGTTCTTCTTCAGTTCAGAAAAACATTTTAAAATTTCCCACTAACCCCCATGAGTTTGTCATCCAAATACGAGGCATGAAGAGAAGCAGCAGGGTGCCCTCTCTGAAGCACACATGGAAGCAGCCCCCCAATACCCAGTATGCCTCCTGAGCCTTAGCAGTTGGAGAACCCTTCACCTGGAATGCCCTGTGCTCTCCCCCCACCCCCACTCTTCCACAACCATCAAGACTCCCTAGCTTCAAGGTCTCTACCGCAAGAGGTCTTCTCTAACAATGCCCCAGGCTGGACTGAGGTCCCTCCCTGATGACCCTCCTGCCTGGCACAGTACCAGGCACAGGAGCTGTCCCTGGACTGATTAAGGGCACTGAGATGTCTTCTGGCTTCCGGTGCACCAGCCCTTGCACCAGCCCTCCCTTCCAGTGCAGTGAGGGCACAAATATATATATATATATATATATATATATATATATATATATATATATATATATATATATAGCGGTTTCTGTTCCTGTGGAGCTTCCTGGATGACTGAGACCACGAGAGTGTCTCAGCCTGCAACTTCTGAGAAGGACTTGGGTTTTCCTGATAAGTACACGTGCTGCCTTAAATAGAAGCCGAGCAGATGGTAAGGCACAGCAGATGGGCCGCCCTTTGGGTGCCGTGTGGAAAGGTGGGAGACCTGGACTGTGTCCTGGACTCAGCTGCTGGTCCCTAGCTGTGTGACCTGCTCACCTCCCTTCCCACGGTGAGCCCATATGCAAAGTGAGCTGGCTGCGGGTTAGTGGTTCCCAGGCCAGCTGCAGGATTTAGAAAAAGGTGACCAAGTCTAGAGGAGGGCTACCATCCACATTTCTCAAGGTCTCCAGCATGACTGGGATCCGTCTCGCATAGAGTGCAGTTCAGCAAAGTGTACAGTCCGTTACTCTCATGACCTCGGACAGCCATGCGTTTTACTCTTTTAGGAACGTTTCATTCCTCATTCCAAGAAACTCAGTAACAATAGTCTTTTACTGATTTCTCCCACTCTTGCCCCCCCAAATAACCTCCACTCCTAAAGAACCCCCTCTCTATTTGTCTATTCTAAGCACGTCCTATAAGAGGAACCATATATATGGCCTTTGATGTCTGTCTCCTTTCAGATCGAATAATGTTTTTCAAGGTTATCTGCATTGTAACACGGGTTTGTGGTTCTCTTCGTTTTCATGGCAGAGTAATTTTCCAATGTATTGATATACCATGTTTTGTGGACTGATTATCTGTTAGGCAATTGAAGAACTTGCTTGTTTCTATCTTTGGGTGATTATGAATAATGTTGTTAATAAGCATTTGGGGACAACTTTTTCATGTATCTTTCCTTTCTCTTGGGTACTTATTTTAGTGTGAATTGATGGATCACATACTAATTGTATCTCTAACCCTTTGAGGATCCACTAGGCTGTTTTTTCAAACTGAATAGAATGTAAGGGTTTTCCTAGTGATCTTAACATCCAGCCAGAGTTTAAAGCCACAGAACCAGAAGTTACCTGAGAGGCTCCATTATATGATTCTGTGATTTCTTACCCCAGCTTAGATCCCCAGGGCTCATATCACCCAGAACTTGCCGACATTGCAAAGGTTTTGATTAGCTTCTCTTGGCCTTATTTTTAAGAGAAAGCCCTGAGTCCAGCTTCTTCTTTTCCTTGCCCTGACCTGATAGCAATTCTGGTGGTGTATTCCAGAAGTACTTGTGACCCTATTTTCAGAATCCCAAATGCCCATGAGCCTCAACCCCTGATGGCAGTGAGCATGGAGCTGACCTAGTATGCTGAACCTTGGCCAGTATTCCTCAGGCTGGTGTGCTGCTGTGTGTTCTTGGTCCTTATACTGTGAGTCTGACTTTGCTGAGGTCAGCAAGGCAGATGTGAATACCATTTACCTCAAAGTCTGTGATAACATCACCTCTAGGAATCCTGCAGGGATGATCCATGGGCATGAGAAATCTCCTTAACAGACCCATAACCCAAAAAAACTCCATGTTTGGATCTTCAGGACAGTCCCTGTGTGTGAGCTCAGAATGTTCCCAACTCATTCCACTGTGAAACTGTTTCTGGAAAGAAGTGAACAAATGTCTACTCACTCCAGATAAAGATGCAACAACAGACCAAAGTGACTATACCACCAAACTCCAACTTGGTGAACCAATGAATTCTTTGGAGTTACAGGGGCATGGATGATGCAAAAGCAGCCACATTACTGAAAGCCCACTCAGCAGAGATGACAACTCAGGAAAGATGATCCTGGGGCTCTCTTCATGACTTATAGGCAGCTCAGCAGGTTGGAGGTTGATTCTCTCCTCTCCTCAGCAGCCCTTATTGCTTATATAACCATGGGAAAGGAGGAACTTTGTGGACTGTTATGTTTCAGGAACTTCCTGAGACTTGTTAGTTGTTTTCTTCCTGAGTCTTAATATCAGAGGGAATTGCCCCACAATGGGAAGAATTGTTCTTCTAGGGACCCCTCAGCTGTCCTAGATTTCTCATACAGGCAGTTTCTCCCACTCTTGTCCACTCTCTTTCCATTTGTCTTCTTCTCACCCCACCCCTTAGGTAGCTGTCAGAGAAACTCACAAATGCATATTTTACTTGACATGTTATTATGTAATTTCTCACTCCTGGCATATAGATTTTTTTTTTGTTTGTTTTTCTGTTTCATTCTTCATGCTGAGTTTCCTTGAAATAAAAAAAGTCCACTGTCTCCACATGGAGAGACAAGTTCATGGCACCACTGTGCCCTTCCAAGCCTGCAACAGGCATCGCTTACCAATCACAGCACTTCCTCCCTGAGCTGGGCCCTGCCTTGGAATCTGTCTCACAATCTGGGTGAAGGCTGAAGATGAATCTGGCATCTGAAGTAGTGTCTATTTGCCATCTTTCAGGAACTCTTCCTCAAAGCTCTCCAACTCCTCTTCCAGGCCTGATGGCATGCCAACTCTCTGCTCTCGGCCATGTCTCCCTGCAGGTGCCTGTTCCCACACTCAGTGAGCATTTGAAGCTCATTAGAGCATCCCTCAGCCCCGCCCCCCCTTTCACCAATGATGTGCCATTTACTTGCCATTCCCTCAACCCTCCCTGTCTCCATGATCTCTTCTTGCATCCACCCAGAGGCCCTCTCCTATCCCTCTGTCCCTCTTCCCTCCTCACTGATCTGTCCCTCATGACTGGAAACCCTAATGCCACTCAGACTCTGAGCAGGCCAGAAGTGATAAGGATCAGGGCAGAGGAAGGCCAGCCATACATTGGAAAGCCCTCTCCAGCCCCCACAAAGGACATCTGCTCTTCTGAGGACCCCATCACTGTACCCCCACAGAGCACATATCTTCAATACCTTTGAAGGATGGGAAAATAATGCCAGCAGTCTTTGCAGTCTGCAGAGTTGTTATGAAAACCTGGCTACACTGCTTCTCGTCTATGGAAAAGTCCAACAATTGCAACCCAACATGTTCTGTAGAACATTATTCAGGGGTCCCCTGCAGGGCTGCAGCAGAACAGAGGAGAACAGGGCTTTCGGCTCCAACGTGGTATGCTTTTTTAATGCTCCCAATAGGAAGGTAGGTACCAGGAACTGTTTCTAAGGGGAAGAGGCAAGGCTGGAGATCTCCAGGGGTCAAAACCATGCCTCCTTCCACTTCCTTTGGGTGTGCACACCCTTTAGGAGTGCCCTTGAGTGAGTCTCCACAAGGCAGCCAGGGCAGCTGAAGAATCCAGTCCCTGTAGCAGTGGTGATAAGCACACCATGTCTTCTGGACTCTGCCCTGCCTGTGCTATTGAGGCCCATTCCCTCCTCCTTCCCCAGCATCCCCAAGCCCTGCTCACACTATCGGGAGCACCCCAGGGAGCAGTTCATACCCTTGCTATGTATAGTCCCTTGCTGCTCAGATAATAACCCTGCACACTTCACTTTTCAAACTAGTCCAGCTTGTCATTTGAACTGTACTTCCTGCTCATCTGACCTTTGCCAGTACCATTAACTTCTGTATGGCTGAATCTAGGTGCTCAAAAGATACCATTAGACTCTAATGATTACAGGTTTGTCTTACTCCACCTACATCTAACTTCTGCTCAACTTCTCTCCCATCATGCTTTAGCCTCTTTTCAGGGACATCACTACTTTATGTCTGGGAAAGATGGTCACAGGAAGCTTGGATTTGCATCCCGATGGCCAGTGCCGACTTACTTATTGTACACTATGAACATGGTGACCTGGCATGACAGTACTTTATGAGCCCATAAAATTGCTTTAGTTTCTTTTGCAGTCAGGAAAAAATATTTAGTTGAAAGAAGTATGTTAAAATGTCATATTAATATACTTGCTTTAATATAAGCACTGCCAAGAAATATAATTTTTAAAAGATTTTATTTTTAATTACATGGATGTGTGTATGGGTGCACATGAGTGCAGTGCCCGAGGGGGCCAGCAGAGGGCAGTGGTCCCCTGAGCTGGAGTTAGAGGCAATTGAGAGCCACCTGGAAGAGAGATGTCTTCTTTTAGCTTTCAGCTGTTAAAAGTTAGGAACAAGTGCATCTGGATCAAATCCCTCTAAACAGAATTGCAGAAGGTTCTAGCTAGCCATGTTTGAGTTACAGGCCACCCCTGAGAAGAAATATTAGGGCAGGGAAGTAAGGGAGGGCTTTCTGCATGGGATGGATACAGAAAATACTCTGGCTTATAGCATAGGATCATTTAAGCATTATTTGTCATTGTTTTTCTTTCTTCCACATTGCATTTAGAAGATGTCTTGTTCAAAAAAATGTGTATTTTTATATGTATGAGTGTTTTACCTGTGTATATCCATCTTGTGCATGCAGTATGTGTAGAGGCCAGAAGAGGGCACCAGATCCTCCAGAATTGGAGCTCAAAGATGCTTGTGAGCTGCCATGTGGGTGCTAGGAGATGAACCCAGGTCCTCTGCAAGTGTAGCCAGTGCTCTTAACTGCTGAGCCATCTCTCCAACCCCGAGAATGGCTTTTTAAAATGCAAGCTATTTTATGTCATTTCACAGTGAAGACAGTTTTAAGGTTCAAGATGTCAGAACGCTAATGTGTACAAATTCCCACTTGGTTCATTTTGTTTTCATTTGGTTTGGCCCAGTGCCCTATTTTAAGTAGGGATCTATTTGCTGAGCCTCGTGGTCTTGGGGTTTGAGGTGTTAGCAAAACGCTGTGTTGTTCTAAATCCTGACTTTGTTGCCTGCCCCAGCTACCCACTCCACTCCCCAGCGCTCAGCCCCACAGAACGGTTGCCTTTTGGCCTCGAGGAGAATGGGGGCACACCGTTTGCCCCCAAAGCTTCGGGGAGGCATCACCACCAGCACCAGCACCAGCACCACTCCAACTACGGCCTTTCACTGACCCTGGAGAATAAGGAGGGGCCGCTGAGGTCCCCGAACTCTAGCAAAGCCCTCACTAGTGAGTATTCGAGGGAGTAGCGTGGGGGTGGGGTGGGCCAGGGGGGTGGGTGGGGAGAGGGGCAGGAGTGGGGAGGAGTTGCCATGACTACTGGATTTGGGCAGCTTGGACTATTGAGCCTGATGCCTGGAAGCAGGGCCATGGAGACTGGGTTCCCCGTTTCCACCTTGTTACAGACGGCCATTACTTCCTGCCTCTTAGCTTAGACTTCTGCCTGAGCGGCAGCCAGTGCCGGCTCCTCGGCTCCAGCAATGGAAAAGAGAAAAGAGGGGAGTCAGACAGTGGCTGGGGTTCCTACTGCCCTGACTACAGTAAAAACTCTTCTCTGCTTTTTGTGACACCTGCTTCCGACAGCAAAGTGGAATCAGGAGTCCAGCGGGCTCGTGGTGTAGTCCCACCTGTCCTGTAGACATTAATGATGAAAGGAAACAGACATGCGGCTGGCAATGTGACTCATTTGGCCTCTGATAAATCTAGTAAGAATGGGCTTGCGTTTCATATGCTGTATTATTTTCTAGAAACTCACTTTTACTCTCCTTTATCTAGAAATTTGTCTCTAATGGACTGAGGCAAAGCATTAGTTCTTTTTGGCTTTTTCTTTTCCTCACTATATAGACCAGGCTGGCCTCAAACTCACAGAGATCTACCTGCTTCTGCCTCCCAAGTTCTGGGATTAAAGACATATGCCAACCATATATGACCCTTATTTTTCATTTTTATTATTATGTAATTGCTTGTCTAAATCTATTTTTAACTAGCATTCCGTGTTGGGTTTCATTATGACGTTTTCTAAATACAATTTCTATTTGTTGATCTCCCCTACCCCGTTTCTCTCCATGCCCCCCCTTCTGCCTCCAGGAGCTCCTTTCTCAGTTTCCTGCAACATAGTCCTCATACCTACCCCTCTTCCGGAGCACTGAGGCAGGGCTGGTCAGAGGCTGGGACAGTGGTTCTCACTGTGCAGCCCAGGATTTTCTCTGGTTTTTGGCCCCTCTGTGAACAGGAGAGAGGGTTTGCCACCGAGAGTGATGGGGTGGGCTCCTTGGCTCTCATCTTCAGACCACAAGAGCCATTTGGGGTTGGCTGAAGGAAGATGGGGACTCCTAGCTCACTTGGGGTGAAGAATCCAAACACTGCCCAGGTTGCCCTTCCCATATTTACCTCATCCTTTTGCATGAAGGCGACCGTCATGGCCTCCTAACAGGCTGTCTCCTCGGTGCATCCCTATATAAAAGCTGCCGATGTCAATGTTAAGACCTCCATTCCTCACCACCCCCAGGATAAGTACACACTCTGAGCACATCCACTTACAGACCCCCAAAGCCTCAGCCTGTGTTCTCAGCCTCCCCCACTCTTCAGCTGCCTGGGACTTCTGCCCTCTCACCAAGTCCGGTGCAATTCCAGCCCTTCCCTTGTGCCTGCTGTTCCCTCTACCCACAATACTTTTCTCTCAGCCCTGGTGAGCCCCCACATCCCCTGGGCGCTGCTCACATGCTATCAGTGCAGCAATCCTGGCCCTTCCCACCATGCCCTGCTCTGGGGCAGGGGAATATCTTCCCTCTTGCGCCTATAGCAATGGTGAAAGCACTTAGTGCTTCTATGTGTGGGATGTCTTTCCCCCACTTACACTAGAATCATGTCTTATTTGTTTATTTCAACTCCCCAGATGCCAGTTGCTAACAAGCAGCAAAGCACAAGCTTTATTGCATAATGAATATTTAATACTTAGCGAATGCTTAATGTATTAATGAATAAATCCACGCCAGAGGGAGGCGTGGTGGCAAACGAATGCTACACGACACAAAAAGCCAACGGCTTTGATTTTAGAAATGTAACATGGCTTTCCAAGTCACCTTGCTATTCCTATCAGGCTGGTCAGCCATCTTTCCGGCGTGTAAAGGGCCTTTCCACATTTAAGGCTTTTTATGAGAATAACCCTATTTACTATTACAGCACCCGTGCAAGACGGGTGATTTATATTTTCATTTATAAATGACCCAGAGGCTCAGAGAGATCAAGCAAAATTCCCAGGGCCGCTCAGCTCGTATCTAAGGGAGTAAGATTATAAAACCTTGACTGCAGGTATCCTTGCACTGCGCGGAGCAGGAGGAATAGAAGAGCTGCGCGTCAAGCTCCTGCGGGTGTCTCGGGTCCCCTCTCTCGATGTCATTTCAACCTCCACTTTTTCCTTTCCCCTGGCCACATTGTAGAACTGAGTCCAGGAGCACCTGCCCTGTACAGCGAAGCTGCTGCCCATCTGAAGAAGCTGGAGCTGGAGACCGTTAAGGCTGCGGGACCCTGGCCTGCCCTGCACATCAACATAAACAAGGTGCCAGCCCAGTTCTGCATGGAGTGCGCTGCCCCACAGCAGGGCTCTGGACCTCAGGTCTTTCTGCTTCAGCTTCTTATACGTATGCTTGTGTACATGCTCCTGTGTGTGCAGGTACACATGTGTGTGTATGTGTGTGCCTGTGTGTGTGCATGCTCCTGCTTGTGCAGGTACACATGTGTATGCACATACTCATGTGTGTCCATGCAGCCATGTGTGTGCAGATACACGTGTGTGTATGTGTGTGTGAAGGTGCAGGTACACGTGTGTGTGTGTGTATATGTGCATGCTCCTGTGTATGCAAGTACACATGTGTGTATCTGCACATGTGTGTGCATGCTCCTGCCTGTGCAGGTGTGTGAGTATGTGTGTATGTGTGTGTGCATGCTCCTGCTTGTGCAGATGTAAGTGTGTATCTGTGTGTTGATAATCATGGGCTATCCACTTTATTTTGAGATAGGGTATCTCACTGCTGGGAGCTTGCCTGTTAGACTAGGCTGGCTGGTAGGCAAATCTCTGGGACCCTCTTGTCTCCACCTCTCCAGTACTGGGGTCACAAGCATGGCCTGCTACACTGCCTTGCAAGAAAAATTTCTTGAGACAGTGTATCATGTTACCAAGGTATTGGCCTTGAACTTCTGATTCTCCTGCCTCTGGATCCCGATTGCTGGGGTTGCCCACATGCATCACCATGCCCAATTTATGTGGTGTTCAGAATAAAGCCCAAGGCTTTGTGCATCGACAAGCATTCTACCAAGTGAGCCCTGGCTCTGGCCCACTACTGTGATACTTTATCATTAAGAAAGCATTTCTTGGGCCAGTGAGCTGGCTTAGTGTGTACAGGCACTTGCACCCAAGCCTGACAAATTGAGTTCTACCACTGGGTTTCACATAGTAAAAGGAGAATAACTGACAAGTTACCCTCTGACCTCTATATGCAGACAGCTGCACACATACACATGTATAAATAAATAAATGTAAGAAAATATTTAATTTTTAAAAGAAAACTATTTCTTGCAATAGGCCTCGTTAGTAAACATGATACCCGAATGGGAACCATTGGCTTGTGCAGTTGTTACACTGCTGTGGTGGCTCACCAAGGATGACAAGGAGGCATATTTCATAATTGCAAACCCTGCCAGACCTCAACAGAGGGAACCACTGTCATGGCCAGTGTGCCATACTGCCAGCGGAACCCTGAGCGTCTGAGCTCAGGTGTTTTTACTCTTCCAGAACTCAGGTATTCTACTGATAGCACATGCAGAACTTTAGCAATCCAATGTCCCCCACAGAAATCCAACACCTACAGACAATGCAAACGCTCTGACCTAGGATAGCCCCTCATCCAACAGTGCATAAAAGAATTTTATACATAACTAAAAATAAATCTCCACAACAGGCTTGGGTGATTTTTTCCCCACCTTAAAGACTAGATTACCTCTGATTCTTCTATAGCTTTATAACTTTCTGTTCTTATTTTAATTGATTTTCCCTACCTATTTCCAAGTGATACCCTAAATGACTGCAGGAATTTCAATCTCATCAGATTTCCCGAATGTTAATTATCTGTATCAACAGTTTAAATATGCATCCGATTGTTTCCTTATCCCCAGGTAACATCCCCAAACAGATGATGTGCCCTCAGCTATGGTAACACCTATATCCCATGTCATTTATATGTATGTTTTGAAATCTTTAATGCCACGTTGGACAAAATGCAGTCTCTTTCCACAGTTCAAAGCAAACATAAAACATGATGATTCAAGACAACACAACAGTGTTGGGGGCCACACTCTGAGCTGGAAGTGTGGTCTTGTAACCTCCCGTGGAGATGTGTGTATGTGTGTGTGTGTGTGTGTGTTGTGTGTGTTGTGGGCGTGGCTGTGTGACTGTGTGTAGGGCAGAGGACAACTTTGTGTGTTGATCCTCAGGTACCATCCACCTTTATTGGCAACTGGATCTCTCATTGGCTGGAAGCTTCACTACACAGGCCAGGGTAGCTGCTGGTCCTGTGGGCTTCCAGGAATCCCCCAGCCTCAACATCCTGTTATCTCAGTGAGATAACACACCTGCCGACCCTTCCCAGATTTTGATGTGTCTCCTGGGGATCCAAATTGTGACAAATTCAGGTCTTCGAAGTGTGACTTAAAGATAGAACAATCTCCCCAGCACGAGAGAGACCTTTTTTTAAAGGTTTATTTATTTATTTATGTGAGTGCTCTGGCTGCATGTACACCTGTATGCCAGAAGAGGGCATCAGACCCCCATCATAAATGGTTGTGAGCCACCATGCCGTTGCCGGGAATTGAAATCAGGACCTCTGGAAGAGCAGCCATTGCTCTTAACCACTGAGCCATCTCTCCAGCCATCCCTAGAGGTGCCTTTTAAACCAAAGGGTTCACACAAAGATGCACGAATTTTGAAGATTTCATGTTGGGCTTCAACAGAACTGATTCATGAAGCTGAGCAGTATGCTTCAACTTTGTCCAGCTGGGCCAGGGATGAGCCAACCCTAATTGTATGTTGCAACCAGCAGTTTAGGTTGGCTAGATTTAAGAGGGAGTGAGTGTCAATGCTGAGATGCTTCCTTTTCTTATTTTAGCAGCATTTCATCATCATCATTATTATTTTGGTTTTTTGAGACAGGGTTTCTCTATTGTAACTCTGGCCATCCTGGAACTAATTCTGTAGACTAGGTTGGCCTCAAACTCACAGAGATCCACCTGCCTCTGCCTCCCCAGTGCTGGGATTAAAGGCGTGCACCACCACCACCCAGCTAGCGTTTCATTATTTTAAGTAGGTCTTCATTCCTATCAGTACAACCACTTCCTGCCATTGTCAAAACCCTCCAATGGGCTCCTAACTAATTAAGTTCCTGTTTGCCAGCATGCTGCCCCCCAAATTAAAACCAACTACAAATGAACTCTTAATATGTCTACAAAAAAAAAAAATCTATTCAGGTATGAACTAAATAAATTAATGTAAGTGGATTTACAAAACACAAAACAAATTACCCAAAACTGACACCATAAACCTCATCTTTCAAGATAATAAGTTATATGTAAATTAGTTAGTTTCCTAAAGGAGGAAGCACTGTCCCTTGGGTAAAGAATAAGATGCTCCATTTCCCCAAGCCCAGCGTGAGGGCTTAGTGTCATTATTGTCCCAGGCATATCTTGCTGTGTTTTCTTTTCTAACTATAGAACCTAGTATGAGAAAGTCATTCATATTTTTTCTCTCATTTGAGCATCTTTAAGTTCTTATGCAGGGGGAGGTGGCAGCAGAGGGGCTGGGGAGCTAGCATGGTTGAGTGGCTGGGCATGCTGGCTTTAGACTCCATCAGTCTCCATTCCCAGCTCTTGGCCCTTCTGCTCCCTCTATGTGATCCTGGGCAAATGGCTTCCTATGGCCCTGCTTTATTTTTCTCATCTACAAACTAGGGGGGAATGATACTCTTCTTTCTCTTCTTGATGGAGGAGTGCTTGGAATTGAACCTTGTGCTCTACCAAGCTGTATCACCAGCCTGAAAGTCTCTTGCCTTTTGCTAAAGTGGAGATAATCAAGGTACCAGCAAGAGACGGCAGCAACAGTGGCTTAGAACGATGGCTCAGAGGGTGAAGATGCTTGCTTCCAAGCCTGCGCTCAATATCCGGGTCCCGCTTGGTAGAGAGAACCGATTCTCCAGAGCTGTCTTCTGACTCCCCCACCCCCACACACTAAATGAATACGTAGAAACTTTAAGAAAAAAATTAAAAGATACCTACCTCCAAATAGGAAGGACAGAGGAGACTCCATGAGTCATGCACATGAAATATGTGGCCAATGGCTGGCTCATGATAAGCTCCAGGTATATGTTAGCTACTAGCATTTTTCTTTATCATCACCACTATTACTGTCGTCAGCATCATCATCGTGCTCATCGTTATCAGCGCCACCATCACTGTCATCATCATCACTGTTGTGGCTGTCACCACGGTCATCATGGTCATTGTCATCATCATCTATTTCTGATGGTACCCTACTGAGAAAGCTGGGATTTAATTTCAGAACACTTGCCTTTTCTTTCTTTGGTACTAACTGGCATTGCTGAAGTCTACTTCTCTCCCAACTGTTCCTCCGTTTACTGGGAGATCTCCCTTGGGAAAACTGGATTCTATGTCATGTTTCTTCATTCAATATATTAGCCATACGCTTGCCCTGTGCTTCCTAACGGGGTCTGAGCATATGGCCTAGGCTCATCTTGAACTCAGTGTCTTCCTGTTCCCACCCCCTGAATGCTGGGGTGACAGGCAAGTGCCCCCATGCCTAACTTCCACGGGGCTTTTGATCTAGTAAATAGCAAGTTCAGAACTTGAGGAAGTTGAGGACTTTAGAACATTTCTTCTTGCCTTGGCGCATGATGGCTGACCTGCCACCCTACCTCCTGAGACCATTGACATCATCAAGCTTGGGTTTTGTGCATTTCTTATTAAGTACATATCTCTTCTGTAATAAGCGGGTGTCACCATAATTGTCTGTAGGAGGTGTTTATTGGACACCAAGTAGGAGTCAAGCACCATATTTTGCTGAGACATACCATGGCCGTGACTTACAGTACGGTGAACAATTAGACATTTCCCCAAAGTGGCAGGTATACCATCCAACATCATTCCATTCATGCAGGGATGAATAACTTTTATTTAAATCAATGTGTAAATACCACGTCTACCACAATAATAGTTGCAAAGCCTTTGATTTCAAAGATATTATTCTTTGAACGTGATTCAAATATAAATATGTAGTCCCAGGGTAATCCATCGTAATTGAATCATATGGACTTTAGGGACATATTCGCTTAACACTTGGAAGAAATTATGAAATTAGCACCAAGTTCCCGGAGTCCAATAATGTGATCCAGGGGCTGGGGGTATGGCTTCGTGATCAACAGATCATGAGGCCTTGGGACTTGTCTCCTGCATATAAGTTAAATTAATGAATAAAATAACCGAGACACAAAATCCTCATTGAGAGTCATGGTTTCCAGCAAGATTTACTGAAGAAATAACAGCAAGTATTTTGTGTTCTTTTCCTTGATCCTGAAATTACTGACTTATATCTCGCTATCTCAGAGGTAGCAATTTGAGGGGAAGATCGCTCTAGGCTGGACTAGGGAAGGAGAAGACTTATCTTGTCACTGCTTGCTGTCCAAAATACCAAAGGGGCCCCTTCCTGTCTTTAACCTCCACCCTGGCACCTGGTATGTCCATTCCCTCCCTCACTAGAGAGTGGGGTGATCTGTAGGAAGCCTCTGCACTGGGAAGCAACAATACAATTGGAAGTGTATCAGGACACACACACACACACACACACACACACACACACACACACACGCACTTAGGTCCCTGTGTTATTTGCCGTTGTGATTGTTAGGGAAAGTTAGTGTGTATTTTTCTTTGATTTGTTCACAATCCGTCACCTGCATTTTGCTTTATCTCAGGCTGAGGAAAAGAAAGTTTCTGAGAAAACCCTCCAGACCCCGCTGCTGCCTTCCCCGGTGGCAGATCACGTGAAGTGTAACATTTTGAAAGCACAGTTGGAGAATGCCTCTCGTGTGAATGCCCAGGTACGCGGGCGGGGTGAATGTCCTTCAGTTTCCTGTTACAGGGTTTCCTCAGTGCTACACAGGAGGACAGTGACACAGTACCAGTCAAGGTCCAGGGTGGAGACAGGAGCCTCTTCTTGGCGTAGGAGCCTGGACTTTATTATTTTTAAAAATTACATCTGATTTTATTTTATTGTCAGAAGGGGTGCAGGGCCCCATGCCAGAGAGTGCTTGTAGGGATCAGAGGACCACCTGCAGATGTTAGTTGTCTCCTTCCACCATGTGGGTCCTGAGGGTCAAACTCTAGCTGTCAGGCTTGGCAGCAGGGACTTCTAGCTGCTGAGCTGTCTGGTTGTCTCAAGGAAGCCTGGGTTTCAATGCAAAGAGTCATTAACCTGTACAGTTATTATTTATGCAAATGAATGGAATACAGAGAAACAGGAGACTGGGGTTCTTCCATGCTAATTGCATAAGGGTCCTCAGCAGAGCCATGTCCCATCCCCAAGGGTTTAGAAGGTCAGTGTGGGGGCTAGTGACCTGCATGTCCAACCTGCTCTCTGAACTGTACTTTGAGTCACAAGGGACTGGGGGTAGTGACTCCAGGAAGTGCTTCCTATCCCAACAACTTGGGGAACAAAGATTCTGCAAATATGGACATTTGGGTGCATGGAGGAAGAGAGTCCCATGTGGGTGAAACTTAGACTCCTGAGCTCAAGTCCCCCGGCCTCCTCTGATATCTAACTTCATAAGCCATATGTGGCCTGGGCCCACACTCTGAGGGCATGTGTGTATCATTCTGCTGATGCTGTATCTGTGATGGACAGGATGACTACTGTATCTCCCAGTGCTGCAAAACTGTAACCTGACAGGTGTCCCTGTGAAGGAATGGAGCGGCATTATTGAGGAGCCAGGCTGGGGTAACCCAGAAAAGGAAGCCGTAAATTCTTTCTCTCTAGCGCCCCCTGTTGGCAAAAGAAAAATGATTGCTGGTTCTCAGCCCCGTCTAAACGGAGGGGTGAACTGGGGGATGAGAGAGTGTAATAACTGCCATAAACCCTCTCACCGGCACCTACAGTGCATATCACTGGCTCCATGGTGACTGTTAATTACACTCTTTCTGATGCCCTAAATGAGGGCTTCTAAGCTGACATTCAAGGAGAAACCCATTGGACATCTTTGCCCTAAAAACATCATATAAAAAGCTATGGTTGGGCTGACAGGGTGGCTCAGTGGCCAAAGTTGCTTGCCACCACTCCCTGAAGATCTGAGTTCAATCCCTGGGATCCGTATGGTAGAAGAAAGAGCCAACTCCTGAAAGTTGACCTCTGACCTCCACGCATGCACCATGGCAAGCATATTCCTGCCTATGTACACATACGCTCACACACAAAGAAATTAGAGAATATATTTTTAAAAAGATGCAATTGTCTAAGAGCTCATTAGAACAATGTATAAGAATGGACATGACTTGCTAACTTAATATCTATACTTATATTGCCAAGAGTAAGTACTCAGTAATATCTTCATTCTCTATTTTCATGTATAATACTCTGTATGACTTAAATCCTCCAGAAGATGCCATTAGAAACAGGAACAAGCTTACAAAGTTTCTTCCATTTGGAGGTTGTAATGTAAGCAGGAAACAGGACGGTATAGACTATCTGTTTAAAAAGTCAGATGATCCAGTTTGAGTCCTGATCTATTTCTTAGTGATGTCACCTTAAACTTGTTCATTAATTTCTCTGAGCCTCAGTTGCTTTGTATGGAAAGTGGGGACAAGCTGAGTCTGGTGATACACACCTGTAGTCCCAGGTACCTGGGAGGCAGAGACAGGAAGGTTTCTTAAGCTGGAGACCGTCTTGGAACAACATAGTAAGAATTATTCTCAAGGGCCTGAAGAGACAGCTCAGAGGTTAAAAGCATTTTCTTTGCAAGTGTGAAAAGTGGAATTTGGATCACAGCATGCATATATACAAGTCAGGTGTGATCCCATCCATGCCTGTAACCCCAGTATTTATTGGGGTGGAGACAGGAGGAATGCTGGGTGCCAGCCTTGTTGAAAAGTCACTAGCTCCAAGTCCAGCAAGAGACCCTCAAAGGTGGAGAGTAACAAAGGAGAACCCCTTTCCATAGCCCCTGCACATGTATACACTCATGCACTTACACCACACATGCATACACCTCACGCACACATTAAAACAACCCAACAAACAAATTAGAAGCCACCCCTCTACTGCGAAGATTAAAGGAATGCATGTGGTTTCTGACACCGTGTCTAACATATTCTCACGGAGATACAGATAAAAGCAATCGCAGACTAAGATTAGGGAAATTGTTGGGGACACTGACTGCTGTAGGTGATGGGAGGGACATTTTACAGGATATTCAGGCTCACTCCTCACCTCAAACTGAGCCATTTCAGGGCTGGCAGCTTCAAACGATAAAGGGGCTCGGGGCCAACCCTGATGACCTGAGTTCCATCCCTAGTGTTTATATGCTAGAGAGGACCAGCTCCCCCAAGTTGTCCTTTGGCCTCCACATGAGTACTGGACAGGAGCACGGACACGCGCGCGCACACACACACACACACACACACACACACACAGTGTAATAAAACATTTTTAAATAACTCAGCTATTTCAAGTTACAGTCACATCTGATTGTCTTAACTGTACTCCCACTGTCGGTTTCCTGTATCCTATTTTGTACTAGCACCAAGCAAATAAAACTGGTATGTATTTCATAACTTACAGAGTTGATGTTATGTGTATTAGGAAGCTCTGCCACTCTCCCAGGGGGTCCGTGCTGCACGGAGGATCCTCTGTGGAGGTTCCAGGGTTCTGCTAAATGTCAAAAGTAATTCATTTTGGAAAGTTCTGGAAAAGTGGGGAAATAGATGCAAGGAAAAGAAGAACTTACTGGCTAGACGGATAGAAAGGAAGGGCCTAAAAGCAGTGGAGGAGAAGAGAGGCAGCTGTGAGGTTAGTGATACCAGGGATGCTAGCCCTGCGGGATGCTTACTGGTCACTCTAAGTGATGCACAGCTACCCTACCCTACTCTTCAAATCAGCTTATCAGCCTCTTAGAGATGCTGAGACATCCTGCAGAAAAGGAACCTGCTTTATCTTCCTTCACCTTAATGCACGGACCACTTGGTAAATGGTTCCCAATGTCATTCACAAACCAGTGTTCACAGAACACAGGACCCTTATCCTAGAATCCCTGGGTTAGTGCAGTTTGAGAGCTTGTGGTGGAGAGAGGTGCTTATATGCAGCCCAGCATCCTGCCAGGGGCTAAACACCAGTTCCCTATATGGTCAGGGCTGAGCAAAGATATAGGAAAGGAAGCTAGGCTTGTTGCTG
The DNA here is from genome assembly GCA_026225945.1 of Cricetomys ansorgei. NCBI lineage: Eukaryota > Metazoa > Chordata > Mammalia > Rodentia > Nesomyidae > Cricetomys > Cricetomys ansorgei. The sequence goes on from JAMJFZ010000182.1 coordinate 1,517,412, forward strand.
GCTCTAGAAAAGACTCTGATGCACATGTGGACAGCTGTGGCAAGCTCAGAAGGCAGTGCCCTCCAAGCCAGTATCCTTGACATCATTGCTTAACACCTAATCGGAGCAGAGACTGCGTGAGTGCAGCGGGCTGGCCCCACTAACTCCCCACTGTGCATGCTATTTGGCTGGCTGTGTAGGTGTCTCTTCCTGATTGGCTGGATGTGTAGGTGTCTCTTCCTCCCTGCCATTCCCAGGGACTCATCAGAGAGAGGAAGATAAGACTGGTACCAAATGACATCATTCCTTCGGGGTTTGTTCCTTGCATGTACAGGATTCCAAGTTCCCTTTTAAGCTGTAATTGTAAATGCTATGCGAGCCCATTCTTGTTCTTGATACATAGAGGTAAGGGTTTGAACTGCAGGGTTGCTTTCCCCATCCCATCCCTTTCTCATGCAGGCGGGAACCTGACACATAGCAAGCGCTCAATAAAAGGATCAATGCAAGCACTGATTGCATTTGAACAATCGATCGCATCTTAATCCTCAGTAGCGGGATGACTCGAGAAAAAAAAAAAAATTGTCGTTGTTGCTGTTTGCTATGTAAACAGAATAAGTTTGCGAGTGACTGACCACTTGATGAATTACCTCTGTGGTCCTTCCCGTCTCTACAACCCTTTGAATGCAGAAGACCTGAAAGTGTTCTTTACATGCCAAGCTACTTACATTTAACTAACCTGTTTTCTTTAACAGATTGGAAAAGAGGAGCCCACATTTGTAAATATCAATAAGAAATCGAGTCTTCAGGACACCAATGTAAGGTCTGTTGTTTCTTGTGTGAGTGGCACCGTGTCCTTCCTCGTTATGCTGGAATTACTGCTCCTGGGGGAACTGGGTAACAAAAGCAGAGGGGAAACAAAACAGAGAGAATATGGACCCAAAGAAACCAGTTTAAAGACTTCCTGTAGGCCTGGAGGATGTTGTTCAGTCCTAGATTAATGAAGCTGCCTTGCTTGCTGTACTAGCAAAAAACTCAGCGTTCCTTGAGCGGTTTCCGGAGCATGTAGAGCTGACCTTGCCGTCCCCCGGTAAAGGTGCTCAAAAGCTCCTGACCCTTTTGAGTGGAGCTGCCCTGGTTATAGAGGAAAGAGGATCCTTCCCAGCCTGGCTTCTGCTACTGCTCCTCCCTGGGCTGTCATTTCTGAGCTTTGTCAGAACTGGACCTGGTAAGGGTTCGCTGACACTCTCTAGGTCACTGTCTCTCTGCCCCATGCCCCAGGGGAAATCCCCCTCTCAGTCCTAGTGACTGACAACCTGTCACCATGGCAGTCCTGCTGCCATCTTGGTGATCTACCATCACCTGCTCATCAGAGGGCTCCCTTGGGCCCTCTCCTCAAATGTATAACAGACTCTCTTATTTAAAATCCCAGATTCTGGCTGGAGCAATTACCTCAGTGGTAGAGAGCCTATCCAGAATGCTCAAAGCCCTGGGTTTGATCCCCAACAATGTAAAAACAGAAATATAAACAAGCACCAGACTCCTAAATCCACCCCAGTCCTTGAGATCCTGTGTGCTGGAGGGTGGGGGTGTGGTGTGGGTGGGGACAGGAAAACACATGTTAGTGAATGCCTGGAATGTCATAGGGGATTGCTACACTGGATGCTCAAAGCCAAAGCTACCATTTCTCTATGTTGTCTTACAACTGTCAGTCTGTGTTCTTGGTCCAAGTGTGTCCTCTTCCAGGGGTACATTCCCTCTTCGACTTTGCTAGGACTTAATTCAGGCTGGTTGAATTAAATTCAGTTGAAGAGTACTTTTGTGGCATGTACAAGATTCTGAGTTTCATCCCCACCACTGGAGAAAGCAAAACAAACAAGCAAAGGCCCTTTTCTACCCTTGTCCACCATCTTTGTTCACCTCTCTCCATCCTTGGAAAATAGTGTTATTATCTGTTTCCTACCCAAGCTTGAAACTCAAGAGTCTTTGCCCCACCCACCCTCCCACCTCATCCCCTTGCCTAATTGGTCATCACATTGTATCATTTTGAGTTTCATATTACCTTGAAAAATCTGCTCAGGACCATAATCCCTGCCCTTCCCCATCCCTGACTATCTCCTGTTCTGGATCATACCCTCGCTCTCCCAACAATAAATACATCCTTCGTGACTCTAAGGACATTTCTGCATTGCAAAACTCATAACGCCACTTCCAAGACTAAAACCTTTAGTAACTGACTTTACCTCCAGAGTAAACTCAGCCTGAGGTCCCTCCTGACACGCTCGCTCCCTGCTTTCCTTCTGGTCCCCACCCCTTGCCCTTCTGCTGGGACCTCTCCGGTGTTCGGGTGGTGGGGATGGTACCCAGCCTTCAGCCAGACCTCCACTCTGTCTCCCACATTGGTGATCTTTCCTGAGTCAGTCTGAGAAGCCTAGGAGATGGGGTCATTTGAGGGACCATGTGCAGCTTCTCGGGGTTCTAGCATGAGGGAACCATGAAATCAGCACACTGATTCCAATCCCGTCTTCATCCAAGCACCTACTAGGCCTTAGCTGATGCTTACCACATGAGCAGGCATTGGATAGAAGAGAAAATGGAAGAGCAGAAGTGATCATTGACTTGTCAGGGCTTTCTTGCTCAGGGCCCCAATTTTTTTTTTTTTTTGATGCTTCTCTGGTATTAGGAGGTAATTACTAATTTAAAAAAATATGAAATTAATCATGATCATAAAAATATATTAAACCTTTCTTAAAAATCACTGTTTGGATGCTAATTGAGGTGGCATAAATGAGAAGCCTGTCAAGCCTGACAGCTTCAGTTTAATCCTCAGACCCGCAGGGCAGAAGGAGAGAGAACTGGCTCCTGCCTACTGTCCTCTAACCTCTGCATGCACGCTTGCACATACACAGAGAATAAATAAATACAAATACGATATTTTAATGATATTTTACATTCTTACGTAATTTTATTTTTATGTGCATTGGTGTAAAGGTGTTAGATCCCCTGGAAATGGAGTTTCAGACAGTTGTGAGCTGCCATGTGGTTGCTGGGAATTGAACCTGGGTCCTCTGAAAGAGCAGCCAGTGCATTTAACCGCTGAGCCATCTCTCCAGCCCTGATAATTTTTTTTAAATCACTTTTAAGTAGGGCCATTGGGGTGTCATAATTGATTAAGGAAAAATAAAAGGGAAATTCAATGTATTTTTATATTTATTTATGTGTATGCATGTGTACACCTGTGAATAGGTGCCCTGAGAGGCCAATAGAGTGCATCAGAGCACCTGGAGGCATCATATGTAGTCATGAGACTGGGTGCTGGGAATCGAACTCAGGTCCTTTGGAAGAACAGCGAGCACTCTTAACCACTGAGCTGTGTCTCTCTTTTTTAAACACCTTCTAATATGCATAGTATTAAAATATTTTAGAAACAGCCCTAAAGTTCCTCTGATTATATATATTTCACTTAAAGTATACTGTGGATATAATATTTAATGTTCATTGTAGCTTCGTTAAAGACTGTAGCTAGCTATAACCCTTGTGGGCTATTGGACTAAGAATCATGGCTACCAAGTTATTGGGAACTACAGCTGGGTTAGCCATGGGTTTTTCTTCATTCATTTCACAGCAAGACCTGGCTATGAACCACGGCCTCATACTGAGGTAGGGAGTGTTTGAGGTAAGGCAGTTTTATTTGGTATGTCACCCGGCTATGTTCAGTTCCCCACTTGCTGTATTCTCCTCTCTGTAATATTTGCTTGTTTATTTGGTTTTAGGACTTTCTGCATTTGTAGTAGACTTTCAATTATTAAGCAGAACTTAAAGTCCAGAGCGATTGGATTGCTTGACCGTCAGAATCAGTAAGCTGTGTATTAACTGGGAAGCAGTCCAGTAGGCTAATAAAGAGCATCAATTCTGCCTCCCCTCTTTAATTGTTGTTTTTTTTCTGATTTGTTTGTTTGTTTGTTTTTGGCTATGTCTCTAGAAGCCCCATTCCTATCCGAGTGGAACCCGCCCAGCCAGCTGTGGAGAAGCCAGAAATCAAGCCTCCGAGAGTGAGGAAGTTAACAAGACAATACAGTTTGTGAGTTCTGCACCTAGCTACTCTCCATCATACAGGAGTGTTTAGTTATAAACACCTGAGGCCTGCCCCGGGCGCATTCTCAGATGGCCATGCCCCAAACTCCTTTACTTCCCATTTAGGTTGTAATGGGAGATTTCTCCACGAAGACATCACACAGTGAGCACATTTGTCCTCATTGGCTGTGGTATAATAAACTCTTCCTGGCATTCCACGCTTACCTCCTTAGGGCTGCTAAAGATTGGGAGTCTGGCACAACCTTTCTGAACTTTTCTGTTGGGGTCTCCTGCAAGGCTACAAATTGTCCCCCAGAGCTCTGGTTACCTCTGAAGGTTTATTCATGTGGTTGCTACCAGAATCCATGACTGGGGAAGCTGTTGAACCAAGGTATAAGTGTATAGTATATAGTATAGTACTAAGTATATAGTCTTAAAAGGCTTCTCTGTCAGAGAGCATGTGAGAGCAGGCAGAGAGAAGGCCAGCAAGACGAAAGCTAGTCTTTTATAGCCTAAGGCAGAAAAGACATTCTAATTATGAAAGAGGTATAGCTAGGCCCAGTTCACACTCTAGAGGAGTATTACATGGGTGGGTGATTACAGGAATCACCAGAGGCCATAGGAGAAACTGCCTTCACACCCCATGGCACAATAGTAAAAGTGCTTAGCATGGTCAGTCAACAGAGCCAGAGAGAAGCATGCAGCTACCTATGATGTCAGGAACCACCCAGTTTTCTTCCTCTTAGTTCAACAGAAACCTCTTGACTACTGTTCCAGGTACTGTCAGATACTAGCAAAGTGGTTTTGGTAATTCCCATCTACCATCTCAGCTTGTAGTCTCATAATATACTGGAGGCAAAGACAGAGTTGTGAATAACAGCCTAAGAGGACTGTAAGGTGGGCAGGTGGCCTCAGCCATGGTTGGAGAACTGACTGCAAGGAAGTTCCCATGTTGGGCCCCAGCTGTGGCTCAGGCCCCACCTCTGGGTGTGAAATTTGGCAGAGAACTGCAGAGGAATCTCCAGGCACAGTGGAAAGTGTGGGCTGTCTAGTGTCTCAAAGGTTTCATGTGAGCTCAGGCCCACGTGTAGCTCTGAGATCCTGAGAAACGAACACTTTGAATGGGGCTTTCTTTCTTCCCCATTTTCATGTGTGTGGACACATACGTGTGCGTGCGTGTGCTTGTGCACCTGTGTGTGCATGAGTTTAGAGGTCAGAGGTTGGTATCAGGAATCCACCTTATTCATTGAGGCAGAGTCTCTTGTCGCTCAAACCCAGAGCTCACTGGTATGACTAGTCACTAACCAGCGTGCTCTGGTGAGCCTCTGTTTCTGCTTTCTGGGGCTGGAATTACAGGCAGGCTGCCAGACCCACCAAATATTTATGTGGGTTTCTCAGGATCCAAACTCTGGCCCTCAGGCTTGTACTACAAATGCACTAACCACTGACCTACCCTTCCAGTCCCCTTTTCTTATCTTTTCTGTTCTTTCATTCCCCCCTCCCCCCAAGTATTGGAGACCTCACCAATGAAAGCAAGTGTTCTACCGCTGAGCTACTAGAATGATTTGTTTGGAGGCACAGTCTCCCTAAGTTGCCCAGGTGACTTTGAACTTCTGATCCTCCTGCCTCAGACCCCTGAGTAGCTGGGCTTTGAGTTCTGTGACACTAGGTCCAGCTTCAAGTACTTTTTCTTCATCTGTAAAATAGGATTTTGTGAAGAATCTGGGCAAAGGCTGTGCTTCTGAGAAAAAGTGTCAGGTCCAGGATGCACAGTGATCAGTGGTCAGAGGCACCCCTCAAACAGCACAGACATGCCATCAGCTCCTGTGAGAAGGTGAAGAGGTGTGCCCAGGCAGTCTTAAGAGCAGACACACGCTGCCTCCTAGCCCTGATGGAAACCTGGGGGCATATAGCAGCAGTGTTTCTAGGAAAGCCAGAGCAGCTAAAACTCAGATAATTTAACAGTTCTAATGATCTCCGGGGAACAAATTAAACCGTGAAAATCCTCCCCCAGGACAGGGCTGGCAGGCTTTGCCTTTCCTTTCACATTTCAAAATTCAAAATGTTATTATCACCCATTTAGGATAGGTAATCATATTAAATAATGGCTAACTATAGGTGGCCTGGAACGAAAGAAAATTTCACTTAATCTCCAAATTGTCTCTTGTTCAAAAAAAAGAAAAATGCTTTTCACCGTTGCACTGCTGCACTCAGCAAAAGAAATAGTTTCAAGGCAAAGCTCTTTTCCACATAAACTTTTGCTTGTTGCAATGTTTTGTAAGCCAGGCGGGTGGGGCATGTCTGCAATCTCAGTGTTTGGGAGGCAGCACATGAGGATCATGAGTCTGAAGCTAGCCTGGGCTACTTGAGACTGTTCCCAAACAACAGCAACGTTTTATGAATTTATCATGAATTTATCTCAGAAACTGAAGTAAAGCTGGAGACTTGCCAAATTCTAAACATATTTCTTTCCTATAAGTTCTAAGTTAAGACAAAGGACTGTTTAAAACTGTGAGGCTGGAGAGATGGCTCAGGGGTCGAAAGCACTTGCTGCTTTTACAGAGGATGCCCCTCCCCGCTTTCACGAGACTCACAACTGCCTGTAATTCCAGCTCCAGGGGAATCTGACGCCCTCTTCTGGCTTCTGAGGGTACCTGCACACACATGGCATGCACATACACACACACGAAGGGAAATAAAAAAATTAAAATAAATCTTCTTTTGGAAAGAAGAAATTGAAGCTTTTCCTACTTGAGATACTCTGGGTTGACATCCTACTGTAAGAAATGCGTTATGTTGTGATTGTTTTATGGCTTTTTATGTGAAAACAAATACCGACTCTGCTTTAGGGCTCAAGTGCTTTTACATGAGGTTAAAAAAGATTCACCCCACTCCTCTGTATCACTTACTGTGTGAGTAACTTAAAAAACAATAAGGTAAAAACCGGACTAGGCAGGTTGCTTAGGGGTTCAGAGTACATACTGTTCTTACAGAGGACCCGAGTTCGGATCCCAGCATCAGTATCATGTAGTTCACAACTGCCTGCAGCTCCTTCTGACTCCATGGGCACATGCACAGATCCACACACATACACATAAGTAAAAATAGATAATAAATAATTCTTAAAAAAAATAAAGGATTAGAGGGATGGTTCATGAGCTTGGTTCCTGCTGCCTTGCAGAAGTAAATTCTACAGTGCACGTCCTTCTGTGTCTCCTTTGATTTACTGTGATATGAGTGTCTAGCCAAGTGTCCACTAGTAGATACACAGCTAAGAAAATATGATACGGCCATTCAAGGGGGCATTTCCCAACATGAAAAGGATGGGCATTTTCATGTGTACCACAATGCTGCTGGACTTTGAAAGTACCACATATGTTTTTGAAGCTTCAGGAATAGGCAAGCTCACAGAGACAGAGTTACTAGGAGATGTGGGAGGGGCCCATGGAGAGTCACTGCTCAAAAACCAAATAGCTATTGTTATAATTGGTATAAGATTGGGGGGATATATAGTGAGGTGGCTACACAACTGTGAATGTATGTCATGCCACAGAATTGTTCATTATAAATGGTTAAAATGAGAAGTACCATGTTATGCTTAGTTTACCACAATTATACACACACACACACACACACACACACTCAAGTGGCAGAAAATTCAGTCCAAGTGTGTTTTGATTTTGGATCCTGTAAGCTGAACATCAAGTGGGCATCAATTTTGGAGAGCCCTCCCCTCCCCACTTTGGCCTCCCCTCCCCGAACCCCTCACAGCCTGTGTATTATTGTAATGAGCAGAGCTTCATGTGCTTTTAGTAACCGCAGTGATGAAGATGACCTCCCTCCAGACCTGGCTGAGGCAGTGGGAGCCACCACAGCCATAACCACAAACAGCACCACGATGTCTGCCACTCAAGTCTCGGTGCCGCTGGCGTCCCCCAAAATCCAGAAAGTCAGCTCGCCTCAGAAGTCAGAAGGCAAGAGCCCACTGTCCCCAGGGGCCAAGGTATGGGAAAGAGCCTGAGGCACACTGCACATGTAGTGAATGGCACTCAGCCTGAGCATTTAAACTTTGAATAATCAGTTGCATGCACACATTGAAAACAGTAAGACCAGACTGACGATTTAACTTAGTTGGTAGAATGCATGAAGCCATGTGTTTGATCCCCATCACACATAGACTAGGCTTGATGACACACACCCATAATCCCAACTCAGGAGGTAGAGGCAGGATCAGAAGTTCAAGTTCATACTCCACTAAACAGTGAATTCGAGGCTAGTGTGTGACCTTGTATCTAGAGAGCAATGCCCATTCAAAGTGATGAGATTAAGGTTGGTTTCAATGAAAAAGAGTTGACATCTAAAAACAAAAGTACCAAAATATATTTTCATATGGCCTGACCCCCAAATAGGTGGCAGCCATTTATGATATAAAACAAAATAGTGTGCAACGCACATCAGGGACTGTTTCAGGGTTTCTCAGGGGTAAAGGATAACTTAAAATACCGCCTTAAAGCTGGGTATGGAGGCACACATCTTCAGTCTCAGTGCTTGGAAAGCAAAAGCAGGTGGATATCTATGAGTTCAAGACCAGCCTGATCTCCTTAGTGAGTTCCAGGGCTGCATAGTGAGAACCTGTCTTATAAACAAACAAACAATAAATAAATAAAACTCTGTATTAAGGGCTGATAAGATAAGCTCACTAACTAAAGGTGCTTGACACCAAATCTGATGTCCTGAATTTGGTCCCCAAGACCTACATGATGGAAGGAGAGAACTGACTTCCAAAAATTGTCCTCCGATCTCCACAGCCCCGTTGAGGCATACGTGCATGTATGTATGTACACACATACAACAAATAAACGCGACATTAAAGATAACATTTAAACCATCTTAAAATATCATAAGATAAAGGGAAGCACAATGTCCCCAAGCTCCATTCTATAATGGATAATTTGGAGAAATAAAAGCATAGACATGTTCCCCTTCCATACCTTGCTTTGGGAAAGGTGTGTTAATAGTTTGAAAATGGGAAATATCACTCTGTCAGTTTGAAATTCCAAGAAATTGCGAGCGTGAGTGATGGTGACAGGGGGCCTTGTGTGAAATGTCCTCGGTGGGACTACATCAAGGGTCGCTCTTTAGCAGTTGGTTCAAATACAATTGAACCTGTTCCTGTCCGAGTACAAGCTGAGCCAAAGATAGCTTTGGTCCACGCAACTCCCCAAGGAAAGGTATACACAGGGGACAGGTGCCCTGACAGCAAGACAGGAGCTCCAGTGGGTTCTAGCTCCTTCAGGTCATATTCTCATGTCAGTGATACCTCCAAAAGGGCAGTCTCTTCCAAAGCCCATCTTCCTCAAGCCTTAGCTTCCCCTCCTGAAGATGCGAAGATCAGCTGCCATGCTCAAATCAGTACAGGAATCTCACTGAACCTAATGACAGCCACCGGCTCCTGAGGCTCACGCAGCATCCGGAGTCAGGATTCTTGGCAGCATCTAAACAGCAGTGGTCCAGGCTCATATATCCTCATGAGCTGGGTCCATCTTTCCCAAGGTACCTTTTTCATATGTCTAAAATAGACACGGGAATGTGACTAGACCTCTCAGTATTGACTGGTGCAGACTAAGGCTCTCTGACATTCTATAGATTGAATCTTGGCATCTTTTTTGAGTTTTGTTTTTTTTTGATGTAGAATTTTGCTGTGTAGCTGGCTAGGCTGACACTTACTTTGTAGCTCGGGGTGGCCTTGAACTCATGGCGAGTCTTCTGCCTTAGTTTCCCAAGGTGCTAGGATTACAGATATGAGCCACCACACGGGTCTCACTGCCTGGAATCAGGTCTCTCCTTACAGTTTGTCAAATGGGAGATACACTCTTTTCACGAATCCCACAGCTGGTTAAAAACCAGGCTGTAGTATTTCAGAGAGAAGCGTGGTTTAGGGAGCAGACTGCATCCTCCCTAAAGCCCCAAGGCTCCCTCTCCTGGCCGTCTCATTTCAGGGCCGATTGTGTCAAACTAATGGCCTGTGAGTTGTGTTTCACACTCCCTCAAAGGGTCTGGAATTCACCTGTGCACCCAAGACCCCAGAGCAAGACAAAACATTGTCTTGAGCAGTCTTCGGAGGTTCTAGCCACCCTCCCCAAGCACTTTCTTGATTATTATATTGCCGGCCAATAGAGCTCTCTAAGGTTGTCTGACTTTCCCATGAGAGTTTGGCTTCTTTGTTCTAGTTATGTATTCAACAGACTCTTAAAGCACCCCCAAAAAACAATTTTAAAAAATTGAAAGCACTTAAGGAAAGTGGTTTGTGGCTTTAAAAAGGACAGATACCATACCTTACCCTACTTGTATTCATGAAGATTTCGGGGTAAATTTGGGGTTCAGCCTGACTATTTTATACACTGCTGAAAGAGGGGCATGTCCGAGAAAGAAGCTGCACATGAGCAGCTCAGTGTTAGAGAACCGTAGCCTCTTCTCTCCTCATGAGCCCTTCATCGGCTCTGGTGTCACTAACCAGGGATATTTCTGCCTGCCTTCACAGAATCCCTCTGACCATGGAGGCAACTTTACCTTGGGGCCAGGCGACTTGCTGATGGACTTCACAGAAGCCACTCCTCTGGTAAACTTCTTATTTTGCTAAAAGCAGAAAAGCTGCAGACCATAGACATGTCTGGCAGTGGGAGGCTGGAGAGGTGGGCCTTGATGGTAGAGGGCTTCCACTTGTCCTGGAAGCTCTCAAGTTGGGGGGCTGGGGTTAGATACCAGGGCCCCATCACCTTTTGCAGCCCTTGATGGAGGGGTGCTCCTCCTCAGAGGCTGGCTTCAGGGGTCCTGCCTGTGCCTGTCGGCTGCTCCTCAAGTGTAGCAGGGCTCCTCCGTGCTTGGGTCTCAGCTTTCTAGCTTCCCAGGCTGTACCCTGCATGCCCGCCCATCTCTTGCTGTTGCTTCTGGCAATCCATCTAGTCTGAAACACTGGCTCAAGGCTCTTCTCTGGCTTCCCAGACCCCATATGCCTCCTACCATCACCTTACCTCTGCATACAAGTCTTCCCCTAGGGATAGTGGCCCTCATAGGACTCCTGCAGGTGAGAAGCCCCCCCCCCACCCCTTTTAGAGGACAGAGCACTAAAGGACTCAGGCAGGCAAGTTCTTACTCTAGTCTGGCCACTCTTCACACACAACCATTTTTTGTTTTGTTTTTTGAGACATGCGGCTCGTGTAGCCCGGGCTGACTTTGAACCTGTTATGTAGCCAGGGATGTCCTTGAACTTTTGATCTTCCTACCTCCCCACCCTGAGTGCTGGGATAGCAGGGGAGCATCACCATGCCTGGTTTATGCAAGTGCTGAGAATTGAACCCAGGACTTCCTGAACACTGGGCAAGCATCTGTCAACCGAGCTGCATCCTCAGCTTTCTGCTCCCCCTTATAAGAATCTTGCCATTGGATAGTATCCTGTCTTCCCTAGAGCGGGGTTGTCAGGGACGTCATTGTTTGTAAGTGTTGTCAGGATAGGAAGAGAAGAAGAGAAGGTGGGAAGGATGGAAGTGCACGTACGCACTTACACACACACACACACACACACACACACACACACACACACACACAGAGAAAGGGAGGGAGGGAGAGAAGAGAACACATTGGGACTAAAAGGCAGCATGAATACATGCAAAGCCTTATTAGACAATGCAGGCAAACTTGAAAGTAACTTTTGGCTAGTCTCAGTCTGATATCTCAAAGTTGGACATAAGTCATGGGCCACTTTGGACTGAATATAAATCACCATTTGGGCTGTGAGGCAAACTATGAATCAAGTCCGGACCTCTCTCCTGAGAGCTTTGAACTTAGTAATGGGATAGCTCCTTGTTAGAGGGCAGCTGAGGAGTGGCCAGGAAGTCGGGTTGATGAATGGCCAAGCACCATTTAAGAGCTGAGTAGGAGATGTCCAGGGAGAGGCAAGAAGGAAGAGTCCTTGGGCATCGACTTGCAGAGGAAAGACTCTTCAAAAGGCTTTCAGGAGAGAGAATAACAGTGTTTGTTATTTCTACAGCCATCTTTTTATTGCCTAGCAAATTGGATCAGTCTAAGAGCAGCTGAGAGCTGCCAGAGAAGACCTTGCTCTAGGGACCATCACAATTGAGCAAACGTCATAGTTACATATGGTCTTCTTGTTAGATGAGTTGCCAAGACCAAAAATCCATTTCCCCTGTTGGCCTTTCAGCATGGCTTCATCAGCCCTTTGCACAGATGCAGAAACTTAGTCCTGGAACAGGCAAATCACACGGAACTAAATGGGATCTGGAACCCTGGTATCTGGTCCCTCCCCCTATGCTCTGTGTGTTGGGTTAGGGAAAAATCTGGCTTCCTCTTTGGGGAATTTGCCATTTTGAAAAGAAGTGATTTCCAGGATGGGGAAGGGAACAGAGGGGATGGAGGAAAGTCAGAAACAGTAACGTGCTTGGGTCAGGAGCAGCCAGATATGTCCCAGCTGAAGCCTCTTGTCCAGGAGGGCCTTGTGGGAGATGAAATCCCTGATAGCCATCTGAGAGCATCCAGTTCAGCTGGAGGGCAGATAGCCACAGAGATTCTCCCTATGAGGGAGAATGGAGGAGACGGCTATGTTCTGAGGTCCATCGGAAGGGAAATGTGCTTAGCAGGAATTAGAAGACGAGGAGAGCTATCCCTCTGAGTTAGACTGATGGGCAACTTCCAAGCAGTTCAGCTGTTCTGCAGGGGACCCTGTATGCACCTGTGAGCTGCTATCCTCTATCTGCGTCCACTGGGTTTTACAGTACGGAAAGGAGTTTGTTTGGTAACTAAAATAGTCTCACCCAAGCATAGTAGCACGCACCTGTAATCCCAGCACTTGGGAGGCTGAGGAAAGAAGATTGCTGTGAGTTTCGGGGTGGCTGGGCTATAGTGTGAGGCCCCGACTTAAAAAAAAAAAAAAGTGCTATTTTACATCAAAAGTCAGCATGAATGAAGTTTTAATTTACTAAAGGGCCTGGTGGATCTAAGAACGATGGTCAATTTTTATTTAAAAAAAATAATAAATGATGAGCTGGGTAGTGGTGGTGCATGCCTTTAATCCCAGCACTCGGGAGGCAGAGGCAGGCAGATCTCTGTGAGTTCGAAGCCAGCCTGGTCTAAAGAGTGAGTTCCAGGACAGCCAGAGTTACAACAGAGAAACCCTGTCTTGGAAAAAAAAACCAAAAAATTTAAAAAGTGAAAAATACATCATGACTTTTTACAAGAGTAATAGGATTCCTCTGGAAACCTTGTGCTCAGTCATTTAGATTTAATTACTCATAGCATCAAAATATCTTGGCCTTGATATTGCAGACTGGGGTTAGGAAGGAAACAGAAAATGTGGTAGGGACCCCTAGGAGTGTGCCACGTGACTGTCTCTCTTCTGGGACTGCCACCCCCTTTCTTAGGACAACTCTCTGCATCTCTAGACAGCTCTGACTTAGCTGTGGACTAGGGTTGAAGATGCTGTACCCTGCATGCAGCTGAGGTCCTCAGGAGGTTCTCAGTGACTGTGTGTCCTCAGGATGTCTGAGGTCCAAGTATACGTACACAGGCTCTGCAGAGCCTCTGTGCTCCTTGGAACCATAGGCTCTGACCTTTCCTTGTTCCAAGGGAATCCTGTTTCCATGGCTGCCGAAGAGTGCAAAGGAGGGAGGGACTTGGGACTTGGACTTCTCTCTTTGTCTGGTACCTTTTCATTTCCCCTCCTCCTGTAGAGCAGCAGGTGTCTCACTTTGCCATTGGACAGCTCAGGGAAGAGTGGCCTCAGCATCCGGGACTGGGAAAGCTGCTCCCAGGTATCGGTAATTGTGTCCACTTCAGCACCCTGGACTTGAGGGTGAGGTGCTCTTATGTAAGCACAGCCCAATGCCTAGCTTGTATTCAGCCTGTCCATGGGAGTGGAGCCTTGGGATTGCTTCATTCTGTTTCTCCCTTACAGATGTAGAAGCCAAAGCTCGGTCAGGGATACGCACTTGTTCCGGCTCATACAACAGGTTGGCATCAAGTCTAAGCCTAGAACCCAAGCCTTGTGGCAGATGGTTGAGTCAGGATGTGTCTCCCCCCACCCCCCAAGCAGTCCCTCTTCCTTGCAGCTTGCCAGGTCTCGTGGCCTCAGCCTTACCTTCAGAGCCGAGGCTTGGAGGAAGCTCTGTGATGATCCCCAAGCCTCAACTCAAGCTGGGTCCTGCAGTTACCTTGAGAGGCTTGAGAAGGGTTGTATGCTAAGACCTCAGCCTGGGTAAGGCGTGGTTTCTCAGCTGTCAGATCTGTACTCTTGGTCCCTGGCTACTCTCTCTGGATCTCCCCTTCAAAAGAGGAAGGCCATGCTTTACCGGACAAGAATGTTAAAACTCTCCGCCGACTCTCATCACACAGCAAGTGACCTACTTCCTGTAGTCACCTTCCAAGCTCACAGCCCCTGTCTAGTCCTCACTCTCCTCCTGGTTGAGACTGCTACGGTACCCCATAATCCTCAGGCCTGCACTAGAAGGGAACTGGAGAGAGAATAGGACCAGAAGATGTTCTGTCACACATTCAGGAATGTTCCATCGAGACTCTATGAGAACCAATATCATGTTGTGACTCTCCACTATGGCCCAGTCTCTGTGAAATGGATTCCCAAGTATCCAGGCCCAAAACAAAAAAGGAGTTAAAAAGGAGGCTCAAGGCACACAGAGCCTTGCCTCATACTGGGTCAGTCAGCCGGCCTACCTTCTGCTGGTAACAGACCATAGAAACACCTGTCCCCTCTAACTCTTTCCCTGTGGGGTTTGTCTCTCTTAGCTCTTTCTCTTATAAACTACTCAATTAGATGGCTACAAAGCAGAGCCAGTGTGTTCTGGTACATGGCATGTTAGTGAAATGTGTCCGTGACTGGGAGACATTGGTCTGGTCTGAGGAAGGCCACATGAGACCAGGGACCAGGCCCTGGTTGGGTGTCAGCACTGGGTTTCCAGGTGGCTCAAGAACTTAGTGTTTGTTTTGAACTCCATTCTTCTCAGTGGGCTAAGGCTCTATCTCAAGTCCAGGTGTCCATCTATCTCCCTGTGACTTCTTTGCTCCCCAGGGTTCAAGAGGTGTGGAGAGGAGTCTGGTCAGTTCACTGTTACCATTCACAGAAACATCTAAGATACTCTCTGCATCTTTCATGGGGCTTTTGGGTGAGTGGAAATCACTGTCTGTTTTCACTTACTGGCTGTCATTCTGTCTTGACGTCATTCTGTCCTGGGCCCTACTGCCTCCCTAGCTCTCCTTGACCAGGGACTCTGGTCTTCCTTGCTTTTTCGTCCCTATTCCCTGCTTCGGTCTGTGGAGAAGGAGCTACCTGGCTCACTCTGGCCCCATTGCTCAGTATTCTAGATGGTCTTCCCTTCCTCTCTGCCCAACTCTTCTTTTCCTTCCGCAGACTAGCAACGTCCTTATAAACCTATAGAAAAGAACACCCACATCTCCATTATTATTTATTGATGCCAAGCATCTTTCCATTCCCCAAAGAGTCACATTTTAAAACTCAAAAGCCAGTTATCTCTACAAAAATGTAATGTCACAAATGCAGAAAAGCCCCCAAGCAAGAAGGGAAGAATCTGGGAAAATGCAAATCGGCATATCCAAAGTATCCTGTTTTTGGTACCTTGTTTCCTGCTCATTGACTAAGAGTCAAGGGTGTGGATTTACTAGGAGTCCAGGAACGTTCATTTGCTTACGTCTACTCAGGCGACAGTTTAGGAAGGTCAGAAGTATGTAGTTGTTCAGCATGTACCAAAAAAGTCCAACGCTGGCCGGTTAATGGTGGCGTGTGCCTTTAATCCCAGCACTCTACAGGCAGAGGCAAGCAGATCCCCGTGAGTTCGAGGCCAGCCTGGTCTACAGAGTGAGTTCCAGCATAGCCAGAGTTACAACAAGAAAACCTTGTCTAAACCCACACCCCCCCAAAAAAAGTCCAGTGCTGGACAAAGCCTTACTAAGCCTTAAATTATTCCTAATCATCGTCGGTCCAAATTCTGACCATTAGGTGATTATGATATTTCTTGGTTATTACTGACAGGTGTTAGTTCCTCCACTAAACGTATGTTGAGTTCCTGTTGCTCTCTGCAGGATCAAGAGCCCAGGGGCTTATGGATAGAGTGTCCCAGGTCTGGCTGGTTCTAGCTGGAGTATGGACACCCTGGGGTCACCATGCCAACCAACCTCCTACAGGAATCATCTTGTAATTTCTTAAGCAGGTAGGAGGATTTTAAATAGGCCAGTCCTTAACTGTAGGTGCCTAACACGGACTCACTTAGCTCAGAAGAAAGGATTTAGAAATAATCAGCAAAGGGGTTGTGGAGGACGACCTGGGATTCCAACTTTGCAGAAGCAATTTCTGCATCTCCCCAATGAGAATGTGAAGCAAGGCTGTTGGAAGGCCGTGGTTGTGAAAGCCCCCGGAGCAGCTGCTCAGCTCTGCAGATACCAGAGGCCAGAATCAGATGGATCTGGAGAAGGGAAGGAGCCTGTAATTTCCTTGATCATTCTTTTTAGTGAAAGCTACCCAGAGGCTGTACTTTAATTCTCACCGTGGGATGCTGCCAAGTTTTCTGAGCTAAAAGATGCGTGTGTTTGTTCCCTCTCTGGAGTCCAGACTAACCCTTCAGCGGTCCTCTCTTTCTGAAACTGAACATTTGCTGTTTGTCATCCTCTCTCGGACAAGCTTTTGTACCTTTGTTGGGTATGTGGCACTCCTCAGCCAGAGTGGGGAAGCTGATATCCCAGAAATGTGGCACTTTCTCCATGATGCTTGGTGTGTTTTCCAGCTAAGCAGCAGGGTCCGCCCCCACTTCCAGTAGGAGATGCCTAAACTTGGGCTCATGGGTGAGGAAAGTGGGGAAGGCTCAATTTGAGTTCCACACCCAGATGGCAGAAAGCCAGAAGGATGATCCTTGCTGTTTTCTTTCTGCCAGGGAGTGGGAGTGGGGTGGAGGGTGGGGGGTATCTCCCTTCCCTCCCCGGTACATGGCTAGCTATCAACCACTTAGCTTAGCTCCCGGGGGAAAGAAAGCACAGGACACACCCTGGCAGGTCCCAGATCAGAGGACTAAGAGCTGAAGAGAGCGAATCAGACTCTCGGGAGAGGTCATCAGAGGAGCATATCTCTCATTTATTAAAGCAAGGGTGGTTATATTTATAGAGTACAGGCAGGGAAGGGTCTTTGGTACCCAGGGATGGGAGCCATTGGTTAAGGCAAAGATACTGGAGTAGCCTCATTTGCATGTGGAGCTTAAGTCTAAGGGTCAAGGTCTTGCAAGGGCACCTTCCACATAAGGTGTGGTCCCACAGGGAAAAGAGGAAGGCACCTTATCAGTAAATAGACTCAACTCTAGGCTTCCAGCTACAGCACAGATAAGCACCAACCAAGCCACGTTCCTTTGCTAGTGACCTTCTGTGAAGCAGGCAGTATTTAATACTTAGCTAGGTTCTGGCCAGAGCTAAGAGAAGTGGGGAGCAACCGAACTCTTACTGCTCTCAGGGTGAGAAAATCCTGGGTTCAAGGCACGCTTTGACCCACTCTTAGTTTTAGGACAGTTCCACAGATCTCAAGCTATAGAGCTTGAGTGCCTCTTAGGGGTGTAACTCTTTCTTGGCATCCTCCGCTGGACACTCATTCACCTGCACACTACAAGCAGTCGCCTTCCTTGGCTGAGGGTGGAAAGGCACTGGGCAGAGAAGGCAAACGCTCTCAAATGTGTGGCCAGCCCCCATATTGCTCCCATGCCTGACATTGCTGACCCATGGCGCTGTTGGTGACTTGGCCTGAGCAATGCTTCAGCACCCTGGTGATGCGCTGTGGGGTGAGTGCGACTGCTCCCAGTCCTGTGCTCCTGGAATAAGGTGATAGTTTCGTTCTGCCATCCGTGGGAAAGGGGTTTGGTTTGTCCTTGTGCTCAGGGATTGGAGAAGAGACGTAAAGGCCAGAGAGAGGAAGAGAGACAGAGAGGAGGGTAACGGGTGGGACAGGTGGTTAGCAGTCCAGAGGCTAACAGCATCTAGAAAGCAGCCGTGGGTGGTGCTCGCTTGAGAGTAGTCTGGGTTACCAGATCCGTCTTGTACTGTGCTGTCTTTCTCTCCTTTCCCTCCCTTTTCTCCTCTCTCTCCTCCTGTCTTACCACCTCTTCCTCCCTGTCTCTCCTCCTCTCCTCGTGAGCAGGCAGAGCCCGCCAGCAGCCCCCACTGTGCCCACTCTCGCTGCTCTCCTCCACTCTCTCTCCCCATGAAGGAAGAGACCACTGGAGTTTGCATGTATCCTCCAATCAAAACGAGGCTGGTAGGTACCCTGGCAGGGCGGGGGCCTGCTGGGACAGGTGAGACGGCGAGGAGCCCCAGGTGAGGCAGCAGCTGGACGGGCAATGCAGAGGTGTCAGACCTCCCAAGGGCCCTGCTAGTGGGTGTTCTCACCCCTGGATAGATGGGGAAACTGGGGAGCCAGCTGGGGTTGGCCAAACCAAGACATACAGCCAGCTCCCACACCCTCCTCTATAAAGAACCAAGAGCCACTTGCCTTCTGAGCACTCCAATGAGAAAAGCTACTTTCCTTGAGAAGAATCTCATAGTCACCAGCTAGGCCTTAGCTGCTAAGGTCCTGAGTGACTATCCTACGGCAAATAAAGCTTTAAACTTGTCTCTCCCTTCCACTTACTGACATCGTGACGCACTAGGGGAGCCACCTGGTGACTTGAAAGGAACCATCTTCATTGTAACTGTTTTCACCTTTGCATGCTTTCCTCTATTCATGTCCATTCACCATGTCACCTGTTAAATAGCAGTAGCCATATAGTCTCCCGTTCTCCCTGTTTCCGTGTAGCGATGTGTTGTTTCTGTCTCATTCTTGTCGCGACACCCCACATGGCCATTTATAGTCCATCAATCAAAAGGTGTACCACGGGCCCCGGCCCTCACGTTAGGAAGTGCCCTGTGTGCGATTCATCACCATTTCAGGGAACGTGGTGATGCTTTTTTGTGTCTGGGGTTTCATTTCCTTAGGCTAGACCCTGTTGGGTGACGTAGTGTGACTTTGGCTTTCGCCTCCTTCTGAAATGGCACTAGAGTGGCAAGTGCCACCAGTATACCGTAAGTGTGCTCTGCTGTACCAGTAAGCATTAGGGTATCGTGGGAATGTAGCCTGCTCACACACAGCAGCGTAAGGCCGTTCTTTGAGGCTGCTAACTTTCACATTTCATTAATAGCCACAAGGAAGCACTTTCCTGTCTCCTCTGGGTGGCCTGAGTACTCATTTGCAGATTTCTTTTTACTATGACATTGGTCTCAGAATGGCATATCAACCTGTTAGGTCAGGCAAAGAGAATGGGAGAATATACTGTTGAGGCTTCTCCCCAAGAGCCTTTGGGAGCTTGAGGTTCTTTCTGGGAATTCTGAGATATTTATTTGAACTGATTTAACTGAAGGGAAAACTGGGCTGGGGTGAACATCATAGTGTAATACATTAGAGGGATATTGTTATCCCCATATAGACTGACACCTGTTCTGCCTATTCAGAAAACTGCTCCTGATTTGGGTCTGGTCTGCTGAGTCCCTCCCTCCCTATTAGAACAGTGTGAAAGTGCCAAGGTACTGTCCCGGAGTCCACAGGCAAGATCCTATAGGACACAGCCGCTGTCCCTGGGCAGGGGTGAAGGATGGCCTCTGTCTGCTTTGTCAACAGCCCTTACCTGCACAAGTATACAGCCAGTTTCTGGGCCTGAGGACTACAGACAAAGTTAGTGCTATAGTCACCAGGCCGCTGTCCCTCCTGGTATATACTGGCTCGAAGAAATAAGCCCTGTCATTTTCCAAGACCTCCAAGAAGCTAAAGACAAAATGAGCAAAGAGAAAGAAACAGAAGCCACCATCACCTTCTGACTGGGCATCAGTCTCACTGAAACCAGCATTCTGTGTTGCAACATTGGGCACTTCCAAGTATCTTCTGTCCCCAAAGGACATCGTGGCAAGATGCTTGATGCTTCCATGGGCTCCCCTCAGGAGTTCTGCTGCTCAGCGTATACAAGGGGTCGATCAACGTAGGTCATTTGATGGGGACTGTCTTCTGGTTTAATTGGCCCCAGGAGCTGAGATGTACTGTGTCCCCCAGTAGATCACTCAGAGGCCTCTTGCCATATCCCACAGCTGTGGAGAAGCCCTCAGAGGTCACCCAGGTACTCAGGATTACCTCCTTATCTACCTCCAGTGCAGCCTTTTCTGGAGCAGGCTTCAGACACAGTCCTGAAAGTCCCCATAAAGGGAGTTCCAGGCAAGGCAACATACCATACCATGAACCCAGGCACGGACAGGCCTGCCTCCTCCACTGCAGAGAGACGAGGGCTCCTAAACTTCCTTGGATCCTTCCTTCAGTTCTGACGGTGTACTGGTAAAGACTTCGAAATGTCCTCTGACCTGAAAGTAACCCCCTTGTCTTTCTCTTTTTTGAAGATAAAAACATTCCCGGCAGAACCGATGAACCCGTTTCCTGATCCCTTTACCACAGGGCCACAGTTCACTGTAAGTAGACTCAGACGGCAGAGTCATATTGTAAGCCTTTGCTTCCCGTGGAGAAGGCTGTGAGGGTGACAGGCACTGGGATTGGGGTTTGTTTTACTTTATTGAGATGAGATTCACAGAAAATTAACCATATTAAAAGGACTATTCAGCCGGGTGGTGGCAGCACACGCCTTTAATCCTAGCACTCGGGAGGCAGAGGCAGGCGGATCTCTGTGGGTTCGAGGCCAGCCTGGTCTACAGAGTGAGTTCCAGGACAGCCAGAGTCACAACAGAGAAACCATGTCTCAGAAAAAAAAAGAAAAAGAAAAGTCTATTCAGAAGTGTTTATTGTATTTGCAGTATTACACTATGATCGCCTCTGTATCTTTCCAACACTTCTTTCTGTGAGAGGAAAAAAAAAAAAGCCAAGTATTTTTAATCTTTCCTTTCCCATTCATCCCCAGCGCATTTGGTACTCGTGCTATTCACTGAATGTCTGTGTAGTTTTGAAGCTTACGCACGACTTAATCTTACTGTTTTTAGTGTGAGTGTGTGTGTGGTGTGCATACACATATCTGTGTACAGGTATATATGTGTGGAGGCCATAGGTTGAAGTTGGGGGGAAGGTGTCTTTTTTTGTGTGTGATAACTCTCTGCTTTATTTGCTGGGGCAAAGACTTGCCAAACCCAGAGCCCACCAGCTCTGTTAGGCTAGCTAGCCAG
This sequence comes from Cricetomys ansorgei, assembly GCA_026225945.1. Taxonomy (NCBI): domain Eukaryota; kingdom Metazoa; phylum Chordata; class Mammalia; order Rodentia; family Nesomyidae; genus Cricetomys; species Cricetomys ansorgei. The sequence continues at coordinate 1,538,721 of JAMJFZ010000182.1, forward strand.
CTTGCCCAGGGATCCCCGTCTCTGCCTTCGGAGCTAGAATTCCAAGCAGGACACCATGCAGTCCAAGTTTTTTTTTTGTGTGTGTGTATGTGGGTGCTGGGGAATCTGAGCTCCCTGCCACCATATGTGGCACCAAACCATCTCCGCAGATTACTCAGGCTGACTTTTTGAAAATTAAATCTTAATTTTGAAAAGTTTCACCCAAGTGTGTATTGAACATGGAATACATTTGCCCTTGTCATGCCCCTCCCCAATTCCTACGAATCCTCTGTGTTCCCTTAGTTTCATGTCTACCTTCAGGGTCTTATTCTGTGGTCCAGGCTCATTTTGAGTGTATGCATCTCGTGTCTTAGTGTTGCCTGTGCTGGGATGATGGGCATATACATTCACACCTGGCTTAGTTTCTTTAACCTACTATACAGTTACTTAGCATTTTCTTCTCGTACCCAGCCTCTAACAGCCACCAGTCCAAACTGTGTCTGTGAATTCATGGATTCTGCATATTTTCTATAAATGAAACCTATTTTATGATATTTTTCTTCCTTCCTTTTTTTTTTTTTTTTTCCAAAACAGGGTTTCTCTGTGTAGCCCTGGCTGTCCTGGAACTCAGAACTCACTCTGTAGACCAGGTTGGCTTTGAACTCAGAGATCTGCCTGCCTCTGCCTCCTGAGAGGTGGGATTAAAGGCGTGCGCCACCACCACCACCCGGCAGTATTTTTCACTTAGCATCATGTTTTCAAGTCCATCTGCTTTGGAGGATGAATCTGCACTTCCTTTCTTTTTATGGTAATAATGTTCCGTGGTATGGTTTTACTGTAGTCTGGTCATCCATTGACTTATATTTGTGGGGATTTGGCTGGTGTTCACTTTTGGCAATTGGAAATAGTGCTGTCATGGTGTGCTATGTACTTGTTTTAACACCTGTTTTCAATTGTTTTGGATCTGCATCTTGATAACGGTGTATGGTCTTGGGTAAGTCACTTTATGACACAAACCATCTGCTTTCCTTCTGTGTGTGTGCACACGTGTATGTTTGTGTTTGTGTGTGCATGTAAGCATGTGTGTGAGAGAGAGAAGAGACAGAGAGACAGATGACAGACAGGCTGACACAGAGGGTATGTATTGTTCCTTCAGTGCCATCCTCCTTGTTTCTGAGACAGGATCTCTCACTGACTGAGCTAGGGTAGCTGCCAGCAAGGTCCTCCTGTTTTCCGTCTCTGCAGTGCTGGGGTCACAAGCATGCACGCACACACACATGCCTTATTTAACATAGTTCTGGAGATAGAACCTAGGTCCTCTTGTGTAGCAAGCACTTTACCTACTGAGTGGTCTCCCTGGGAATAATAATAAGAAATAGCCTGGTGTCAAACAGGACTGAGGTCCAAAAGTACTTTCCTATTGCAAATATCTGTGAAACGTCTGAAATGACTGCTGACTCTCCAGGCTGCAGGGAAGGTGGTGTGAAGAGCAGGACCATGTGCAAGTTCTGGCCATGCCCTCCTCGTGACCACTTCTCTCCCTGTCTTCAACAGACAACTTATTTAAACTCAGAAAAATAGCTTAAATGTGTTTAAACCTTTCAAAAAGATTTTTGTATTCTATTTTCTGGGTATGAGCGTTTTTACTTGCATGTATAGATGTGTACCACATGTGTGCCTGGTGCCCACAGAGGTAAGAAGGCATTGGATCCCCTGGAACTGGAGTTACAGATGGTTATGAGCCGCCATGTGGATGCTGGGAACCAAACCCAGGTACTCTGTATGAAGAGCAAGTGCTCTTAACTGCTGAGCCATCTCTCTGGCCCCTCTTTGAAACATTTTAAATGTCATCTTCTCTTCCTTTCCAGAATGACAGCAATGATGATTTCTACACTTCTATTTTAGCTGCCCAGCCCATTCTTTCCTGGAAGTTTCTGCAGAATCCCTCTTTATAGTGAGCTGCTACATGTAGCAGAAGTGGGGGACCACAGTGCCCCCGTTCCTTCCTCTTCCTCTTACCTCTCCCAGGAGTCATTTGTGACTCCTGAACTCATATGAGACTCTCTTCCAAGAGTTTCTGTCCTCTCTGGAGGATCTCCAAGGGGCCTGAGGCGCAGCCCTGAGTACAATAGTGATCTAGATGACACTCACTCCCAAGGAGGCTTCAGCCCTGGCACAGAAGGAGGGAGCAGTGGCTGCTTCGGGTTTCAAAAGATGAACAGAGGTGAAAAGGTTGTTGGCCTCCTCCATGCATAGGGAAAACCAGGTCCCTAGAAGATTTATTTCTAGGGCCAAGAGCTCATTTCTTGGCCGCATTAACGAGAGGATGGAGCTACCAGGGCCATGCCAAGATGTTCGGTACCATTGCTCCATGTTTATAATGCCTACCCACCCTGCAGCATTGCTGGACACAGCTCCTCAGCTGGAAGCTCTGCTCCACTTCCCTCAGTTGGCCATGATGGGCATACTCTGGCCTCTCTCCCAGCCTTGGCAGTGACAAGACACACTCAGGGAAGCCCTTCCTGAAAACTGGGGGTGCAGATGGAACTGGAAGCCAATATCAAAAATCATGCTGGGACTTTTAAGAACCGGACAAGAGTGGCTCAAAGGCAGCTGGAGCAGACAGAGGGAACAGCATGAAGCGGAGTCCTGGGGAGGGACAGGCCAGCACACATTCAAGGGACTGAAAAGAAGGCCTGGGAACTGGAATACTGAGAGCAGGAGCCTGGTGTGTGAGAGCAGGAAGAGGAGCAAGTGCTGTAGGAGCAAAGCCCTGCCTGGCCCTTCCCCAACAGCGATGTGAAGGCTTCAGAAGATGGTAAAACAGGGCAGTGATAGGCAGATGTTTTTAGAAAGCATCTTTGTGATCACGGTGGGAGAACATTTGAGTCCAGACAGAACAGGTTTAGAACAATAGTCTAGAAATAAATCTAGGACAGGAGCTTCAGAGAGAGTGTGTAGAGAGCTTGCCCCGGGTGATCTTGGTGGTAGAGGTGGGCAGAAGTACACTGTTGGGGGAGATATTTAGGAGGCTGGTAAGGTACTAGATTGGTGAGGGAGAGGGCCAGACAGCTGCCAGATTTCTGCTTTCCAGAACATAGACAGGCAGTGAGTCTGTTCACTGAGATTCCCATCACTTGTGATAAACTCCCTGAGAAAAACAACTTGAAAAGGAACAGAGTCATTGTGGCTCTCTGCTTCACAGGTCTCAGTGGTTGACCAGTTGGCGTCATTGCCCTGACGCCTGATACAAAGCAGAGAGTGTAGTGCAAGGGCATGACCAAGGAAAGCTGCTCTCGTAGCAGCCAGGAAGCAGAGAGAGGCCGAGGAAGGGCCTGGGGACAAGATATACCTGTCAAAGCAACATGCCCAGTGACCCACTTCCTCCAACTAACCCCCACTTCCCAATAGTGCACTCAGCTATGAACTTGTTAACAAGTTAGCCCCTTCTCTCATGCTCAGTCACGTCTCTACCAATATGGGGACCAAGCCTTCAGCACAGGAGCCATCTTGGTGTCCCTTTGACATCTAAACCACAGAAGTAAGTTCCTGAAAGAAGCCTGGACTGTGAGAAAGGACAAACCTGGGTGATGCGCTGGCCTTTGGAAGATCTGGCTGGAAACGAGGAATGGGTTGTTAGCGGGTAACTCAGGGGTGGGGAATAGATGAGAGAGAAGACAATGGTGTTGGTAGCTGACTGGTAACAGAAGCCAAATTCAAGGCTCCAGGCTTCTAGTTTTCTCATCCCTGCATATGGTTGCTTCTACTATCCAAGGGCAAGACACTTAAACATTCTACAGGCCTCCAGACCTGTCCTGGCTGCAGCCATGGCCTTTAACAGCACTAAGGGACACAGTTGAACTGCCAATTGGTCCAGTCCCTGTTTGACCCTGAGTGTTCTTCATTGATTCTCACAGAGAATGTTGGTCCACATCAACTAAGCGACCTCTCTCAAGCCATGGTGTTAGACTTCCATACTCATAGCCTAAAATCCCTCTGTCTAGACCCACATATGTTCTCCCAGCAGGGTCACAGACAGGGCACCCATCTGCATCTGCCCAAGTTCCTCTTCCTAGTCTTTTTTTTTTCTTGTTGTTGTTTTGAGACAGGGTTCTCTGTTGTAACTCTGGCTGTCCTGGAACTCACTCTGTAGACCAGGTTGGCCTTGAACTCACAGAGATCCACCTGCCTCTGCCTCCCAAGTCCTGGGATTAAAGGCTTGCACCACCAACCCCTGGCCCTCTTCCTAGTCTTACGTGTTCGTTTGTTGCCTGCTTCATTCTACTGAAAGTTAGTAGGTTTATTCATTTTGTCATTTAACAGATATTTTAAAAGATAAGCATTAGGGCTTACTAAGAAAATTTACTGCTCCTTCAAGATCATACTTAAACGCAGCTGGTTCCCCAAACCCTCGTACACGGGGTGCATGCCCATAAGGAATGCTATGACCGCTGGCAGAGCTGGTATTTGTCCTGGGGCCTCTGCACTTTTACCCATCTGTGCCTTTGCATGGTCAGTGCAAATGTCCCTCAGAAGTGGCCTTAGAAGCTCACCTCTCACCCACTCACTGAAGCTATACAACCTCCTATCAGCCAGCTGCCACATCAGGCAGGCCAGGCTTCCAAACAACACACAGAATTTCTTTCCTGCATGCACAGCCCACCTATCATAGGCAGACTGAAAGCTCTGCTCTGTGGAGCATCAGCAGTCACAGTGGCAGAATGGACAACAGAGGAGAGCCACACCTTGGTCCTTAAATTGTTCAGGGGAAGGAAATAGCTCGGATCCTTATTTTTGTTGGATAATGCAAAGCAACATGGTCACCCCTGACTTGAGAAAGGCTGTGAGTTTCATCCGACCATGTTTCTGGAGAGTGGCGAGCCAGAGTGAGCTGATGAATAGCACAAGTGAGTGTCCCATACACGACAATTCTCTGTAGCAAGCCTCACATGCTAGACAGCTATGTGTGCTCCTGTACATGTGACACACTGGCACAGAGAGCCTCTGCTCCAAAGTGACATTTCGGTAGAGACCCAACAGCAATCATTCCTTGATGTTTCTCCATTTCAAACAAATTAGTCTCCCTTTAGGGGCAGATGTAAGGCACAAACAGTGGCTTTGTGCTTCTCTGCAATAGACTTTTAAAGACAGCTCATCTCCTGTACCATCACCAAGAAGGTAATCATGCACTCAAAGAGTGAAGTCCCTTTAGAACGCTGGGTGGTAAATTTCTCCAAGTTCAGAGTCAAGAACCAGTGTTTTTTTTTTAAAAAAAAAGACAAGTTAGTCAGCAGTAGTGACTCATGCCTTTAATCGCAGCACTCAGGAGGCAGAGGCAGGCAGATCTCTGAGTTTGAGGCCAGCATGGTCTACAGAGTGAGTTCCAGGACAGCCAGGGTTACAACAGAGAAACCCTATCTCGAAAAACAAAAATCAAGTTTAAAAAATACATATATGGTATTATCAAAAAGATTAAAAAGAAAAAAAAAAGAGGGGGTTGGAGAGATTTGTCTGTGGTTAAGAACACTGGCTCCTCTTTCAGAGGACTGGAGTTTGGCTCCTAGAACCCTCAAGGTGGCTCACAACTGTCTATAACTCTAATTCCAGAGGATCCGACACTCGTCTCCTGGGTACCAGGTGTCCCTGCAGTGCACATACATCCATGCAAGCAAAACATACATGCACATAATGAAATGATAAAAAAAAATTTAAGGCTAGGCTATAAAACAAAAACTATACGTGAAAACCCACTGTTGGCAAATATACTAATGACAGTAATAAGAGATTATAGAATGTCTTCATTTATATTCTTTTGTAGTTGCTGTTTGTTTTGGTTTGGGTTTTATTGAGAATCTCACTATGTAGTCCAAACCCTCATCTCTCTCAGCCTCCCAATGGCTACTTCTGTTCTTAAGCTTTCCATGTAAAAGCAGTAAGCATATTTTGCTTTCTAATGAAAATGGCAAGATACTTTCCTCTCTGGATTAGGTAGTGTGCTGCAGGCCACTGGTTCTGAAAAAGCTGGGTCTTTTTAAGGCCTACCATATGGGGCTTTCTGGCACCTAGGTCTTGAGTAGAGCCTGAGAATTTTTAACCAAGTTTCAAACTAATGATGATGTATGTACCTGGTCTGGGAACCATATTCTGGATCCACCATGGTGCCATATTAGTGAAGAACATCATTAATGCATTCCACAAACTCTGTTTCTGAATACAGTTAATATGCCTGTGTGTGTGTCTTCTGTCTGTGTGTGTTATGTATCTACATGGGTATGTGTACTTGTGTGCAAATATCTATGTGTGTGCATGGAGGTGTGTAAAGGCCAGAGATCAACATCAGGTGTCTTTCTTAATCACTTTCTACCTTTCGTCTTTCATATTTATTTTTATCTATATGTATGCATGTGTGACTGTGTGAATGTATTCCATACATGTGTTGGTTCTTGCAGAGGCCAGATGATGACATCAGACACCCTAGGGTTGGAGTTACAAGCCATGTGACATAGATACTGGGAACTGAACTCAGGTCCCCCTGAAGAGCAGCAAGTGCTTTGAACCACAAAGCCATCTCCCCAGCTCCATCCACCGTATTTTTGGAGACAGTCTCCCCCTGAACTCAGAGCAAGTCCTAGGAGTCCTCTTGTCTGTGCCTTTCCAGTGCTGGGCTTACAGGCACGTGCTGCTGATTCTGGCTTTCCATGTGTGTGCTAGGGCTCTGAACTCAGTTCCACGTGCTTGTGTGGCAAGTGCTTGACCAACAGTCATCTCCCCATCCCTGACTACTGTTCTTAATTACTTCTTGGACCTTCAAGATGGCTCAGTAGGTAAAGGCACTTGTTGTCAAGCTAATGACCTATGTTTGTTTGATTCTTGGGACCCACATGGTAGAAAATAACTGACTCCTGGAAGTTGTCTCTGGCCTCTACCTGTGTGCCATGTCACACCACATGCGCACACACACACAATATCATTTAAAAAAATCAAAACTAACAAACAATTACTGGGTGACTTCAGTTGGAAGACTTAAACTCTCTAAGGTCCACTTTCCTTTTTCACAAAGCAGTTTCAAGATGTACATTGTTTTCATCTTTTAATGTCATTAAATCAGAATGTTTTTTTGTTTGTTTATTTATTTTCGTGTTCATGTGCACCATGTGCATGCAGTGCCCACTGAGGCCAGAAGAAGGCATCAGATCTCCTGGAAACTGGAGTTGCTGGTGTTGTGAGTCACCATAGGGGTTCTGGGAATTGAACCCCAGTCCTCTGCAAGAGCAGTAAAGGCTCTTAACCTCTGAATCATCTCTCCAGCCCTGAAATCAGAATATCTACTACAAGATACACCACAACCACACCTGAGTGCCGTGTTTTGCTTTTTCTGTGGTGCACACAAAAATGATGCCTCTTCCCAAGGGTGGTTTCTAAGATGCGGTGACAGACGATCTCTGTCTTAAAAGGTTGTCAAGAGGTAATGTATGGAAGGTGCTTAGCATGGTGTCTGGCACAGAGTAAGATCATTTAAAATGATTGTAAACGTGTGATGACTTTAGCTATTATTAAAATAACAAGAGCGGTACAGCGAGGCCTGGCGAGCAGCCGACAGCGTGAAGATGGGCCTGGAGATTGATCTCTCTTTCTGTTTCCTCTCCAGGCAGACTTTAGAGAGAACAAATTACAGTGCTGTCCTGGCCAGTCTTCTCCGATGATTCCAACAGCAACCCTGCGGCCACTGACGGAGACGGTGTCCACGGTACAGACCATCTATACCTCCCGGAAGCCTGTCTCTCTGGCAGCCAGGTGAGTCAGATAAGTAGCACCTACAGGTATCCTGGAGACAGGGAGCCAGATACAGACTCCAGCTCACCTTGTCTGTGACTCTATAGTCAGTCTTTTTTTCTAGTATATGAATGTGGTATACGTACATGCGAGTGTGTGTGCACATGTAAGTGAGAGTGCAAGTGTATGTTTGTTTGTGTATGTGCATGTGCAGATGGAGGCCAGAGTTTGACACCAGTGGTATCATCACCACTGCCTGGTTTCCATTCATTCTTTCATTCATTTATCCTGTGAGGAACAATATCCTTGTATGGAATAACCAAAGGGTATGCTGTGTTCTAGGTGCTAGGGTTAGACAGTGAACCAAATAGATAAAGTCCTACCCTTCTGGAGTTTGCACCTTTGTGCATGGGGATAAGGGGAGCAGACAGACAAATAAATGTTTGTGGTGTGTGTGTGAGTGTGTGTGATGTCAGGGGCAAGGAGAACATCGTGAAAGGTAATACGACAGGTCAGGATGACTTCACTGAAGTGACACTTGAAGGTGGAGGGAAGCAGGTTGCAGATAGCTGGGGGAGAGTAGGTTCGGCAGAGGGACTGGCCAGTCCTAGGTTCCTGGACTTTGGGCACAGCTGGCATGATTAAACAAGATTAACGGACCAGTGTGATCATGAGAAAAGTTCGGATTCTGTTGTCAACTTGAGAAGGCCAGTGACTCAGAGACAGTGACAGGGAGACAGGAGACAGTGACTCAGAGACAGGAGAAGAAAGACTAGAAGGATAGGGGGATTGCCAAAGTTGCCTCTTGGCTCTGGAGAACTGAGGAGTTAATAACACTGACGGGAATGAAGAGAGAGACCTGCACATAAAGGGTAGAGACAGTTGTGTCTTTTCTGGGAACAGGCAGGGGTTTCCCACCTATTCATACTCCTTTTGTAATCTGTATTTCCAGCCATGGGAGCAAGCAAGTATTTTTAGCATTAAAGTCAGGGAGAGACTAGGCAAATCTAGGTCAAGTCAACCCCTCTTTTACGATTCTGGACAAAACACTTCTTAAATGATCGGTGTGCAGACACTGGCCCCAATGATAAGGCAGCGAAGGAGACAGAACAATGTTTTCAGGACCAAGTGAAGTCAGTGTTTCCAGCAAAAGAGACCTTTTTATGAGTGTGTGTGCGTGTGTGTGCAAGTGCAAGTGTGTACACACGAATGTGTGTCGGTCAGTGGACAACCTCAGGTGTCGTGCTCAGAAACACTATCCACCTCTTTAGGACAAGGTCTCTCATTGGTCTGGTACTCATTAATAATTAGGCTAAATTGACTGGCCAGTGAGCTTCGGGGCTCCTTCTGTCTCCACCTCCCTAGAGGTGTGTGCCACGTCTGGTATTTTTCCTTGGGGATGGGACTCAGGTCATAGTGCTTACAAGTCAAACACTTTACATCCCCCTCCCTGCAGCCCCAAACAGGTCCTCTTGTCCTCAAAAGGTAGCCTAGGTTAGCATCATCACCACAACTCACTTGTCAGACATGTTACCTACAGTGAAGGTAGGAAGACACTGATAAATAACGCTCGGCTGCGGGACCTCCACTATTAACTCTTTAAACAACGACGAGCTGGTGAGGCTGGAAGGTTTTATTTAGGTCTTCCCTCAGCAAAACACAGGGTAGATGGCAGCAGCAACCAGTAACACTGCACGGTGGGGCCAGACTGTGTGGGGCCTTGTCAGCCATGGAAAAACTGACTTCCATCCTGAGTGAGATCATTAATGTTACTCTGTGCCTTTAAAAATCTTCATTTTAGTGGCTGGAGGGGTAGCTTGGCAGTTAAGAGTGCCTGCTGTTCTTCCAGAGAACCTGAGTTCTATTCTTAGCACTCACCTTAGGTGGCTCACAACCACCTTTAACTACAGGGGCTCTGGTGCCTTCTTCTGACCTCCTTGGACACCTGTACACACAGGTCTCATACACACACTAATAAAAACAATAATAATAATAATAATAGCAACTATTATTATTATAAATCTTTTTAAAAGGCCCCATGCAGTGACATACATCTATAGTTCCAGCTACTTGGGAGTCAGAACTGGGAGAATTGCCTGAGGCCACAAGTTCAAGACTTGCTGAGGCAACCCTGTCTTAAAGGGGGGAGCAAGAGCGGTAAGGAGTGGGAGAGATGCCCATCATTTTGAAGACAGAGAAAAATAGACCACACACCAGGGTTGGAATGTGACTCAGTTGCCAAACATTTATCAAAGAGGCATAAGACCCTGGGTTCCAACCGAGCAAAGCACACACACCACCACCACCTTCATATGCTTATATATGTGTATTTATACACGGTTTCTCTGTAGTAGCCCTGGCTGTCCTGGAACTCACTCTGTAGACGAGGCTGGCCTTAAACTCACAGAGCTCCGCCTACCTCTGCCTGGGGATAAGGGGAGCAGACAGACAAATAAATGTTTGTGGTGTGTGTGTGAGTGTGTGGCCTATCTATGTGCATTTATTTAGATAGTAGAAACAATATCCATAGGTGTCTTAGTTACTTTTCTGTTGCTGTGATGAAACACCATGATTAGCTGGGAGGTGATGGTGCATGCCTTTAATCCCAGCACTGGGGAGGCAGAGACAGATAGATCTCTGTGAGTTCGAGGCCAGCTTGGTCTACAGAGTGAGTTCCAGGACAGCCAGAGTCATAACAAAGAAACCCTGTCTTGAAAAAGCAAAACAAAAACAAAACAAACAAACAAACAAACAAAAAAACCCAACAACACCCACCATGTCTAAAAGCAACTTAAAGAAGAGAGAGTCTACTTTGGTTTATGGTTACAGAGGGATAAGAGTCCATCGTGGCAGGGCAGAGGTGTGGTGGCAGGAGCAGGAAGCTGGGAGCTCACATCTTTGTTTTAACGGTGAGCACAAAGCAGAGAGAGTAAATTGGCAGTAGGGTGAGAATGTGTCTCTCAAAGCTTGTCCCCGGTAATGGTGACACACTTCCTCCAGCGAGACTGTGCCTCCTCAATCTCCCCAAACAGCACCACCAACTGAGGGCCAAGTGCTTCCATATTTGAGCCTCTGGGGGACATTCTCATTAAAACCACCACAGGAGAATATTTAACTGACCCGAGAACCAGGAAGTCAAAGCATCCCCTCAGCCAGCTTTTAATGCACTCAACCTCCCTTTCTCCTTTCTTTCCCTTTCCTCTTTCCCCTTCCTTTTATTTTATTGATTAAACGGAGCACATTCTTTGTTAAAACATCACTTTGGACATTAACCAACTTATACTCTAAGAGAAAAAAAAATCATAGAAAATGAATTTAAAGCACAATTGAAGGGAATCCAACATCCCCTACCACCCTAGGCCACCAGATGACTCAGGGCGTAGAAGCACTTGCCACGAAAGCCTGATGACCTGTGTTCAATTCCTCAGTGGAAGCAGAGAAATGATTTCTGAAAGTTGACCTTTGACCTTCACGTGTGCATAATGGCAGACATGCATCCCTGTGCATAAGTATGCTTACACTTGCACATACACAACAACAACAACAATAATAATAATTAAAAAAAAATTTTGAGGCAGGGTCTCTCTAGGTAGCCCTGACTGTCCTAGAACTCACTCTGTAGACCAGGCTGGCCTCAAACCCACAGAGATCCACCTGCCTCTGATTCTCAAGTGCTAGAATTAAAGGTGTGAACCACCATGCCCAATTACATTAATTTTTTTTTTTTTTTTAAAAGGAAGAAATCTATCCCCAGGATACCTTCGCATTCATTCAAGAGACTTTCACTGAGCAGATTCCCACATTCGGCTGTGACATGATTGAGATGAATGACGCAGAAGGAGCCCTGAAGGGATCCCTCTGGGAGGGGGGACCCCTTGGTAGCCAGTTTCAGCTCAATGTAATGCTAGCCAGTGCAGGGCATCCCAACAGAGCCTGAACAGGAAAGTCTAGTGTCTGCAAGATGATGTGTAGGTTCTGTCCACGCCTGCAGGTTTTGAGGCTCTGCCTTACCGCTTTGTCTATTGTTTCTCTCTCAGTGCAGAGACGCTCCGGCAGGAACTGGAAAGAGAGAAGATGATGAAAAGATTGCTGATGACCGAACTGTGAACCGCTGCCCTTGCTGCCTGGAGATGGCATGGTGCCTTCGTCCACTTCCTTTCCTCGGGCTCGGTGTGCTCACTGCGGCACGACATACAGATGTGTGCTCTGTTCGCCCAGGTCTCCAGGGTTAGCGGAAGCCGGCTTCCGGCTTGACTTCGTTGGAAAAGTTATTCTATGTCTCCTGAGCATGAGAGGTTTTTCTACTGCTCAATGCAGTGGAGACAGGGTTTGGTAGGAAGTTTCTAGAAGAAAGGGGATTCCTGTTCAGAGATACCTGTGGGTATCTGTTAGTAACCCCAGGGGCTAATACAACACAGAATCTTCTGCTTACAGTCTCAATTATGTGACTTTTTTATGATTGAAACTTGCACCAAGCTTTGGCTGTTTGTTAAATGGGTCATTTTTAATGAGAGAATAATTATTTACTGCTGGTTTTTTCCATTTACACTGATAAATACACAGATCTTATAAAGTCATTTATTTTTATTCAAACATGAATAGATGAATGGGAAAAAAGTTACATATCACTACAACTGAAAATACTTCAGCTTAGTCTGAGATGCAATTGAATGTGTGAACCTGTTGGATATAATATAACCTGAGATAAACAGAATTTATCTTTGAACCCCATGTAGGAAATTCTAACTTACATTGTCTAAAAATCTTTACAAAATCAAGATGATCCAATATCAGGAAGATTCATTTGGCTTTTCCTTAAAGACAAATTATTTCTAAAGTCCATCCACTGTAACCATGTTGATAGAATCTTGACCAGAAAAAATTTACCTCCCTTTTTATATAGTTTCAAGAAATATGTTTTTAAATTTTTATTATGCACTTGAATAACTTTGCAGGAATTAAGGAACCCCGATCCACAGCTAGCTCTCTTAAGTACTTCCGGCTTCTCATTGGTAGGCTCCGTTTTTACATAGCTGTGCTCAGTGTGGACATTCTTTTTGTTCTATTTCTCCACCTAATACATCTCCTTACCAGACACATCCCACTCTCACTAATTTAAATATCTTTATAACCACATGACATGGTTATTAACCTCACTTCTCCCCATTATTAGACACTTGAGTTATATGCAAATTTTCACTCTTATAAATAGTGCTGCTATGAATGTCTTTGTAAAAGAAAAATATAAGTAAATAAATATATATATATATATAATCCTTCTCTTGGATTATTCCCTTTGGAATATCTCCAAAGAGGGATTACAAGGTCAGAGAGCATGAAGTATTTTATAGCTCTTGTTTTATATTGCCAGATTGCTTTCTAGAAAGATCCAGTCCTTGGATTGGAAGGACCTCAAAGATCATCTCATTTAAATTTCCCCTCCTCTGAATGCTTGAATCCCCTCTACAATTTATGATGCCACCAGCAATGTATAAGCATTTCTATTTACCAATAGCTTTGCCAGTACTGGGTTTTGCCATTCTAACTTATTTTTTGCTAGTTTAATAGATGTGTATAGTTATTCTTGAAAAGCTGTCTTATTTGATGAACTGCTAGCAAGGCTGAATACTTTTCTGTTTGATGAGTTACTAGCTGTGTTTCCTTGTTTGTAAACTGTCCCCATCCATTTCTTATGGCTGCTTGTTCGATGGAACTGACCTCGTACCTTTGTATCAGAACTGTATTTTTATGTTGTATTGTAGTTTGCCCTCTCCCTACAACTGAATGGTGCCAATAATTTGATACTAATGACTATATATATATAAAAAAAAACCACGCCTCATTGACTAGCTTTGATGCAAACGAGGTATGTAAACAGGTATTCAGATGACCAAGGCGTAACCCTTTAAGTACTGACTCTTTACAATTTTAATATTTTCAAGGGAAATCTTTCTAAGATGTATGGCATATTTCCCTGCCTTAGTGCACAGAGTATCCTGGGGGTCTTCAGCCTTTTCCGGGATTCTGGTTGTTAGTACACACATCAGCCCCTTCTGTACCTTGGTATAGTACAAGTGATGTCACCAAGAGCTAGCAACAGGTGTAGGGCTTGGTGTGGCCTTAACTAGGCTATGACCCTCTTCCCATCAATGGCTCTTTATTGTTGTATGCTCTATCAGTGGAGCTGTCTGGGGCAAGTGTAGTTTCGGGTGGGTGCTTTTCACCCACACAGCCCCCAGATGTACTAGTAAAATGGCTTTGGCTGTTCTCTATTGTTCGCACATGACACAAACCACGTTCCTATAGAACCTGGCGTGTCACTTCCTGCCAATCCAGCAGCCTCTTCCTCGTCTAAGCTGCTTTCTGAGGCGTGCACTCCTCCCCACCTTATTCTCTGGTGGAAACCTCCAGAACACAGTAGGAGGTTTCCAGGAGGTCAGGACACAAGTATTTCCTATACGTATGGTTTGCTTTGTTTCTAAGGAGGGGCACGTGAAAGTTTTGGCTGCTGTTTTCAGGGGGCTTGCAGGCTTCTGTATTGTTCCTCACTTCTCCCTGGGTTTACAGGTGTCTCAACAGGTTGACATCACTGTGAGTCTGAGCACAAACATGTTGGTTGTTATTGTATATGAAAAACCTGGTACCGCTGGCAGCTCACCCCAACCAGTAAAATCCAGAGGAATGCATTGCTACAGTGAGCATTATCTTTTGCCTACTTTGATGTATTGTGGGAACTTGGCATTGGAACCCGAGATGGTGAGGTTGTCCTGGGTAAACTCACAATAACTATGAGGAGTTGTGCAATTGTTTTGACCTTTTTGTTTTGTCTGCTTAAGACCCAAGCAACAGCACTAGAAGGTGACACAACACCCACTGTGGATTCAAGAGGGGAGGGGAGAGTCTGCTAACATAATCATTCCAGAGCTGGGGCTTCAAACTGTGGCCACAGACTCCTAGTTGGGAAGATATGGTGAGTTACTACAGAGGTCTCAACCCATAGAGTTGATGGGTTGTGGACAGCACAGATCTGTATCCAGAATTTGAATTCCCAAACAGCACAGGAAGATTCTGATATCACCGTTACCCGTCACCATTTCAAAGATCACAGACCTTTAAAGTCCTTGAATAAAATCTATCATTTTTAATGATTTGAAAGTGTCTTTCAGCATATCCATGATGCTGGGCAAACATCATAATGTGACTCTGACTCTGCCCCTCCCCTCACAACCACTAACCACCTCTGCTCTGGTCTGTGGTTTCTGTTTATGAATTTGTTTATTCTGGACACTTCACCTATCTGGAATCATACATTATGTGGGCTTCTGTGACCAGCTTCGTTCATTTAACCATGTTTTCAAGGTTCCTCTTTGTTATAGCATGTATCAGACCCTCATTCTGTCTTTGACTGAATAATCGCGTGTATGGAGATACCATGCGTTGTTTATCTATTTATTCAGCTGATAGATATTTGGGTTGTTCCTGCTTTTGGACTATTATGAATGATAATTTTATAAACATTCATGCACAAGTTTTTGTGTGAACATATGTTTTGAGTTCTCTTGGAATTGCCAGATTATATGGCAACTCTATGTTTAACTTTCTGAGAGACTCCCAAGATCACAGCTTTTATATCTTATGAAATCCAAAGTGAAAAATGACATACAGCAGGCAGTCAGAGTCAGGACACATCTGTTCCTGGTCAGAAAATGAGTTTGGGGGTGTTTTTGTAACAGGAAAACAAAAAAGGTCCTTTTGAGAAATTATTTTGATGAGAAGAGAAATAAAGGTTCTGTCTGTCTTTTAAGAATGAAAATGAAATGGAATGCTCATCCATTTAAAAGTAACAGGGACTGGGAGATGGGTTAGTGGGTGATGTATTTGCTATGTGAGCATCAAGTTTAGATCCAAGCAACTACATAAAAGCCTGGCACAGCAGTGGAGCAGAGCAAAGCGGATCCCAGGGGCTCACTGGCCAGGCAGTCTAGCTGAAAGAGCAGGCTTCAGGCTCAGGAGATTGCTCAGCTAGCAAAGTACTGACTGTGCCAGCACGGGGACCTGAGTTCAAATCCCTGCTACCCACATACAGAGTAGTGCATGGCAGCATGTGTCTATAATACCGGTGTGGTTAGACAGGAGGACTCCAAATTCACTGGCCAGTTTCATAGCTGAGCTGAACTTCAGGTTCAGTGAGAGACCCTGGCAGGGTTAACATATTGAAATTCCAATTGGACGAGCTGACCTATCAGCTTAACCTGACAGTGAACACCTGGCCTTTAGCTTTCCCAGGGCATCTTTCCCTTCAATAGCAGCTCTAGTGTCTCCCAGACACTGGGCCAAAAAAGTTGAAATTACTGGTTTCTCTATTTCATAATTCTGTGCAATGCCATGACATTGTGACACTGAATCCTACAAACCTTTCTCTGTATGATCTTATTTAATATGCACAATATTGATCATTGGTCATTACTGATAACCCAGAAAGTCTGACTTCCAGGTTTGCATTTGAAATCTGTTTTTCTGCCTCAGTAACAATTTTCTTTATCATACTTACATATATATATATATATATATATATATATATATATATATATATATATATATATATATATATATATAATTCTTATTTATTTATTTTTTTAAGAACCAGAAGAATCAAGTTCACATGCAGATGGCAGCATGGAAGGGATAGTGTCCATATTTCTTGCAGAAAACAACTAGTGGTCACTATCCCAACAAGGGTCTTCTGAAAACAAGCCTGGGACCTGTGTATATTAAGTGAATTAATGAATGGCAGGGCAAATAATGTCAAGTGTAAGAAATGTGAACAGGTGTGAAAACGTGGAGAATTCAGAGTACTCATCAGACACAGTTGGGTAGCTTGATGTCTGCACTTTGTTCCTGGGGGGGTGGTAAACGGGTAAACCAGTTACCTAGTTTGAAAGACGCAGGTTATGCTCCAGCGCTTATGGCTTTTGCCAAGGCCCTAGTTACACTTTCCTAGCTCTGTTTGACCATCTATATAGTGATATTTTGTGATTTCATCTTCTTTCCGTGATGGTCTCGGGAAATTTATGGGTCTAGAAAGTGTCTTCTCTGAACGAAAAGTTGCAGGACCAAGGTATTGGAGACAGTCATTCTAATAAGGTGGGAAACTGGATGCCAGGTGCGCGGGCTGAGGGTGGGGGTGGGGGTGCGTAAAAGAGCAAACCACGCTTTGTGTGTCCGGAGCTGGGCCACATTGAGGAAGAACCCAGGGACCAGGAGGGGCAAATCTGGAGGGCAACTGGGCAGTGGAGAGAGCTGGAGGAAGGACGCCAGGAGGGATGCTGCTGGGAAGGAGCATCAGGCGCGGAGGGGGTGATGCTGAGAGGACGGGGGCAGGCTGCCGGGCTGGAGCGAGGATGCGCAGAGCGAGGCGGGGAGGCGGCGGGTGCGGGCGCTCCGCGGCTGCGCGGCGCGTGCTGGCGGCGGCTCAGTCCCGGCCCGCGCCCCGCGGCGCCCCCGCTGCGGCCGCGGCCTGGCTGCGGGATCCGTGCTCAGCGATGGCGGGACAGTCCCGGCAGCGCCGGGCCTGGGCGCCCCTGCTCCTGCGGCTGCTGCTGGCGGGGATCGCCTCCTGCGACGCTAGCCCCGCGGACGAGGGTGCGGACCCGGGCGGCCGGGGACCCCGGGGACGCGCGCGAGGGGACGCGGGAGCCGACGAGGCAGTGCCGCGCCACGACTCCTCCTACGGCACCTTCGCCGGCGAGTTCTACGACCTCCGCTACCTGTCGGAGGAGGGTGAGGTTACCTGAGGGTGAGGGGCGACCTGGGGGTGAGGGACCGAGGGCTGCAGGAGGGGTCCGTGAGGATGTCAGTAGAGGCAGATGTGCGCAGCCGAGGCTGGGGAGCCCGGTGCTCAGACTCCGCCTGCAGGAAGGAAGTCTGGAGGAGCTGTCAGCACCTGCTCCCCTCTTTACACGTGGGGAGACTAGGGCTGGAGACTCGGACTCAAGTCCTGAGAGGCAGTGGACAGGAGGTGCTAAGCCTGTGCTCCCCCAGTTCTCAGCGTCTGGCCTCCACCGTCCTCCCTGCCAAGGAGGAGGCGCCATCTGGCCTGGGGTACCGGTGCTCAGCGCAGCAGGCGGGAAGCAGAAAATCCAACTCACAGACCTATTGCCTAGTTACCTCGCGGCTGATCTGTATTGACCTAAATTTGCAGGTACTGTTGCCCATCTCTCTGTTGGTCTGACTGCCCAGGCGCCAGAGCTGGGTCACAGCTCCCTCTTTCCAGCCCAGCCCACATCTGCTGCCACCACACTTGTCGTCTCCTAGTGTGAGCTACCATTGTTGGGACCATCTGGGCCCGGAGACTGGGATTTCTTAGCCAGCTTCCCTGAAGAGCGGTTTCAAAGAGTACAAAGACAAACCCATTCTGATAAAAAGGAATGGAGACAGGGGTCTCTTATTTCCGCAGCTTAAGGAAAGAGTGATTTCCCTTTACTTCTGCAAAGAGGAGCCAAGAATCAAGCTGGGGGTTGAAATGAGGATATCTGTTCGTGGGAGTAACTCTTAATTAGGATGAGTGAGGCTCAGCTGTATGAAGCATATGAAATGTTAATATCTTCGATAAGATAGAATTTTCTTTCTCATATAAGGAACTCTAGAAACCCCCAGTCCACACCTGGCATGAAAAGTCTCCCGTCTTCAGGGACCCTGGGCCGGATCTTCCATTCCTGTGTAATTCTTAGCTTGTGATTTAACGATCCCGAGTAGCTGCTTGAATCCCCCGCATTACCTTCACTTTCCAGTGGGGAGAAAGTGGGTAGAAAATGCTGACTGCCTACTGACGAAGGACTTCTACTCCCATAGAAGTTCCATCTAACAATCTTAGTCCTTAAGTCATGTGGTCACACATAGCTGCAAAGGAGTCTGGGAAGGTAACCTTTTAGTTAAAAAATAATACTATATCCACTTCAAAAATGTAATTACTATATTAAGGAAGATGGAGAGACTGGATTGGAGACATATATTTATTAGATAGTGTTGACACCCACCCCCACCCCCACCCCCACCCCATGCCTCCAACATTTAGTGACCTAGAGTCTGGCTGTTCAGGAGCTGGTGAGGCAGCTCGATTCCAAGTTGTCACTCAGGGACCTATATATTCCTTCCATCTTGTTGCTTTGCTATTCTTTAAGACCTTGTCCTCATCTATGTAGTAGAAGATTGGCAGCTTATTTGTCTTTGTTCAAGACTGAGGGAAGGGTGCTGAGGAGACGGCCTGGTGGAGAGAGCACTTCCCACACAAATCTGGGGTACCTGAGTTCAGAACATCAGAACTCATGTAAAGCTAGGTGCAGTAGCTTATGTGTCTGTTATCCCAGTGCTCCTATGGAGAGATGGTAAATAGAGCCAACAGAATCATTGGAAGCTTGTGGGCCAGCTGATATGTAGCAACAAACAACAAGAGCCATTATCTCAGGGTGGAAGAAGAGGACTGACACCTGAGGTTGTCCTCTGATCTCCACATGCGCAGTGTGGCATATGCCCATCCACATCAACATGTGCATATCACACACACCACACACACACAGACACACACACATACACACATACTACACACACACACATACCACACACACACACATACCACACCACACATACCACACATTCATACATAGCACACACACACACACACACACACACACACACACACACAATTGAGGAGTTCAGGATAAATAATATCTTTTTGGCTGCTTGTGTAAATCACTTCTTCTCACAGCCTTTGGCAATTACAAGCATAATTAAGTAATGACCTAGCTGCAAGGGAGCCCAGGCAGCCCTGAGCCCCAGAAGAAGCAGCAAATGGTGGGGGAACAAACTAAACAGAATCTATCACTCTAGAAAAGGATTAGTATTTCTAAGCATATTTTTCTGAAAGCACATAGTACACGTTTACTCTGTATGTAATCAGCCTACACTAACAAATGACTTCAATGGCATGTGAGTACCTCTATTCTCATTTAACTAATGAAGAACAAGCCAGACTCTCAATGTCCATTTGCAAGCTGCCAATTGTATAATCTGGTTTTATGTAGGCCAACATCAGGTAGACAGTAGCTATCTAGGAAAACTTTACAATCACTCTGGGAAGTAGGTTCCCAGCCCAGAACATATATGCTGTAAACAACAGGAGGATGTAAAACACTGGATTATAGGTAACTACTCTATTCTGGGGTTTCTTCGAGGGAGAAAAGCAACAAGAAATGGACTGTTGCTTTAATGTTAGACCTTAAGCAAAGCCTTCTGTTCCCTTCTCCTGCTGTCAGCTGACCAGGATGGAGGATCTTCAGTCTGAGGGTGGGGGTAGCTGGCTTCCCTTTGACTAATAAGGAAAAGAGTCATTTATGGTTGCTTATCTTTAAAGCATAACGAGCTGACAATATGCAAGACACAGGAATCAATGAGCAGCTCACCACTGAGTCCAAGCCCAGCTTTTCCTGTTGTGGGAAAGAGCTGGGTAAGAGGCAGAGAGAAGGACAGAAGTGTGGGCAGGCCATCCTTCATCGGCCGGTATCCTTCCTGTGCCAGTCAGGTGCTGTCTGTAAATATGTAGCTCGTCTCCCTATGGGTCTGGAAGTTCTTTAAAGCCAATGCATGTCTCATTTTTCTCTGTGTCGTCTGTAGAGATAGTCTGCCAAGAATATTCATTGGAGCTATCTTTCAAATACTCATTCATTCATTCATGTGTATGTTCATATTTGTATTCCTGTGTGTGGGGCAATAGGTCAACTTGGGTGTTGTTCCTCAGACACTATCTACTTTTTTTTTTGTTTGTTTGTTTGGAAGATGGTCTCTCACTGGCTTGGAGCTCAGTACTCCCAGAGAGCTCAGGGAACCACCTGTCTCTACCTCCTGTCATGGGACTATAAACACAGATCACTAACAAGCCCAGATTTTTCTTGTGAATTCTGGGGATCAAGCTCAAGTCCCCATGCTTGTATAATAAGCACCTCACCAATGGAGCTATTCCCCTAGCCTTCACCGACCTTTAATAAGTCCTCACTGTGTGCCTAAGGTACTTTAGCTTCATTGATTTCCATCTCTGCAGCCACCCTGTCAGTTAGATACTGCTGCTTCCCATACTTTATGGGTTTAGGGAAATGACTCACATTTTAAAAAAAAAAGAAATCTTGGCTAAACTCACACAGCTAGAAAGTAGCAGGGAACTGTTGGATCTGTGGGTTGTCTCTGGCGTAGGTGGTTCAAGGTGTCCAGCCTGCCTGGAGTGAAGGGTCCATGTTGACAAGTGCTAGGAAACAGACTTGGAAAGGCGGGGGTGGGGATTTTTATGAAGGTGCTTGAGGGGTTTCGGAGTGACGCACTACGCGGTTAGAAGCTGCAGGTTCTGAAGGGGCGGAGTGCTACCGTGAAAGCTTCGTTTGCTGCGGTGTGGTGTTTACATCCACTACTTCTCCCTTTCAACATCTCCTCTCCGCTATATGACTCTGATAAGTAGGAGCCACAGTTCAGGCAGCCTCAGAAAGAGGCTGATGCTGAAGTTCTCAGAGGTGAAGTTGTGTGGCAGGACCAGCTAGCCTAGGGTTTGATCTTCAAGGAATCAAGGGCTAAAGGAGTACCTGAAGGCTCTGATCCAACCAGTTAATTAGAAGCAATAAATAGCAAAGCAAAAGCCATTAAGCACTCAGTCGAGTACGGCAAAATGGGCTCAAGGGATTGCAGGAAGAGAACAGAGAGTTCACAAATCAGGTGAGAATGGAAGCCACAGTGCCTCCGACAACCAAGAGCGGCCAGAGCGGGAGCTCGGTGATAGGGACTTCGCTTAGCACGCGCATGGCTGCGGCTTTGGCCTCCAACACCGCAAACATAAATAATAAATTAATGAATAAATAAATAAATAAAAATAAGGGAGAACACCAGCTTACTCTATGACTATTGACAAGCAGGAATGATGAAATAGAAATTGGGAGAAGAAAAAAGTTGTAATTAGTCTCTAAAACAAAGCTACTAGAAAGATTTATTGAATCCATGTGAGAAGGAAGGAGGAGAATTTTTACAATTAAAAAAAAAACTCCAATGTAATATTGTTCACCTACGTTTTGAGTATGTGTGCATGTCTGTGTATGTGCAGATGTGTATTCGTGTATGTGTATGTACGTATGTACATACCATGATGTGAGGCCAACCTTGGGTGTTGTCCCTAGGAGTCACCCACCTTGTATTTTTGTTTTGCATTGGGAAGGAGCTTGGGAGTGATTCATATATATAATGGCCAGAGGAAGACAGTAGGTGTTATGCTTTATCACTCTCTGCCTTGTTCCCTGGAGGAAAAGTCTCTGAGTGGAGAGCTAGGCTGGTAGCCAGCAAACTCCAGTGATTCTCCTGTCTCCTCCCAACCATTGCTGGGTTATAAGCATGTACATTCCTGACTTTTTACACGGTGCGAGGGATTTGAACTGAGGTCCTCATGTGTGCACCGAGTTTGCTTTTACTTGCTGAGCCATCTTCCAGCTTCACCTTAGGTCTTTAAACAAGTTTTCTCACGGCGATGTGGGGCTCACCAATTAGGCTGGCTGGCCAGGTACGGGGTTCTACCTGTCCACATCTCCCCGGCGCTGGGATTGCAAGCATACGCCAGCACGCCCAGCTTTATAATAAGGGATTTCATTTATAATATCAGTTTTATATAACAGACGCTGGGGATCAAACTCAGGTCCTCGCACGTGTCTGGCAAGCATTGTACTGACTGGGCCCTTTCCCAAGCTTCTCATTTAGGTTTTTATTTTGGAGAAAAAAATAGAATCAAAACAGGAAGTGGGGGAAAGGAAATAAGCCAAGCAAACAAACTGATGTAAATGAAGAAACGGACATAGCTAATTATAAGAGGCAAGCGAGCCATAGCTGAGTGGTTCAACCCATGTATCTCAAGACTGAGGAAGACAGGTCAGTATCTATAAGAAGAAAGATGCAGGCAAGGTGAAGAGGTACATGAAAAGTCTACTAGGAGGGTTTTTTGTTTTTGTTTTTGTTTGTTTGTTTTGTTTTTTTAAGGAAAATAGCCAGTGGAGAAGTTGGGTCTGTTGTGCATTGTTAATGAGAATGTAAAATGCTATAGCTCTTTGGAAAATGACTTGACAGTTCCTCAAAAAAGTAAAATGTAGGGTAACCATATAATGTAGCAATTGAAAACACATCCACACGAAACCTTCTACACTACTGCCTGATTCGTCGTCGTCCCAAAGTGGGACCAATCCAGATGCCTACCGACTGATGAACAGATGAACAAATACGGTCTGTCCGTGCAATGGGATGGTGTTCTGCCGGAAAAAGGAATAGAGTGTCAACACGTGCTGCGTGGTAGACGAACCTTGAAGACATTATGCTAAAAGAAAGAAACCAGACGAGGCCACATGATTCCATTGACAGGAAATGTACAGAACAGCCAAATCTACAGGAGCAGAACATAAATTAAAGGATGTCAGGGGCTACAGATCTGGGACTAGGGAGTGAGTGCTGACTACTGGCATTTGGCTTCTTCCTGGAACCATGGAAATTTTCTAGGATTAGACAGCAGTGAGGGTTGAATAACCTTGTGGAGAGCCACAAAAGCACTGGTTTGTACACTTTAAGATGGCGAATTTTATGATAGGTCAGAATTCAACAACAATGGAAGCAGATAAAACTAGTTAAGAAGCTGGTTTCTCCAGTACTTGGGAGGCTGAGGCAGGAGGATTGAAAATTTGAAGTCAGACCGGAATTCATAGCAAGATCTTGTCCAAACAAAGAAAAAAACCTGACTGAAGAATAAGAAACTGTAGCAGTGTGCTACAATCTTTTACCCTCTATTTAGGGATGGAGAAAGGGAAGATAGAAAGAAATCTTCACTGCTTTTTACAAGAGGCCTTGATAAAGAAAGAGAGAAAGGTAGAAATTTTCACAGCCTCTTTCAGGCTGTCCTAAGCTTGAAGAGGACTAGCTGACAGCGAGTCAGACTAGCATCTCAGCTCACAGTCTATAAAATCAATCTCTCCAAGTTTTGCTCGTTTAGGAATTATCACGCTAACAACAGCAACCCAACCAAAGAACCACCAACCAGCACCCACCCCAACTCGGGGCTTCAGACTTTTTAATACCCTAAGCCAAAAGTTCCCATAAACCCATGCAGCACCCAATCCCCAAAACAAGCTACAGGTGCCAGAAGGACTGCATCTAACCAAATTATAGCCACCTGCATCAAGCATTCCAAACCCAAACAACTATACCACAGCTGGGGTGGGAATGCAAACCTAATCCAAACGCCATTTTGCATTTTTAAAGAAACCAAAATGACAAAACTTCTTCCAAGTGTTCCTCTACAAGAAACCCTGAAAAAAAGAAACTGAGTCAAATAGGCTGGATTGGGTGGGGTGGAAGGTGGTGATTGGGGGTGACTCAGCAGGTAAAGTGTTTGCCCAGCTCACGTGAGGTGGAGACAGGGAATCCCTGGAGCAAGCTAGCTTGCCAGGCTGAGCACAGTGAGAGAGCCTGCCTCAACACATACAGTAGAGACAACCTAGGAAGACACCTGATACCAGCCTCTGACCTCCACACGGATAATTGTGCACATACACATGCGTCTGCAGACATGTGAACATATGCTCACATACACATGCATACCATACACCACATAAGAAAAACAAAAAGAAAAAGGAAAAGCAAGAAATCGAGTCAACTAAAAGCATATCTTCCAACTAAGAAAGCTCCAGCTTCAAGTAAAAGATAGTGCTCATTCTAAATAAATATATGCATTTTTAAATTTTAGAAATGTGTGGGGCTGGAGAGATGGCTCAACAATTAAGAGCACTAGCTGTTTTTGCAGAGGACCCGGGTTCAGTTCCACATGGTGGCTCACAGCTGTATGTAACTCCAGACCTGGATGATCCAAGACCCTCTTATGTTCGTCATGCACGCTACATGAACGTGGTATACAGACATGCATGCCAACAGAACACCCTTGCATCCCTTACATACATAAATATATCTATGTTATATAATATATATATGTTAGTTTTAAAAATTGATCATTATAGTGTGTGTGGAGGTCAGAGAACACTCTTTGGGACCAGTTTTCTCTTCCCACTTTTCTCCTTCCCCTTTACATGGGTTACAAGGATCAAACTTGGGTTGTGTAAAAAAGCACCTTACTCACTGAGCCATCCTGCCAGTGCCCTGGACATAATTCAGGGGACAGAAAAAGAGGAAATAATCCCAACTTGCTTGATGTGATACTGGAACTTGATTAGTGTGACAGACATGCCAAGAGAGAAAGGGATATTGCAGCTGAATTTTGATCATGTACATAAATATGTATTGACTATACAAATATGTTAGGAGAAGTAAAAAATGTTTTAGGCAAATGAGTTTTAAGGACACTGAGGTAATGACACAATCTGACGGAATATAATTGAAGATGGAATGGGAAGGACAAATAATGTCAAACACTTATAAAATGAGCAACAAATCAGGAACCTAACATGTAAGTTTCCAGGGCTGAACATGTGGCTCCGTGGTAGAGTGCTTACTCAGGGTGAATGAGGCGCTGGGTTCCTTAGTCAGTACTGCAAAAATAACTACTGATACGTATGTATGTGTATGTATATATATATGTATGCATATATCTACAATAAACAGTACATGGTACTTCCAAATGCATGAAGCAATAATCTATTATTATAGTAAGTATATATATATATACATATATTAATAATAGATATTAATGAATAAGTTAAACATGTAGATTAATGTCAAAACAAAATGTATCATTCAAAATCAGCATGCTACCCTTAGCATTAGAAATCAAATTTTAAAAATAAAAGACACATATTGTTTGACTTATATAAATAATAACATATCCAAATGGGTATATAAACAAATACAGAATAGCCAGGAAGATCCTCTAAAATTTGTCATGAATTAGATTCTAGTAAGTCAGTGAATTAGGAAGAATCTACATGGTATATACAGATGTCTTCTGATTATGGTGAGATGAAATGTGACGTTAGCAAATTCATCAGGAGGAGTTAGTAAGAATGCTGCTCAGTGGGGAGCACTCACCTGCCATAGCCAAGGCTCTCCATTTGATCCCAGCCCTAGAAGACAAGAAAGAAAGAAAAGGATCTTGGGGGATAATACCAATGTAAAAAAATATTGACCAAAGAGCTAAAGAGGAATTCATAAGAGAAATTATGATAGCAGTCTATTGAACCATCAACATGTTACATGTCAAATTATTGGACTTAGGGTGGTGCAATGTCACCTGCCACCAAGCTTGACAACCTGAGTTTGATCCCAAGAACCACCTCCCAGAAGTTGTCCGCTGACCTCCACAGGAGCACGGGGCCACGTGTGTGTTCATGCACCTATTTAAAGCATGCTGTGACATCGTTCTAAAATATGACCATGGGATTTATGCAGCTTTTCCACAGTCATATTTAGAACACTTTGATCACCCTGAAGAGAAGCCATGTTTCCCTAGAGCCAACAACATGGAGGAGTTTCATGTTTCCCCTTGTCTCAGCTCTTGGCAATCATGAAACCTTCTGTCTCAGTGTTTGTCTGTTGTGGACATTTCACGTCCAGAGGGTGAATCATTACACGGCCTTTATTTTTGTTACGTGGTTGGACTTTTTAGGAAAGCTTTTAGAAGATGAAAGTAGTTTAGAAACCAAAAGCTCTTCCTCACCAGCAACAGTGAGCCAGAGAGAAGGTGAAAGAAAACAAGAGACAGCTCAAAGTAGCACAGAGGTCTCCAGTGTCTGATTCTACCTATATGTAGCAAAGCATTGGACTAAGGGGGTAAAGGATGTGAATAAACAGATAAACCATGATCTTGAAAAGAATAACCCGATGCTATAAATATACCAATTCTCCATCCACTCACAATTCATCTCAAATTTAAAACAATTCCAGACAGAAGTCCAGTACAAGTCTGGAAGGGAACTTCACACATGATTTCTGTACTTTCTTTACATGGAAGGATCAAGTCCTGCAAATCGGTGAGTTAGTTTTGCCTTGCTAGGTAATTAAGATACATTACTAAGCGGAATAATTAAAATAACATGGTCCTAGCTTACAAAAACAACAACAAAAACAAACAGAAAAATCTGGAAATAGACCCAGGTACAGGAAAAAAATGATGAGTTGGAAAGGAGTTATCATAAATTACTAGAGAAAGCATGAGTTGTTTCACAAATTATGTTGAAAAAAATTGATTCAACTTAAGTAGAGCTGGTGGTGCATACCTTGATCTCAGCACTTTGGAGGCAGAAGCAGGCAGATCTCTGTGAGTTCCAGGCCAAGTGGGTCTGCGTAGGGAGTTTCAGGTCAGCCAGGAACACTTAGTGAGACTCTGTCTGATAAAACAAAGCAAAAAGAAACCCAAACAAATCAATATCAGTAGAAAAATACAATTGATTTCTTACCACACATTAGATAAGGAGTAAATTCCCAGTGAGTCAAAGCTCTCGCTGTGCTATTGATATACTACTGCAATGCTAATAAGTAAAGATGGGAGAAATGTCTTGTGCTGAGGGGGTAGAAAATGATCCCTTAAGACCCTGAAAAGCACAAACCAGAAGAAGAGAAAATATTTGGGTATAAAAAGGAGCATCACAGAAAAAACAAACAAACAAACAAATAGAAAGACAAGATTGGTCAGAAGATGGTAGAAAAACATAGCAACATCTGAAACCAACAATTTCTTGAAATTCTATGAAAAAGGTTGAATTACGAACAATGAAGGAAACAGTTTCCAGAAATAGACACCACATCACAGAAGAGGGAAGCTAAGTGCTTACTTAATACAGATATAAAGAGACGTGTATGTCTATCAGTGCTTAGGGAAATCCAAATTAAAATAATAATGATATCATGTCGAGCTTGGATGTGGAGAAACTGGGACAGTCAGTCATTCGGTGCCCAGGGGATTGCAGACCAGCCAGCGCTGCGCAGAATAGTGATCGCATCAAGCTCTGCATAGTTAGAGAGGCAGTCTGGCCAGGCTTCTCCTGGGTTAGAAAATGAAAATCTCCTCAATAACCCACAGGAAACATGGGTAAAGATGTTGATGTTTTCCCATATAAAGGTGTGTTATCTCTTTCCTTTTCTTTCCCCTACTGTTTGAAGGAGTATTTGACATCCACACTTTTCAAGATTATTTAAAAATCTGTGTGATGCGTGTATTTATATGTGCATACTTGTCTGTGTGCCAGAAGAGGGCATCAGATCCCACTATCAATGGTTGTGAGCCACCGTGTGAGTGCTGGGAATTGAACTTGGGACCTCTGGAAGAGTAGCCAGTGCTCCTAACCACTGAGCCATCTCTCTAACCCAAGGTGTGTTGTTTACTTTTCTGTGACCACCGTATCTACCAGACACAGCTTAAAGGTGGGAAGATCTATTAGCTTTGTGGTTTCATGGTGGACTAGACATAGTGGTACGCCTCAGCTCATGACATCAGAAAGAGCGACTGTTCGCATCACACTGGACCAGAAGTAGAGGAGGGAAGAGTCTTCAAAGGCCTGTTCCTGGTGACCTACTTCTGACAGCTAGGCCTCACCTCCTTAAAGGTCCCACAGTCTCCCAAAACAGTGCTATCAGCAGGGATGAGTATTCAAAAAGAGCCTGTGGGGACATTCAAACCCAAGCACAGCAGGAGGCAATTAAGTGTCTCAACCCGGAGGACATGTCAGCAAATGTATTTGTATGCATCTTATCTCTTAGCTGGAACTCAGGTGTTCTCTAAGGGGCTCATGGTGAGTAAAGACAAACTACCACTAGGAGAAGCCCAGACTCTAGAGTGTCTTTCCCAGGACCCATCAACAAAGCCCAGATTGTCTCTGGGTTTTGTTGTTGTTTGTTTGTTTTTGTTTGTTTGTTTTTGGACAAGCTTGCAAATCAAAAGATAAAATAAAATAAATAAATAAGAAATATGTGACTAGGGTCTAATGGTATAACACATAATGGCAAAGTATATGCCAAAAAACCTTTAATTCAATCCACAAAATTGGCGGGGGGGGGGGGGGACGACGAGGTTTAAATTGTACAAGTGCAGTTCACAGAACACAGGTTCTTATTTGGTTTTGTTTAAAATACAAAATGATAGAAAATCAATACTCGTGAAAGCATCTGTCAACCTAATAATGAACTAGTTCAAAACATTTGCATAAGCCCTGTTCCAAAACTTGCTTTTATTTGGTGGGTAGAAACCCATTTTTCCTTCAAAAGACAATTCTAGCCAGTGGTTATTAGTTTTCAGTTAATTTTATAGGATTTATGGTGATCCAGGGGTGATAATGATGACTGATATTTATTGAACTGGGACTCTCTCATGAGCCAATATTATTCTAGATGCTGGGAATGACTAAGGATCCTGTGACTGAAAAACTGAAGACTGAATCTGGGGGTGGTGCTCAGCGATAGAGATTTTCCTAGCCTTTGTGACGTCCTGAGTTTAATTCTGCATACACACATTTCCTCCTCTCTCTCTAGAGAGAGAGAGAAGGAAGAAGATGCAGACCTTAAGTCAGAAGCGATGTTGAAGAGATTGTCACCTCTAGAATCTTAATGACACATAAGGAAATAGTTTTTGCATTCCTGGATGAATATTCTAGGGGGGGGATGTTCTAGAGGGGGGGAATAGCCTTAGAACTTTAGTGACAAGTTAGAGTAAAGGCATAAATGAAGATACATAATATAATCTGTAGCGCTGAAAAGCTGGTCAATAAATACAAAGAGAAAAATAAAAATCCTGCCCAAGGCAGGATGTGGTCTGTGGTAGTGAAAATAATGTAGGATTTTTGGTGCAAAATAAAATGAAATTAGAAGTAAAGCATTTGACCCAGTTACTTAGGGGTGATAAAAAGAAAGAAAAAGAAAAAGAGTGCTGTTGTTTGATCCAGCTCAAGCTCTGGGGTAGTAGAGACAGACAGACTTGTGCCAGGAAGGCACAGCCTGGAGACATTTGTGGAAAGCGTAAAGCTAATAGAACCAAGTAAAACTTCACTGACGAGAGACACTAGGAATAAAACAGGCACGGTTTCCACTACCTAAGCATATCTGTGGAAGCTTGCATTTCATTGTTTGCATTTCATTTACTCAGTGTCCGGTGTCAGACATCATGGTGGGCAGAGAACACAGGAAGAGGCGCGTACGGCTCCCGCACACATGGATTAAACGGCCTAGGTGAAAATGATTCCCCTTAGAAACCGGAAGCCCCTGCAGCCTCAGTCTCCAGTGTTGCTTGGATGTGTTATGGTTTAAGTAGTCTCAGATGGATGGTGCTGGCGACTGTGTGCTAAGAAGGACTTAGCATGTGGGTAAATGGCACCGGGAGAGATAAAATGGAAACAGCCACTCTGTATATAGATGGAAATTACACTACTATCAAGTTTAGAGCTGGACCTTTGTCATCTTTCTTCCAGAGTGTGTGCACTGTGTTAAATAAAGTTGAGATTTTCTAACTCCTAAGGGGACAGCGGTAAGCAGCGGTTATGTAGAATTAGGTCCTCACTCAAGGTCCCCGGTTGTTGCTTGCTTGAAAATGACATAAGAACACACTCACACACAGATTCCCATCGGAAGCGACGTACAAAAGTGTGGACTCCTTTGTGAAGGGGATTTTCCAGCTTCATCAAAGACCTTTGCTAAGTCCCTAAACAAGGCTAGCGATGATGGTAGACAAGTCAGTACATTTTTTTAGCATTCTCATTGTAAAGATGGTTACTGGATTTTTATGACCATTATTTATTTTCACTGCCCAGGCTACCCTTTCCCCACTGCTCCTCCTGTGGACCCATTTGCCAAAATCAAAGTGGAAGACTGCGGAAGAACTAAGGGATGCTTTAGGTAGGTAGTGCTGTGAGTCTGATAATTAAGGCCGAGAAGTGTACTGACCTCTCAAGGTCGTATCTAAACCTGCATGCATTGCTATGCATGTCTGTCCCCCTTTGCAACTCCAGCAAGGTTACGGAGAGTTCAAATAAAAAGTCCAGTGTTCAGGGGTTTTGTATGTTTGTTGAAACAGGGTCTTCCTGGCCTTGAATTCTGGGTAATCTAACTAATCCTCTGTGATGCTAGCATTACAAGTATGCACCACCACGTGTGGCTAGTGTTCAGTTTGAGCATTTTTTAAAATAGTATCCCAGTTACTTTCTAGTGCTATGATAAAGACATAACCAATAGGATTTATATCACAGTCCACCATTGAGAGAAGCCAAGGCAGGAACTCAAGCAAGCAGGAACCAGGAGGCAGGAACTGAAACCGAGGCCATGGAGGAGTGCTGCTCAATGGCTTGCTCTCATGGCTTGCTCAGCCTGCTTTCTTATACTGCCCAGGGCACCTGACCAGGGGTGGTGCCACCCAAAGTGAACTGGGCCCTCCCACATAAGTAATTGATCAAGAAAATGCCCTACTGACTCGCCTGTAGGCAATCTGATGGAGGCATTTTCTCAGTTGAGCTTTCTCTTCCCAGATGACTTTAGTTTGTGTCAAGCTGACAAAAACACAACCAGGACAGGCAGGTTCTCCTATAGCCCAGACTGGCCTTAAACTTGTAATACAAACAAGGATAACCTTGAATTTCTGGTCCTCCTGCTTTTACCTCCCAAGTTCTGGGACCAAGGTGTATACGTAGTTTATGCAGTGCTGAGGACCAAACCCAGAGCTCTGTGCATGCTGGGTAAGCATTCTACCAACTGACCTAGAGTCCCAGCCCCAACAATTTCTTTTCAAATAAATGGTCATGACTTATGGATTCTGCATGATGTTAAGCATTGATTATCGTAGCTTATTAGTTTGAGTGAGTCCCTACATGACTATTGGCAGCATTCCATTAAGACACTCTAGGCTGCAGATGGACATAATGGCACATGCCTGTAAACCCAGCATTCAGATGGCTGAGGCAAGAGAATCATGAGTTTGAGTCTAACCTGTGGTATTTAATGAAAAGGCCCTGTATCAAAGACAGATGGAGGGAGGGAGAGATGGAGACTGGGCGAGGGAGAAAATGGGAATGAATGAATGAGAATTGGCTTGGTAGAAAGCAGTAGCGTAGAAACTGCTCAAATAGGATTTTGATGAACATGGCACTAAAGGTGCTGATATTGTTGATTGCTCGGGGCTCAAAGTTTAAGGGCCAAGCATTGACTACAGGGGCCTTGGGCTTTAGTGGCTTACAAGGCTTTTTCAGAGACCTTTAAAAAAATTCAGTACTATGATCATTGAGCAAAATGTTGAGCAGTGTTTAATTCTGGTAGTGGTGAGATGTATTGAGAAGACAAGGAATTTTAACAGCCTTCTGGCTTAGAGTGGCTTGTCTTCAAACCATTCTCTGTGCTTTTCATCTCCTCCATCCTTTCACCCCAGGTCCAGGTTGCCTTTACCATGCATCTCTTCCCTGCTGCTCAGGGTATCCCTGCTTACACATTAGCATGCTCTTGTCTCCTCCCTCGTTCACACCTTAGCATCCTGGTCATGCTCTTGCAGACACCTGCCATCTATGCTTTTGACCATTTTACCCATTGATTCCCTTCCCTTCCCTCCCCTCCCCTCCCCTCACCTTCCCATCCCCTTTCTTTCCCATTCTTGCTCTTATGCATGCACATTCCAATATCATGCTTTACAAGTGAGATACACCCCACTGCAACATTGCGTACCATTCTGACAATGGTGGAATACAGTCTATCTTTTTCTTTCTTTCTTTCTTTCTTTCTTTCTTTCTTTCTTTCTTTCTTTCTTTCTTTCTTTCTTTCTTTCTTTCTTTTTCTTTCTTTCTTTTTCCTTTTGACACGGTTTCTTCTGTTGTAACTCTGGTTGTCCTGAAACTCACTCTGTAGACCAGGGTGGCCTGAAGCTCACAGAGGTCTGCCTGCCTCTGCCTCCCAAGTGCTGGGACTAAACGCGTGCGCCACCATCACCCAGCAAGAGTACAGTGTTTCTTAA
The DNA here is from genome assembly GCA_026225945.1 of Cricetomys ansorgei. Taxonomy (NCBI): domain Eukaryota; kingdom Metazoa; phylum Chordata; class Mammalia; order Rodentia; family Nesomyidae; genus Cricetomys; species Cricetomys ansorgei. The sequence goes on from JAMJFZ010000182.1 coordinate 1,571,455, forward strand.
CTAGTGGCTTCCAACTACTAAAGGATCCGTAAGTCATTTTTAAGGACTTTTGTTACATTTGTGTTTATTTTGTGTGCATTCCCGTATATGTTATGCATATACACAGATGTGAGTGTGTGCACTCATGCCATGGCACATGTGGAGGCAGAAGACAACTTGCTGGAGTCTTCTAGTATGTGAGTTCCATGGAGCAAACTTGGGTCACCTTACTAAGTGACAGGTGTCCTTATCTACTGAGCTATCTACTTGTTCCTCTGTAAGAAATTTGAAATTTCTGTTTTCTGCTTAGTGTGGTGCTCTTTAAAAAGATGAATGTGTGCATAATCTTACTATCTCGTGAAGACCTTACACTGTTATGTTATAGTGTCTGACTTTGTGATTACATGAACACTAAGTAAATTCTATAAATAAATCACATACTGTGTTCAGCAGATAACAGATGACGTTTTCCGATTGATGGGTTGTACAGATGCAGCTGTTGCAGCAGGCCAGGGGTGAAATTGCAGGACTTGGGTCCTCACTCCATGTCAGTAACACTCAACGCAAAAGACCTTATTGTCCCAGTCAGACCCGCCACGTGCACCACTGCAGAGAAGTCCTTTCGAGAAAATCACACCATTTATCATCACACAAATGCTGTACATTTCAGGATTTTTGTTTTTATTTCTAAATCTGTGACATTTTAACTATGAAAAGTTATAAGTAAAAAGTAGTCTGTATACATTTTAATTAAGGAAAACTTGACAAATTTTTAACTTGAAGAACAGACCCAGTTCGAGGCTGGTTGCTGGCACCAGCTTCACCACGCAGCCTGGTTGGGCCCCCTTCCTCCTCAGTTTACATACAAAGTGGATCCACGGTCCCTCCTGAGGAACCTGTGTTTCTGAGATCCCAGGGAGCAACAGTCTAATGTAGTTAATCGCATTGCTCGGCGTCCTTGGGTTGCAGGATGGGTGCTCTCTTTCTGCATTTGAATTGCATAGGAGCAATAATATCTCTTTGGCATATCCTCCAGATACGGCAAGCCAGGCTGTAACGCGGAGACCTGTGACTACTTCCTTAGCTACCGGATGATAGGGGCCGATGTGGAGTTTGAGCTGAGTGCAGACACCGATGGTTGGGTAGCGGTCGGATTCTCTTCAGACAAAAAGATGGTAATACACAAACCGTGCTGGAAGCTGCCTTTCCTCTTTGCTTCGTTGTTCTTCTCTAGATTGTGGAAGCAAATAAATTAATCAAAGTAGTAGAAGCACTGTGTTAGTCACGGCTCGGTAATTGAGAGTTTAAAAAAATCCAGAGGCTGGGGAGGTGGCTCAGCAGGTAAGGACACACACGGCTCTTGCAGAGGACCGGGGTTCAGTTCCCAGCATCCCATAGCAAGTCCAGTTCTGGGTGATCTGATACCCTTTGTGGACATCTTGTTCATGTAAACTCATGAAGTCACACACGTATAAATAAAAATAAGTAATTTTTTTTTCTTTTAATTCAAGCAAGTTTTAGTAGAAAGACTGGCTATCAGAATACAGGGTGCCTTATGCTACACGTAGTAATCAGCTAGCTATGTCCACATTATGCTGCAAACTACATGTCTTGTGCCAATTGTTGTGTGTCTCTTTTTTCCATGTTTGTGGATTGTCTGGGGGTCGCTTGTTTTCTGTGGGCTCAGCTGGGCTTGACTGCAGTTCATTGGTTGGGTTTGATTTTCCTGTGTGTGATTTAGTCAGTCCGGAAGGGCAGCTCCCAAGGCTGTTTCTCTTCACAGCCGAGGCAGCAGTGAAGAGCCTTTGCAAGAGAGTCAGAGTGTTTTTCCTTTATACTTACACACTCAACACAGAACACTTCTGTAACTAGAGTCCTGGTACACACACACACACACACACACACACACACACACACACACACACCAGGGAAGTCTCCAGCTGGGTGTCCTCTACCTCAGTCAGTTCTGACACAGTCTACATGGAGAGAGTGTAAGGTGTCACAAAGTGGGGGTTAGTTCAAGACTGCTCCATTGCAAATGCCAATTTCAAGCTCCAGGCTATGCGACCTGATGAATTGACTATGTATCAGAGTCCCTGTGACTTCCTCTTGAGTTCCGTTAATTTGCCAGCACTTGGGTAAACACTTTACTTACTTTTACCCATTGTATTAATCAGCTTTTCATTACTATTAACTCATTTTTAAAAGGCTTTAAGAACAGCGGATGTAGCTCGTGTTAGAGAACCTGCTTAGCTTAGCCTGCACATGGCCCTGGATTCGATCACCCGACACTGCCACCAAACAAATAAATAAGCAAGCAACCATGCATGCAAACAAACAAGTAAACAGGTACTCAACAGCAACACCACCAAGGTTTGTGTTGGCTCTGACTTCAGAGGCTTTCATCCATGGTTGCTTGGCCCCATTGCTTTGGGCCTATACGAAGATAGTAGGTTGTGAAAGGAAATCTGTGGGAGAGGAAAACTTCTGACCTTAAGAGAAAGAGAGAGAAAGCCGGGCGGGCAGTGGTGGTACACGCCTTTAATCCCAGTGCTTAGGAGGCAGAGGCAGAGGTAGGTGGATCTCTGAGTTAGAGGCCAGCCTGGTCTACAGAGTGAGAGCCAGGACAGCCAGAGTTACAACAGAGAAACTCTGTCTCAAAAAACAAACAAACAAACAAACAAAAACAGAGAGAGAGAGAGAGAGAGAGAAAGAGAGAGAGTTCAGAGTCCCAGTATCTGCTGCCAGGGACACACCACCAACTATCTAACTTGCTTACATTAGGTCCTATACCTCATATTGGCCACTGTTCCCCAATAGTGCCATAGAATGGGCCTATGGAAGACATTTGAGATCAAAATTCCAATACTCATTAACAGTACAGGATATTAAAACAAAATAAATGAGCAACTGACTGCAAAAGATATGTGGAGAAGGTGTGGGGGAGGAGCTTCAGTGCTTCCATAGGGTGTATTAACCTCCAAGTTCCTCTCTGTAGTTAGCAGTCTGGAAGATCATCCAATGTCTGTCTGTTTCTCTCTCTCTCTCTCTCTCTCTCTCTCTCTCTATATATATATATATATATATATATATATATATATATAGTTGTATATGTGAATTATATGTTGTGAATGATGGCATGCATGTGTGTTCACATCAATGTGGAGGTCAATGTGGAGGTGTCTTTGCTCAGGCATCAAGCACCTTTTATCTGAGGTAGTCTCTCACTGGCGTGGAGTTTCAGCAAGTAGACCTGGCTAGCTGTCCACTGAGCTTCAGGGATCCATCTGTCTCTGCAGCCATCTCATGATTGCTGGGATTATAGGCATACTCAACCACACCTGGCTTTTTACATGGGTTATAGGAATCCAAACTCGGGTTATCATGATTGCAAGGCAAGCAGTTTACCAACTGAGTTATCTCCCCAACCCTCGTTTGGATTTTTAAAAGATTTTTTTTAAGTGTGTGTGTGTGTGTGTGTGTGTATGTATGTGAGAGAGAGAGAGAGAGGGAGGGAGGGAGAGAGAGAGAGAGCGAGCGCCTGTGTGCTTGTATATCTATCCACCACGTGCATGCAGGTACCTGCAGAGTCCCAAAGAGGGCACTGGATCCCCTGAACTGTAGTGACAAATGATTGTTGAGATGTCCCATGTGACTCTTGGAAACCAAGCCTAGGCCCTCTACAAGAGCAGCAAGTTCTCTTAACTTCTGAGTCATCTCTCCAGCACCCTCTTTTGGGGTTTTTTAAAGGCTTCATTATATAGATGATGCCCGTGGATGATTGCCCGTGGGTGATTCAACGTAGACACTGTGGGGTAGAGCTGAAATCTTCAATCCTCTAATGATGTTTGGGCCTCATTCTGGAAACGAACCTTAGTTTGGAGCTATCTAGGGTCCCCCCCTAACCACCAGCCACGCATAAGCATACCAAAGACACTCTTCACATTACCGGGCTTCTAGGAGGTTTAGGAACCACGGACAGACACCAAATATGATTTACTATTTTATCACAATATTATAGCCAGAGGCATAGTTCAAACCTCTGCTCAGGTCAACTCTCCCAATATCCTATTGCCCCAAACAAGTCACACAGCCAGCCCCAGAATGAAATGGCTAGGAAGCACATGCCTCCCTACTGGAAGGCTCTGTAATGGTATGCATATCTTACTATTTCTTCTACCAGTGCTACTTCTGTTACTGGGAACGAAGGATCAAGTCCAACAAACATAGTCTTCCATAGTATCTGTTTGTAGTAGCTAGGCACTGTGTGGGCTCAGCAAGGAAAGCATGGGGGCATATTCATAGGTGGAAGCTCTGCTGGACCTCAGCAGCAGCTAGCAACTACAAATGGTGTCTAACATGGGGCACTGTTTGTAGTTGTTAGCTGCTGCTGGGGCGGCTCAGCAAGGACAAGTTCCACTGTCAAATATGGTGCTGCCAGGATAGTGGTCCCCTCTGCTGAGGTCTGGCAGAGTTTGCATCAGTGAGAATGCCTCCTTGTCCTTGCTGAGTTGCCCCAGCAGCAGCTAACAACTTCATCTATTGGCCAGAAAATACCTGTATTTCAGAAAGAACAGCGGCTAGAAGAGAAACAAGTACCAGTAAGCCAGGCAGTGGTCCACTTCTTACCTGTTTCTCCTGTCACCTCTGCTGTGTTCTGACCTTGTTCCTCCAGAGCCAAGTTACTATGTGGGACTTTCCCCCCAAACTGCCAGCCTTTCTTAAACCTGGATCTTTGCGTGGGCTGCCTCAATTCCCTAGAGTCTCTGACCACTTCTCTTTACCTGGCTGAATTTGAGGCCTGAGCAGGGAGTGATGAAAGGAAGGGAAGAGGGAGGGAGACTCAGCCCAAGGCACCAGCGTGGCCATAGTAAAGAGGGCTCAGTTCTGGGGTGTTTTAAAAGCATCACTTGGGGATGAAAAGATTGCTCAGTGGTTCTGAGCATTTGCTGTTCTTCCAGAGAACCTAATTTGGTTCCTAGCACCGATAAACCTCCTTTAACTTCAGCTCCAGGGACCTGATGCCCCTTCTGGCCTCCGTGGATATTTGCATGCACATGGCATAACACAGACACACACACACACACACACACACACACACAGATAATAAATTAACCCAATGAAACTAAGCCAGTGGCCCCAGCACCCCTGACATATGAGCTGCCCACATTGTACAGGATGGAGGAGTGTTTTTTTTTCCATGGACACCTGGGACACAAAGCCTGAAGTCCCCTGTTACCACCCCTGGGGTTTCTCTTTCTCTCTTTGTCATGGCTTTGCTTTGGGTTTTCTCTTAGTGTGGTATGGAGCTCTGCTGGGGCCTGAAAGGGAGTGGCTCCTGAGATCAGCCTGCATTGCTATTCTGCCAGTGTCCAGGGCCTGGGGGCTATGGTGAGGGGTGTTGCAGGCAGACCCCAGACCCCATCCTGTGAATCACCCCAATAAAGGGGTGTCCCAATAAAGGAGAAAAAAAGAAAGAAAAAGAAGACGAAAAAGAACATGAGTTCAAGACCAGCAGGGGCTGCAGAGTGAGACCTCCTCTGAATAAGGAAGGAAGGGAGGCAGAGACAGAGGAGGGGCAAGGAAGAGTGCATTGATCTGAGGTCTTGGACCACAGAGGCAGACTGGGGAGCCTTTAAAATGGCACTGTAATATCTATGAAAGTAGAGGTCCCTCCTTTTCTCTCGTCTCCTCTCTCCACTGAAGCATGGATTAAATTAAAAAAACAAAAACCCCAATGTATAATAAGAGCAGTGTAGATTCCTTTTTTAATAACCTTGAATTTTTATGGCACATTTTTCAAATTAAATTTAATTTTTTAACAGCAGCTTTGGGTTCCTATCTAAATGGCATGCTTCACAGGCTCTGGGCACAGCCCCCCCCCCCCCCCATTATCCTACACAGCACTATAGTCGGCCAGTCTCTAATGTTTTTAACTTGTTCTTTACAAAAAATTAAACCTCTAGATAGGATACAGAGATAGTTCCCCAAACTGTTCTCCCTCACCCCATCTCTCTGTCTCTATATCTTGTACCAGGATGCACCAACTGATAGCTTTTTTATTGTGGTAGAGTGCACCTGAAATCTATCTTTTTTTTTTTTTTTACATCATTTCCCAGTGCATAATTCAGTGGTATCAATCACAGTCGCTGCTGTAAAGTCATCGCCATATTCTAGTTCAGAACATTTTCTCCATAACATTTTGTTGTTCGTGTCTTCTCTACTGATGCTGCCTCTACTGCTACTACTTATGATCAACATTTTCTGGAAGGTTCGACGGTATATCACAGATACGGTGATCCTTGAACCCTAAATATTTAAGAGGTTTCTCCTAAAATCAAGGACCTTGTTTTTCATTATATGATTTATTTATTAAATTCAAGGAGTTTGTAATCCATAGGCGAGCATTGTCGAACATATTATTTCCAAATGTCATTGATCATCACAGTTCTGCCTAGGAACACCATTGCATAAATGCACGGAAAACCACTAAAGTGGTCATGTGACTTTCATCTTCTCTTTGTAATAGTCTCTGGGCCTTTTAAATTAATGAATGGATTAGTTAATTACTTAGGGAAGTTTTTCATGACTGAAGTTTTGTTTGTTTCGCTAGAATGAGCTTCTAATTTTTGTTAGAATGCGTTTGTTTTGTTAGAATGAGCTGTTTTGTTAGAAGAGAGCCTGGGTGTCTCTCATCAGGCTACTTTATGCGGTCCTGCACAGGAATGCATGGGTGGGGGTACTCCTTCAGCTACCCCGGCAGGAAGGCCCCAGATGTCAGTCGTTGTGATGCTAACTTTGCTCACTTGTTTAAGACTTTTTTTAAAAAAAAAAGATTTTAAAATTCTCATGCATTTGTTTGTGCGAGAGGTATGCATGCCATGGTGCACTTGTGAAGTCGCAGGGCAGCTTGCAGGAGTTGGTTCTCTCCTTCTACAAGGTGGGTCCCTGAGATCAAACGCAAGTCATTTTGCTTGGTGGCAAGTACCTTGACTTTACTGACTGAGCCATCTCACTGGCCCAGTTTAAGGGAATTTAATGGCATTTAAAATAATTTTATGATATTTCTAATTAAAGAGGCTATGGGATATATATTTCTGAGTGAAAAGTTCGCAGAAGACAAACCTTTAACTTTTTTCTTCTCGACCCCTTTCTCTGCTAGGGTGGTGATGACGTCATGGCCTGTGTCCACGACGACAATGGCAGAGTCCGCATACAACACTTCTATAACGTGGGCCAGTGGGCAAAGGAGGTTCAGAGAAATCCTGCCAGAGATGAAGAAGGGGTTTTTGAGAACAACCGCGTCACCTGCAGGTTTAAGCGCCCCGTGAATGTTCCCAGAGATGAAACAATTGTGGATCTGCACTTGAGTTGGTATTATCTGTTTGCCTGGGGCCCGGCCATTCAGGGTAAGCCTACATTTTAGCCTCTAAATGGTGGTGCATCGAACACTAGTCACTACTGTGCTTGTGTTCATTGTCAAGTGGCGTCACACTGCGTGTGCATGAGAGCCGCAAGAACTCTGCGGACTCCACAAGAAAAAGGAAATGGAAGTCCTTCCTTCAGCAGGTCCTAAAGGACTTCCAGGGTAGAGGGTCACGTGACACAGTGTTAGAGCGTGTGAGACCGCGTAGGCGAGCATGCGCATGATGGAGTGATCCTCCCTCTGCTGTAGAGGGCAGATGCTGTCACTTGCTCCTGACCCCTTTCTGCAGAGGTCAGGATATCATTGCCCTCGTGTTAGAGCGAATAAGGAACTTGCTCATGGTACTGTTTAATGGTAGAAATAAAACTCAATTCCGGGTCTTTTAGACTGCGAAGTCAGGGAACTCTTTTAATCATCACCTTCTTAATAAAAAAAATGCCGAAGAGGAAAGGGCTTCTAGAGGTTTCTCTAGAGCTTGACAGCAAGCATTAATTCTCACTTTATGACCATCCCCATGGTCACAAATCAATTATAATAACTTATATTTTAGCCCATTAATCCTCGAATATTAGGTGCATAATGATCACTCAGCTATATTAGTAAAATGGAATCTTCAGCATGTTAGAGGTGGGGGCTGAGATTCCATATTTACTTTAAAAAAATATTTATTTTTATGTATGTGCATTGGCGTTTGGCCTGCATGTATCAGATCCCTTGGAATTGGACTTATAAGACAGTTATGAGTTGCCATGTAGGTGCTAGGAATTGTACCTGGGTCCTCTGGAAGATCAGCGAGTGCTGAACCACTGGACCATTTTTCTACCCCCCTGAGATTCTATATTTTTAACAAGTTCCCTGATGATGCTGAGCTGTGTATGATGTCACTTCCCATGGCAAAGCTCTCTGGTTGTTTCCTATTGAAAACCTGTAGTAGTTGACAAGGAGACATATTTCATAACTGCAAACTCTGCCAGACCTCAGCAGAGAGAACCACCGTCATGGCCAGCGCCATACTCACACTAGAAACCCCAAGCTTCTGAGCTCAGGTGTTTTCGTTGATCCAGAAGTCCTCAGGTGTTCTACTGATAGCACATGCAGATCATTTACAATTAAACAACCCCCACAGAAATCCAACACCTGCAAACAATACAAAACGCCAAGGCCTATGCATCCCTTTTTCCAACAGGGCACAAAAACAATTATTTTGAACACAACTAAAAATAAACTTCCACAGCAAAAACTGAAGGGTGTCATCAGAGACCTGTTAGAGGTCACTTACACCAAGTCATCCTGCGAGCCTTCCACCAGGTCGGTCTAGTGGCCTGACCAAGAGTGGAGTTAAGTTTGGTTTGCAGTCCTGTGTAGAAAACTCATTCTCTCGCTCTGGCTACCTGCAATTTTACCTTTCTTCCTTGCTTTTTCTTCTTCTTTGAGTTGGGTGTCTGCTGTGTTGCTCGGGTTAGAGCGATCTTCCCTTTTCAGCCTCCTGACTAGGGTTATTGGTGTGACCACCGCACTCAGCTTGACGTCTGTCTTTACTGTGTGTTCAGCTTTTTGTTGCTTCATTTGTCGCTTCCCACCCCACTTCAATTTCTTTCCATTGATTTAGAGCGTATACAATCTCCCCTTTGCCTCCTCTTCCTCTTCCCACCAATTAGACAAAGAATTGGATGTCTCCAGATTGGTGATACTTATCCATTTGCTGGTTTCCCAGAGTAACCCCATGGTACTTTCAAGTCCTTTTAGTATCCTGGGAAATAAGTGATATTTTAGCCTGGAGAGATGAATTCATTTCAAACGATAAGACTGCTATCTGAAAATGAGAGTTTTTAGTACTGGTTCTGCCCCTTGGTAGCTATGGAGCTTATTATCTAAAATCTGAACCTCATTTCCTTATACCTGAAGTGGGGGTAATAATACCTATTTCATAAGGTTATTGACTAGTGAGTGAAAATAAGCATGTGGAATTTCTCTGACAAATTGCTTTAGCAAATCCCATTTTGTTTGTGGGAGATTTTTACTGAGACTTCCAGTGTTTACCTGACACTTCACATTTGTCCCTATACATAATGTATAAATTAGAATTCAATATGTGATTTATAATGATACCACGGATAAAGCAATCCTAACAGTCTACTGTAGTAAAGTCATATAGAATTCAATCTTTTGTTCTTTTTTTCCAAATATGTCACTGTCCTATGCTATGTTTTTGAACGGCAGTTGACTATGGGTCTTTGAAAGCAGAGAGAGAGACCATGGATAGTGGGGACTCTTCTGTGCTCAGAGGTCATCTTCTTAGTCTAACATCCAAGATTTGGAGGGGTCCATGATCTGGCTTTACCTGAAAGACTCCCTCCAGGTTTCTTTTCTCCCATTCCACTGTGCATGCTGGCCCGTGCTTTTCTTGTTTCCCGAGAGTTCTTCTAACATCTGTCGGCTCTATTCCTGTCTCTTAGAGCCATAATCTTTAGGCTAAGGCTTGAAGGGATAGAGATTCCATTTCCCTCAAGAAAGCCATGAACTGGAGGTACATGGCACAGCCCAAGAGGCCAAGCAAGAACCAGTGAGTAAGATGTCGTTGGGTACCGAGTGAGAGTGGGCCCTGTGGAGCGGACCTCCCTGCCAGCTGGGAGAATCTGTGTAGCAGGAAGGAGCCGGAGCAGGTGCTCGCTGTGCAGTGCCTGACAGCGCTTCCTGAGAGACAGGACTGTAAACACCCCCACTCAGCCCAAACCAGGCCTGGTGGTATGGGGACTATAATTTCAGCTGCCCTGGAGACTGAGGCAGAAGGATCACAAGTTCAAGGCTTGTACAGGCTACAGGATGAGTTCAAGGCCAGCCTGGAAAGTTTATTAAGACCCTATCTCAAAGTAAAAAGTGAAAAATAAAAGAAAGTTGGCAAGCTGGAGCTATAGATCAGTGATAGATAGTTCCCTAGCATGCTTATGGACCTGCGTTCAATCTATAGCACTATAAAACAAAACAAACACCCCAGAAAACCTTAACTGAGCTGCACTCCTAGGGAAGCCTTTGCATTGCCTCAGTTTCCCTAACCCAGGTTTAATTTTTTTTTTCTTCTTCAGGAAGTCAGACATGCCTAATCAACTTCACCTTGTTAAGCACTTTTTTAAGAAAAGAAAAACTTGCCGGGCATGGTGGCACGGTCTTTAGTCCCAGCACTCGGAAGGCAGAGGCAGGTGGATCTCTGAGTTTGAGCCTGGTCTACAGAGTGAGTTCTGGGATAGCCAGGGCTACACAGAGAAACCCTGTCTTAAAGAGAGAGAAAGAAAGGAAAGGCCCTTGGTTCAAGCAGTCTTGTGCCTCAGTCACGCTGGAAGCCGTGACTACAGATGTGCACTGTAGCCTGTAGCACATAGATTGAAGAGATAGATGGCTTACTACCGTCTTTTAAACGTTTTATTTCGTCAGTGCTGAGCATTAAGCCAGAGGTCCGGGAATGCCAATCAGGCTCTCTGCTGCTGATCTGTGCCACCAGCCCTTAAGCACTGTCCACACAGACCTTCCTTCTCTCTTCTGGTGACCAGGTAGAGAAAAGCTCAATCCAAGGACTTGTTACTGTAGTCCGTCTACTTTCCAAACTGTTTCTCCCCACTCTTCTGGAAAATCACTGACATCTGGCACCCCACATCTCTTTTATCTAGGGAAGTCTCTAGTCTCCTCGCCTTCCCTTGCTTCTCCCCCCCTCCCCTCCTCTCCTCTCCCCTCCGCTTCTCTCCCCTCCCCTCCTCTCCCCTCCCCTTCTATCCCCTCCCCTCCTCTCCCCTCCCCTCCTCTTCCCTCCTCTCCTCTCCCCTCCTCTCCTCTCCCCTCCCCTTCTCTCCTTTGCTCTCCTCTCCTCCTTTCTTCTCCCCACCCTGTAGTGTATTCATGCGAGTGTACTGATACATGATTAGAGATCAGAGTAATGTATCAGATGTCTTCCTTTATTATTCTGCCTATTTTTTCCTTTCTTTCTTCCTTCTTTCTTTCTTTCTTTCTTTCTTTCTTTCTTTCTTTCTTTCTTTCTTTCTTTCTTTCTTTCTTTCTTTCTTTCTCTCATTCTTTCCCTCCTTCCTCCCTTCCTTTCGCCTCCCCTCCCCTTTCTTTTTGAGACAAGGTCTCTCAACATAGTCCTGGCTATCCTGGAACTCACTATGATCCGCCTACCTCCTGAGTGCTGGGATTAAAGTGCCTGGCTTGCCTTATTTCTTGAGATAGAGTCTCTCACTGAACTGGAAATTGGCCTTTTTGGCTTCCCTAGCCTCCTGGCCAATGAACTGGTAGACTCCACCTGTCTTTGCTCCCCAATGCTCAGGTTATACACACACACACACAGCCACACCTGGCTGTTTACATGGGCATTGGAGATTCAAACTTAGGGCCTCATGTCCTCACGCTGGCAGAATAAGCACTCTCGCCCACTGAGCCACCAGCCAAAGGCTGACTCACTCTTAATAGCTGACAGTCAATGAAAGAGGTTTTCTATTTATATGGGCAACTTTGGTGTTGTCTAGAGTTGCTAATCCATATCTACAAGACTTAGGGGCTGTGGAGGTAGCTCAATGATAGAGCAACTGCTTAGGGTGCATGAAGCCCTGGGTCGTCCTCCAAAAACCCCACCACCACCACCAAAGATCTGTGGAGGCAAAATTAGTAACCTTTGCTTGAGAGATTACTCAGTAGTTAAGAGGACATACTGCTCTTGCAGAGAACACAAGCTCAGTTCCCAGTACCCATATCAGGTGACTCACAGACACCTGTAACTTCATCTCCAGGAAAAACAATGCCCTCTTCTGGCCTCTGAAAGCATGCACATGTACACACACACACACACACACACACACACTATTAAAAGTAAAATAAATCTTTCAAAAAATTTTTTAAGTTTAAAAAAATAAAAATACTTTTTTTCTATTTGATATTGAGAAGTTGAAATGTACTAGAGACAAATAGAAATCCATACAGTTTATGCAAGTATAAATATTAAAACTGGCTACTATGAAACAGAGAGAACAATAAGGTGTTTGATTTGTGGGGGACTACAGATCAATAAGAACAGTCTTTGGGGGTAAAGATGAGTGATTTCTGTATTCATATGTGCAGTTGCAGAGAATTCTGGTGATGACTCTAATACCCGATGCCAGGTCTTATAAGCACCATGTCTGTGTTTAGCAGTTAAGACTTTTCTTTGGTGTTTCTGTCTTTTAACTCTGTGCTGCTTTTGATCAGCCCTCCCTTCTACTTCTGTGTTAAAGGCTCCATCACTCGCCATGACATAGACAACCCACCGGCTTCTGAGCGCGTGGTCAGTATTTACAAGTACGAAGACATTTTCATGCCATCGGCTGCCTACCAGACCTTCTCCTCTCCATTTTGTTTACTTCTCATTGTCGCCCTGACCTTCTACTTGCTGATGGGAACCCCTTAACCACAGCTGCAAGGCCAACAGACTAGATGGAGTGAAAAGCCTTCAGTCTACAGTTTTCAGAAATCGCCTGTATTCATTTTTAGCTTCTATTAATTAAAAACAAGTCATGATTTCAACATTTTTAGAAAAAAGAAACAAGCTTCTCTCCTGGTCAAACAGGATTGTCAAGGCAACTCTACTTTCAGGAAGTACTTAAAAGTTTTGCGAACACTTCCAAATATGTTTTCTATTTGAGCTTTATAATATCTGTGCATTGGCTTGGTAAAACTCGGGTGGTTATTTAAATCCAGGATTTAAACCCAGACAAAGGCTGCCTTTTGTTGACCTACATGTTTTACAACCTTGGCTAACATGATCAGATAGCATATAGCACGACAGAGAACTAGATGCAGGAAGTGTATCTCAGAGCAGTCTTCACCTTGAGCGGTACTGCCCAAGAGGGTTACTTTGAATGTTGCTGTGGAGAACTTTACAGGATGTCACAAGTGTATCGTCAGCCTCCTGAGAACATTCTGGTGGAACATAAATGCTTTTAGATAGTCATACCGTTGATGGGGAGTATGGGAGAAATTACAGTGATAAGCAAGGGGTTTGTATTTGTCTAAAATATCTCCTCAATTAGTCCATAGTTATGAGAAAACAGTTTCATATATGCTGGTAGGAAAGATTAAAAATAGAACTGTGAATGTTCCTGAAGTTGTAAAATTATTTTAATGATAAAAATAGATTTCTTAGTAGTTAGAATTTGCTCTTTTCTGCTACTATATTCTACCAACTGAAGTGTTCATGGGTAGCTGTAGCCAATGGTGTTGTTCCAGTCAGCATACATTAAGTATAATTAAATATGCATTATGACAGGCAAGTCATCTTAAGGAAAACATAAGGCATTTTAATGATACATCAACATTTTAAAATACTGTAGACATCAGGAGCAAAAATGAGAAGGGGACATAAAACATAAGGTAAATTCACCAAGGATATATGTTAATAAAGGTTCAATTCTGTTTCCTTTTTTTCAAAAGAGCCTAGATAATCTCTTAGTCCAAATGTCTGTGCTAGCAGCCTACCTAGAGGAGAGTATCTGTCGGCCCTTACACAGCTGGGCCATTCCCATTGTGGCATTCCAGAAATCTCTGATTTGTTCCCCTTTGCTTCCAAACGCACTCCAACTTTATAAGTGAGCAACGCCAGATTATGGTTTCTAAAGCCATCTCCAAGATCCGTGTCAGAGGTGAACGTCTGCCTATGGGGAGAATATTCAGATTCTTCTGGACTGGAGCCAAAATAAAGTAAGTATTGCTACTTTGTGACACTGCCCACACCCAGTTTCAAACTCAAGGTTCAAGTTAGTGGTTCCACCTGACTACAACTACTTCTGCACGAAACCATCTGATCTTGGTCAAGGTTGGTTCAAGCATGGCCTCTATATCAGCTTCTCAGCGTTAGCGGTGAGGACTGGGAGTACATAGAGACACGTGTGTAGTAAATAAGAAACCCAATACTTTTATATCCCTTGTGTGTATAGTAGCTGATTTGTAAATAGCAGAGCAAATGGAGACTTCAGTTGACAGTAGGCACAAGTGGCATTTCTCTTCCCACTTATGTTTCAAACCAAGTAACCGTTTCACTGAGTCTTTTGACTTCAGTGACCAGTTTTGTGTATTTTCTGCTTGGAATTTCCAGTGAGTTATCCTTGCCCTTACAGTAACCTGTAAGCGATTCTACTAAGCTCCAGTGTCTTCTGCTGCCTCCTGGGCCCCACTGCTTGTCTGAAGGGCCTTGAATTCCTCCAACCCACTCTCTCTCCCCTGTCTTGTCTTCCCTCCGGTGGACGATGAACTCATCTGTAAGGCTCTAGCCTAATTATCTCTCCCTCCAGTCCTTTGGAGTACATGGTTTTAGGACTGACTTGGCGCTCCGGTAGCCTACCGGGCTTCTTCATCACACATGGCAGATTTTATTGAAATGTGCTGACTTTTTCCTCATGTGGGAGCCATTTCTCTCTACTCATCCTTGTAACAGATGCTTAGTAGGTACTTAGCAGGTATGCTTAGGAAATAGTAAGTATTCAGCAAACTTCGATGGACTAAGTTACAAAACTGTCTGGATATTGCGAGTTTATTTGATCCAGAGGAATCTTTTTATATACTTTATCCGACTAGCCAAAGTTTTTATACCCCTTACTTGGGATCAAACCATAACTATGCTTTTAGGAAATATCAAACTTTGTCTTCCAAAACATAAATGACAGAATCCTTAGAAACAGTGTGGTTTTTGCCTTTCAGTGGACCTCGCTTGGCATTTTAAACAATAATCGTTGACCTGAAATAAGAATTTTCAGACTAGGGTCTGTGTTCAACAACAGTTGCCCGTCGTCTCAGACAGCTCTCCACTGACATGCCCGAGTCAAAGCCCCGTAGACTTCAGTTTCGTTCATCCTTACAATAATAGAAGAGAAATTCTCTCTTTCAGCAGGGCTCGCTCACTCCCTCCCTTTCAGTGGGGCCTCACAGGCCTCGTCCTCCAGCCTCCTGACTCTGAGTGCTGCTATCAAGAGCATGAGTCACCTGGTCTGACTAGATTTCGTTTTCTAATACAGTATCTGTCCCAAGGGAGACATCTCTCCGTGCTGTTTGGTAAAACCCAAGTAAAATATGAGTGGCAGATAGATGTATTTACGGCTGTTTTAAGTGTTCCACGTGGATTAACTCTTTTAATCCTACAGCCAGAGGACGTGTCTATTATTGATCTGGTTTTACAGAAGGAAAAACTGAGGTCAGTCATTTGGCTAACTTACCAATGCTGGCAAGACTTTGGAGACACAGGTTCAACGCAGTTACCTTGCAGGAGGTGACAGGGGCCGAGGGAGTTCATACGGCTTCCTGCACCGCCATGTACCTTCATGCAGAGTCCTCAAAACTTCCATTAAAGAAACCTGCTATCCATGCTCAGATCACCTGGGCGCCTTCACCCGCCCCTAGTACTCTACAGTGAATCCGAGGATGTCTTGGCAGCTGTATTCAAGGAAAGGCACACGTTTGACCTTGTGTCACTTTATTTTCTGCTCAAAACCTTTAGATTATTTTCAGCAATCATTTTGTTGTTGTTTTCAGTGCTAGGGATCATACTCAAGGCCTTGTGTATGTTAGGGGAGTATTCCAAGTTAATTTTTAAACATTACTTTTCCTTCCTTCCTGCCTTCCTTCCTTCCTGCCTGCCTGCCTGCCTGCCTGCCTGCCTTCCTGCCTGCCTGCCTGCCTGCCTGCCTGCCTTTCTTCCTTCCTTCCTGCCTTCCTTCCTGCCTTCCTTCCTTCCTGCCTTCCTTCCTTCCTTCCTTCCTTCCTGCCTTCCTTCCTTCCTTCCTTCCTGCCTTCCTTCCTTCCTTCCTGCCTTCCTTCCTTCCTTCCTGCCTTCCTTCCTTCCTTCCTGCCTTCCTTCTTTCCTTCCTTTTGTTCTGTTTTTGTTTTTTGATACAGGGTTTCTCTTTGTAACTCTGGCTGTCCTGGAACTTGCTCTGTGGACCAGGCTGATCTTGAACTGACAGAGATTCCTCTGCCTCTGCCTCCCGAGTGCTGAGATTAAAGGCATGTGCCTCCACTGCCAAGCTAAACATGACTTTCTTAAAATGTGGTCTGTCTTACAACATGAAACTCCACATGCCTTTATTGTCCCAGTAGGGTCTGTCATGCAGTCAGACAAATCTAGAAGCTGCATTCCGTTACCTTGGGTTGTTTTTTGTCTTTAAAGGAATCTGGAAGTTTGACAACCCAGGGGTGGATCTCCATCCCAGATGATATTCATACTATTTTTTTGCAAATTTAAGTTTATGGTCTGCATTCAAGACTTTGTCTTAAGTGACATCACCACTGAGGTTGAATACCATTCTTAGCTCTAGCCCAGGACTTCTTGAATGTTTCTTGTAAAGGGTCAGGTTGTAAATAGTTTTCATTTTGTTCTTGTGTCCCAGCTGCTCTACTCTGTCACAGATAGTTCTTAAACAAGCATGACTGTGCATTAGGAAAACAACGGAAATGTGAACTTCATATACTTCACAGATGCCCAAATGTTATGTTGATTTCAAAAGGCTGCTGGAGAATGAAAAACCCATTCTTAGTTTGCAAGCCAAATAAAATCGGGAAGTAGTCTGGGCTGGGCTTCTAGACTCTGGTTTTTCCTTCAGTGGCATTAGTCATGGGCATACTATCTATCCAGTCAGTTGTAAATCATATCACCAGTAACTTATTATTAGCTGGTTGTAAAAATATAAAGTTAGTGAATAATTTGCTGAAAAGTGATTTATAGTCAGTTTGCTGTTATGAATGAATAGCATAGTGGCATCCTTATGCGTTTATGTTCTAACATGTTTCCTGGAGTTGACACAAAAGAGGTAACGGTAAAGAGCCATTCTGGGTTGTTTTGCTGAGGTCTGGTCTGGCAGTCAGGGACATGTTTCACTGTTGAGCTGCTCTTTTGGTGAACATTTCTATGCTTTAGAGTAATTTATTTCTGTGTAGAATTTTTTAAAATTATCATAAGGGCATGAGAGTGTTTTATACGTGTAACATGTCTATCTGATGTAATGAAACAATGTGTGAGAACCAGCATACTAGGCTACATGCTGAGATGACTGTAGTTGATCAGTGTACATCCATACACTCTAAACAGAACTGCTTATGTTTAGTGAACAGGTTTGATTCTTTTCAGTGTATTCGTGTGTGTGTGTGTGTGTGTGTGTGTATGTGTATACATACACATATATATATGTACTTTGTATATATGAGATAGATAGGGATATGTTTATACATAAACATGCAAACACACACACACACACACACACACACACACACACACACACGCCATGAGCATCATAGGTTATTGTCAGGATTGGTTCTTTTTCTGATCTCTTGTATGCTTTAAAACCCAGAAATAAAACATTGTGTGTTACAGGCATACTTACCTTTGAAGTTTTAGTAATTTAGTTTGTAGAAAGGATTCCTGGATCTTTTAGTAAGCCTTGCCTCCTCTATTCAACATTATATGAATTATTAAGAACATATATGCTTTGTTATTTAATTTTACTTTCTATTCCACTAAGAAGCCAAGACTCATATTAGTTGAGTAACTGGCATGTTACATGGCAACCTAGCCATGTTTTATGTTTCATTAGTTTTTCTTATTCTATTCTATGATTCAGTGAGCAGTTTGTGTAGTTTCAAGTCGGATATCCTTGTGTTATTATTAACATATTAACAGATGACTTGCACATAACTTCCTTTCCATGAAAATAGTAATAATTAAGGAAATATGAGCTTACACATGGCTGACATTGGAAAAATGTATGTAAATCTCCTAGTCTTGGAGCGTGTTCCCTTTAAGAATACACCAAAGACTGGGTCATATTTTCCGTTTTCTCCCAAATATTTGTTATTAGGTTGAGTAACCACTCAGTCTGATTCTTCTGGAATGTAATCATTCTCTAAGGTTGCTGAATGCTCAGTGGGCATGGCATTCGCCCAGGTCACTAGATTCCTTCCTGCTTCTTCGCCTAAAATGTCCTGACCCCTCTGCCCCCAGAGTGAACGCAGCTTCTCCACATGCCTTACTCCCGCTGATGCATTTACATGCTGGAACAATCTGGCTCCAGAAGTACTAATACAGTTTTTTTGAGACTGTCTACAAAATACTATTTTGTTAAAACTATGCCTTTAAATAGACATTGATGGGTTATATTTGTTTTATAAAAAGTTGTGTACCTAATGTTCAATTGTGATTGATTTTGAGATTACATATAAATGTATATTTATAAGCCTGTCCTATGTGGATTTTTACTCTTATAATGTGTGACGCATTACTAATAAAGATATGGGTTTTTATTTATGTAAAGTAATTGTAGCGACACTTCTAACTGCTACCTAAATGGTTTATTCTGTTCATTGGCCACCATATATACTTTTATCTTTAGAGGATTAAGTTATACTCAGAATATATTAACCAGAATTAAACTTTAAAAGCAAATTCTCAACACAATTTGAAATTCTTCCTGTTGATGTAATTAAAATTAGTTTATAACTCTTACTGCTTTGGTCTGGTGCACTTTTGATTTTCTGCTTCCTTTCTTCATGTGTTATTTAGTTGTAAAGTTTTCTCCATTGTCCCTGAATTCTATAGAGCTTAGAGAAGATGACAACTTTTCTTGTCTGACAAAGAGGGAAACTGTGTTGCTGTAGTTACCTAAAAATCCCATAGAGAAATAATATGCAAAAATCAGTTTGTGCAAGCTTTGGTGTGATACCTTATTAAGCAAGTAAATGGTGGTCTATAATCCCATTTCAAGTGTATCAGCTGCTTTATTGGGTATATCTGGCTTTAAGAATTCGATTAAATGCTTACTTGTGACCAAACCACAGTATCACTTAAGGATAAGTAGAGGGGCTGGTGAGATAGCTCACTGGGTGAGTGCACTTGCTGCCAAGCCTGATGACCTGAGTTCGATCCCCGGAGGTCACACGGTGGAAGGAGAGACCAACTCCCACACGCTGTTTTCTGCACATCCCTCCATGCATGTGCGCACACATGGTAAGTAATTAAATGTGACTTTAAAAGAAAGAATAGATAGAGTTTAGCTGTAGAGTCTAGTGTCATGAGGAGGGAGAGAAATTGGGGACTGGTTTGAGAAGATAGAGTAGCAACAGTGGTAAGAAGCTCTTGTGTAACTGAAACCCAGAGCAGGGTTGCCCCTAGCTTGGGGGCAACTAGGAAAGCAGGCTGGGATGCTAAGGTTAAGATGTAAGTTGTGGACTGAATGTGTTCCCTTAGTATTTCTATGCCAAAGCCATAACCTCCACTGTGATAGCCCCAGGGGATTCAGCATACAGGAAGTGACTAGGTTGTTTTGGTGAGGAACCCTTTGTGATGGGATTGATGCCTTTATATTAAGAGACAAGAGAGAGCTTGCTCCTAACCCTCGCTGGAACTTGACCATGCTGTTTCTTGGTTTCAGACCTCCTGGCATCTACAACTATTTGAGCTGTCTAGTCTAAAGTGATTTGGGATAGCAGCCCAAAGTAGGCAGAGTTGACTCTTAGATGTCAACCATTTCAGAGAAAATGTCAGTCATTTTCTGAAGCCGGGGATCCACCAGAGAAGCATATGTGTGGTTACTCCCTTTCTGGACAATCAAGTCTGACATCCAGTCCATAGTTTTTATTACAGACTTCAGCTGAAAATATATTTTAAAGGTTTACCTGATGGTCAAAAGGATCTTAGGTTAGACACAGGAGTGGGCAATGAATGGCTGTCAGGGGACTAAAAATAGCTCAAGGTAATTTGGCTCTGAGTCTGCTGTTTTAACTCTCCACAGTCACAATGTTGTAGTCAAATTCTTAGCCTTGCAGCATCTCCAACACAGGTGTGGCCTTTTCTCTGTGTCTCCCTGTCTCTGGAATTTTGGAGTGCTATATCTCAGTAGTTTAACTTTGCTCCCAACCAAATGAATGATTGAAGGTTTCAATATCACACAGGAAGCACACAGACAGGCCGTTGGGAAAGGATACCACTCATTCATTCTCTTCTTGTTCAGCACTTATTGAGCTCCTGTTCTGGGTTATGAATGTTCTTTGCTGCGTCAGGTTCTACACACACAGATTTGAAACAAACCCAGTCCTTGCTCTCTAGGAGTTCTGTCAGGAGACAGATATCTCAACCAATGACTTTGATAGCAGCATGCTGCGTCCCAGGGGAGGTGAAGGAAAACCCAGTGTTCAAGAGGCCACACAAACACTTCTCAGTTTACACTGCTTCAGTTTCTTTTCTGTAGAGTACTCTCTTTCACTAGAAATTCTGACTGATGCCTGTCATTTCTGTTTGGCCATTTGGACCATTTTGAAAGGCTCTGCAAGTTTGCTTTCCATTGAGACTTGGGGACAGAGTCAAATATTGTAGCCTACAGCTACTGTGTGAGCTCAGGAAGAAAGACAAGGAGACATTTTCATAGATACAGGCCTGCCAGACCTTAGCAGAGGGAACAGCATGTCATGGCAAGATTCATGCTGGACAGCTGGACCCTGATCATCTGACCTCAGTTATTTTTATTGATACAGAAGTTCCTCCTTGGGAGTTTTATTGATATAAAAACTCCTCCGTTTCATCCAGAGGCCTATTTGTATAATGAAGGAAACCTGTAGCTTAGTCTTATCACACAATCCTTTAGCAGCTGAACTATATCACCTTTATAGTGGGGGAGCTCAAAGCCTAAGGGGAGTGTTCTCTCCTTGTTGGCCTGAGAGAGCAACTGTGGGAGAGCAACTGTAAGAATTTCTCCAAAGCAATTTTGCTTTTCGTCACAATGGATCTGCCAGAGAGCTGTGAGCAGGTGCAGGTCATGAGGAAGCAAACATCTGAATCACAGATTTATATAAAGCCAACACCTGCAAATAATACAAACTGCTAAGGCTTAGGCAGCCCTTCTCCCAACAGTGTACGAAACAATTGCTCCAAAGTTATATGAGGATAACTATAAATAAACTTCCCCAGCAGAGTACCATGACAGGGCCTCTCCCGTTTGCTGAGCTGGGGCCCCAACATGATTCCGGCACTACTCAGAGGCCTTGTATCTATTGGTTAAGAGTTTGTTATGTGACTTGTTTTTTATAGGAACTTAGCTTTTGTAAATGGAGAGAGTTGCAGGTTTGAGGAATCATTTGGATGCACTTTGAGAACCTTCTGTTAGAAGACAGGAAGCTAGACACAAAGGAGCTTCTCACGGAGGAAGCTCACACATTGGGTACAAGTGACTGGTTCAGGGCTTGAGTGACAAAAGGCACAAATTCTCTAAGCTGTGCAGAAAGACTTCTTCCTCCACTCTGAATGGGACCCAGATCTGCTTTGGCTCCAAAGGGATTGGAAATTTAGGGGGAGGGGGGCAGAGTGACAAAGGTGTGAGACCTCAAACTGGGACAAACTGCTGGCTGAGACCTATTTAACTTATACAAGTGGACCTGGCTATCAGGTTCTCCCAGCATCCCTCAGTCCCTACCTGTTACAGGGCCATACAGCTCCCTACCTAAACTCTCCAGTCCAAGGGACTGGTTATATAAAGAACAGCTCAAATCAACGAATATGCACACTGACAGCAAATGTGACTATAATTTGTGATGGTGTTCTCAGAAGGCCTGAACAAAGCAGTTAAGTAGCTAAGTAAAACATAAGCACAATTGAAGCAAACATTTGCTGAGTCAAACTCCAAAGACCCAGACGACACTGAAAACCAGTGGCCCCCCCCAAAAAAAAACTGTAGGCAAGATGGAAAGGACAAAGGAATTCCTTTTTACTCTTCTTTACTTACTGAATCCTTTTATTTACAGGACATAGTTAGCAATGTTTCTTCATGTGAAAACTACCTTATTTAAGTTAGAACAGAAAGAGAAGTCATGCTGAAATTAATATGAAAATTGGTTGAGAACAGGAAAGAGCTAGCTAGCTCTTATGGTAGAATCCTCCCATATTGAGTATTCACTAAAGGAGTAAAGGATAGCTTCCTCTTTCCTCCCTCTATGTCTCCTTTTCCATCTCTTTCTCAAATAAAAATGCTGTTTGGAGTATTTTACAGGAAGCAGGCTTGGATATCATCACCTTTTCCTTAGGAGAGAAGCACCTTGCACTGCCCAGGGCTTCCTCTTTTTCCACAAGCACCCTCTAGTAAGAACTACGGCTTCCATTTCCCCATCAGAGAGAACATTGTGTTGGAAAGCTTTTAACTAGAGTTAAAAAATGTTTAAGAGCGTGTGTTACTCTTTCAAAGGACCCAGCACCCAAGTCAAGCTGCTCACAACCACCTGTAACTCTAGCTGTGGTGTTCCGATGCCACCCACACAAGTTGCATATACACGATTAAAAATATATATTTATTAAATAAATCAGTAAAACTGAGTCTGTACACAACGCGGCTTGTGTTTTCCATCTCTGAAAACGTCTTTTCTGGTATCTTGCCGCTGGAAAAGTTGACATCAATCAAAGGAAAGGAGTTTGTTTTGTGCCCCACCCTCTCCTTTTCTTGGACCCACTCAAAACTTGTTACCTGGTCCCTGAAGGACCATTGGGCCCAGAGGACGGAGGCATTTGCGCTCAGCCTCTTGGGAGTTGTAGTTTCCGTGGGTTCTAGCGCATGCTCCTCCCGCAGTCTGGAAACTATAAACCCACAAGCCCTCGCGGCACCGCCCGCCTCCGCCCGCGCTCCTCGCCGGCTCGCAGCCCCGCCCCTCGGTCCAGGCAGAGGCGCGATGGCCGACCGCGGCGGCGGCCCTGCTGAGGCGCCTAGCCCGCGGGGTTCTCCTCGGCCGGAGCCCCGCGCCCCGCGCGCCGCCGGTCCGGGCGAGACCCCGCGTACCGCGGCGCTGGCGCTGCGCTTCGACAAGCCCATCAAGCAGGCCTTCTATAACACGGGCGCCGTGCTGTTCGTGTGCCTGTGCTGCGGCGCCGCGGTGCTGGTGTACTTCATCCTCGAGGCCTTCCTGCGGCCGCTGCTCTGGGCCGTGCTGTGCGGCACCTTTCTGCACCCGTTCAAGAGCTCGCTCACGCGCCTGGGCCGCCTGTGGCTGCGGCGCCTGCACCGCGCGCACACGCCCATCGTGCTGGCCGCGCTGCTGCTGCCGCTCTGCTTCGCCGACTACGGCGTCGAGGTCCTGGGCGAGCAGGCGCTGCGCCGCCGCCGCCTGCTGCTGCTGCTGGGCACGGGCGGCCCGCTGCTCTACGGTCTCTACTGCCTGGGTAGCTACCTGGGCGTACAGGTGCTGCTGGCGCACGCGGGCGCGCTCATCTGCCGCGGCCTCGACTACTTCAGCAGCTTGTGGGTGAGTGCGTGCGGTGGTGGCGGGAGCCGGGACGCCGCGACCGGGAGGCCAAAGGTCCTCACCCGTGCCCCTGTGAGCGCGGGTGACGGCCCGCCTTCCCACGCCCCGGGGAACTTGGCGCGCTTCCTTCTAAGCCGGCCCTTTTGTAGGGAAAAGGTCCCTGGGCTGGGAAGTGCTGAACCACTTTGCACATCTGGCAGGCACATCTGGGTGTCAGATTTCGAGTCCAACTTGCCTCCGTACAGGGTTAAGGGAAGTTGATTTCTTCCCAGGTTAGGGGTTAATCAGGACTGGTTAACTCGGATTTCTCAAGCTCTCAGACTAAAGCTCTCATTTCAGGCTGGTGATGTCCCAGAGTTCTTCCAGTATAGTTCGTGAGTGATTCTGGGTGCCTTTCGGTCTCTGTGAGTCATTGCACTTCCCCTCCCATCGGGATTAGCAGTGGGCTGGGTTAAAGAGAGGTAGGTAATGGTTGAATTGTCCAAGTGTCATTCTTAGGGAATTGAGGAACTTAAGAATTGCAAGGAATTTCAAAGATAATCTTAAGGGGCACTTTTATTGACTCAAGACTACATCGCAGGCCGGTTTGTCCGCATATTTATTGGGCGATGTTAAAATGCAATGGTTATTTAAGGTTTAAGAATGTTAAGAATGTTGATCGATAAACTACCACAGGGGCTAAGAATGTAGTGCAAGGATAGAGAGATCCTACTGTGCATGAGGCCTAGCCAGTATACACCTCATACTGTTTAACTTCCATTCTGCTTGTTAGTGAAATGAAGTTATATGTCCTGACATTATTAAGTTACAGAATAGTTGCCTTTATCTTTATTTGTTAAGCAGGTTTCAGCTTGCCAAAAGGTGTTTGTAATTGATCCCAGGACCATCAGTTCACCTCATGTTTCAAGCTTAAAGTTGATTGAGCAGTGTTAGGTACTGGGCTTTCTGAGAGATCTAAAAAAAAAAGGGTGGATGTTAGGCCTGTCTTCAGGTGCATATAATTGCATATGAGCACATTATTATTTTTTGGTGTTGGGGGTTGAAATCAGGGCTTCATGTTTGCTACTGAGTTTGCTTCTTTCGGCCTCATAAATTAGCATATCTCATTGGAACAGACATACAAGGGGGTAAGTGTACGTTCTCACAGTTACAGGCCACAGGTTCAGAGAGTTCAGAGCCTTAAAGATAGCTTAAAGATTCATGGTGGACAGATCTGTAGTACACTTCTTGAAAGTTGTGCTGGGGACCAAACCCAGGTGTCAGTGGGCTGTAGATAAGCTCAAATACTAAGCTACACCTCCAGCCCCATGGTTCACTCTTAAGTAAAATTCAGGGGCTGGAGAGATGGCTCAGAGTTTGACTACTTGGCTGCTCTTCATTGAATTGCTGTCCCCAGCAGTCATGCTGGGTCACTGACAACCTCCTGTATCTCTTCACTTCAATGATCCCAGCATCCTCTAATGATTCCTGTAAGTAAGCACATATATACACATGACTGTTTCTTACATATACAGAGATAAAAGTAATAAAAATTAATCTTTAAAAATAGTTTTAAAAAGAAAGCTAAAATTAGTGTCCCTTTGTTGTTAAACAAGTCACATGGATTAAATTCCTTGTATAAAAGACCATTATCTTCCTATAAGAAAAGTTCTCAAGAAAATCAGACATGATTAGATTCTGTAACATTTCCACTATTGGTACAACCCTGGTGTCGTCCATTGAACTCTAGGAAATGAGAAAGGAAAGGCCTGCCTTATAAGAATAGTATGTATTTTCAACTGGAGAAGAGGTGGAGTTCAGAGGTATAAAGTGGGGTATTTCTGCACGCCCCCCCCCAAAGACTGGGTGGAAGGATCTGAGGAATTGAGCACTTAAGGCATGTGAAGTTTGGTGTGCATGCTTTTGAATATCCTTTTACTGATGATAATCTTCACATTTGTATTTACACATGTTGAATTTGGGGGTCGGAGGGCAGAAAATCAGATCAGTGCTTCTTGTTTTTTAGTAGGTTTTTCTGAGGGTTGGACTCGGGCCCTTACGTGTACCAGTCACGTGGTTTACCGCTGACCTATGCCCACAGCCCCTCAATAAATGCTGTTGAAAGGCTCCTAACATGGCTGTTTGATCACAGTGACGGGAGGGAGTGGGAAGTGATAGGAATACTAAAGCTGAGATGAGTGTCTCCAGGTTAGTCCCAATTAGAGAAAAACAGGAGTCAGAGTTGAGTTTTGCCAAAACTATCGGATTGTGGTGGGAAGTGGAGTGAGACATTGCCTTCACCTGACAGCGCTGGTCGAAGCTTACATGCTCCTGGGCGGGGGCCTACTCTAAGCTTTCTATCTCACATACCACAGTACACACTTGTAAAGTGAGCCTGCATGCAGGAGGCAGAGCGGAAGGACCAGAGTAAGCAGACACATTCAGTGAGCAGAAGATTCCTATTCAAGACCTAAGTTTCGTGTGTGTGCTGTGC
Source organism: Cricetomys ansorgei (assembly GCA_026225945.1). Classification (NCBI taxonomy): domain Eukaryota; kingdom Metazoa; phylum Chordata; class Mammalia; order Rodentia; family Nesomyidae; genus Cricetomys; species Cricetomys ansorgei. The sequence goes on from JAMJFZ010000182.1 coordinate 1,597,608, forward strand.
GCTAGGCACTGAGCTGGCTTCGAACACCGGCGCAGTGGCATTGCTCCTCTAGCAGTCTTGCCCAGGAGGAGGAGATTTCATATCTGAAAAGCTGATTAGAGAGCACTCTGCTTATATTCTCAACCTGTTGCTGGCAGGCAAAGATCTGCTGTCATCAGAACTCCCTGGTGCCATTCAATAAGTGCAGAGAACTCCGAGCACGTGTGTTTCAATCTTTAATTTAGAAAATTAAACTGGCTTCACTTAAAAGGAAAAAAAACGTAAAGAATATCAAAATTGAACTAGTCACAGCTATTTCCCTGGAATCTAGTTGTTTAGAAACCCACGTTGCCTCTGTTTATCCTGTTGTCTGTGTAGTTTGTTTGGGTCCTGTCAGCTTTTCCTTTCGGTTGGTACCTCCGTTTTCCTTTGTTACCAGTTTATCATAGTTTCTTCCTCTTTCCCCTTCTTTGGAATGATTAAGCTCTTTTCTTTACACTGGTTCCCTCCCAACACTGTGTCCTGGTTACAAGTGATAGATTAATCCTTTATGGTACCAGTAATTCTTTTTTAAACAGTTTCAAGTGTGTTAGAATATTGTCTTGACCTAATGATTTCAGAAGACTTAAGAAAATCCATCAGATGCTCATGCTCAACGTACCTTTTTGGGGGATGTGGAGTTGTACAAGATTAGTCTGAAAACCCTGTTTCACCTCTTTTCTCTGCTGGGAATATTTTGACCCTTCTTCCCCTTTGCTCAGAATTGTTAGGGAAAGAAAAAGACAGTTTCCTTTTTTTGCAGCTGCAGTAGGTCTTTTTTCCCCATTGCCTGCTCCCATCTTTATAAAGAAGTAGGGTCAGAAGGGTTGAAGGATCAGAAGACTTTGATTATAAACTCAGCTGTAGCTGTAACTTGCTTTGTGACCTGTAACCAAGGCCTTACTCTGGGCCACTCAACCCTCCCTCCGCTGTGCAAAATGGAGAGTTGGCTTGGATGATGTCTAAGTCTCCTTGAGTTCTTGGCTCAAGGTCAAAGAGGCCCTCAGGGAATGCGTGCTGGCCAGTCTCGAAGGTCTACACCACTGCACTTGGAAGCCCTTGTGAGGTTTGCTGCTGCTTATCTGGCAGCAGCTGAGGGGAAGTTTTTTCCAGTGAAAGATTTGGCTGTGAAAACTCCTGACTCTTAAGGACCATATAACAAAGAACAGTTTTCAAAATTGAAGAAAGCTGTCTTAAAGGGGAATGAAGAACTTGAAGCAGTTGCTTCAAGCAACTTGAAGCAGCCTGCTGTCTTCTGTCTGGGAGAAACCTGGGGAAGGGGACCAGGGAGATGGCTCAAGGTTCAGTAGTGAGAGCTTGAGTTTGGATCCTCAGAACCCCCACATCAAGGCCAGTGTGCTGCATGGGGAGGAGGTGGATCCTGGTGCTCTCTAGCCAGTTTGGTGAAATGGTGATCTCCAAGTTCAGTGAAAGGCCTTGTCTCAGAAAGAAAAGGAGGAAAAAGAAGAAAGACAGAAAACCTGGAGGAATGATTGAGGAGGACACCTCCCCCTCCTCCTGTCAGCCTCTGTTCTCACATGGGCAGGTGGGTCCACATACACACAGGCTTTTTAACCCACCAAGCACTTACTATGTTATTTAACTGAAAAGTATGCCACGTGTGGCTAATTGTGTCTCATGAAAGGAAAATGTGATTGCTTTACTTGGAGAGCTAAATAAATGCTGCCAAATTTTATGCAGTCTTATATAATGTCTCGCACATGGGTGCTATAAAATGATTGGATTACATATTTTGGAAGAAAGAGAAAGTATGTTAAAAGGATAAATGTGGTAAATATGCCCTCAGGTCAACTGAGTTCAGTGGTTTATGCCTGGGAGAAAATTCCCACACTAACAGGTTTTTGCTTATAAGGCTAAATGGATCTGAAGTTGACTCCTGGGTTAAGGAATAAAATATTGTTGCCAGGCATGGCGGCTCTGTAATCCTAGTGCTTCGGAAGCCAAGACAGAAGGATTGTGAATTTGAGGACCGCATGAGCTACACAGCAACACTCTTGAGGGATCTGACACTAGAAATTGAAGGCTGGAAATCCAGCTCAATTATAGAGCCTCTACTTGCCCCATGTGAAGCCCTGGATTTAATCCCCAGCACCATAAAACAACCCCTTCCCCTCCAAATAAAACAGAGACATGCATGAAATGTGATCATAAAGCATTACATTATTTTGAAGAATGTTTTGCGACGTGAAAGCTTATCAAGGAAAGCATGCTTGTTATGTAAAGACCAGTTTAAGCAGCATAGAAGTTTATATGGTAAAAGTAGACTGTCCCTCTTTCTGCCGTCACTCCTACCACACAGATGCTACTGTTATTAGCTGACTTAGCCTTCTAAATTTACTCCTGAACTTGAGTGAACATACCAAATAGGTTTTGTTATAGTTTCATGTATTTACTTATATACACATACATATATGTGATAACCGCTGTAGTTCAGAACCCTTTCCCTATCATACATACCCTATACCATGATACTGTATATAATATACATTAATATGGGATGCTGCCATGCTCTCTCACCGCGCTGTTACCTGGCCTTCTCTTCTGGATCCTTTCTTTTAATCCTGCTGTGGCATAAATACTTTTGTCCCAGATGCCTTTTAGAAAATGTTTATGACAGATTTTTGTGTATTCCAGCAAATTCAGAGGTAATAAACAGTTTTAACCGTTGGTAGTTATATTATCCAAAAACTCAAATGTTTTTGTAAACGGCAGTCTTTTGAACTAACAGTATTTCTGTGAGTCCTTCTGAAGAAATACTTAGAAATGTTTATGAAACTCTTTAAGGCCCACATAAAACTCTGTAAGGAAGCACATTTTACAGGGAAAACCTTTTTTCCCCCTGCTTTTGAAGGTATTAAATGCCCTTAGAAAATTCAACAAACAGCATAAAGAGAAAACCATCCTGAGATTCAGCTGCCTGAAGATGGCTATTTTTATTTATTTTTGTTGTTGAGTATATTTTCACCATTATACTGCACATGCATAAATTTACACTGTGCTCCTGAATATAGCCATCACACTTCAGTTCTGAATTCCATTTCTGGAACTATACTGTTAACGGCAGCGGAATATTTTGTATTTATCTGCACACTGTGTAGTGTTTCTGGAGAGCAGTCCTGAAAGGGGAGTTAGTTGGGGGGAGACAATTAGGAGCTAATTGTTTCAACCTAAAGTAAGGTAATCTATGAGCTTCATGTTTACTGGATGAAAATAGCATGCTTTTCTTTAGATCAAAATTTCTTTTAGGTAAACTGAAGTATACAGTTTCTTTCTTTCTTTTTTTCCTTCAGTGACATAGATTCCTTGTAAGAACAGATAACTTCTCAGCTAGTCTTAATTTGTAGTTCTGCTTGCTGAGGAGAGGCTTTTCTAACCCCTCATGGTCAGACACCATTAGAGTTTTAAACAGATACTGGTTGCTGGGAAAAAATTATTCTCATATTGAACTGAAATATGTTGCTTCCTAATTTCCACAGTTATTTCTGCGATAGAAACCTTAACTAAGATGCCCATTATCTAAGAATAGCTACCAAGTGTTGATATTCTCTACTACTTTATAAGCCAGAGAGTTTACCCACCTAGCTACGTGTTACCTCATATTACAGTTTTCTTTTGCTTTCTTAGCCTGAATTTTATTGTTCAAATAGGTTGGTGGTGTCAAGTTGCATTTTTATAAACAAACATTTATTCATTGACTGCTGAATTAGGTGCTCTCTCCCCATTCCCTGCCTGGTATGTTGGGCTTTTGGATCTTAAAGCACAGCTTTGCATTTCTCTTCATTAAGTGTAATCTTCCTTGAACTAGCACATTGTTCTAGCTGTTTCCATAGGTCTGTAGGTCTGCAGGTTGTCTCTGTTCCTGGCTATTCTAGTTTTGTGTAATTTGTGAGATTGATTAGTACTTTCCCAGAACTTTGTAATCTCTTTTCACTCATGATCCCTTTTGCCTGAGAAATTTTTATATGATTTTTAACCATCTAGCCAGTAAAACAGGTTTGTATGTCAGACATTTACTGTTAATAAATCATAAGCGTATTAAATTTTTTTCATTTATTTTTTATTTTAAGTGTGTGGATGTTTTGTCTGCATGTATGTCTGTGTACCTTATGTGTGGATGCCTGTGGATGCAGGAGAGGGAATTGGATCCCCTAGAACTAGAGTTATAGACAGTTGTGAGACCCCAGTTCATCTAGAAGAGTAGCCAGAGAGAGCTCTTAACCACTGAGCCATCTCTTCAGCCCCATAAACATATCTTAAAACAATTCTTTGATGTATATATTTATAATTTTTATCATTTATTAAAGATGAAAGCAAATCTGTACACTAGTGAGTTGGGTGTGCATATTTTATTTTTTACATAGAAATTTAAATCTTGGCCTAATGTTAAACCCTGCAGGCACAGAATCTTCAGTGTTTTTCAGAGTTGATTGGTATTTTGATTTTATAACCAATATTAAGAATGTTGCTTTGTGGGGCTGGAGAGATGGCTCAGTGGTTAAGGGTAATGGCTGCTCTTTCAGAGGACTGGTTTCAATTCCCAGTACCCATAAAGCAGCTTACAACTATCTGTTATTCCTGTTCAGGATATCTGGCACCCTCATAGAGACAGGCATGCAGGCAAAACACCCATGTACATAAATAAAATATTTTAAAAAGAAAATGTTGCTTTGCATAAGCACACAGTGCAAAATGGCAAGGATATTTTTTAGGGCCATTTCAAGAACTGTTGGAGATTCGGTCATAGACTCAAGCCAAAAGTTACCTGAATTTTTCTTTAAAGAAACTGGTCAGCAACTCAAATAGCAGTTTTAAAAATCAACAATTCTAACATAATTCTAACACAGTACACTCCACAGATAGAATAGTCTGGTACCTACATGCTGTGGAATGTTGAGAAAATATTTAAAAAGTCATTTTTCCCCCATAATTAAAAGAAGCTTTGTGTAAAAGTGATGAGTGCAAAGCGTACACTTTGGGTCAGAACCATGTGAAATCACATGACTTCACTGCAGGGAATACCTCAGACTTCTATGATCTGATTTTGGTATCAGTTTTCATGGTTGCATGTTCAGAACCTGTACTGTGGGTTCTAGGCTTGCTGCTGAATAACTACTCAGTGGCTAGGGACTGAGCACCAGTGAGTGGGACAGGGCTAAAGCCCATCTGTTTTCTAAGAGCCACTCTCTGTTTCAACACTTTGTAACTACTGACAGCAGGTATATCCTCCTTATGAACATTGGAGCAGACTGTTGTCACTTTTTCCTAGCATCACTTCTTTACCTTATGGTTCAGAAAGCAGACTTTGCTAGGGCTAGAACAGAGGCTCAGCAGTTAAGAGCAGTGGCTGCACCTCCAGAGGACTTGGGCTTGATCTCCTGCACCTACATGGCAGCTCACAACTGTCTGTAACTCCAGTCCCAGGGGATCCAATGTCCTCTTCTTGCCTCTGAGGGCACCAGGCATGCACATGGGGCATAGACATACATGGAGGCCAAATACCCTTATACACAAAATAAAACTTGAAAAAAAAGAAAGAAAGCAGACTTTCAGCTAGAGAGATAGCTCAGTGGTTGGGAGTGCTTACTGCTCTTCCAGAGGACACAAGTTCTGTTTCTAGTACTTAGCTCACAATCACCCATATCTCTGGCTCCAGGGGATCTGAAACCCTCTTTTGACCTCTAAGGGCTCCTGCACATGTGTGGTCCATGCATATGCATATGCATACAAAAATAATAAATCTTAAAAAAGCAGACTTGAGTGTCAAAATTTTAATTCAACTTCAGTCCGTGGTCAAGTCATTTTCCTGGTGGAGCACTTGTCTAGAATGTGTGAGGCCATAAGTTCAAATTCCAGCATGGCAAACAACAACCCTTCCCCTCCCCGAAATTTCAACATTTGGTAGGTAGAGGCAGGAGGATCAGTAGTTCAAGGTCATCCTCAGCTTCATAGCAAGTTTCAGGGTATGTGAGACCCTGTGCCAAGAAGGAAAAAAATAAGAAGACCAAAAAAGAAAACAACATTTGATCTGTGTATTAACCATTAACTCAGCACATTTCTCTTTTCCCTGTTATGTAGTAGATTATTATATTTGTGTGTGGGTTTTTTCTGTATCTCATTTTTTCATATTCATATTCAGATGAATATTTTTCTCAATTCATTTAAATCTGGGGAATGACTCAGTTGGAAAAGTATGCAAGTACGAGGACCTGAGTTGGGACCGCAGCATCCACGAAGGGTGTGGCAGTGTACCCCTGTAACTCCAGCACTGAAGCTGGATGGAGGAGACATTCAGAGAGCAGACACTCATTGTCCAGCCTGCGAGCTTCAGGTTCCCCGGAGACGTGCTGTAGGGGACACCCGGCCCTCACGTGTACACGTGACACACACCACACCCACAATCCCTCCATACCCATCTTAATGGTTAAATAACCCTATGTTCGTGAATCACCCATAGTTAATCATTTCTCTGCTAGCCTTTCAGGTCATCGCTTTCTCTGTGCTAAAAGCTTCCTCAGAATCTGTCATTACTTTGTAAGGATTAGTTCCAGATCTACATTCTCAAGTCCAAGGCTTGTTTTAAAAACCAGATTACTTTTATTGATAGATGAGACCAAAATAACACAGAGGCTCAGGCCCTTTCTCTGTCTTTTGTGGTCATCCCATTTTTTGTGTTTTGGTGTGTGTGTGATCATTAAGTCCTTTTTTGTTTTAACTTTTACCTCCCAGGGCCATGTCATGCTTGAATTTTACATTCACAAACTCATATCCTCGGTGCTCAAATTGTTTGTGAGTGTTCTCTTGAAAAAAAAGTTCCGTGTATGGTGATGCTTCTTTAGGGACAGCCATTCAGCTGTGGGTAGGGGAACGGAGGACGGGACCCTGGCTGGTTCTGTTCTCAACTCCTGCTATTTCTTGTTTTTTCAGACACCCATTTTTAACTGGTGCATATAACTCTAGGCTGGGGTCTCAATGTCTGTTGCTTAGATTATCAACAGGCTCATACTTCAGCTAGATCGTTTTAGTTTTTAAAACAATGACTTTCACGCTAACATTTTATAGGCTAAAATAAGGGATCTTTATAGGCTGTTTCTTCTTAGAACCTCCCCCTACCTCTAGACATTAATCATCAGAAACTTGTAGGAATTCTACAAGATTGGCTTTAATTTAATCTGTTACTTATATATTAGTTATTTTATCTGATAGAAAAATGTTAAATGGATTTTGAACTTTTGTATGTCTTAAAACAGTGTACTTTGTTAAGTATGTAAGTATCACAGGCTGGGTTTCAAATGCCTATTTAGACATATCTAAATAGAGAGGGAAGACCCAGGCATGCCACACCTAGCGCGTCTCTGCGGTGTCCAGAGTTCTTACACACTGTGGGGGTGCTGCTGATGTTGTATAGTGTATGTTCTCTGTTTACAACTGCGTCTTATTTCATGTATTTAAGATCTGGACGTTGGTAGTTGGCTACGTGCTGATGGTTTCATTCAAGTGGAATGCGAACACTGAACGCTACTTGAGAGCAGTTTCGATTCCTGTCTGGATGATACTGCTTTTTCATATAGGTGAGTCTTTTTTTATTTGTAGAACAATCACTCAATAACTGTAGTTTAAGGACATCAGAGGCTGACCAATGAAAGTGAATTCTGTGTAGTGTTATATGTTACATTTAAAATTCTTGAGGTTGGACCACCAGAGAACCTGGATTCAGTTCCCAGCACCCACATGACCACTCACAGCTCTCTGTAACCATACTTCTGGGGATCCAGCACCTTCTGTAACCAGGGGACCCAACACCCTCACACAAACATACAATGCAGGCAAAACACCAGCATACATAAAAAATGATAAAAAATAATACATTTCTTTAACACAATATGTAGAAAATGTTGAGCTTTGATCATTCACTAATCTTCAGTGAAGATATTCTGCTTTCAGATGTTGATCTTTAAGTTCCTTACGAATTCCTTAGTAAGACCTTGAAGAGTCAGTATGTCTCAGACTGCAGCTGTGGTGACCCTCTAGCTCATTTTGTTTGTGTGGACTCGGGGAGGAGATAGATAAGCACCCAACGATGATAAGAGGTGCTGGGGTTTTGTTGGAGGGACTGAAGATTTTTACTCTGGTTAAGAGGAAGGACCTGGGGCAGGAATTGGGAAGGAGATTGGACTAGAAGAGTATATGAAATAGGAAAACCTCTTCCTAACAGTTGAAAGTCTGTCCATCCTCTGAGAGACTGGCTTTAGCAGACCTGTGATCACAAGGGAGATGCCAGAGCTTCAGGGAGCATCAGAAAGACAATTCACTGCTCAGTAGAGACGGTTGGTGTCAGGGCCTCTCAGTCATGAGTTTCCTGTTCTTTGAGCAGCTCACTGTTAGCTGTGGTGTGTGTGCACTTGTGTGTGTGTACTGTTGAATGTGTGTTGCTGTTGAATGGCTTTCAGTATGACTCACATGGTTGGGCAAGACTTATTCCTAAGTTTGAGGTGATGGAAGTAATGTGTTCTAATTTAAAAAAATAATAATAATTGAGCAACCTAGAGCAGCAGATCGACTAAAGTAGTTTTTGGAATTAATTGTTTTTATAACCCTCCTTCAAGAAAGCAACAACTAAGCCAATTTGTCTGATTTTAAGAGAGCAGTACTATGCAGGTTTGTTGAGTTGGAGCCATGACTTTTATCTGCAACGTCTCCTGATGACATGACTCAGGTTGAATTTGCAGAAGGCAGGCGAGTCTGACATGAGCGCAGGGAAGGCGGGTGCTTGGGGACCTAACTGTGTACTGTGGGAGCTTTGGCTACAATCTGGGTTTCTTATGTCCTTTTTTAAAGACTGAGTTCAAACCTAGTGATATTTTCAGAAAATTAGGCTGGCTACCTGACTTCAGGATCTGCACCTGACTCTTTGTCTTACAATCAGGTGCTGCATAGGTTGAACTTTGGGGTAATCTGAAACCTCTGGGGGAGTGTGGGGGTGGGGTGGGATGGGTGCATAGAGTGGACTGGAGATTGGCTGGCACATGCCTGATCTTTGAAACCAAGAATGAACTTGTCCTTGAGTTGGGATTTACCTGTCCGAGGGCCTTAAAAAAAAAAACATTTTCCCTTGGGAAATGATTTCTTAATTAGCGTGTATATCAAGTTGCTCTGTTAACTAAAAAATATTCTTAATAATTTTCAGCATCACTGGCTGGCTCGTGGAGAATTCCAGTATTCTTGGTTATTGTTTTCCTGATGTCTGTAGGCACTCTTTATGAAAAACAGAATGGGAAGGAGTCTACTGGTAAGAAATGACCTTTTATGAATATATTCTTAGTATTTTGGGGGAATAACTGTCTCTCTTGCTATGATAAACACAATGTCCAAAGGCAACTTGGGGAAGAAAGGGTTTATTTCATATTACAACTCTCAGGCCATACTCTATCACTGAAAGAAGTCAGGGCAGGAACTCTAGCGGGAGCTGCTGCAGAGGCTGAGGTGACTGGCTTGTTTTCCATGACTTGTTCAGCCTGCTTTCGTATGGCACCTACGACCACGTGCCCAGGGATGGCACCATCCACAGTGAACTGTGCCCTCCCCACACCAATCTTCAGACAGAAAGTGTACCATGGGCCAGTCTGGTGGGGGCATTTTCTCAATTGAGGTTCCTTCTTCTGAAATGATTCTAATTTATGTCAAGTTGACATAAAACTAGCCAGCATAGTAACTAAAATCTCTTTGAATATATTAAAAAATTTGAAGTGGTTTCTAAACAGAAAATCAAATTGTCTTAAATGTTTTACGGTTTTTTTTGTTTGTTTTTGACCATGTTCTTATTTTATATCTTTTTATTATTGTAGTTAATATAAAATTTGCCATCAGGTGTTATAAACTCCTTTAGTATATCCTAGTACTGTGTGTCTATCACCTCTGTTTAGTTTCATGATTTTTTTCTCTCAGAAAGGAAAACCTGTATGTCTATCAGTACTCTATTCCTTTTTATGGCTGAATAACATTCCAGCATACAGATATACCATGTTCTGTTTGTCTGTTAGCCTTTCACAGATATTTGGGTTATTTACACCTTTTGGGTATTGTTAATAGGGTTGCTACGAAACACTTATGTACAAAAAGCTGTTTATTCATTTAAAAAATTTGAGACTCTTGAAAAGTTATGTTTAAATTGATACATAAAAACCTAGTGTACATTCTACTAGGTGTCATAGAATGCTCCAATGTGTGTAAGCCATTTTAATTCTGGGCTTTTACCTTGGAACAGAATTCCTGAGTAATGGTAATTCTATGTTTAACTATTTCAGGAACCACAGCAGCTCAGCAGTTTACATTTGGCTGTGATTTTCCACACCCTTGATAACAAATCTTGATTCTCTTGGTAACACTAGTTTAGTGGATGTGAAGTGGCTTCTTACTGAGGTTTTGATTTGTGCTTTCTAATGACTGGTGGTGTTAGCATCTTCTGATGCATCTACTGGCCATTTGTTTATGTCGTTGGGGAGATATCTGTTTATACTCTTTGCCTTTTAAAAATTTAGGTTGTCTTTTCTTACTGAGTTACTGATTATCTTGGAAACTAAGCAGATACATACTCTGTAAATATTTTCCTCTATGGGTTGTCTTATTCCTTTGGTAGCTTTCTTTTAATTTAATTTTATATTTAAATTTTTTAAAAAATATTAGATATGTGTTTGAGTTTATGTGTGTGTGTGCACCTGTGTGTGGGTTTGAACATATGAGTATAGACCCTACAGAAGCCAGAAGAGGGCAACAGATCCTGTGGAGCTGCAGTTACAGGCAATTGCCAACAGCCCAGTGTGGGTGCAGGGAGGGAACTGAACTTAGATCCTGCAAGAGCAGCACATGTTTTTAATTGCAGAACCAACTTTCCGAACACTTTATTTTTAAAGTCTAAGCTCTGTATTTTTCTTTTGTTCTGTGCTCATATCTAACAGACCCTCTGCGTATCCAAGACCATAGGTATTTACCCCTTGTTTTCCTTTCTAAATGTTGTATTTTTTCTGTTATATTTAAGTTCTCAATCGCTTTTTGGATGTGGCAAGAGGTACGAGTCACCCTCTCTCTTGCATGTTAGATACCCAGTTTATCCCAGCACAAATTTGCTGAAGTTTTTTTCTTCCCTGGAGTAGTCTTGGTACCCTTGTCAAGAATCAGTTAAACATGAATGTATGAGTTTGTGCCTAGACTTGTTCTTCTCCTTTGACTTTGTTCTTTGTTCTTATGCATTTGCTCATTGTTTTGATGAAATAGGAGTGTGAGTTCTCCAGCATTGCTTTTTTCCATACTGTTTTGGTGCTTTCGGTTCGCTTTGTTGCCATATGAATTTTAGGAATTTTTTTTCTACTTTTACATAATAGTCTGTTGGGATTTTGATGAGGTTGTTGAATTTGTAGGTAATTTGGTGAACATTGCATCTCTCACATGCATGTGAACACACACACACACACACACACACACACACACACAACCAGTAATCAATCTCCCAGTTCAAGAGTGTGGGAAATGTCGGTGGTAGTGCACACTTTTAATCCCTGCTCTTGAGAGGCAGAGGCAGGCGGATCTCTGTGAGTTCAAGGCCAGCCTAGTCTACAGAGTGAGTTCCAGGACAGCCAGAGTCACAACAGAAAAACCCTGTCTCAGGGGGGAAAAAAGTGTGGGAAATGCATCTCCATGTATTTATTCTTTAATTTCTTTCAACCATTCTGTTGTGTAGTTTTCAGTGATTAAGTGTTTTTCTTCTTGGTTTAATTGATTTCTTATAAATGAACTATTTTCTGAGTTTCCATTGTGTATGATTCATTCTTTCATATTGATCTCATACCCTTCATCTCTGCCTACTGTTTCCTAGCATCAGCTTGGAAGATTCTTTGGCACTTGCTCACTAATGCTTTCTTTTTTAAAGGGGTGTGTGTGTGTTTGTGTGTGTGTGTGAGTGAATGTATGTTACAGATGTGTAGGTGCCCATGGAGGCTGGAAGGACATGTTAGATCCCCTGGAGCTGAAGTTACAGGCAGTTATGAGCTGAGCTGTCTGACATGGGTACTGGAAACCAAATTCTTGTCTTGGTGCTTTTCTCCAACCCTTAACTAATGGTTTCTAGGCTTCTTTAGATTGTTTTTTTTTTCTTTTTGGAACACAGGGTCTTCGTGTATAGCTCAGCCTAGTGCTCCAGTATGCTTCCACACCTGGCATCAGCTTTTAAAAAAACACAGAATTCCCAGGTCACCGTAAACATTCCCTTCTTTCACACATGTTGTTAGGCATGTTCGTGCCAAGGGTGTCTTCCAGTGTCAGGGAACATACTGTAACATTATTTGCAGCTTTTACTGCTGTCACAAAGGTATGTGCCACTCTTGTACAGCGATCTTATGTCTTATGAAAGATTTTAGATTGTTTCTATTATATTTGGTGAGTGCATCTGATGCCTGTAAGATTTCCTTTTTCTTTTTTGAGATGAGATCTCACTGTGTAGCCCTGGCTGTCTGGGACTTACTACATAGACTAGATTGGTTTTAAAATAGCTACAAAGAGCCATAGTTACAGATCTCTCTGACAGTGGAAAACCAGGAAGATTTTATTTTCTGTTGTGCTGTCCTCTAGTCTCCTGTTGAGGCCTGCCTTTCTGTCATACTGTTTGAGCCCCAGGAAGACTGTAGTGGTGTTCAATGCTTGGTGGCTTCCACTTGTTCTGCTTGGTTTTACCCTCTTGTTCCTTGCAAGTGTCAGTGACTCAGACAGCTCTGGGTTGGCTTCACCCTCAGCTACTTTGGTATAGGAAAAGTCCGTTAGCCTTATATTTCTACAGGTTTCTTGTCTGTGGATTCTACCATCTGAAGTGGGAAAATATTTTGGGAAAAATGACATCTGTATAGAACATGTAAAGACTTATTTTCTTGTCAATTTTGCATCTACAAGGCAGTATTACACAATCATGTGGCATTTCCTTGTCAGCTATTTTGCATAATCTAGGGAAGATTTAAAGTGTACGTGAGGATGTTCATAGGTTATATGCAAACACTGTCATTTTATGAGACTTGAACACTTATGAATTGGTATATACAGGAGGTTAACAATTGGTCCCCTGTGATGCTGAGGGCTTCCTGTATATGAGTAATACAGGTCTCCACTAAACAGTTTCAGGTCCCCTCCCCTCCCCTCCTCTGCCCAGGTATAAATTCTAGTCTCCCAGCTAATGGCAGTTAGAAAACTCTGAGAAAAAGAATTTAGGATCAGGCTTTGAGTGGGTGGGGAGGCAAAACTAAGGTCAGTTATTTTGCCAGCCATCAACCCAGAATAGGGTGTTGGTGTGCTAAACAGTTTTCTGATGCTTGGTTATTGACACTTGAGGAAAGATATAACAGAGACAGAGAATAAATGCAGAGAGCAGCTTTGGAAACATTAATTTTCCTGCTTTGTTCTACTCTCGTTCCTGCTTCAAAGCTTGTTACTGTTGACCTTAACAGCACTCTCCATCATAAAATAAAGCTCTTCAGTGCTTTTCTAGAGGCCTTGATACCCCTTCCCCCTTTCATGTTCTTGACATCTTCTCTATAAATTAGAAGTTCATTCTAGTCGGTTAGGGGCAGCCCTTGCCTCCTGTAGATGGCGCTATAAAGAGGTTGGTCCAGGAATGCTGTGGTGAAGTGCCTCCACAGTGCGTGTTCTGATCCTGGCTGGCTCTTGGACTTGGGTGAATGGCCTGCTTTGCATATCTGGGCTGTTTAGGAGCTTTGTGTTCCAAAGCTCACTTACAGTCGCAGGATTAGGCTTCTGGATTTCATTAGCATTCAATGCCTAAGTTTGTTTGGTTCCTAGTCCCAGAAGCTGAGTTTGTTTCAATAGTTCTCTCTAAACTTAGGGGCTCTACTCTTGGGCCTGGAGAACTCTTGGGTGGTGTTTTCTGGAACTCTTAAGTCATGTTTTCAAGGTTCTCTCACTGAATAAGAACTTTTTGGGGGTTCTTTTAAATTTTATTTTTATTATTATGTGTATAGATATTTTTCCTGCATTATATCTGCGCACCATGTGTGTGCAGTACCCAAGGAGGCCAGAAGAGGTGTCACATCCCCCTGAACTGTAATTACAGATGGAGCCACAATGTGGGTGCTGGGAACTGAACCCAGGTACTCTGGACGAGCAGCCAGTACTCCTAACCACTGAGCCATCCTTCCAACTTTCTGAGGTACTTTTAAATGGACTATCTTTAGAGATCCACAAACAACAATAGCAAAACAAACAAGCAAAATCCAAACAAACCAAACAAATGAAACTAAAATGATGGTGCCTCCATCTGCCAATGAAGATGCTTCATTTCAGAGGTTGGTTGAGTCACCTCCAGTCACACGGGTAGAGCTGTGACTTAAGCCAAGGTCCATGACCCTCAGGCCCGTGCTCTTTGCCTTTCGCTGCCATGTTGAACAAGCAGGCATTAGTCATAGTGGAAGTGTCAACAACGGAGCTGCTCGCCCCTGTTGTAGCTGTCATTTCCTTTCTACTTCCACAGTAGCCTGTCGATTCACCACAGGCCCATCTCTTCTCTGCCGCTAGATGCTGTTTCACTTGGTAGAAACGTCTGTCTCAGATCTTCTTTACTTGGACTACTTCTTAGTGCTTAGCACAGACTGCGTGATAGTAATGGGACAACGGTGACGTTTGGAAGCAGAAGACATCTGATACCAAGATGCTCATCTGGGGCCCACCTCATTGCAGCAGCATCACACGACACTCTTCATACTACTTACTAGTCCTTGTTACTTGGCACCTCTTAATACTGTCACAGTGGCAGATACATTTCAACGTGAATGTTGATGGGGCAGGCATTCAAACACCATCTCCGGAAAAAAGTGTCGCTGTGTTCCCTTGGCCCGTAGAGAGATGAGAATGCCAGCATCATTCTTCCTAATGCCTGAGGAGGCCTTGGTGGTGTTTAAACATGCCATCCTATTTTTTAAGCAATCCAGTGAGACTGATGATCATATTTATTGTATATATTCGATACTTGGATACAGAGATTTGTTCTGAATATGAGATGTGGCTTCAAAAGTAAGAAAAGCAAGGACTGGAAGGTGGCTCAGTGGTTGAGAGCACATACTGTTCTTTTAGGTACCAGAGTTCAGTTCCCAGCACCCACATTAGGTGGCTTACAACTGCCTATCACTTTGGCTCCATGGGATCCAATGTCCTCTTCTGGCTTCTATGGGAATCTGCACGCACATGCACGTACCCACACACAGCTACACACATACACATGTGCGAATGCGCATGTGCATACACACACACACACACACACACACACACACACAAAATTGAAAGAATAGAAGTAAGGGGCTGGAGAGATGGCTCAGCAGTCAAGAGCACTGGCAGTTCTTCCAGAGGACCTAAGTTCTATTCCCAACACTCAGATGGCAACTCAGAACCATCTGTACCTCAAACCCCAGGGGTACTGACCCTTCTTCCAGCCTCTGTAGCCACTGTATGCACATGGTGCAAAGACATACCCATAAACATAAAATAAAAAAGAAGTGAAAGAAAAAATAAAAACAAATCTTTTTAAAAAGTAAGAAAAATGGGTTTCAGATGTGTTTCTAATGCCAAGATGCTTGGCCGGAGCAGCTTAGAGACACCTTTGCAGGGAAGCCCTGGGAGTTGCCTTCATTGCTTGGGAGAGCATGTGATAGGAACGAAAGGCTTGGTCCAGTGGAAGCCCAAATAGAAAAACGAAGAGGAGCAAAGTCCACTTCTCACTGTTCATCTCCTACTCTCCACCTACGGTCAGTCAGCTGCGTACGCCTAGAGGAAGCTGTTGTTGCTATCCAGGTCCTGTGTACTAGAAGCTGCTGTAAGGAAGGTGTATTTCTGTTAGTAAGGGAAACAGAGCCTTCTCCAGGTCACTTACAGGCCAGCAGGTATCCCTGCATGCGGTACTTGTGCCAGCAGCAGGTGTGTTTGGTTTCCCACTGCTGCTGCTCTGGGAGAACAGAGCAGATCAAGAAGTAGCTCAACGTGTGTTTTCTCATCAACACTGAAAAGTTAATGTGTTCTTTGTGAAGTCAGTTGTGTTAACAGATTTTAATCTGGTCTCTTGTTGCTTCCTTTGTTTCAGACTGAGTTTCTGTCCTGTCACTGGTTTCTGTTCTGTCACTGGCTGTCTTTGGACTTGTGAGGCAGCTTCCTCTCAATACTGACCCTGCCCCAACCCTGGGCAGATTGATCCTTGAAACCTTCGGTGTGCTGCCCCACCCCCACTCCCAGACCTTGAGCCCAAAATTATGTATCCTTGTTTATATGCTTATTGTTTAGCTCTGTCTATCTTTCTTTTACATCCAGTACCATGACCTCACCTAGTAGCTCAGTTCTGGCACTCATCTGTCCAGACCTTGGGGTTTTGAAGTGCAGAAACAGGGCACATAGAGCTCATTAAAATGTATTGTCTATTTGATAAGAGAAGTTACCAGGTCTTGGGTCCATAATTTTCAAGTACCTTTTGTTGGTTTTCTCTGCATGCTCTTCCTTTGACACATTTGAAGAGTAAAGTTCTTTAATCACTCAAGTGTGTCCCAGAATGTTACTGCCTAGTTTTCATTGAATATTTACTGCATATTTTACTGACACTAGCAAATTGAATAGCTTTATGCTGTACTTTTGATGATTTCATCTGCTGGTTTTAGTTTTCAAATCTTTAAGTGTCTACCATGTGCAGAGTGTTATTTAACTCTGAAAGAAAATATAGACATGTGTGCTGGGGAGAATATGATTTAGGGCACAGCTATACTAGTTAGTAAAGGGATGGAAGCTACAGAGACTTGCTGCAGAAACTCTAGTGGCTTATGCTTACAGTTTGAGCTGTCAGTGACAGTACTTTGTTGTTGATGAGTACCTCCTGTATACCGGGAAGCATTCCGAAGCTTTTATGTGTATCTTTTCACTCAGTCACATACACGATAGGAATTTATATGGAGCTCATTTCACCTGTGAGGAGCCTGAAAGTGAGGTTGTCAGGGATTCTCTCACATTGTGAGAGCTGGGGATTGATCCTCATCAGCATCCCCAGCCCTTGAATTACTCTTCCTCCATGTACAGAAGCTCAGGGGAAGGCTTTCCACTCTGATCTCCGTCTTCCCGTTACCTCCCCACTCCTCTCACAGACCTGTGTTCTGGCCTTAGTGGACTGCTTGAAGCCTTTTGAAGAGGACGCTGCTTTTCTTTGTGGCTTCCTTTGCTTTTTTGTCTTGGAACATGTTTCTCCCACTACTGTTTAAACTCCAGTCTCTCCTTCCATCCCCAAGATGGACTCGTTCTATCCCTTTATATTGCTGCCGTTTCTTAAGTGAGTTAAAGAATAGCGTTCTCTTGAGAGACATCTCTTTTGGAAACTGTCCCCTGAGCTCCCAATGGATCAGGTTTCCATCCTTTGTGCTCCTCCACTGTTCAACATTAGTTCTTAATTTAGCATTAACTGATAGTTCAGCGTGAGGCCAGGGTCTCGGTCATTTATGTTAGCGTATTGCCCAGACTCCTTTTTGATGACTAAATTTAAAAATCACAGTAGAATTGCTTTTTAGGGTGTCTCACTAAAGTGAGCCTCTGCTTATAATTAAATCGCTTATACAGAAGTCTGTTTGTTCAGGACTACTGGCTATTGCTCACTTTAGAGAGAATTCTAGCTATTTGCATTATTTTGACTGTAAGTTGTCTTATCCACTCCCGCCCCCGCTTTCCATTACTGTCTGAGGTTATATGTGTGCCCCACATTGATTTTGTTTGGGACCTTCCTGAGATACTTCTCCTGGGCACACTCTTGAGAAGCTAGTCCTGTCCTTCCCTGCTGTGGTCAGTCAGTGAAACTTCTGTCTGCAGATCTTAGTAAAATGTCAGTGTCTACAGTCTTCACCCAAGCCCCTAACCTGTTCAGTAATCTGGAGAGCTGGGTACCTCCTGCTGTGATCTGTCAGTTTATCACTTAGTGAGTTCCTTTGAATCCAGCCACTTCCTACCCACTGCAGAACCACATCTAGGTTTCCTCTCCATCCTTCTGCAGAAAAGCAAGAGTGATCTTAGTACATCACAAAATGGGCTAGTTACTTACAGGGCAGGAGACAGCTTCATGGATTGTGACAGGGCAGTAGGAAGGGTGCTTGTAGAGAGCACACTGTTTGTGGCTCATGTCCCTCCTTCTATTTTGGCTAGAATATTGCACTATGGTTTTGTAAGATGTTGTTGTTAGGAGAAACTGAATGAAAAGCATGCAGTGGTCACTTCTTAGAGCTACCCACAAGTCTCTACATACATTGTACTGTATTTCCACAGGGAGAGGCGGGGTTACTGCTCTGTTGAGCATTCCAGTGCTTTTCTGTTCTTCTTTGTATAAAGATTAAAGCTCTCAATATGATCTCTGAGCTTAATGTCATTTGGCATACTGGTTATAGCTCTGTTTATTCGGTCATGGTGTCCCACTGGCCATCTGTGTTCTTAACACACTGACGATTTCGAATGTCAGCTTCTTGCCATAGCCTCCCTGCTAGCTTCTTCTACCCTGAAGTTATTCTTGGCATTTGTTTGGTATATCCCTCTCCTCTCTTAGAATATCGATTACATTTTCCTCCCTCCCTCCCTCCCTTCCTTCCTTCCTTTATTTGCTTTTTCGATATATTTCCATTTTTAAAGAGAACCTTTGGGGCTAGAGAGATGGCTTAGAGCTAAGGGCACTGGCTGCTCCTCCAATTCCTGTTCAATTCCCAGCACCCACATGGTGGCTTATAATTATCTGTAGCTCCAGTTTCAAGGGATCTGACACCCTCTTTTGGCCTCTGTGGGCACTGCACATATGTGGTATGTAGACATATATTGGAGGCAAAGCACCCATTCACAATAAAAAATAAACACAAATTTAATGAGAGAACCTTTTCCTGATTTTCCAGGTTATGTCAGGTTTCCTGGGTATAGCAGTCATAATTTGTCATTTTTTTTTTTTTATGTGGTTCTTTAGTTTGGGTATGTCTCTTCACTAGAGCTGGGTCTTTGTCTTTATCCCCAACACACTGTACTAGTAAAGAATGAGTACATGTCTGACATAAAAGGCACCGCCTTCCTCCCTCAGTTGATGCATTTCAATGGCTAACTTGACCAAAGAGCCACTTGAGACTCCGGCTTCTTATCTCAGACAGATGGCCAGTCTAATTTGTTGGGTGTATGGGGTTAATTGGAGCTAAAAATTCTTTGGCAGACTTCTGTGTTTTCAGGCTTTCCAATAGTAGTAAGGTACTGTCTGTGCGAGTGGCTGTGGTTTGATTATTAGAATCGCCAGTGTTCTCAAGTTGAAGAATCCACTGCAGCTGGTATGAGTAGGAAGTACTAACTTACCATTGGGAAATTGTAACATATACTCTTGGCTTTGGCATAGTTGGAAGCAATGAAGTCAGGGGAAGTGCTCAATAACTACAGGATGTATGGACAGATGGCCGTGGCTGCTGTTGCTTGCCATTAACTTAGAAATCAGACTTCAGAAACTGGAGCTTTCACTAAGTTGCTGCAGAAAAATCACAGGCCTGCAGAGTGTTTGTTGTGGGAGCTGTGTTGTAGCTTCCAAATTACAGCATGGGTAACTCTGTTAACCAACTCTTGCACAGGTGTGCTTGCTTGACGGAAACTGTTTTGCATGTGACACTTTGCTTGCTGGGGGAATCTTAACAAATAGCCTCTAACGTGTAAGAAGGTATACTAGAACCTGGTGTTGTGTGAGCTGGTCTGCCCTGACTGCCATATACTGTCACGAGACTGACCTTGGGAGGCATATTTCACTTGTCAGTAGATGCTTGATTTGAATCCAATGCAAATGATACAGCTTGGTGTTAATCAGTAGGAATTTTACAGGAGACCAAACAATGATCTTCTTTTAGTTTTTCCAGTGGTAGATTTTGCCTTAGTTGAAGTTTGTACTTTGTAGATCTCTATTTTTGCACAATAATCCATCCATGATTTTGCATGTTCATTTATGTAATGTTATTGTAAACAATGAATGTGGGCTGTCCCATACTGTACTAGAACCTAATTGAACAAAATAGTGTAAGACAATTTCACCAGGGAGCTCTCAGACTCGGTGTGCAATGTTTTTCAGTGGAAATGTGCATTAAAATCATCTGGTAAAGTTAAAAAAAAAAAACGCAGCATTTTGAATTTATTTGGGTGCAGTATCTGGCATACTTAGCCAGCAGTGGATTCCCAAATGAGGAAGACATGTCCAGGGTCTTGCAACTGACAATTTTGAAGTTTCTTCCTTGGTAAAGACCCACAGTGACTTGAAAAATGATTATTTTTGGTTTGTTGCTATTGAAAATAGTTTTGGTTTAAATTGGCAGGGGTTAGTTCCTGCTTTATTTGCTTAAAAAATTTTAAAAGTATGTTCTTCTTCCCCCTCCCCCTTGCAGGGGCAGAGCTTCCAGGACAAGTGATCTCCATGGCAGCTTCTACTCTTGCGAACTTGGCCATCTCCATCACAGGGTATGAGGCAAGCAGTGAAGACCAGCCCTCCACGCCGCAGCCTGCAGGTAACTGACGACAAGAAGGCGCTTAGTCATTCTGGAAAATGAGATGGGAGTAGGAAATAGGGCTAATGAGAACACTGACCGCAACAAATGGACCTCAGCTCGCTGGCCTCCATTATTTTCTTTGATTCCTGTCTTTACACCATAGTCCTCCTCATGTGTCTCTTTTCTTGTGCTTCTGGTTGCTTGCCTTTTTGTATCCTTGCTCTTCCCCTTGCCTCTTTTTAAAACATGCCTTTCTTATATTTTTCACTTAAACTATTTTTCTTCCCTTAGTAAATTCCTTTTACCATTCATAATTCCTCCCTAACTCTGTGCTCTCCTTATCTTGGTTTTTTAATTTTTCTGTTTCTTCTCCAGCAGTCAGTTCTACATTGTTCTATTTTGTTCTTTATTTTATGCTTTTCTTCCCTTCCCACCTCCCTGTCTGCAGCAGGTGTTTTTCTTTTCCACATTTTTTTTTTCTTCTGGCGTTTTTCTTGTCTTACAATTTGAATGCCTTATGCTATATATATTTAAGTGTATATGGTTAATACATGTATGTGTATTGTTGTATGCGTGTGTGTTATATGCACGTATGTCCACTATGTGTGCATGTGTTGTAGAGAACCGAGGTCAATGTGTTTTCCTTAGTCACGCTCTACCTTATTTTTTGAGAAAAGTCTTGCGTGGTGCCTGTAGCTTATCAATATGGCTTGGTTTGCTTGCTGGTGAGCTCCAGAGATCTGTCTCTCCCTGTTTCCCAGCACTGGGATTGCAGACACACACTGCAGCCCCTTCATGTTGGTGCTGGGGATTTAAATCTCGGGTTCTTGTGTTTATGTGCTGAGCACTTTACCAGTTGGACCATTCTTCTACCCTCCATATAGGGAGCTCTCCTTGAAGAACTGACTCAAGACATGTTTAAGGAAGGCATAATTTAGAAAAAATCCATTCAGACCAGTAGGAACACATATTTTTCTTGTGTGTGACTTTGTCTTTGTGTTTTTCAGAACCCACAGACAAGGGAGAGCCTCCTCCACCATTGTCCACTTCCTCTTCATCCTCTTCCCATTCCTCACCCTCTTCTCCTTCACCTACTTTGGGCAGACAAAGATCTGAGATGGGAGCGTTTCTCAGAAAGAAGAAAACGAGTGACATTTACTTTGTGTCTCTCGGATGGGCCATCATTGCTGTCCAGCTCTGGCTGAATCTGTGGATTGTGCAGCTTCTGCCAGTGCCTGTTGCAGGTTGTTATTTGGTTAAGTATGGTTTACTTGTTGCCACAGATTTTTTTCCTTTTTTTGCAAAAGGATTTTAATATTCAATATAATTTTATTGCCATCTTAAAATGTTTATATGTTTATATTTAGGTCATGAGAAAAATGTTTATTTTTATTTTGTGTGTATGAGTGTTTGCCTGCATATGAGTGCCCATGGATGTCTGGAACTTGAGTTTCAGACAGTTGTGAGCTGCATGTACACATGTCTTCTTCAAGAACAGCCACAGAGAGTTCTGGGAGAGTCAGGGATACATAGGAGACCCTGTCTTTAAAACAAAAAAACTTAAGAGTGAAGGAATTTATGAACTATCATACATTACTGACTATCTTGTCACTTTTCTATTGCTGTGATAAAACACCACAACCCAGGCAACTTATAAAAGAAAGCATTAATTAGAGGCACATTGTTCCAGATGGTGAGGCCATGACCATCATGGTGAGGAGCATGGCAGCAGGCAGGGCAGGCAGTTATGGAGCTGGAGCAGTAGCTGAGAGCTTACATATTGAGAGAATAGCCATGAGACACAGTCAGACACACACACACACACACACACACACACACATACACATGAAATGGCATGGACTTTTGAAACCTTAAACACCCCTAGTGACTACTTCTTCCAACAAGGCCACAACCCCTAATCCTTCCTGAATAGTTCCACCAGCTGGGGACTGAGCATTCAAATACATGAATGAGTCTGTGGGAACCATTCTCATTCAAACCACCATACTCACCCTGCAATTTATATGATTGGGGTTAAGAGAAATTATAGTGGGGAAAAAAACCAATTATCTAGGTCTACCCTCACTACTAAGTAGCCCTTCTTCTGGCCTCTTCCTAGCTGGCTTCTCTGCTGAACCCTGGCTTCTGTTTGGATGCACAGAGCAGTAGTAGCATGTGAGAGATGGGTGTACAGTTGAAAATGCTGCCTGCAGCGTTAGAAAGCCACGGGGGGAGAGCAGCTCTAATAGCCGAGGAGATCAGCAAATATCGGGGCTCAGTTTTCCTTAGGAAGAGGGAAGCTATGGAGACCATCGTAGTTCATGATGTTTGTGGGCTGGACAGTGATCCCTGACTCATCCTGGATTCAGCTTCACAAAGAGGATGATGTTTAGCTACTGGTGCATGCTTGAAAGTATGCCTGGCTGGTTCCTTCTGTTTAAAAATACCCATAATCCTCCCTGTTCTTTCTGACATGATAGGTTTTAGCACCAGCTTTTCTGTTTAGAATGGAAACTAAGGAACTATTTCATGTTCTGCCTTTCAAATCCGTGTCCTTTGTGTTTGTATCTTCTCTGTAGTCTGGATAATCAAAAAGCTGGTGATTCACTTTGGAGTGGTGGGCTTCCTGGAGAAACGCGGCCGTTTGTGGTGGCAGGTTATTGAGCGCTTCCTGAAGGAGAGACAGGAAGCTTTAGCCCCGTGGCCGATTCTTGGGCTTGGAAAGTTCTTACTAAAAGTCGATAGCAAGGTATTGTATGAGCTTGGGCTGCTTCAGTGGAGTTTATGTGTTCCGTGGCTTGAAATGATCCATTTTATAATGTGTTGATAATATACTCGATAATGTACTTCACATTTACTTCTCCATATTTAAGGCTTAGAATGATGCTTTAAATGAGGATAGAGAGGATCTAGATTAAATAAACATCCTGTTTACTTTTTCTTAAGGGAGAGAGCGCCTACACTGATTTATCTTGATAAGGACCAGGTTGAAATCCAGAGAGCTAAACTGACTTGTTTAAGGTTAGGAATGAGATGGTGGCTCAGAGTGGGGAATATTTTTGGAATGATTCTTGTTTGTCTACGCTGAGTTACAGGGAAACCTAACTAAGTTATAGGGAAACTTAACCAGTCAAGGACCCCAAAGACAGAAGCTCGACTTACTGCCGAGAGAAGATATTTCTGAGAACTGGAAGGCTTAGTTGTTAAAGGACTTGGGATGTAAATCCACACTCCGTCTTCAGCTCCCACTAATTATTTACTAGCTCTGTGATCTTGGACAGATGGCGTAACGTCTCTGTGCCTTGGTTTCATTAAGAAATGACTATAATAGCACTTACTTTATAATGTGATGTGTGTGCTGAGTTAATATATGTAAGACACTTATGTCAGTGCCTGATATATTCAGTGCTAGCTACCTCTACAATTTACATAGAGAAGCACCTGTGTGATACAGTGGGAGCCCTGAGTAAAAAATGTCTTGTGTTGCACAGGTGATAGGAAAGAAAAGCTTCTGGAAAGTGACAGCAGAGCACATTGAGCACAAGCAGGCATTTGCTACTAGGTTAATGTAATTGGCTGTGCAGAGGCTCTGCACTTGAGAGACACAGGCTACTTAGGTATTCCTGGTTTCTGAGTTGCATCAAACCTATGGCTGTCATTTCAGCCATCCGGATTGTAAAGCAGCATTATGTTAAAGCTTTGTAATGCATTGTTTCTTCCTCTAGCTTTCCTGACAGCTTCCTCCCTGCTCTGAGTGACTTTCTCTCTATACTGTTGTTGCATTCTCTAATGATATCCCACTGTTCTTATCTTCTCTCTCACCTTCCCCTGTCCTCCAGCTCTGGCATTGGCTAAATAAGAAGGTAATAAACGTGGGTGTGGTTTTCCTACTGAACTTTATACCCTGCCCCACTCCCTGCCCCATCCCTCAGTATCTCCTTTCTCATTCTATGTCTCTGTCTATGTGTCAAACTAAGATTTGTTTTTAAAATTCTAACTATAAGCTATGGAAGGTCGAGAATATGAATTCTGCCAAGAGTCATTTACTAAAATCTCCACAAGGCTATTAGGATATGATGGGTCCTTTTGTCCAATTACTCAGGAAGTTGTGTCTCATGGCCCTTCTGTCCATAGAATTGATTTCCATGCCTTTTCTCTCTAATGTAGTGACTCTGGTCTCTTTCTTTTGTCTTGAGTCAAGGTCTTGCTCTGTAGTCCAAGCTGGCTTCTGTTGTTCTGCCTCAGCCTCCTGAGTGCTGGAATGACAGGCATGTACCACCAAGCCCAGCTATAGGTTCCTTTGGTGTGTGAAACACGTTAAGCCAGGGGTTCTCAACTTTCCTAATGCTGCTACCCTTTAATACAGTTCCTCATCTTGTGACCCTCAAGCATAAAATTATTACATAAAATCATTACTACTTCATAGCTGTAATTTTGCTACTGTTATCAGCTGTAATGTGAATATCTGATATGCAGATGATCTTAATGAGCCTGTGAAAGACCCCAAAGAGGTCACGACCCACAGGTTGAGAACTACATTAAACTATAGTTAAGGTGGAGGAAAGAAACTCTTTATTGCTATATTTCCTATAAACACAGAAGTTTTTAAAAACTGACAAATCTGTAAAAACAACCTGTTGAATTTCTCTTATTTCTTGGCTAGTGATTTTTTTTTTTTTTTTTTTTTGTCCATTTTTAATTCTTAGCTTGGGCTACTATTGCTGTGCTAAAACACAACTTTGGGAAAAGGGTTTTTTTCAGCTTACGTGTCTCAGTAATAGTCCATCATGAAGGAAAGTCAAGGCAGGAACTGAAGCAGGGATCATGGAAGAATGCTGCTTACTGGTTTGCTCCTCTTGACTTGCTCAGCCTGCTTTTTTATACAACCCAGGACTAACTGCCCCGGGGTGGCAGCACCCACAGTGGGCCTCCCCATCAGTCATTTATTAAGAAAATGCTCCACAGACTGTCCACAAACCAGTCTGGTGGGGCTATTTTCTCAATTGAAGTTCCCTTTTCTCAGATGACTCTAGCTTGTGTCAAGGTGAAAAAATTCACTAGGACTCCAGTATCCAGAAACAGATTTTATTTTTGGACTTAAGACATCTAATTTTATGTTTCATGAGTGATGAGGTTTGTCTGTAGGAACTGCTTGCCACGACTGACATGGAATTGTAATTAGGCGCAGTTCATATAAATTCCTAAACTACATACAAGCTACATAAATGAGGAATGCTGTGCCTTTGACATTTAGCCAATATAAAGCAGTGTTTGACTGATTTCAAATCCTTAGGACAGGATTGCAAGAGGTGGTATCGTGTGTGTGTGTACTGTTTAAACACAAGCAAGTCTCAGGTTTAGTAGAAATATTGTAATAAGCCTTAAAGATATGGAAGCAGATCACAGTCACATATTTTGATTTTCAGTGTTTATTTACTTATTCATATTTGCTAGTTTATTCAATATTTGTTTTTCTAGTACTGAGGCCCAAATTCAGGCCTCGAGCATGGCAGGCTGTCATACACTTTCAAATCCAGGTATGACTTAAATGTGGAGATTAGGAACCCCCACCCCCAGCACCTCTCCCCCATTGAAATGAAGAAATGGGGAGATGACAACACCTAAGGTTTTAAACTGGATTGCAAGCAAGCAGTGTGTAAAATATATTGTGTATTCTGTCCCACACATACATGGTTATACACACCCTGATTCCCTATAAATTTTAGTGTCAGGACACGAGTGCCATCTGTCTATCTATGTCTATATCTAAATATCTAGAGAGAGTGTATGTAGAGAGAGTATAACATACATTTTGTTAACTTTAATCAAAGTGAAGTGATTGTTTCCCCAGTTGGTATGTATTGAAATGAGTTGTCCTCAAGATAAGAGAGAAAGAATTAAATTCATTCAGTTTAATTTGTTCTACCCTCAGTGGACCAAATGAGTTGGGAAATCCAATTTATGTGCCTAAGGTATAATTGAAAAGCAGAGTCAGTTTTAAAATATTCCTAAGAGATCAAGTAACTGCCACCTTTATTTTGTGTAGTGTGTTCAAAGCATTGGTGTGTAGTTGGGATGCAGTTGCCTGCATTTCTGTGTGTGTCCTTGAGAAATGCATAAGGATATGTGATACTTCCTTAATAGCTCGATAAGCACAGCTAGTTGGCTTAGAAGTTTTAGAATAGGGCTTAGTGTAATTAAGTTTTAAAAATGCATTCCCTTTTCATATTTGAAATTTTAACATGCCATTTGAAAATGGTTCCCCTTATTTTAAAAACAAAACTTAAAGGGTTACTAATTGGTTTTGGCCTAGAAAGACTGGAGAAATTTATAGAGACCATGTGCATTTCCACAGCCCAGCCAGCAGTGACTGTTACAGTTTGGTCTTTGCTCACTGTGAGCATGGGGAAGATCAGCCTCCTTGGAAAGAAAGCATGTGGCATTCCTAATGAGATCCTGCCCCAGCTTCCTCCGTCCCTGTTACTCTTTGTTACAAGTGCCCTTGTTCACTCGCTCATTTGGAAACTGCTGCTTTTCCTCCATCCAGATTTACTGTCCTGTTTATTTTAAATGTGTGAGTGTTTTGCCTGTGCTGTGTATGCATGTGTGTGTTTGTATGTGTATGTGTACATGTGCACCATACACATGTGTGCCTGGTGCCCATAGAAAGCAGAATAGAGCATCAGATCCCCTGGAACAGGAATTAAAGACAGTTGAGCTGTCACATGGATGTTGGGAACTAACCAGGGCATTCTATAAAATCACCCTTCGATATGTGGCAGATGAGAAAGAACAGGAGTCTCTGTAGTCTTAAGCAATACCTTGGTAACTAATTTCTGACAGCATTGGTGTTAGGAAGATCCTTCTCTAGCTCAAAACTCTGAAGTGTGATTTTGTAATTCTGATGGGCATATCGGAATCCCGTGGTTTATATGTTAATGATACCTGATAGACTGTTAGGGCTCTATGCTTTTCTGGTAGATTATTTTCATTTAAAAATAAGCTTTTGGGGACGCTTCCTATGTTACTTTCAGAACTCTTATTCCTGGAAACAAATCTGGTGGTAACTCTGAAATTACTTCTTCTTTGTTATATGATTTATGCTCCTGGTTTACTGGGTTTTGGTGCTAGAGAGCTTTATAGCCCTTTTCTCTGGGGGCTGCCTTGGGAACTAGGGAGGGCCTAGCTGCTTCTGATGGCAAAACTTCTCAGTTCATTGATTTTAGAACTTATCTTCAGAGTAAGACACCTGACCTTCCATACCTTAGAAATCTGTTGTTCGTTTGTTGTTGTTTTTCTTTTTCATTTTTAAATCTCTGCATTGTCTCTGATGCTTTGGTAGCATGCCATTGAAGCTTAACTCTTCTGTTTGAAGCTCTGAGTGTCAACATTATAGATTAACTTTTTGCATCTGAAATCACAATGACACTAAATGAAAGGCATTGTCCTTCATGGAAATGTGAAGAGGTCAACGTTTGAAGAAATAAATGTTGTAAAAGTCGTGGGTTTTTTTTTTTTTTTTTTAAGTTGCTTTTAGATATTTAACTCACTGTAGAGAACATAGTTCCAATTTAAATTAGAAACGTCTTATCAGCATTACAGCCCATGCTTGTGTTGAAGAGTGCTGTGTGGCATGTTAGCATTATTGCTTATTAAGTCTAATTTTGAATCTTTTTGTTTTTTTGTTTGTTTCTTTTTGATTTTTCCAGACAGGGTTTCCCTGTTGTAACTCTGGCTGTCCTGGAACTCACTCTGTAGACCAGGCTGGCCTTGAACTCAGAGATCAGCCTTCCTCTGCCTTCCGTGTACTAGGATTAAAAGCATGCACCACCACCACCCAGCCTAATTTTGAATTTTAAAGAGTGGCTTTGCATGGCAGGAAGTGTCACAATGTGTATGTTGTAGGATTATTGGGGCTGTAAAAGATGAGAGAAGTTCTAGTAAAGATAGAATATCAAATAACATTTTAAGGAGAGCATTATTTATTTAAGAATAGCTATTATATTGAGGATTAATGTACTTCATTGAATTAGAATCAAGTCATAAAGCTTATGTTTTCAATAGAATAGAAACTTCTTAAAAAATTTTTATTGTGATATATCTAAAACCTAAAACCCCTGGGACTGGCAGTATGGCTTAGCAGTTAAAGGCACCATTCGCCAAGTGTAGTGACCTCAGTTCAGTCCGTGAAAGCCACCTGGTGGCAGGAGCGAACCTACTCTTGCAGATTGTCCTCTGATCTCCAGACTCACCTGTGTGTACCCTCCAAGTAAATAAACACATATAATTAATTTCTTTTTTATTTATTTAAAAGCCTTAAAAACACGTTCAGTTAAAAAACCAAAACAAATAAAAGATCCAAAAAACTATCACCTACCATCCACCTCACTTCATCTGCCTCCCAAAGCCTGGTGCCCTGGAGCCGTTACTCTGCATTTGCTATTTATTATCGTCTTACTGTTACGAGTGTCAGTGATTACTGTCTTTACGCCCTTTATGGAATGAAAGCAAAATGCATTTGGAATGGAATTACTGTCTGTCTTGCTAACTCATAAGACAGCTTCATGAGACTTGAGTTTAACTGATGGATTGTCATCATTTTGTTTAGAATATATACCAGGTCTTGCGAATTAGAGATTGAAGTGTGGATGGAGCATAGTGAGAATTCAGAGGTTCATGTGGATAATACTCTGGTTGACTTCTCACAGCTGTGACAATAGTGAACTCTGCACATAACAGCAGCAACTAATACTGTTAGTAAATCTTCTAAAGTTGCTTATAGATTTTACTGCTTTAATCAGTGTGCTATAGCTTGCTTCATAATGCCGAATATCCTGTTTTTTTGTGTGATATTTGAGTACATACATGTGTTTACTAAGTGATATTTGAAGATAAGTAATTTTCCTTTTTCATCTCTGTGCAGATGATCATCTGGTTGGAGAAGATGTTAGATAAGATTATTAGCATTTTCATCATATTCTTGCTAGTAATAGGAACCCTTCTTCTAGCCCTTCTCCTGACTGCAAAGGTAAAGTATGGTAACCAGTATTCTTGTTAGAACAAAGTCCTTGTTGCTAGAGCTGCATCTGCAGAAGCAGCTAGCAGCAAATGGGAACGGTTCTTTGGCTTATCAGAAGTACTTCTATCTACTAAAGTATTAACATTTTGTACATTAGTAACTTTGCTGTGAGTCTGCCTAATGTGTTTTCTTTTTAAATCTCTTTTGCACACAATTTGTTTTGTCAGCAAGTCCTCAGGGGAAAATGCAGTTTAAAAAAAAAAGGATACTGAAAATAATCCCCCTCCCTAAGCCAGCTGCTACCTTAAAAGTAAGAGTTCTGAACTAGTCTCTTGACTCCTAATCTTGTTAGTGCAGTTTCCCCTCATTCCTGGGTTCTGGTCTTGTTGCCTTCTGTCAGCACTGCAGACTCTGGCCTCAAACTCCAGGGTTCAGGTGACTCTCCTGCCCCAGTCTTCTGAGTACCACCACGTACAGGTGTGCCAGTGCACCCACCTTCGGAATTTCTGCATTAGCTCCTTCCTTTCTGTCTCGTGGTCCTCCTGTTGCGTGTGTAAGTCTGGCGCAGTCTCACGTGCCTGTTTTTGTCCTTGTTGCCTGTGTTCTTGGTGTCTGTTTTGAAATGCTATCCTCTGGGCATGGTATGGCCACTGCTGTCCTGATGTCAGACCCATCCAAGTCCCTCAGAAGGCTGTGACCACTAACCTTACCTCGCGGAGGGGAAGGAGGTCCTCTAGGCACACAGCACAGCTCACATGGGGTCTTTATTTCTTGCTTTTCAGATTCTTCCAGCTTAAGTTTCGTTTCCTATTTTCACCTCATCAAGAAAGGGCATTCCCCAAAGCACAGCTGCATTTTGTCTTCACAGGGGTGTGCTTTGCCGAGGGTAGTTTCCTACACCCTTTCAGTGCATTTTTATCCTTACCTGTCTGAATTCTGTTTGGCTTCACTTCCAGATTTTGGTGTTGTGTTTTCAAAGGATCGTAGGTATCAGAACACCTCTAACAGTTTTGCAAAGATTCGTTAGTACCTGTCACCAGCAGATCACCCAGCGGCAGCAGTTTGCATTGTGCTTGTCATGGACTGTCTCCACTCGAAGTTCTCTTCAGTCAGCCTAGTTATAGTTTATTTACTTTGGCCCTGACAACCACTGCGTTGGCACTTCTGTCCTGTCTGTTCTTTAAGTAGCAGGCACATATAGTCACTCCATGTGCACTGCACAGACGCGAGCCCTTCCCCTGCTTTTGTTCCACCTGAGATTGCCGTTACTCACTTGGTCTGCTCCTCCAGTACTTCTCGGAGACCTTTTATCTGTTGGCTGTTTCATGTTTCTGTCCTTTTGTTCTTCTGTTTCTTTGCATGGAGTCTTTCTGCCTGCCCATCTCAAATGTGCTCATCTGTCAAGTTCTTTTCTTTGCTTATTCTGTGCTGCAGTGACTTTTCCCTCAGCTTCGTTTGTGGGTATTGAACCATTTCTTGTCTAGGATTTAAACAGACTGAACTTTTGAGGGAGCCTTATCAGGTATCTGGCTTATTTCCCTCCAGTAAAGGTATTGTTTTCAAGACAGTGCCCAATGAGTGTCCTAATAGGTACCTCAGATGTAACAGAAACTGTTCTACTCGTAGTCTTTCTGTTCCAGTAAGTAGCAACTCCATTCTTCTAGCTCGCTGGAGAACTTCAGGGTCAGTCTTAAGTAAGCCTTTTGTTTTGAGTATGCATCTACTTTGTCAGAAAATCCTTTTGGGTTTTACCTTTCCCTTATGTCCTAGGGACAGCAGTAGACCAAGGCTGCCACGTAATTTCCTCTCCTCAGAAAACAAAAATAAAGGAGTTCTAAGTTTTTGTCAGTGCCACTTAAAACCCTGGGAAGATGACCAGCTAAGTAACTCTTACAGTCATGTTGGCTTTGAGTTATTCCACAGCGAAACTCTGCAGCTTTTCTAAAGAGTTGTTCTTTGCATGTTTGGTGGTGCATTCTTTGTCTACTTTGTTCTTCTTGCCCGTGTACAGCTGCTGTGCAATGCCATCCTTCAGGCATGACACGGCCATTACCATTCTGAAATGGGCTTTCCAGAGGCACTTGGGCCTCTTCTCCCTGAGAGTATATAAGATTTTAATGACTGAGTTGGGAGTGTGACTTTTTACTTTGGTGCTGTAGTTGCCTGTACACTCGCTCATGCTCTTGTAGTTAACCCTTCCCCTACACGTCTGTGAGTAATTCCGGTTAAACTTGCTGGTCCACTAAGCTAGACCTGAGTGGAATTGTCTATTTTGTCTGTTATCAGTGGAATATTTAAATGTTTGCTCACATCTCTCCAGAAAACGCTAACAGTGTCATAGCTTTGAAATGGTAAAATCTAGCTGGAGGTGACCAGAGCCTCAGAAATGCAAGCAAACATTTCTAGCAGCATGCCATCGGCGTGCCAAGAGCTGAAAAAAAGGCTTAAAAAGAAAAGAAGCTGCTGTTAGAAGAAAGAATGATTGAAAACATCTCATGATAGATATAGACAGTTCAAAAGATCTCAACAGACCTCAGAATGAACATAGACACAACCATACCTTAGCATACTTCAGTGAAGCTGCTCTAAGCCAGAAATAAAAAGAAACTCTTGGAGAAAGTAACCACATCTCACAAGGGAACGAAATAATTGATAAATGCTTTCTTACTGAGCAGACCAAAGGATAGTGATGAGGTTGAAGCTGTAGATCAGGAAGCCTGACAACCAAGAATTTTATGTTTATTGGAACTATTCTTTAAAAATGAAGTTTAAGGAGCTGGAAGTATGGCCATGTTGCCCAGCACATGGCCAGTGTACCCAAGACGTTGGCTTTAATTCCTACCTGATTCTCCTCCCTTTCAAAAAAGTAAAGGCAAAATCAAACTATTTCCAGATAAATTACATCATCTCTTTTTGGTTGTTGTTTTTTGTCTTTTTGAGACAGGGTTTCTCTATTGTAACTCTGGCTATCCTGGAACTCATTTTAGACCAGGCTGGCCGCGAACTCACAGAGATCCGCCTGCCTCTGCCTCCTGAGTGCTGGGATTAAAGACCTGTGCTACCACTGCCCAGCTCCAGATAAATTAAACTGAGAGAATTCATTGATGGCAGAGGTGTATTGTAAGGACGGTTACAATAGTGTGCTGGGGCACACCTGTCATCTATCTGGAGCTACATCCAGCTAAATCCAGCTGGGTTTTTATAAGCTATTGAGACCTTATCTTTAAAACAGACACAGCCAAAAAGTGACTTTCAGGTGAAGAGAAAGGACTACAGAGACCTTGGTTCCTTAGGAGGGAATGTGGAAAAGTTGAATATTTTTCTGTATGTTCTTTTAGTTTGCTTAGTAATACAGCTATTTAATGAAAACCTGTGGTACATTGTTCTAGACTTTGTGTTATAATGGTGAACTATTCATGTATGTTATGTGTACGTAGTATACTACAGAGCAAAGAAAGGGCTGGGGAAATTGAGCTGTATTGATGAGCAGTTACTTCAAATAGTTATCTGCATGTAAGTCAGTATTAGCTTGAAGTAAATTGTGATTGATTAAAGATTTAAGTTTTATATACATTAAATAACACCTTGCAGCTCCTAAAAATTGTAAAGTTTAGGTGAACCAAAGAGATAAAGAAAACATTTCTTCAGCTTGGTTTATCTTTTTTTCTCCCCTCTTGTTAGTTTTTGTGTAAGTGTCTTAGTCACCGTTCTATTGCTGTGAAGAGACACCATGATCAAGGCAACTCTTACAGGGGAAAGCATTTAATTGGAGGTTTGTTTACGGTTTCAGAGGTTTAGTCCATTGTCATTATGGTAGGTAGTGTGGTGGCAGGCAGGCAGACATGGTGCTGGAGTAGTACCTGAGAGCTACATCCTGATCCACAGATTACAGGAAGAGAGCCTGAGCCTGGTGTGTCACATCCAGTGACACACTCTAACAAGGCTACAGCTCCTTATCCTTCTAATCCTTTCCATATAGAGCTACTCTTTGATGGCTAAGTATTCAAATATATGAGCCTATGGGGGACCATTATTCAAACCACCACAAGGCAAATTCAATTTCAGTTTCCAATGGCTTCTCTATTTGTAGATCCATTCTTGGTGGCTTATTGGCCTGTGTATCTCACCCTGCACAGTGACTATAATAGCTCACAGTTTTGGTATTGCATATGAAGATACAGAAACATTCACTTAATCTGTACTTTTATGTATATACATGCAAACTAGATATTTATGTCTATGAGTTAAGTGTTTGGATATTTTTAAAGGCAGATTGTTGAGCTTCTTGAAGGTATATGTGTATTTCTTTCATAGGACATAATAAGACATTAAATATAGCAACTTGTAAGTACCTACTTCTAAGTTAATAAAAACCAAGCTATATAATTATTTGATTCTATAAGAGTAGAAAAAGATACTTTAAATTAGGTTTATTGTTTATTGATTTTTTTTTCTCTATTTAACCTATATTACAGGTACATCAAGAGAGTGTACACATGATTGAAGTCACAAGTAATCTGATTAATGAAACTCTAGCAAATCACCCAGAGTGGGCAAAGTAAGAACACTGTTTTGAAAAAGGGCACACACATGGGTGACCTAGTTTCAGCTTCTGTTTACATGGAACAGTATTCATCGATACAGCTACATCTGAAGAGAAGAGATAGGTTTGCCAAAGTTTTGATAAACTAGAATACTGTGTTAAGATTAGGGACAGTTTATGATACTGCTGTGAGGGTCATAATGGCCTAACACCCAGAAAACTCCGGCCTCAGACTCCCAAGTACTGAGACTGAGATTACTAGTATGTGCCCGTGCCTGGCTCTACCTTTTAATTCATTGACTTTTTTTGTTATTTTTCCCCCTCCTTATGAAAGAACAGTTTCTAGACATTTTGACTTTTGTGGCTCTTCTCAGCAGCCAGCTTTCTCGGAATGATCACCTTATACATTCACACCCACGAAAACTGCCAAGAATTGAGGCCATTGACTGTAATAGTGTGCTGACTCTTTTCCATGTGCCCGCTTGGTAGCACACGTCACGTTTGAGCCTCGGGAAAATAAACAACTAGGTATTGCCCTAGCCTTTTAGCATGAATCATGAATTGAAGGTGGAATCATTAAATTTCTGAGTGTTGCTATCTGTTGTATAACAGTGATGGACAGTCTGGGGAATATATACAATACTTCTGGGGTTTGGAAGGCATTAGGAGTGTGAAAAGGCTTCGTGGTTAAGGTATATTGTGAAGCCTGCTTAGCTGTGCAGACCTGGGAGGCCTCTTACTGCAGAACAGCTGAGGCCTGAAGACTGTGCTCTTTGCATGGCTGGAGCTTTGTGAAAGAGTCTCCACATCAAAAGATCAATGACTAAAAGATAGAAAATAATTAGTTCCCCCTTTTAATTTTCTGAATTCTTCCTCAGTTCCACACTTCCTTAGACCTGTGGGTCTAGATAGACACCTTTCTTAGGGTACACATTCTCCTTCAGTAGGTCTGGGATTCAGGCTCAAACATTTTCATCTCTAACAGGCTCCCAAGCAGGTTGGGTGCTGGTTGTCCATGACTCACACTTGAGAATCTTGTCAGGTGTTGAATATGTCAGTGCTCCAGCACATGTCCAGAGCTCCTCTGTGCTCACTAGTCCTGTGACCTAGGACATGTGTGGACAGAGAAACAGAATGAATGAAAAGGGAGCTGGGCATGGATTGGGAAAGTAGGTCTAGATCTGTGGAGAGATGGAAGGCAGGTCCTGAGTTAGGATCAGGATCATCAGGCCTGGGCATCAGATGTTTTTGTGTTAATGATTGATCAATAATTTGTTATTGATAGCTGTATGTCGAAGCATTGTTAGAAGAATATATGAAAAGTGGGCTTTTCCATTTTTTCTTTGTCTTTTCTATCAGCTGGCTTCCTGAGGCTCAGGTGGTCCAAAGAGCCCTTAATTCTGCAGCCAACAATGTGTATCAGTATGGACGGGAATGGATAACCCACAAGGTAATGATTGGGCCTTTCTTGTGCCTTTCTCCATGCAGAATTTTTCCAGGAGCAACTTCTTTCTTTGATAGAGGATATGCAAAGATTCTGTTTGGAGCATTTTCCACTTTTGAAATACGTTTAAATCTCCAGGAGGACAAGTACCATAAAGTGGAATCAGACTCTCAGGATGTCATACTGAACAGTGCTAGTGTCCTGAACAGTCTTGAGAGGTTGTCTGTTTATTTTCTTTCAAGATAGATCTGATTTATTTGTGCTTTAAGGTAAAATGATCACAGAACTTGAGTGGTCAAATAAGGCTTGGTGGACGAAAAAGAATTCGTGCGAACATGTTGAATCCTGTATCTGCTGCTCACCATGCTTGGCAGTTTCCAGTTTCATTTAACAGTCTAAGCTTCCTGTGGTACTTTGAACTAGTCTACCTGCCTTCCAGGTGAGAAAACAGGCCTGGCAGGCTCAGCAGATCCCTGTGGCCACATGATACATCTGTTGGTGACTAACCTCAAACCCCGTTCTTTCTGATGGAGCTTTCTGTCAGTGTGTCTAGAGTAAGTGCTTCCGGGTGGTACTTGAGATAAACCTTGAAGCAATGGTGGATCAAGGAAGAGTGTATTTTAAGAAAGTTATTTATGGGAGTGAAGAGGCACGGGAGTGTCTGTGCGTATGGTGAACTTGCGTTAGCCTTGTGAGGAGAAAGAGTGATAGTGGAAAGTTGTTGGATTTAAAGAATAGCCTTCTCAGCATGGACTTGCGTATATACCTCTCCTAGTATTGCCCGGAGAATACAATTTATTTTCAGAAGTGGTTAGGATCATACATGGATCGTCAAGATCGAGGGCACTGAAATTTGTACCCCCAAAATTATATGAGCAATTTCTTGTTTAAAATTCAAAACCAGGTGTTGGAGACAGGCTTGAGAGTGGCTCAGATCACTGCTGCTCATGCAGAGGTCTTGGGTTAGGTTCAAGCACCCCGTGCTGGCTTACTGCCTTCTGGAACTCCATTTCCAGAAGATGTGACACCCTCTTCTGACCCCTGCAAGCACCAGGCATGCACTTGGTGTACATATATACATGTAGGCAGTCACTCATACTCATAATATAAAAATAAATGTTAAGAAAATAATAAAATTCAAAACAGTACACCCCAGATTAAGTATAAATACGCTCTATATACATGCATTCTTATCTGCTAATCAAAGATGGAATCATTAAAGTTGAGAGAAAGTTTTGTCAGTTGTTTCTGTCTGTCCAAGACAATATGATCAGTTGGCACATGATGTTGAACAAGCAAAAGATAGTGTATGTGTGTATACAGCTCTCCAAACTGTCATAGAAGGAAGAATCAGCTCCTGCAGGTAACTTGCAGCTTTCTATAAATGTGTTATTTTGCAAAAAAATACAGCATTTTATTCTGATTTATATGCTTGGGAGAAGTTTTTATTTTGACACTCACCTTTTAGGTAAGAAGATAAAGGGAATTTGTGGTAAATAATACATCTTAGATTAAAAAATAAATTTCAGACTACTTATAGAAAAGAAATAGCTGTGTAACCTTTTGTCCAATAGTCTAAAGGTGAAGACAGAGGAGAGCATTAATAGACTATGTAATAGCCACCAACTGTCTGTCACCTGGTAGATAGATCAGTCTAAAGTGGTAACTTTATTTCACTTATGTGTGAGTGATTTGTGATTGTATGACTATGTGCATGCTTGTGTGAGGGGGTTGGGGGGATTGGGATGTGTCTGTTTTTGAGGGGGAGGTCACGGTATGTGTGGAGGTCACAGGACAGCTTTTGAGTGTTGGTCCGTGCCTTTAAGGTGGTTACTTTGCTGAAGAAATGACATACTGATAAATGTTACAACATGTATTAACCTTGAAAATATAATGCTAAGTAAAAAAATCACCAGTCATGACTGGTGAGGCGGCTCAGTGGGTGAAGCATTTGCCGTGCAAGCCTGGTGACGTGAGCTCGAGTCCTGAACCCACGTGGTGGAAAATGAAAACCAGCTCCGCAGAGTTGTCTTCCAACATCCCCGTGTGTGCATGGCGCCCCTCTCAACGTCACAATAGTAATAATAGTAAATAAAGGGTCAGCTGTAAAATATATGTACAAGAGTCCATTTACATGAAATACCCAGAAATGGCAAATCGTAGACAGAAAATAAGAGTAGTGGGTTCCAGAAACAGGTGAATGTGAGGGGAAATGGGAGTGATTACTAACGGTTGATAAAAACCAATTGTCATGGTTGAATTACTGTAAATATACATAAAACTATTACTTACTAACGTGGGTGGATAGTAAGGTATGAATTATGCCTTAATACATTGTTAAATGTACCATTTAAACTTCAGGAGTAACTTTAATGAGCCTTAAATCTTAAGTAGCTAAGAAGTAGGTTGCAAGAGCTAAAGTCTAGAAAAGCTGAAGTTAGGGACTGCCATGCCCCAGAAAGAGAGAGAGTTTTTGCTTGTTTTTTGAGACAGAACTTCCCTGTTGTAACTCTGGCTGTCCTGGAACTTACCTCTAGACCTCAAACTCACAGAGATCCTCCTGCCTCTGCCTCCCAAGTGCTGGGATTAGAGGTGTATGCCACCATTGCCTGGCTAATTTTTTTAAATTTAGGTAAAAGAAAAATCTGGAAGGTTGTCATCTTTGCTTGAGCTTCCCTGTTTGGGATGTCTCTGTTAAAATTTCCACCTGTTGAATAGAAGAAAAATCAGCACTATGGTTCCTCTCTCCCTCTGCCATGATCCTAAATGAAGAAAGCAGCAGAGAGCAGAAGCCACAGTTAACAACTCCTAGAGTCTATCACTGGTGAGAGCAGATGAGAATTAAGCATATAATGAGAGAGACTCTGTCTCAGAAAAAAAATGAACAAAAGAAAAAGCCAGTTTGTACATGTGCATGGCAGTGTGTGGCAGTGAGCTCTTGTAATCCCAGTGCTGGGAGGCAGAGGCAGGAGGATCCCTGGGTGAATCTGGTGAGCTCCAGGCTTAATGAAGCTCCTATCTCAAAAAGTTTAGTGGTGAATGACTGAAGGAGACACCTGGTTTCCACACTCATTTACACATGTGTGCTTGTGCCTACCCACACACATAACACATACAAAAATAAAATTGTCTTCATTACTTTTTTTTTCCTGTGCTAGGATTGAACCATATGTCTTGGACATGTTAGACAAGAGATCTACCACTGAGCTTTTTCCAAACTCATGTCTTAAAAATAATGGCTTTAATAAGGAAATAGGATGAGATATTATAGCAGTGTAAGTTGTTCTGCTCTGTTTCGTGTTCCTAGAAGCCTGTCCTGCCATTCCCGACCTATCTCAGCAGTTTCATACATAAGGTCCTAAATTTTACATAAGAGTTTTAATAATAACAAGAGAGGAGTAACACAGGACTTGAGCATAATAGATGAACTCTAGGCTTGCAGGGCAAAGGCTTTCCTCTGGGCAGGTAGGATCAGATAGGTCAGTAGCGTTTTCATTTGCATCGTTCTCTTGTACCCTGAGACCTAGGAAGAGAAGAAAGAAGAGGGAGGATGAGAGAGATGAGGAATTTACTGGAACATCGAGGCATCTTTTAAGAAAATAACATAATGACTAGAGAATTTTAAATAGTTGAATATCTTAACTTGACTTGGAACAAATAAAGACCCAGCATGTATCAATCATACTAAATCGTTACTTAAAATATTAATCAGATTATACCTGTAAATTTTTTTTTCCAGCTTCACAAAATTCTAGGAGATAAGGTGAACAATACAGCCGTGATTGAGAAGCAGGTTCTAGAACTGTGGGACAGACTGTATCACTCCTGGTTTGTAAAGGTAAGTTCTCTCAGCTAAGAGTTTCCATTGTAACTAATAACACTGTTTTGCTTATAGACTGACTGAGTCTATAGCATTTTGTTAACTTTAGAGTTTCACTTACTCTAACTTCCCAGCAGCAAGAACTTAAACCTTAGGTTGGTGCCAGTTTCCATCAGTGGTTAGTCTCCGGCAGAAGCTGCTAATCTCTCTGGGGTCAGTATTCCCTCCTTTGCTCATATCAGTGTCTCTTCCTCTGCAGTAGCTCTGTGCAATACAAGTCACAATATTTATTTATGGTGATGGGGATTGAACCCCAGGGTCTCATATGCTGCTTCTGCAAGCTGTATGTGATATTAATCTTCCTAGTAGCTGCATTAAATAGCTAAACACAGACAAGAATATTAAGTAACTAAAAATAGATGAGAATAGTTTTAATAATATATTTCATTTAACTCAATATTTCCACTGAAATTTCAGTATATACCTAATAAAAACAAATTTGACATTTTATACGCCTAAAACAAATAAGTCTTTGAACTCTATTGTGTGCAATATTTCACCAGTAGCACAGCTCAGATTTAGTGTGAGCCGTGTTTTCAGTGTTCAGTAACCACATGTGGTTAGTGGCTACTGTTAGGAACAGGTGAATTCTAGATATTGAAAACTTTCTCTTTGAGGAGATAGAAATGGATCTAGAGTTTAGAGACTTTCATTTCCAGGCAGCTTTATGCATTGCTTATACTTTAGGTATTCTCACTTTAGAATTTATGGTAGAATGGGTACAGCTTCCACTAAGCATAAACAGTGGTTTGGGAAACAGTGGGTTCTGTGTGCCCATTCTGTGTATACCAGGTCTGGTTGGCAACTGAGAGCCATGTTCTATGAATCGTGGGTCAGAACTGCTCGTTTTTCCCCAGGGTTAACTTAAAGAGAGGAAGAGTGTGCAAGAGGAGGGTGGCTGAGTTTGTTTCTTAGTGACGTGTTTCACATCGTGTAGCCTTCCCCTGAGATGAGTTGAGGGACTAGTATGGACTTGCAAAGATAACAGTGGTGTATGAGATAGAGCATCTTCTATTTGATTCTATCTGAGGAGCTAAGCTATTAGAACAGTCATACTAGCTTCCTGTGCTCACTCTGGAGCTTCTCAGCATGTAGCTTTTCTCCTCCCTCACACTGTTTGAGCCCCGCTTTTGTTATTGGAGTGCTGGAGTCTCCATCACAGATCTGAACATAGGAAAGTGAGGCGTTCTCTTCCCCCGTCTTGCTGTGTAGCAGACTGCAACAGCACGCCACACTCAAAGGTGGAAGAATGGAAGAGCACACTAAACGTTCAGAACTTGCCTCTGAATGTTAACCTCCTTTGTTCATTTCCCTTTCAAATTCAGGGTTCCCTGCCTGTATGAATTTCTTCCAGACAGACAGACTAGCCCCCTCCCCTTTCTTGGTTCTTTGTCATAGTCTCTTCTGTCTTCTCTCTTACCTTGCGTAGATGATTGAAAATGGAGAAAGAGGCAGAAGGTAGGAAATCAAGGTGGAGGTGCTGCAGGAAACTCTGGGTGCTGTGCACACTGAGGAATATTGTGAATTCAAACTGTGTTTAGGAGGGAAGCAGGTGTGTCACGCTAGACGCATGCTAGAATGTGAGTGCAGAAATACCTGGCTCCCAGTCTTTATGTGGAAAC
Source organism: Cricetomys ansorgei (assembly GCA_026225945.1). Taxonomy (NCBI): domain Eukaryota; kingdom Metazoa; phylum Chordata; class Mammalia; order Rodentia; family Nesomyidae; genus Cricetomys; species Cricetomys ansorgei. The sequence continues at coordinate 1,638,698 of JAMJFZ010000182.1, forward strand.
ATTGCTTGATGTCTTACATGTGCAAGGATCTTCATAGGTGAGTACTTACTGAAGTATATATAAGCAGGCATAAAACGAAAGAGGCATTTATCCTTTGGGTGCGTTCAGTTGGGAATTTCACATGTCACTGGCTTTGTTCTATAGAATGTAACACACTCTGGAAGGCACAAGGGGCACAAGATGCATGTGAGTCGTCAGAACAGCTGGCTGGGAGATATTCTGGACTGGCAAGATATTGCCTCCTTCGTTCATGAGAACATCGAGACGTTTCTTTCGGTAAGACAGTAGTCACTGTTGAACTGAACTTGGGACTAAGAGCGCAAGTTGTAATCCCAGCTTTTCTTACATCAGTGTCTTCAGCTACCCAGTTTGTAATACTGTGAAATGTACAGGCTTCGAGAACAGCTATCCAGCAGCTGCAGCCCCCAGGTCTGGCTCTCCTGGTATTTGCTGGGCAGGTGAGAACACCTGAGGATGCTGAATCCTTCTGAGGCACATGAAACAAGCTTGTGGGTTGAGGTCTTAGCTGGGAGTCCTCTTCCCTCAGGCACTTCAGAATGGCCTGAGCTGGACCACTAGGGACAGGCCTGGTTTTCTGGTCTGTGACACCTTGGCACCTAGAAGTAAAGGTCGCCAAGTGGAGAGACTGACTGCGAAGGCTCAGACTGTGCCGTGCTCATCCAGCATGCCCCCTGACACCGCTGCTGGGTGTAAATTACCTCCCTTCATTTTCCAGAGCAGATTTTGTCAGCTGTCTCGGCATGTGACTTTTCACAGCAGATTTTTTTTGTGAATAAACATGTGACTTTCATCAAGTTAAAATGAGTTGAAGGTCACAGTGCTAAGTTTTAAGGAGTTTAAGCTGAGCGAAGCAATCCATGAGCATAACTGAAAACAGGGCTGTCTGCATCTCCACACATCGGACTCGGGACTAGCTGTTCGCTGCAGGACAGCTAGCTGCCTCTGGTGTCTCCTCTGGATTGCTGAAGTGATGTTTATGTTGCTCTTTCTTGTTTTGCCATTTTAGATATTATCTTTTGGCTTCCAAATATGGAAGATGAAGGTAAAGATGTGACTTTCTTCCAAGCCCTTCAGTGCTTTCTGACACTTTCCTTCGGGTTTCTCACAGCTCCCTCAGCCGCCTCCCTGTGCTCACGCTTCCTCTCCTCTCAGCCGAGGTGCTATCACAATTCGGAATGAAATCGGAAAAATGACATCTTTCATTTTTATGTTTTAATTAATAACTTACTTAAGGAGTAGGGACCCACTACTCACTAGACTGTCCTTGAACTTGTGGCTTCAAGCAGTCCTCTTGCCTGAGTTCCTCAAGTACTTCAAGTTACAGGCACTCGACGTTGTATTCAACTATATTTTTGATAATCCCTTCCCTCTGCTTTTCCTAACCCAGTGGTTCTCAAAGGTTTTAGTACAGGATTTCAAAGTGCATATTTATCTATTCATTACATATTTTTCACAATAACATGAATATCACACTTTAGTGTGTTAAGTGCTATTTCCTAGAGCTGAGAAATGGATTAGTTATAAAGGTGTTTGCTGCAAAGCATGAGGACTTGAGTTCGACACATGTATGAGTCAGAGGTCATAGCACATCTGTGACCTCTGTGCTGGGTCAGGATGGGATGCAGAGACAGACCCTGGGGCGTGCTGGCCAGCCAGTGTATCTGAATCAGTGTGCTGCAGGTGCAGTAAGGGACCCTGTCTCAAAAAATGAAGCAGAGAGTGTTTAAAGAAGATACCTAATGTTGACCTCTGGCCTCCATTTTCATGCATACACACACAGGTGTTGCAAACACATATGCACACACATACACAATACTATTTTCTAAGATGAAAGAAATTGGGGAAATTATCTCTGTAGAAAACTGTAGGAGAGTTAGTTAAGGCCTTTTAGTTTGCACAAATCAATTTGCTGTCTGGATTTCATCTCTGCTCTACATTCAGTCTATTGGATATGCTAATTTTGGCCAATGCATAGGAAGAACATCATTCGCACAGTAGGGCAGAGGGAAGCTCACCAGTGAGACTGCGAGCTGGGCACCCCACTCCCCATCTTTTCCAGCTTATAATTGTGGGTAGTCTTGTTACTATCTGGAACTCAGCATGTGGGTTTTCAAAATGTCTATGGAGTGTGGGGTGTGGAACTGTTAGTAAGCTTTCTGTATTCTGGTTCATTAAAGTCCATTGGCCAATTTTGGTTAAAGATGTTACTTTTACTCTTGTATGCTTTGGTAATATACATTGGTTATTCAAGATATTGGTTTGTTCATATCTGTATACCTTCAAAATACCAAAAGTTTGTTAAACAGTATTATAAATCACATTCTTGAGAGATCACCACCTCTCTCATCAGAACAAAACTTTTTTAAACACTAGAATGGCCTATTCAAATTTCTAAAAGTCTGTTTCTATTTTTTAAAGGGGGAGTTCAAATTTTGTATTCAACAAAAGCTCAGTGTTCCATAAAGTGTCACTTTCTGCATTTAATTTAACTCTCCTCAACTTCCTAAAGAGCCGATGAAATTGCTCTTGTTTTAGTAACAGACTCAGTGATAGTAAAGCAGTTAATATGTATACTAAGTTTTCCTTTTCTTTGCTTGAGGAACCATGTTCTTATATAACACAGCATTATCTTTCAGAACATGTTTCATCCCAGGTAGAGCTATGGATCCTGTTTCACACTTTTGTTTCATTTTCTGTGCTTTATTTTATTCTGATTTTTTGAGGCATGGTCTCCTTTGTAGCCCTGACTGGCTTCAAACTCGCAGAGATCTGCCTGCCTATGTCTCCCGAATGCTAGGATCAAAGGTTTGCTACACACACACAGCTTTTGTTTTCTTTTCTGGTGTTTTGGCAAGCTCCTCAGCTCTTCCCAGGGTGTTTCAGAACATATGGAATTTCCCCTACATACAGATTCCTTCCAGTTCATTGTTTTCATTCTTATTTGGTACTTGAGCATATCCTACCTTATTTAGTCTCATGCTCAGTCTTTTTGAATGGGTGTAATTCTAAAGATTTCTTTATTTTTATTGTATGTGTATGAGTGTTTTCCCTGCATGTATAGATGCAGTACCTGTGGAGATCAGAAGAGGGCATCAGATCTTTTGGAACTGGAGTTGCAGATGATTATGAGCCACCATGTGGGTGCTGGTAACTGAACCTGGGTCCTCTGTAAAAGCAACCAGTGCTCTTAACCTGCTTAGCCATTTCTCTATGTCCCCTGACTAGGTTTTAAGTTCTTTATCTCCACTTTAGAATATAGCCTGGTGTTAGATTGCCAACTAAACTAATGAAAAGAGGCCCATTACAGCTTGCCCTTGTTATTTTTGTGCTTAGAACAGTGGTAGAGTTGAAATGGTGTATTGAGACCTCCTGGTGCAGTTCCATTCCCATAAGGCTAGAGCAGGAAGCCAGGAACCAGAAAAGGTCTGTGGAGCTCATATGGCCCGCGTCTCTAGCTCCCAGAACAACAGGGAGATACCTGTCTTTGAAGGAGCGAGATGCTCTCTTATTTTGACCCCTGCATCCCTGCAGTGTTCTGTTTTCCTGCTTCTCAAAGCTGCTTCTTTCTGCTTCTTGGGTTCCATGAGCTGAGAAGTCCCGGGGAAGCCAGAGTGAGTAAGCGTGATTGGATGATAGTGGATTCAAGGAAGGGAAGCAGCCAAGCAGGAGGATGCTGAGGCTCCTTGTTAATTCGGACTGCTTTCTGGGAACAGGTTCTTAACTGTTTGTGAGTCCCCTCTGGACTCACATTTCATGGCTAGGGACTCTATTCTAGGCATCTTTTTGGTTATATGTGGCGACTGTTGATTAAATTAATGCTGGCTCTGCCTCATGTTTGCCATTTTTGAGTTGGGATGCATTTTTGCCTCTATGAATCTGTTGCATTTTTCTGAGTTTTGTGGGCTTTCTTACTGATCTTGCCTTTACGATACCCTCCTTTCCAAGCCTGGTGAATAAACTAAAACTCTACTTTGATGATTGAGTTAACATTCCAGAACCGTCCTCTCTGTTGATCCCCTTTCAAGTAAAGTTACTGGGTTGTTGTTGGAGACTACGAGTCTACAATTGCTGTCTTCAGTTAATTCTTAAGACTTGTAGGAGGGTGTTTTCTATTTGCATGACTCAGAAACTATGTAAATTTTTTTATTAAAAATTCCAGAGTGACTGAGGCTTTCAAAAGAATGCTTGCCAAATTACAAATACAGGCATTGTCTTTTAGAATCAGCGGCTTTGTTCATTCATTCTTTATCCCACAAGGTCAAACAGTTAATCATGAATATTTTTGTAGGCACAGCAAAGCATTTTCAAGATTTTTTTGTAAGGGGTTTTTGTAAATGAAGCCCGCCTGTCGAATTATCTTGTGAAGACTGAGCTGAGGCTTGCAAGACATTCTGAGAGCAACAGAATGTCCTTTATAATCGGTGCCTTTAAGGCAGGAAAAAGAAGTGGACAGGCCTTGTATAGACTGCATGTCGTAACTTGAGCTTGTGAAGGTGCCAGAGCTCCAGAGCTACTGTCTGAGAAGGGCACCAAAGTGAAATCCAGATGCCAGGGTGCTGGTCTCTGACCAGAAGCAAACCTCAGCAAACCTCTGTGGTTGAGTTCTTATGTCTGGAATGTTGAGGCAAAGCCCTGCTCACTGCTTGCCTCAAGCACTGTGTACTGGAGATTTAGCTGAGACAGAACATGTGCCCCTCACCGTTTTGCTTCCATGTTTTTTATCAGGAGGAAGAGCCCACTTGGAAAGAACAGAACAGACATTCTAGGGATTTTAGTTGATGAAAAAACAGGAAATGAAAACATGGAGGTGTGATGAGACATTGACATCTTCCTTTAGTCATATTTTACATCTGACATATATACAACCATCTTGGCAATTGGTTCTCATGAGTTTGTAGGTAGTAGATCAACTGAGTCGTCCCAGAAAAGACTATGTCATTGATCCTGTCTGCTTATTATCTTCATTGTGATTCCAAGTCATTGGAATAGTACATTATAATTGTAGTTGAATCTGAGTTGGAGATGGTAAGTGTAGAGAATAGACAGCTAATCGAATGACCTGTACTTTTAATTCTCCAATATAGTAGAGTCACAGAATGTGTATCCTCGTATTCTTCTGTAGACGTATACATTTGTTCTGTTTTTACAGTTAAAAATCGCAGAATATATAAAAATTCTGTGGTTTAAAAAACCGCATAATAGAAGCTGTGTGGTGATGCACGCCTTTAATCCCGGCACTCAGGAGGCCTAGGCAGGTGGATATCTGAGTTTGAGGCCAGACTGTTCCACAAAGCAAGTTCCAGGACAGCCAGAGCTACACTGAGAAATCTGTCTTGAAAAACACCCCCCCCAAAGAATCCCAGCAGAACAATAAAATATAAAATGTCTCTGATAGTTGCCTTTCTATGTGAAGTGTTATTTGCAGTGGATTCACTGTAACTACTTTGCCACTTTCTTTCCTACTGAACTAGATGTTTCTGGTTGCTTTTTATTTTTGGCTTTAAGGTAGCACAGTTCTTACCTTTTCCATTACGGCCAATAAGACAGTGCACTAAAAGCACACTAGATGGCTGTAGCAACTCCTTCATGAGGATTAGTTCTGACCCTCGCTGTCCCTCCGCATCAGATCCTGGAGTCCCTGTGGATTGTTATGAGCCGGAACGTGAGCCTGCTGTTCACCACGGTCACCACACTGCTGACCATCCTCTTCTACAGCGGCACCGCCCTTCTCAACTTCGTGCTCTCACTGGTATGTACATCTAGGTGGCACACATTGTATCTCCTTGTGCATTTCAGCATTTCCTGGGCTCTGTATTTGCCCATGTGTCTTCTGTAGTTTCCCAGATGTGATTTTTTAGGAGATACTGTCCTTTGTTTTGCAGATAATTTTCCTGACCACACTGTTTTATCTGTTAAGTTCCAGTGATGAGTACTACAAGCCAGTGAAGTGGGTGATAAGCCTGACACCACTCTCTCAGCCAGGCCCTTCTTCTAATATAATTGGCCAGTCTGTGGAAGAAGCCATCAGGTAGGGACAAGGCTCATGCTGTTCTTACTCCTTTCTTAAGCTTTCCGAGACATCCCACTCACCTTCTGTGTAGTTCATAGAAGCATTCAGTGTTAACTAGTGAAGGATGCTGGTGTTTCCAAGACCCTTACCTCACTTTAAGAGGGTCCTAGATGCAGTACACATATTTTGAGGAAACATTTCAAGGAGTTTGCCAGTCTACTCTGCAGTCTGTGATTTACAAAGACATAATGTCTGTCTGCAGATTGGCCCTCTATCAGCAGGCTCTTGGCCTGGTTTCTGTCATCATGTCACTTGCTCAGGAGAACTCCCATCTTCACCACATAGCCTCCAACTCCTTAGGACCCTTCTCTGTTGTCAGAGGTTCTACCCTGGATCTGGGCCAGCAGTAGATGAGCGTCCTGTTTTCTCTCTCTGTGTCTATGCTGTGCAGGGATAAGATGGTTACTGGAAATGCAGTGTTTAGTTATCTCCAAATCTATGCATTATATCTGCCTCAAAACTTCTGTGAAGTGTGCCTCCAGAGTCCATGTATTGTGGACTCAGTTTCTGAGATTCTTCTACTTTTACACCACTTAGGCTCCCTGGCCCTTCTCTTTGCCTGTATTTCTGGGACGGTTTGGCTGTTTGCAGCCCAGGCCTTCAGCGCCTTCCTTGTCCTATGTCTCATTGCCTAGTAAGAGGACTCTGTAGTCTTATTTTAGTGGATACCTAACTACTCAGTCAGTAGTTGTGCCACCCATTAGACCCCTCTTTTTATTAAGGATTAGACAAGCAGCTATGCAGATTGAAGTTAATTCTGTAAATGCTTACTGACGCCAAGTGGTTAGCTAAGTGCCTAAACTTAGTTACATAGTGGAGTCTTCGGCATTTCTGTTTCCACATACTTCCAGCAAGCACTGTTGTTTGGAACTAGCCATCCACAGGTACCTTGAACTGTCGTTTCTGAGTTCTCCTAGCTGCCTTTCCACTGTATTCATGTAAAAGCTAGGGAGATGACCACTTTGATCTTTGGAAACCCTCAGTTATATTCTAGAAAAGTGTGTGTACTCCTATATCATGTCTGGAAATGCCTCCAACTTTCCCCCCCATTTGTATTCGTGAAGTTTGGGGAAGTTCTTTATCAATGCTTTCCCTCTTTGATTGAATTGAGTGTCATTTGGCATTTTGAAAATAGTTATTATCACCTGTCTGGTACCTTTGAGTGTCCATGTGGAGCCATCTTATAAAGATCTCAGGTTGTGAATGTATTATCTAACACAGCAGCTTTAAAAATGACTCTTGTTAGAGAAATAGTTTTAACATCCCTCCAAGTCTATATGACCTCTGGCATCTTTACTGGATAAATAAAATGATGAATATTGCAACAATAGGTTATCTTCTGTTTGTCTGCTTTGAAATAAAAAAAGCCTTTTCAAAGGCTGCCAGCAATCCTTCTGTCAGTATGGCTGAGACCAGCTGTATGGGAAGACAGCTGCATCCCAGGAAGACCTTTTAAAGACCAGCAGTGTTCCAGCTTCCCACTGGAACCTCCATCAGCGGCACCCTCGTTAGCACAGAAGCTTCGCTGTCTTCAGATTACAGTTCTGGAATGTTCTTACTCCGCTTTCTCAGAGGGAGCAACTTTCTGACTTTCATTGAATCCCTTATTTTTATATCAGATACTTCTGCAGTCTCTCTCCCCCAGTCTTGTTTTTTGGTTTTTCTTTTTGAGACTGGATCTTGCTTTGTCACCCAGGCTTTCAACTTGATATCTTCCTGTCTTTCTGTTTCCTGAGTACTAGGATTACAAATGTGTGCCACCGAGCCAGCCTTTATCATTTATATGGGGGGGAAGGCGGGGGGTGGGGGAGGAGAAAAACTGTTTAGCATCAGCACTGTCTGAAAGCTGATGGGTGGGTTTAGATCTGGGACGGCCACTTTTCAGCTCCTGCAGTTTCCAGCCCTACGTGCTATTTCTTTTGAAGCTTATACCAATATGTTCAGGTTTTGCATGGCTCCTCTCATCTTCAGGAGGGAAGATGGCAGTGAGCTATGTCTAAGCCTAAGTAGGATCTTCATTCTGATGGATTGTGTTCAAGTAGGAATATGATTCTGTGGATGAAGATTAAGAGGAAGAATAGGCAAACAATTATGAAAATTGCAGTTTTATTTATTTATTTATAATTTATTCTGTAAATGCTCATTGACACTAATTTTATAAATAAGTTATTAATCAATTATTATTATATAATTATGTAATATAATAATATAAATATATTTATATATTTTTATTTATATTTATTTATTATATTTATATAAATAAAATCTTGTGTTTATATAAATATAACTATTATCATTAATCATCAGTGTATAGTCAAGTGAAGATCATTAATTTTCTATGATCCTTTAATGAATTACAAGTGGAATGAGTTTGGGGGTTAATTGCATGACCAGAAAGAAGTGTGTGTCCCTGAAGCTTTGCCTTCTGAGCTGTGTGGTTCCTTTGTGATTGCCATGGCCTTGAAATTTCAAACTTACATTTTAAAGTTAAATCCATGTTCTTCAAATTGAGTACATTTGCCATTGAGTTTTCATTTCACTCGTGATTTTTGAGTTAGTGGCATGCATCCTGGATCCCCAACCGTTTTCCTCCCATTAGCAGCATGCTGTCTCCCGAATGCACACGTCACACCCTTCTCCCCGATGCTCCCATTCTGCTTGCTCTGGTGGAGATATTGCACATTACTAAGTTGCATGTTGTCACGGCCTCAATGCAATTTAGTGTGTGTGATATTTTCACGTGAGTGCATGCACACGGGTATGGCCTTGCTTGCTGGATTACAGCTTTTCCATGCTGGAGGGGGGATCTCCTGTTGATGAGTTACATGTGAGAATGTACATTTTGTAAGATTTGATTCAGAGAATGGACGTGTTCTACTTCTTCCTCCAATTCTGAAACTTTAAAAGTGTTTAATTTTTAAAAAGTTAATGTTGTTTCTTAAGGAAATTAATGTTTCTAATTTCAAATTTGAATGAATTGTTGGCTGAATGAAATTCTTACAGATTTACAGGTGTAAATTCTTGTTTAAAGTAAAATGTATGACAATGAATCTAAAGTTACTTTCTTAAAGTCTTCTTAAGCTGGGTGTGGTAGCTATGCCTGTAATCCTAGTATTTGGGAGGCTGAGGCAGGAGGGTTCTTGGAAGTTCTAGGCCAGTTTGAACTACATTGTGAGTTTAAGGTTAGTTTGAGCTACATAGCAAGACCAAAAAAGTCTGAAACAAAAACAAAGAGGTGGGATATTTTTATTTGAGATATCCTAGCATTGAAATAAGAAACAGAATTTCTTATGTATATTTGGGGAAGTTATGTTATCTCTTAACTGAGTGATTAAAGGTTAGTGTAATATACTTGAGTGCTGATTAAGTTCAAAGGAAAATAGCCTTAAAAAACTTTGTCTTGTATGTAGTTTTTCATTGTGACACTTGCAACATTTGTTTTAGTGAGCTTAAAATAAAAGTTTTCAGTGTAGATGTCTACTATTTATATAGTTGAAACCCTTTAAACACCTTTAAAAATTTAGGCATTAATTACTCATGATCAGTAAGCATTGTTAAGGACACAAAATGTTTATTAATAAGTATTAGTGATATAAAAGTTCTGAGTGGATGTATGTCCAGATGTTGCCAGAGTCTTCAGCTGGTGTCCACAGTTGGATGTTTCTGTTTGTGACTCTTGACTGTTCTCTGTGTAATCTGTGCTTTCCCTGTACTGCTCAGCAACATCTGGGTCCGAGTACACTCACATGATCTTGCCTCTTACACTAGAGATCTGTTGTTGCTGGATTTCTGTGCATTGACTCTGGAGCTTGTCTCTGAGGCAGATGAACCAGGAGATGGGGGAAAGGAGATGTGACGTAAGAGAGATTAGGTGTACAGGTGCATACTAGGGGATACCAGACATTTGCTTCCAGACTATTGTCCTAAAAGAGACACTGCTATAATGCAAGACATAGGCAGTTTTTGGTTTCCTAGTACCTTTAGAGAGTATGTTTATTAAGTGTGCAATAACATTGCCTCTTAAATATAAATGTGTATATTCTAATTAAAGGATTTTGCTAAAAATACATTGCCAATCATCTGAGTTGTTGGGAAAATGGGTCTGATAGACTGATTACATTCAGAGTTGACTCAAATCTTCAGTTTGTTAAAACTAAAATTTCAGATTCACAGTATATGAATTAGAAGAAATGGTGGTATACTTGTGATCAAGGGAGCTGGGATTATTTATTCCAGTCAGAGTGCTACATGCCGTCTCTCACTCCTCGTAGTTTCTCTCCATTAGCTTACCCTCTATTTGAGGCACACTATATTGCATTAAAAGTACAGTTCCCAAAGGCGGATGGTAGCCATTGTTTCCTGGGAAAAGGATAGCCTGGTGCTCTTCCTGTTTGATCTTTAGAGAGGAAGGATGGAAGTAATGTACATAAAAGTGGAGTATGTGGGCTGTGATTTTGGGCTCAACTCATTTTCTGTTTTTCTTCCTTAGACGTGTGCACCTATTTGTCTGTGGTGTGTGGCGCTGTGTACTCCAAGTACATAGACCTTCTGAGTGGTGGTTCTCAACGAAAGTGGTTGTCTAATCAAAGTTGTCCTTTCTGTTGGTTCTTCAGTTAAGAAAAACGATGAGTTCGCATTGGTCAGGAATGGGCGAGGGCTCACAGCCGAGACACAGTTGTGTGAATGAGGCGTGAAGTAAGCGCCTTTAGTGTCACTGCATACAAACATGCTTAGGGTTATAAGGGGAGAACAAAGGCGCAGAGGAAATGCTGGCTGTGTACAACTCTTGGAACTTTTATTTCCCAGTGATGCTTGTGTACATGGAGCGTAGCTGGATTGGAGCCTGAGCTGTGGTGTCTGTGTCTGTGGGGCCAGGGATCGTCTGTAAGTCTGTAATGATTGAAGTCTGAGAGAGGTGATCTTAGGAAAGACACTTCAATGGCTAATGGCAGGTTCTTCTTCCATTGGTGGCTGAACTATCAGAAGGGAGGAGAAGAGCTTCCCACATATTCTGAATTTGATTCTTGTCAATTGCTGAGTACTAGGAAAGCCTAGAGACACAGTTAAAGAACTGACTTTCATAATGTTTGAAAAATAAGCAGAGATAAAACAGTCCCAGAAGGCTAAACACAGGCAACAAACTTTCCCTTCAAAAAACCAAAGAGTCTCAAGTCTGAAGGGAATGGGTAGTATATGATTGTTAGGGTGGTGACCATGATGCAGACCTTGTTTCAGCCTTTATAGGAGGTGTTTGGTCTTGCTGAGCAGTTTAGAAGGGTAATGCCTGTTGGCACTGTGACATCTCATAGCACAGATGCTACACAATCGTGGTTAAGAAATGCCACAAGTCTTGAGTCTGGGAATTTTTGAAAGCGATCGGATGACGTGTATCGTACTGGTTTTCCTTGATAGCAAGGCAGGAACGTGCACACTGCATTTGACTATCCAAAAGAGATGTGGATTCGTTGGCACTAGGGAGAGACTGAAACGACTTTTCATTGTAAGCTTTGTTCTTACAGTGATGAATTTCCGCCCGTGTAACTGTTGTGCATGATTATGCATAGTTCATTAGTTAGTGCCAGATAAACTTTTCTTTGGCTAGGAGGGCAATTATTAACAGTCTTTGAGTGTGTGTACGTGTGTATGTAAGTGTGCCTTACACAAATTCTGCTACTCTGCTACATCCCCTGGGTTTTGTGCTTCACTGTATAGTACATGTCCATATGCAGCGTTCGTCTGCACTCTGCATTTTGTTTTACGGGACTGTGCTATATAGTCATTGGTGGATACTGCCGTGGTTTAACTATAGATGCTTTATGATTATTTTTAAATGCTGGTGATTGAACCCAGGGCTTAGTGTGCTAGCTGAGTGTTCTCTTCCTGAGCTCTATGCCCAGCTCTCAGCTTCTGAATCTGAGAGACGAATGAGTATATGCTAAGCATTACAGGTTCTTGTTCATATAACCTATACTGTATTACAGTTTAATAAAGTCGTATGAGCTTCCTGTTGACAATTTGCCACGTTTTCATGAACTCAGTATTTTAAAAAACACATTTCCTAGCTTGGGAGGTCATTCTAAAATGAAGATATGAGCAGGGCTGTGGTCTTTCCTAGATGATGTGGGGGAGATTTGAGGGCATTAAAACATTCTCTATCCTAATTTTTAATTATTAGAGGATGCTTTTCTGTTGTTACTGTGCCAGGTCATGAGCAGTGCAGTCCAGGCAGTAGATTGTCTTTTTACCCCTCAGAGGGTTGCACGAATCTGCTTGGTGACTGTGAACGTTGTGTAGTGAAGATACTCAGGGTCCACAAATTAGCTATAAGTTTCTATTGATGACTGTCACACAATCCCGGTTCAGGGTGGAAAGAAAGAGGCTGTGCTCATCCCACAAATGGTCTGTTTCGGGGTGAGCTCCGGTGAGATACTTCACTGCACCCCTGGTGCCAGCTTACTTTTACTGTGAAAGTTTGTAAGGTAAGGCTAATGCATGCTACATCCACACCTTTTCACGCTGGCGTTCTCTAAGTCTAGCAGATTCCCGCACCCTCCTCACCCTAGTAGTTGATGTGGTTATTCCTCTTCCCCAACTTCCTCGTCCCTGGGTCTCTGGGAATGCTGCACTCTGGTGACTTTCTCCTGCTGCAGAGATGATTCCACCCCTCTTTGGCTGATGTATCGTCCTTGGTCTCCTGAAAACACAGTCTATTTCCCCTTCCTGTCTGTGCCTGCCCCTTGAGGGTGTCCTTTCCTTCCTGTAATTAGACTGCTGCACCCTTGTGCCTACCAAGCCTTGTCTCTTATTTCAGCCTCCTCCAGATGTCCCCATCATTCTTTTGACGTAGGTTTTCCAGGCCAGACATTGTCCTTTCTCTGTCCTCCTCCATCCACGCCTCTGTGACAGCACTGTTCTTCCCCTGCCATTCTTTTTCCTTGGACTCTTTGGTTCCTTTGTTTCCCATGGGCGTCTCTCTTCTTTCTAACTTATTGACACAATTTAATCTGGGTCCTTGTTGTGAGAGTCACATGGCACATTCTTGAGTGACTTCGTTGGTAAGGGTGGCAAAGGTTTTACATCTGGGGAGCTATTCCTTAACACCATGTCTCAGAGTCCCATTGGGTGACAGCCACCAGACTGCAGATCCAGCCTGTGCTCTGGGAGCCTCCCTCCTGGGAACCTTTGCAGAAAGCCTGTGCTCTCCTCTGTGTGCAGAGTTACGTCTGCTGCCACTGTCGTCTTTTTCAGTGACAGCTTCAGCTCTTGTGAATGTCTGCCCCTCCAGAGCCCTGTGAGTCTGTGGTACGTGGGGTTACTTGAGGCTGCTGCCTTTTCCGCACACCGCTTGCCTTACCCTCTTCCAATGGAGAAGCAGAACGAAGCACCTTCAGGATATATGTCTGTTTCCACTCCTTGTGTTTTCCTGCTCGGTTTTACTTTGGCGTTAATAATCATGCATCTCCCCAAATGGTTTGCGTTATTTGCTACCAGAAGTTACGCTTGTAGTCTTGGTTGCATAAAGAAATGTATGAAAATTTTGTTAAAGGAAAAATGGACAGAGTACAGGTTAGATTATCCCTCACTCCTCTCTGGCCTCTCCCTTTCTCCTTCTGTTCCTGTTTCTGCTTCTTCTCCATCTTCTTCCTCTACTTCCCTTCTGTGCTGGGGCTCTGTGCTAAACGTTGCTCTACGGCTGAGCCATATTCTCAGCCTCACTTGTTCTGAGTGTGGACGCAGTGCAGCCCAGGTTTCTTAGAACTTATTCTATCTTTAGACACACAGTTTATATTTACGAGATATAATTGCCACCCAGGAAATACCTGCTTTAGAAATGGAAAGGTGGGGCTTGGGGGTGTAGCTCAGTTGAGTGCTTGCGTAGCATACACAGGCCGTGGGTTTGATTCTCCCCACCAACACCCTACACACAGAGTAAAAAGTTGGTGAGCTATCTCAGTGAATAAGCTATTTTAGGATGTTTTGTTTGAGTTATCAGAAGTGTGAAGAGCAGCTTAGCACATTGGTTTCAGTATTTTAGTAAAGTAAATAGCTTTATCAGAGAAGTGAGAGCTGTTTGAGTAAAGTGACTAAAAGCCTAGGGGTGATGGTTTTTCTGAACCACAATATGATGCTGGGGTTATTTACTTTCTCTTTTCTCTTTGGGTCTTCTAGAGGGGTATTCGATGCTTCTCTCAAAATGGCTGGCTTCTATGGATTGTACACCTGGCTGACTCACACTATATTTGGCATCAATATTGTCTTCATACCGTCAGGTAACAACCATATACAGAACTTCCTGGCTGTCTAGTTAAGGAAAGTTAGACATTACCTTAGAGCCGCCTTCTTCCTCAGAGTTAGTATTCCCAAACTTGTGGCTTGAGGTCTTGTCTAGATCAGCATGTCTGCAGTGTGCTTGTATTTTGCTCTAGCCTCAGTATCTGGCACCATACCCATCCCATAGAAAGTACTGTGCAGGTGTTTGATCATGAGTACATGTCCTAACACTTCGCACAACGTAGGGCACAGAGTTGACGCTCAACAAATTAATCGAACTAATTGGCAGGGAGTGAGCAGTTCGTTGTCTAATTGCTTCGTCCCGTGAGGGATACCATCCCAGGGGCAGGATGAATGTGTCTGAGCGAATATCAGCACCTATGCCTGTTGTGATCTGTTCTGAGAGCTGTACCTTCCCTCTACAAGCACCACGAGGCAAATGACCATCTTTTCTTTTCCTTCGTTGGTTCAGAACCCCCTTCCACTTCTTTCTTTTATTTTTGTCATTGTTTTTTCTTTAAACATCCCTCCCTGCCTTCCACAGTTAGCTTTGCTGTCACTTCTGGACTTTGATTCGTTTCCCCTTCTTATACTTCCACATCCATTCTTGTTTTACCCCTGAGCTGTCCAGTGACCCACCCGCTGGTTGTCATGCATCCTGCACCCACACAAAGCTACTGTATAGTCATCTTGAGGCAGGCAAGAAAGCTGGTTGTATAGATGAAAATCCAAGTTCTTCATGTTCACCCTAATGGCTAATGATTGGACGAGAGCAAGAGTCCACATCTGCGTGGCTCTTAGTCTGAAGGGACCCAAAGAGGAGAGAGTGCTTGGACTGCTTTGGAACAGGATGAGCTTGAACTAAGGTCCTTTTACTTACAGGACTTCTGTCTAATTACATTCAATTTTTTATTAATAGCAAAGTAAAGAATAAGAATTGAACCTGAGATTTAGATTGACTTAGGGTCAGGACATTTTGGTGACTGTTCAGTGGTTGTATTTATGGGACTGGATTTTAGCTGTAGAACAGTAACATTTAACACTTAAGAACCAGGGGCTGGAGAGATGGCTGTATTTAAAAGAAAGCTGGCTGCTCTCCCAGAGAACTCAGATTCAATTTGTAGCATCCACCTAGCAATTGACAACTGTCTATAACTCCAGTTTTGGGAACTTTGATACCCTCACACAGACACAACAGTGCACAGAAAAAAATACAAATAAATAAATCATTTAAAGAAAAAAAGGGACATAAACTAGACACATTAGAAAAGCTTCAATTACATCTTTAAAGATAATGAACTGTTATTTACTAGTTTACAAGTTAAACAGACTATTAGTCCTCTAAACTGAAGCTTGTGCTCACTTCTTGTTTGGGTGAATTTTTAAGAGGATTAGTTTCATTTTATGTGTGTGGGTGTTTTGCCTGCCTGCATGTATGTATGTATTTGTACCACATGTGTGCAGTGCCTGCAGAGATGAAAAGAGTGTGTCAGATTCCCTGGAACTGGAATAACAGGTGATTGTAAGGATCATGTAGGTGCTGGGAATCAAACTTGGGTCTTCAGGAGGAGCAGCTGGGTGCTTCTCCAGCTGCAGTGGGCATTTTTAAGGAGGAAGAGGCAGTGGTTGGCTCTGCTGCTTTGTTACTGTTTTGCCGTGACTTTGACTTGCTTGTCTTTTACTTTTTTATTAGCTTTGGCAGCAATCCTTGGAGCAGTGCCATTTCTGGGAACGTATTGGGCAGCAGTACCTGCAGTTCTAGACCTGTGGCTGACACAAGGGTTAGGGTGTAAGGCCATCTTGCTCCTGGTCTTTCATCTCTTGCCAACATACTTCGTAGACACTGCAATCTACTCTGATATATCTGGGTAAGTGTTCTTAATTTCTCGCTAAGTCATAGGGTGTTTAGTTTGGGAAGGGATGGGCAAGGACTAGTGGCAGAATTTTTCAATCGGGTAGCCTTTTATAATCCCTTTGGTAGTGAAATTTGGATGTAGAATAATATTGCTGTGATAGAGGTCTGATAGTTATGGTGAAATTATTTATAAAATCTCAAATTCAGACAAAATTATGCATAAATTCTGTAATGATTTTGTGGCATTTGGCCTAGGAAAGAATTATTCCCAGGCATGCCTAAAATAATTTAAGTACAATAAAAAGTTAGTGGTTATTTCAGTGTTGCTTTGCCTTTGGAGAAAACTATTATGCAATGTGTGTCTGCAGATACTAATGTAAGGTGAATCTGAGCAAGTGCTAGTGGTCTCTTCAGATATTGTTCATGATGAACACAGCTTAAACTAGATTCAAATGTTGGTGATATGATAAAGATATGATAAAGATCTATTTTTCTAGGTTTTTGATACCAGTGTAGAGATTACATCGGGTCCTCAAGCAGGTTGTCACTTAGACATGTTTCCAGATTCCCATTGTTCATTAGAATCTCAGTCTCAAGCAAATGGATTTCCATTTGTGACTTAAAATACAGAATATGGCTTACTGAAACCCAAAACAGCTGGTGCATTTATTATCTTCATTATGACCATTATTGTTTTGAGAAAGGATCTCAATGTGTAGCTCAGATAGTCCTCCCAATTTACAGTCCTCCTGCCTCAGATTCCTAAGTGCTGTAATTCCAGGTGGGGCTCACATCTAGTCTCATTTCAATGTGTTGTCAATAAATTAAAGATACAATGGGTGAGCACCTGTGGAGTTGGGGATGGGGAGGAGGATTTAAAAACATACCAGGCATGGTGGCACACACCGTTAGTCCCAACTCGTAGGAAGCAGAGGCTGGTGGATGATCTCTGTGAATTCAAAGCCAGCCAGTGCTACATAGTGACACATAGTGTCTCAAAACAAAAAACAAAACAAAACTTAAAGGGACTTAAAGTGGACAGGACCACAAGCTTCTAGAAACAGCTGACTTTAGATGTTTAACTTTTCTAAAAGTAAGTTATATGGTGACTTATTTCCTCTCAAATAAGTTAAATTTAGAAGCTAATGTAGAACAATGCAAAAGCCCCATTGAACCAGAGTGAAATGAAAACAGGCAACTCCCAATCCACCCTAGGGAGGAATGTATATGCCTACAGCTTGAGAGGGAATAGTGAGATTGCCAAAAGTGTTACTTATGGTCTGTGATCCCAACGTTCAGGAAACAGAATCAAGAGGAGGAGGAGGCCCACTTGAGCTGCATAAAAAGATCCTATTTCAAGATCAGAAACAGCTTGGGGCTATGGAGAATTGTCTCCATGGTTAAGTGTGTGTTTGATTCCCAGCACCTACATTGGACCACTCACAACTGTCTATAACTGCAGTTCTAGGGATTCCAAGATCCTCTTCTGGCATGAAGTCATACAAACACATACACAGAAATAAAAATAAACCTAAAACAAAAACAAAAACACTACAACAAAAAACAGGCTTAGTGGTGCACACTTGTAATTCCAGCACTTGAGAGGCAGAGGCAGGAGAGTCACCAAAAGTTCAAAGCCATCTGGTTTACATAGCAAGGTGCAGGCCAGCCAGGGAAACCCTCAAAACAACCAACTACAGAACAGTAGTGTGGTCAGCTGATGTTTTAAAAATTGAGGGCTAAACAGTATATGATTTATACTCCGTGTATTTAAGATTTGCTATAAATTTTTTATATTAAAGATTATAGTCATAATTAAAAATTTATATGATTTTTCTCATATTAGATGCTTTATTTATTGAGTGTTACTAGAAAATGAAAAGTTAGGTTTAAATTATACTTTTAATTAAGCTTTTCTTTAAAAGCCCCCCCCCCCCCAAAGCGTTAGGGATTTCTGAAATTGGGACTAGAAAGAGGCTCACTGACTAAGGGTACTGGTTCTTCCAGAGGTTTGGGGTTTGATTACTAGCACCCATATGGCAGCTCACAACTGCCTGTAACTCTAGTTTTAGAACCAGGCACCCTCACACAGACATAAATGCAGAGAAAACACCAATGCACATAAAAAATGAATAAGTCTTTTTAAAAAAAAAAAAAAAAAGAATTTCTGGTAAAAAAAATTTTCAGACATTGTTTAGGGAATGTCTACTTGGCATAATGTGGGCCACTGCTTTAAATCTCTTTTTTGGGAGAAGGAAGAGAACTGAATTACGAACATCATATGTTTGTTTCCTGAAGGCTGGCTCAGCACAGTGTGTGTTGTAAACTGTACTATATTATCAAGCTTCCTTCCTGCGTATTTAATTATTTACCCTCATTAAAGTGTTCCACTCATCTGTGTTATTTAAAAACTAGAAACAAACAGAACCTGACCACTTCTTCATCCCTCTTACGTCAGTGGTCAGGTCTTATCTGTATGCTGTGCTGCTATATCTGTCTCACTCCATCCCAGTCATGTCAGCGATGCCGTGATAACCTGCAGGGCAGTTATGACTCCTGTGAAATAAAAGGCCTGGGCTTTGTTGACAGATGCTTTCCTTATGTGGCCTTTTATTATACCGATGGTAGCCATATTTTAGAAGGTTGCCAAAGGTCTAAACTGTGAAGAATAGGAATACTGCTGTTACTCTTTTATAAAACTGTAACTGCTGTTTTATTAAAGAAGCCATAGGTAACTGAATGCATGTTAAATTGTGCTCACTCCTATCCTTAGAGGAAGTAAGCATGGCAGGTATCTTAGGTAACCAGAACCAGTCTTCAGACAGCAGTAATCTTCTTCAGGAAGCCATGTGGAATGGGTGCAAACTACCTACTACAAGGGTTGGTTTTATTCTTTAAGTTGCTACGTCTGTAAAAAGAGGCAGGTGTCATTCATTGGTACATACACAAGAAAATCCTTGTTTCTCAATATTACAGTGTTCTTGAGTCTGCATTGAAATAATCTAAAGACAGCCGATAGTGAAGTAAGTCCTGAAATATTAGAGAACCAACATTGTGTTAGAAAGTATCTGGGATTTACTCCAAAGCTGGTATTCATTGGAAGTCACATACGAACTGGTGTGCTTTTTGTTCCAGAGGAGGCCATCCTTACCTGACTGGCTTAGCTGTGGCTGGTGGAGCATACTACCTGGGCCTGGAAGGAGCAATCATCGGGCCCATACTTCTCTGTATACTTGTGGTTGCTTCCAATATCTACAGTGCCATGCTAGTGAGTCCTACGAATTCAGTGCCCACACCAAATCAGACCCCTTGGCCTGCTCAGACTCAACGGTGAGTTCAGTAGCATGATGGTAAGCCATGTGTAGACATAGACTGCCATGACTGTTTTCAGTGAACAGCTGCATCTGTTACCTTGGAGTAAAGGTCTCTGAGCACTCATTTTCTGAGCAACCTATTTATTTCCATTAGTCCATAAGGTTTCCAATAATTCTCTCCACCAACTACTCTGCTTATTGATATTCTGACTACAGTCACTTCAGAATAGTTTTGAACATGATCTAAAATGTACTGTGTACTTCTGAGGCAGGCCTTGTTTGGTCAGTGTTTTTATCTCTAAGACTCACCATATCATTGTATATTTCTTTTTTACGCATTTTTTTAATTGTTGTTTGGCATACCAGTGTATGAATATTCCAGTCCCAGTTTTCAGTGTAGTTT
Source organism: Cricetomys ansorgei (assembly GCA_026225945.1). NCBI lineage: Eukaryota > Metazoa > Chordata > Mammalia > Rodentia > Nesomyidae > Cricetomys > Cricetomys ansorgei. The sequence continues at coordinate 1,658,632 of JAMJFZ010000182.1, forward strand.
TGAAAGATATCAGCTGGTTGCCATTTTATGGCTGTTACAAGTCAAGATGCTGTTGGTTATCTGGTGTGCACATTCCCATGATGCTTGGATGAAGAAGTTTAGAGATGTTATGTTGCCCAATGGTCACGTAGTTCCAAGTGTGGAAGCTGACTTGTTTCAGATAGTCTTCTGTCTTTGTCTTTGTTTTCCCTAATCACCCTGTCTCCCAGAGCAAACGCAGGGCTGAGTTTTCCCTGTGTGTCCTAACTCAGTAACTCTCTGCTTTCATCATCTTTATCCAGCTTACCTTGAATCTGTGCTTGCCCTTACTCCTAGTGCCACCACTGACTGAGCTGAGCATTTCTCTTGGGGCTGCACAGTTACCTGAACCTCCTGTCTATCAACTCCTTACTGTCACTGGTCACTGTTTGGTAACTGTTTTCTAAGCTTGTTTCACTTTTCTTGGCCAGGAGGCCGCATCGAATAGTAAATCACAGTCAACCTCAGTGTTGATCTTATTTTCTACATCTTTGCCCTGCAGACAGACTTTTAATTCATAAATTAGCAGAACAAATAGTTATAATTCATTTAAGCTAAAAGATATTTAAACTTTTAAAGATGTCAAGGGATATATTAATCTATAGGATGGTGAGAAATGCTTATAGATTATTGGTTGTAAAACCATTTCCAGTGCTTTTCAAAATTGAGTGCTACCTGAATTCCCATTTGTCGAAAGAAAGCTTTTAGCCAACTTTGCCTGTGTTCAAATGTGAAAACACAAACTTGGACAGCACACTGAGAAATAGTTACATAAATTGATGTTTGCAGCAGTGGTTCTGGCAGAGGTGGGAGGGATTCTTTTGAGCTCCCTAGCACACACACACTCACATGCACATTTGGCCATGGCTAGCTGCATTGCTAGAACTATAGTGGGTAGTGGTCAGGGATCTGTCAGATATACTGCTCTGAGATGGGGACAGTGTCATAGTTGAGAAGTGACAGATGTATAGATGGATGTAAATCTTCATAGTTTTACCTTTTTTCAAAAGATGACAACAGAAGTATTTAAGGAAACTTGTATTCCAGTGTTCAGATCTGTCAGCATGTGTTTTTGTATTCATGGTAGCATTTAGTCATGTAGCATGAAAACCCTTCCAAAGCCTTGGACTCCATAGCCAGGTTTGTGCTTGTCCCTCATATCTGTGCCTTTGAAAGTGGAGATTTACTACACTAGTCCTCATGTTCTGAGGGCCGAGAGGCGTAGGTCGCTGTCTGAGAGAGCCTCCAGACAACTGAACAACTGTGAGTGCAGTATCTCTTCTGTAACACGTGCTTGTGTTCCTCTTGACCTTGAAGGACTTTATATGTTAGGTTTAGGCTTCAGTTTATTCCTGCTCTATCTAATCTTGTGTGACTGTGTGGACTGAAAATGCTTAAGACAAAAGGAGTTGAGGAACGGCAGGATTGCGGAATTGCTTCTGAAGTTAGATTTGCTTTGTAAGCTGTTAAGGAATGAGCCTTGTACTGTGCCTGGTTTGTTCACACTGCTCCCTGAGCTTCAGTACACTTAACCCTATGTTGTCCTTTAGCCTTGTGCACAGTTTGTTCACACTGCTCCCTGAACTTTAGTATACTTAACCCTATGCTGTCCTTTAGCTCTGTTTGTGGTTTGTTCACTCTGCTCTTGAGCTTCAGTATACTTAACCCTGTGTTGGCTTTTAGCTCCATTTCTACTGAAAATGTTGAACACTTTATGATAACTGATGGTTGATTGTGGTATAAAACCAAAATTAACCTTATTCAACTTTGAGAAAAATGATCTAAGAGAGAATAGTGATATAACATGCTTTGTTTATATGGTCACGGACTAAATATAAATTGAAAATTGCTCCTGAGAGCCTGAAGAGATGGCTTAGGAGTTAAGACCAATTGTTGATCTTCAGAAGAACCCTCCCTGGTTTAGGTCCATATGATCGCCCACAACCATCTATAACCCTAGTTCTAGGGAACTGGATGCTCTCTTCTGGGCCACAGGTGTGCACCTGAGGCATATACATACATGCATGCAAAGCTCTCAAACACATAAAATAAAATAAATAAATCTCAAAAATTTTTGATTTTTGGAAAATGCTCATGTTTTAAAATCAGATGATATCTTTTGTGTTCCTACCTGATGGCACTGTTAAGGAGAAGTAGTGTGGTTTCTCTCTAAATGGGTACTGGTAAACTGTCCTTCACATATGTTTCACGTCATGTAAGTTTGCCTAAATAATAATTACAGTGATAATAATGAAAACACTATAACCCGTCACCAGCTGAACTCAAAACAATGTAAAGATAGAAGATTATTTTTTACTTGTTTAAAAGAAGTCCAGAAGGGCATTCCAGGTCTAGATAAATTAGATAAATGTCTGAGTCTAGTTTCTCTCCATCAGAATGCTGTGCCATCTTTGACTTCTGCCTTTCTAAGGTGGATACTGGAGCCAGTGTTGATTGATAAACTCTGACCTGGCCATTTGGCTGTCTGTAAGCATCTCAACTTTACCAAGTGACACTCTGACTCAGGCCCACCAGTTATATCAAAGGCGATTTAGCTACCACAGTCCTGAGGTCGATACCTTGTGTTATAGTAGACCTTTCTATCCAGCCAGCTGACACTTGGCAATGTTCACTTAGCTTGCCTGATGTGGGGCAGCAACAGTACAAGTCAGGTGATGAAAATGCCTTCCCACATCTGCTTGGAGCCCTGCCCTGCAGAGCCAGGGTTCTGTGCTGCGCCAGGATTCCTGCTTCCTCACAGCAATCTATCCACTCAGCCTTTAATCCAATCTGCAAGGCTTAATCTCTTTAATATCATCATATTTATTTTCTAGCGAGTTACAAGTTCCAAGAGCCGAGAAACTGCCTTAAGTTGCACAGCACTTCTCTGTAACATCCCTTTAGCCAAAATTCAGTCACATGGCCATATGTGGTTTAAGTAAGTCTGGGAAGTCTTTTGAATAAGAGATAATGGACTCAGCCCAAAACTGGGCTCTTGTTTGTAAAGAATGAAGGCTAACTGGTAGATTTTGAAACAATCTTGTGAGAATACTGAAAAATAGTGACTATAATCTTTTCTACCCTTTTAAAGGTTAATAAATAAGGTAATGTTGCGTGGTAACTGATTGCAGACTTGCCCCTTCCTCCTCCTTGTGGTTTTACCACCCCCCTCCCTTCCCAAAACAAAACCAATCATTCTGTCTTCTTTTAGGAGTTTCCGTGACATCTCTGAGGATCTGAAATCTTCAGTAGACTGACGTGGCTCACTGCAGTGACTTCTGGGGAGTCCACCTGACAGCTGGGGCCTCTGTCCCGCCAGCTATGTCTGGCCGGCAGGGGTGTCCGGAAGAGAAGAAGCCTCCCAGCCTTACAAGCAGAACACTGAGTGAGAGAGAACTTGCTCTGGTCTGCTTTGCTTTTTAAAACACAGCTTGAGAGTTGAGAACTGTGCTTGCTCACAGCTCACGCTAAGATGGCTTGAAAAGTTTCAGTTCATGCACTGGTACCAAGGCTTGAAAGTTCCCTCTTTGATTATCTACTGCAGTGTGTATTTATAAAGTTATTTTAAGAATTCTAAAATACTTGCTATTAAAAGTATATTGAGTGTAATCTTTCTCCTGCTTTAGGAGTTCTTTCAGTGACGAGGCTTTCACTTTGGAGTGTGGTTTAGTAAGCAGGAAAAGTGCATCTGATACCCTTCTAGGATAACATTGTCCTCTTCTCCAAGAAGAAGGGAGTCTTAGGGTGAGGGTGGGGTATGTGTGCTGTGACCAGAGAAGAAGTGGTAGGAGTGGAGTTCTCCTTTTCCTCCCCTTCACCCCTCCTTTCAGTGTTGCCAAATTTCTACAACTTGCCTGACCACATTGGATGAAGACCCTTACTGAGCTGCTATGAATAGTAACTGTAATAGAATCCATGCTGTCAACTTTCCCCTTGTAACTGTTTTACATGAAGACTCTCAGGTATAGCAGTCAGTCCTCTGGTTTGCTGAGTGTCCCCAGTTCTTTACATGGAACTCTCCTAGTCAGCTACTTAGCAGCAGAATTTATTTCTGTCCCTTAGCACAGTGCCTTGCACCTGTGACTCTAGGTGAATGCTAGCTGAGGTGGACTGTAACTGTCTGTCTCAGATACGACATAACCACAGCTCTGGTCATGTTGGTCGGGGAGCTAAGCTTCAGGATAGAAGTCAGCGCCAAGCCACCAAGTGTAGGAAGACTTGGTCTCCTTGTTTGTGGTAAGCATTGCTCATGGCTTCGGCAGTTTCCCAGTCCCGTGACCCAGGAGTTGTCATTCATTTGTTACAAGTGAAAGACAGCCTGTCCTGCTTCATGACACTACCAAAACTACAGCCCAGCTCCTAGTGTTGTGCCCTTTCTAGCTGACCAATCACCAGCCCTTCCTGTGCTCCCGAGGGAATGTGGAGCAGAAGGGATTTATGTTAAAGATTTGTTTTTTGAAAGCATTTTAAGACTAAAAACAATTTTTTCCTAAAATATCTCCCTAAGTTCATAACATGTCACACTTAGCACATACTGCAGTGTCTTCTGACTTGCCGTTACAGTGTAGCACGTGTAAGTCTCCTAGTTGTAGCAAGAATCTTTCAACATTTATGTCCTATCACCTGTTAGATTTGACCACTAAATCACTCCCTCTGTTCTTTAGTCAGTTGCTCCTTTGCTCATTAATGTGTTTCTTGAGTGTTAGTAAATGCTAGACACTGTGCCAGGGACTGTACAGGGTGTTGTGGGAGTTAACTCCTAAGGCAGCCTTTGTCAGCTTAAACACCGGCCAGATCGTGTCTCACACTCAGTCTAAAATTCTTGCATTGAAATGGTTGAAGAGAAAAATCAAGTTTGTGTTTGTTACTGTATTCTGATAAGTTTATAGCTATAATTAGCACATGCTCCTAATAGGCAAATCAAATATACACAGTAAGTTTGTGTGCATATGCAAATTATGTTGCTCCAATGTGCTTTTAGCCATGTAAAAGCACACTTGAAATAAACCTAAGTTTGAGCTAATTCATAGTTGTTGGTAGGATAGTTCTCAATTTGAATGTCAAGTTCTTTGAGGGGGAACTCTGAGCTCTAAGAGTATTTAGAGCTTCCTAAGTTAGCATCAGTGGCATAAGCCCTTCCTGAAATTTTAGGGGCAGAGGTCTCCACAGTGGCACACAATCCTGATCAGGAAGCTCAAGCCACTCCGCTGCTACAGTGAATCTAGGAAGGCCACCAGTTGGGTAAGTTGGAACTACAAGAACATATGGCATGTGTCAGGCAGAGAGCAGGTAGCATGACAAGGTGTAGGAGTCTTTAGCTCAAGTCCCTAATCTACCCGGAATAGTTTGCATGGGAGTTTGACCCAGGAAAAAGTTCCCCTAGGAATAGAGAGGGCATTTATGCCTTGCTTGTGTGTGCGTGTGTGTGTAAACAGGACTTGATAGCTCAGGAGAATGCATCCATGAAGCAAAAGGAGCTTCAGTAAAACTGAGGACAGAAATCTGTCATAGCATCTTGGATTGTATAGATACATTAAAAGTTAGTTTCAAGTTCCCATTCACTGTCAGTTTTAAACTGAATAGGTCCAAGGGGAGATGAAAAGCTGTGCAAGCCCATTCGAATCTGTTTTTGCTAAGAGAATGAGGTGCAGAGCTGGGAGTTTATATTCCATATTAATGTACATCTTGCTTGAATCCCACTCTTATTTTTGGAAGTAATCTACGGTCCTCTTTGGCTGCCAGTGTTAAATATTGCTAAAACTGTGAGTATAATTCTTTTACCCCTAAGAGCTGGCTTTTCTTTGTTCTCTGAGATGAGTGTGGGTTGGCTCTTAACTGTGGTAAGGTGCTCAAGATGTATTATGTAGAGACCCTGTGTCTAAACTCTGCAGGGTCTGGGGATGATGGCTGCTTGTACCAGTTGACAGGCAGCTAAAGGATTTTCAGGGTAGGTCTTCTGGCTAACCTTGGCCTTTATAAGAACTCACCATGCTCTCTCAGGATTCTGTGTTCCTCCATTTCCCACTTTGGTTAGGTGACTTTCAGAAGTATGGAAAGGAATGCTGGGAACTCAAAGCCTGCAGGGGTTAGACTAGAATACATTCATTTAGGTGACTCTCCAGGGGTTTTAACCTAGTTTATGGGAAAATACTTTCAGGACTTCCTATACTCCAGTCCTGACCTTCCAGTATCTTCTGAGGGTCTCCCACAGCCTTTCTGGGAGTATGGCAGTGGGACCTTGAGTGCCCCTTTCACAATGAAAATTGTTATGGCAACATACTCCCAAAATCTTGTTCCTGCAAAGAGCAACTGTTACTTATTTTCTATTTATTTTTTGTCAGTTTCTTCTCTTTGTTATACGTTCATTTCATTAACTCACTAAGATCTGGGAGAAAATACCTCATCTGAAGCCACTAAGCAGTTCTCTTGATAGCTTAAAAAGTACTCAAGAGAATTCTCACCAGAGTCACAGGAGTTCGGTGCTTGAGTGGGTTGTTGTAATGAGATGATGTGATTGTTTTAGAGAAGGAATCAAATTTATGGGTGCAGTAGCTTATGTAACAGCCAGTTAGCAACAAAATTCAGAGTGGAGTACAGATCTTCTCCCTCACCTGCCTTCTGCCTCTTTTGCTTTTTCCTCATAGCTCAGCTACTTTTGTCAACAAAAGAAAGTTCCATATAGCAGATATTTGTAGAGTGTTACAGAATTGTAAAAAAAAAAAAAAAACTGGGGTGGGGGGTGAGGGGGGATTCTGTGGTCAATTGCAATTGAGGAATGCTAAGTTACTTCCTTTCCGTGGGATGTCTATGAGTTTTTATTATGCCCTGACACATTGTAAATTTAGGAGTGGCTAGACTGTTTCACTTTTATGTTGTGCCCCCGCCCTATTCTCTGAGGACCTCAAACGACCAGAGTCCTTTTGAGCGTTTGATCAAGTTTATAGGTTTTCTTAGATAGTGAAATTACTGGCAGTGAGTGTGTTACTGTGGTGCCATGGGATTAGTAACAAGTCCCAGCAGTCTTGTGAGACACCGGAAAGAAAGCATATTTGCTGTTCAGAGCTATACTTGCAAGAAGGGGATTCCCATATGTGGCACACAAAATCAGTATTTGTGTTTGATTTTGCAAGTTATCCAAGAATCAGTTAATGTGCAAATACATCGGTGATGTTGATAGTGCATCTTTGCAAATGCTCTTGTATGGCACTTTATAATTTTCAGGCATCTTTCAGAACACCCCTGTGAGCTAGACAGTATTACAGTCATTGCACTAAAAGCCCTGAAAAATTTGTTGTTGATTCCTTCTCTTTCCCTCTCCCCCTACCCGCAAGGACGGAGCCAGAATTTGGTTACATTGTCTCTGACTCCAAGTCCAAAGTTCTTTATACTGGTCTTTCTTTCTAGCTTTATATATACAATGAAAGGTATGGAAACTGATCTAACTTTGTTTTTGCTTATCGTGAAATACCAATTCTTTTGTTTTGGAGTGACCCAGAGGTGTAATTCCTACTGTAGCTGTCCCAGAGAAAACCCTTCTCTGTCCCCCAGTGCTACTTGTTCAGGTACTTGGGTTGTACTTCAAATACTGTTTGATTGTGAAACTAAGATTGAACATATAGTTGTAATTATTTAACTCTGAAAATGTATCATCTCTGCATCTTCAGGTGAAGAAGAGAGATGGTTTGAAAGGAAAAATAACATTCAGATGCAACAATAAATATCCTTTATTCTTACACAAATGCTGTTTCTTACCTTTAATTTGCTTTCACAACTTACTTAACATCTTTGTAAAATGTAAAATATTTATATTTTGAAATAAAGTTGGAAATGTTGGATGAAACGTGATAAACTCAGTCTTGTTTCTTGAAATTTGATCTTTATCTAGACTTTCCCTGCATATCCTGTCTCTGGCGCCAGTGTCTATACTGGTGCCAGTATTTTTATGAAATTTGGCCATCTTACATGAGGGAACATGTCTGGGGAGTGGATGTTTGCACTGTAAAGAGGCCGCAGGGTCTATAGCTGAGGCAGAAGTACTCAGGGCATTGGAGGGAGGCAGCCCTGTAGATAGTGAGGGTGGTGACTGAAGGCAAATACTGGAAGACAAGGGTCGGGAGAGGTGGCTCAGCAGTTAAGGGTACATACTGCTCTTCCAGAGAACCCGAGTTGAATTCCTAACGCGCATATTGGGCAGCTGGTGACCACCTGTAACTCCAGTTCCAGGGCATCCGATGCCTCTGTCCTCCACAAGCACCTGCACTCACGTGCACAGAGCCACATACAGATACAATTTAAAGTAAAGAATTGCTTGACAGTTGAATTCGGGAGTTCTTTTTAACAAAGAAGCCTAAGCTTTGTTATCTACATTACCAGAGATAATCGTGCTGCTTTGGCAGATGAAGCTAAGCCCTGCAACTTAGCTTTCAACATTGCAAGTTGAGCCCATCAGTCTAACTTGATGGATGGAGAAAGCCAAGCTCAGGTTCCTTTGCGCTGATAGATGCTCGTTAGTGCTATGGTCCTTCAAAAACACTTTCTCATTGCTTCTCAGTCAGTTGCTGAAGTCTAGAATCCCTCCTAAGGTGCAGGCTTCTGAAAGCCTTCCTTGGCTTTGTTCCTGGAAACCAGAGGAAAAGGAGTGTTGGCACTCCCTCTCATCACAGGGATTCTGTATGAGCTAATGGTTGGGCTGAGAGAATGGATTCTTAGCCTTAAGTGACTTCAGTCAGAAATAGACACATCTTTTCATTCAAGGAGTAGTTAATCTGCTGCTATAACGTGGCTAATATTAAAAATAGTTGTGAAAAGTGGTTTTAAAAAGATACATCCACGAAATGTATTTCGAATTCTTTTGAAGATGACTTCTAAAGACACTGCAAGATACACTGCCTTCTTGATGAGTAGCAAGATACTCAGGTGAATGCTTTTTCAAATGTTTCAACTCCGTGTAAGAGATATATAATCAGAAAATAGGGGAGGGAAATGGGAGGGATGGACCTTCCTGTGAAACCATGGAAAGATGATTGATTACAAATGTAATCAAAACGTAAAAATATGGGAATTCAGAATTGATTATTGAGGCAAATGGATTTGGTGGGAAGCTTTGTTGGCGACAGTTGTGTTCTGGTAAGAGACCACACGATTCTCCTGCTACTGGAGAAATAAGCTTTGGAACACACCCCAGAGGACCTGCACAGGGGCGATCTAGGAGGAGGGCCTGCAGGGAGCGGAGCCCGCTGAGCCCCGCAATGGCAGCGGTCAGTGGAGCCGCCCACGAGTTGGGGCAGGGCTAGCGGGGGGCGTGCCGCCCTTAGGGCGGGGCTGATCTCGGACTGCCGCCCGCCAGACTTGAGGGCGGGTGGGCGGGGTCTAAGGGGGCTAAAGGGCGGGGCTATCTACGTGGGGAGGCCTTGGAGGCGGGGCCGAGGCGGTGCTGTAGGCCTGGGGGCCGGACTATCCGGCCCGGGGTCGCATGGGGGCGGGGCCTCGGTTGTGGCACAAGGTTTAGGGGCGGGGCCTCGGTGCGGCGAGGCGGCGGGCGACCGGCGGGCTGGTTGGCGGGCAGTGGTGCGAAGAGCGGACTGCAGGACCGGTGGTCGGCCATGGCCGCTTCTCCGGTCCCCGGCGGCGGCGGTGCGGGAGCTGTCCACTCCTCCAACACGTCTGGCTTCGCCTTTGACTCGGGACTGGAGATCAGGACGCGCTCAGTGGAGCAGACGCTGCTGCCCCTGGTTTCTCAGGTACCGCGGCTCCCGGTCCCTGTGTGCGCAGCCCGCGATGGCGGCGGCCGTTCTTCCCCGGCCAGGCATGGCGGGGCGGGAGTCGACGCTGTCCCCGCGTTTTGGGAGCTCGGCGGCGGCTCGGCTGGACTGGCTCGGGGACCCAAGGCGGGGCGGGCACTCCTGGGCGTGCTGTGAGGTTCCGGAGCCCAGCAGGTGCGTTGTCCGGCCTGGCGCTGCGGCTCCGGCCGAGTGAGGCCCAGTCGCGGGACGGCAGGACCCCGGTGCGGTCCCGTGGCTCCCAGAGCCGAGCTGGCTACCGCGGTGCAGTCGGCCGCCACCGCCTCCGCCTGCATCCCAGGCCAGATCCGGGGGCTGGGCGCAGACCAGGGCACTCCAGTATGCCTCCCACTCCAGCGTGTTCTCCGAGGCCTTTGTCCTGCTTCCTTGGCTGTGTGTGGGCTCGCCCAGCTCCCACCCACTCCGGCCACCTGTCCTGCCCCTCTCTGTCACTTGCCTGCCCACCTCTGTCTGCTCGGACTCTGCAGTGTGACGGGAAGGAGCGCTTGAAGCTTAATCCCGGTGCACACCTTTTTGCCAGGTCTCAGCTGGCATTCGTGTATTATTGTATTTGTGGGTTATAAAAGAAGTCTAGAAGGCTAAGTGTTGTGCTTAATTACAAATGAAACAAAAGTTTGTTTCTTTGAGCTGAGGTATATATAACCCGAGGGCTAGAATTCCTCACCTACAGCTGTGGTACTGTGCCAAACACCAAGTGAAGAATTCTGTCTTTGGCTGCGCGTTGGCGATGTGTGACTCATGCTAAACTTGTAACATCTTGGTGACTCATGCCAGGATTACCAAAAGTTTAGAGGTAGAAAGAACCTTAAAGTATCTGACTGTAAATTAAAAAATGATTTCTTACAACAACCTGGACGCCTGGCCACCAATACCTTACTACATAAACATGTTTACTGAAATGGAGGTTGTCAGTGACTTTTAAATGCTGCTTCTGTACCAGCCAGGTCTCGAAAATATTTGAAGATTGTAGTTATATATGTCCCCTAGATTCTTCTAATGCAAATTAAGTAAATATCCCCATTTTCCTCCCTGCATCCTGTGACTAGTGGAGCAGTGGTTGACTACACCTGGCACTCCCTGGGGCTTTCCCTCTTCCCCAGTAATGGATGTATATGGATCAATGGAAAGACTGCTGGCTGCCATTCCTTTCTAGTGTCTACAACTCCTTCCACCCTGGAGAACCCCCATCACCAGAGTGACTACAACTCATAGGTGGTGAGAAATGCTGATGAGAGTGATGTTCTTGAAATTGATAGTGTTTTATCCATCTATTTAGTACTAGATGCAGGCTGCGTTCTAAGCGTTTTGCCAGTGCTAACTCATTTCATTCTCGCCTGCCTGTGAGGTGCTTATTCTCTTGAGGCAGGTGAAGAAATTAAGGGTTAGTTAGATCAATTAACCTGCTATTAGGGATTTCAACTCCTAAGTGCCAAACTGGGGTTTGAATCCAGGCAGCTTGGCCCCAGGAGTCGGCTCTTAGCTACTCCTGTGTCCCTTCTAGAGATTAGAGGAGGGGATGAGCTCAGCGCAGAGTAGTTACAAAGAAGAAATTCCACGGTGGAAAAATGAGCCAGAGAGCTGCAGTCTCAAAAACAGTAACATGTAGTATCATTGCTAACATTTTTCCAAAACTAGGTAGCTTTATTTTATTTTTTTTTATTGTAGAGTAGGGTGTGGAGAGGAGAAGAGGAAAAGTGTAATTTGCAGCTAAAAAATTAACTAGAAGGGAAAATGTCCCTCCCCTGCTTAGTTTGAAGCCTTATTGGGGATCACAGTTGAGGTTCTGCACCCCACAGTTGGATCTCCGTCACCAGCGCACAACTGATATGCGTTATGATAGGCTGTTCTCGACAGGGAAAGTTCCCCATAGTATCAAGGGGTGTATAAAGCATGGTAAGGACGCTTGATTAACAAGTCAGGGAAATACATAAAGATCATTTAGACTGATTTTAAAGTTCTAGTGAGTTTAAGAGATTAAAATGGACTGGGGTTATAGCTCAGCTGGGGTGCTGGCCTTCATACATGAAGCCCTTGGTTGATTCCCAGTACCACATAAACTGTGGTGGCTCATGCATGTGAATCCCTGCACTCAAGAGGTGGAGGCAGGAGAATCAGGAGTTTGGGGCCAGTCTGAGTTGCATGAGCCTGTGAGTGTGTGTGCATGTAGGTGTGCAGTGGCTCTCTAGAAAAAAACTCACACACCCAAGTGTTTCTCTACTAAGGAGACAGCATGTTATTGAACTAATTCCTACATCTCCCCAAGGACATTTTAAGCAAGTACTTTAAGCAAGGATTTATTGCATGCTGAATAGTTGCTGCTCTTTAAAGGGCACCCATTGTAGTTGGTAGGTAGGGCGTGTATAGAATAGCAAGCCTGTGCCAAGTATCAAATGAGCATTATCAATAATAAATGCCCTGAGAGCTCAGATGGTTGAATTGGGGATGATACTGTGAAGGAGACGGGGTTTGAGGTAAACAAGTAAAATCAGCATCACACAATGTAAAGTAAATAGCTTTTATTTTTGTGTTATTTCGCTGCTGATTCTCCCAATGAAAGTCTTGACTTTTTGGTCTTATTCTAGGAAAAGAGGCTTTTGTCAGCATCAGAAAGTATGTACAGTTTTCTGTCTTCACAGATGAGAAAGACATATTCTCATGGCACCTTCAGTTCCAGCTTTTAATTATGACAAAATTATTGTAAATGTTTTCCTTGATGGGAATGTAGATCAATGGTAGAGTGCATGTCTAACATGCAAGAGGTCCTGAGTTCAGTCCTCAGCATTGGCAGAAGACGTTGCTGAAGGGCTGGGGAAAAGGCTCGATGAGTAGGCCAACTGCTTGCTGTGAAGCAGGAGGACCTGAGGTTACATCCCCAGCACCCAGGTAAAAGCTGGCAGGGGGTGGAGTCAGATGGATGCTGAGAGCTAGTCCGTGAGCTCCAGGTTCATTGAGAGATTCTCTCAAAAAACAAAGTGGAGAACAATTGAGAAAGACATCTGAAGTTGACCTCTGGCCTCCCTACGTGCATGCACAGGCACCAGTATGCATACATACATGCACGTACATACATACCACTCATGCACACACACACACACACACACACACACACACACACACACACTCACACTAAAAATGTTGCTGGAAAAGCCTTTGTTAGCTGATAAGGATATCTAGCTACAGGAAACATTATAACAACAGTCAAATTTAAAGATACATTTCTTTTAAAGGCAGAGACAAGAACTGGTGCCTGCTATCACAGATCCTATTCAAACCATGTCAGAAATCCTTGCTCTTCTTGAGACAAGGGGAAGAAACAGAAGGTACAGAGATAGTAAAAGAAAAATCAGAAGCCCCATTGTGTTATGATTATCAACATAAACCTCTCAAATTAGAAATAGTTAACAAGTTCATAGAATATGAAATGCTCAAGTCAGTTGCATTTCTCACGTTAATGAACAGAAAAAGGTCATTGCAATCAGAAGCCCCATTGTGTTATGATTATCAATATAAACCTCTCAAATTAGAAATAGTTAACAAGTTCATAGAATATGAAATGCTCAAGTCAGTTGCATTTCTCACGTTAATGAACAGAAAAAGGTCATTCCAAAAAATGCCAATTATAGTAATAAGACAGTAAAATAATGATGTGGCTAGAGAGATACGCATGCGTGTATATAGCAAAGAGAGATATCAGACTATGGGGAAATTTTTATTGAAAGCCAAAGTAAATGTGAGTGACCGAGAGAAAAGTACTGCGTTCTTGCCTAGACCAACAGAATGCTGAAGACACAGCTCTCGTCCTTTCCTATTGATTTGCAACTTTAATGCAATGCCAATGAAAATTTCAACAGAATTTGGGATAGGCTTTGACTAAAGTGATTCTAAAAATTTATGTGAAAGACCAAAGAAGTGAGACTAGCCCAGAAGCAAAGCAAGGTGTGTGGCCTTGCTCTCCCAGAATCCAGATGTGATGGTGCATGCTTTCAGTGCGAGTGTTTGGGAGTTGGAGGCTGTGGAGGCTAGCCTGATCTGATAGCAAGTTCCATGCCACCGTGGCTACATTCTGAGACCCTGTCTCAGAAAAGGAAAAAGGAAAACTGACCTTAGAAGGTGAGCGTAATGGTACATGGCTCTAGTCCCTCCCAGCACACATGAGATTGAGACAGAATTACTAAATTCCAGGCCATCCTGGCTGACATGAGACCCTGTCTAAGAAAGAGGTTGTTACTACCAATGGCCTATCAGTTCAACTCCTATCTGTTCTTACAGAGAAACCCCTGCGTATAGCTGAGAGATAGAATACGAGCATGAATAACTTTCTGTTGTTGTTTTGTTTTTTCCAGACAGGGTTTCTCTGTTGTAACTCTGGCTGTCCTGGAAACTCACTCTGTAGACCAGGCTGGCCTTGAACTCACAGAGATCCACCTGTCTCCGCCTCCTGAGAGCTGGGATTAAAGGCCTAGCTGAATAACATTTTTACTTCTGAAGGTTTCAAACTAAAAAAAACTACCAAAATCTCTTTTAACGGATGTTTCGATAAACTGCAGTGCTCAGCCAGTGAGACCCTATGTGTGAGTGAAGTGGCTGAGCCCCAGCTGTCATTTAGCCCTTCTTCTTCTTTTTTGCCTGTTATGGATCAAACCCAAGGTCTTGTGAGAACTAGACAAGCACTAGACCACTGAGCTATATCCCCAACTCTCAGGGTTTTAAAACAGGACATCTTTATAGCCCAGGCTGGACTCAAACTCAGCACCCTTCTGCCTCCCCTCCCGAGTGCTGGGAGTCTAGTGGGTTCGGATGTTGCATAGTTTATCATCTAAGCTTTTTTTTTTAAGCTCCAGGCTGAGAACCAGACGTGTCTTCTGTAGACTCACTCCCACCTCTTTTAATAGTCATTTCATTCTTCCTGTCACAACTGGCGTTCCTCTAGTGTTTTTATCCAAGGGAGGAAAGAAGGATATCTGCCCCCACCCTGGTGTGGAATGTCATTCTTCTGCCCTTGGGCTTTTCCTGTGTGTGCTTTCCTCTGATCATCATCCTGTCTGGACCCTTTTCATGTCTAAGGTAGCTTCACTTCATTCTTTCCATCGCTCTCTTGGCTTTGGGAGCATTTCAGAATCCTTGTCTCAACACGGTTTGTGGGAGAGAGTAGAGAAGTGGCTTTCTCTTCTCCTTGCTGATTGGTGCAGTGGATGTAAGTGTGTTTTTTGATAGCGAAGAAAGGGAAATTCAAATGATAAAATGGGGTTGTAAACAAGGGAAAGTAAGTGCCGGCCTCACCTTCCTGAAAGCCCTTGACCTTGGATAATGTGCTCTCTTACTGATGAGTTAAACCCACGCAGGAACTTCTCCATCTCAGGCTGGCTTTTAGATTGTTCTTCAGGTCCTACAGAATTGGATTTTGCATTTTCTTTTCTCCCAGCTTCCTGTTTTACTTGCTTTCTTGCCTCTCCACAAAGCAGGTATCAGGAGAAGCCGGTGTCAATCAAGGATTAATGTCAGTTTGAAAAATTCAGAACATTCCAGAACCTGAGGAACAGAACAGAAATGTGTAACTGACACTATTCTAAGGGTGATGATCTACATTTACTCATGTATTTCACATGGCGGCCCGGGCATACATTGTTTCCGTTCTTACAAATGAGAGTTGGCACAGAAAGGTTGATAACTAGCTACATCTTGGCCAGGACTCAAACCCAGGCAGCAGTGATAGGAGAGTCATGTTCTTAACTGCTGGGATACACTTGTTTGTCCTTTGTGACCTTAGGCAGATGGTCTCAAGTAAGCCTTTGTCCTTGTTTTCTTCCATAAGGGAGTTTTTCAGTGTATCAAATCATCTTTCTGCCAACCCACAGAATGCCTTTTTTTGCCCTCTGGCTCATTCACACATTTTCTAGAACATCCTGTAGAGATGTCTGTCAGGGCATCTACAAGTGGTCACTCTAACTATTCTTCTTGGTTTTCAAGAACAATAGCTAACTTTCTTATTTGGTATATTACAATTCTGGAAGCTCTCTCACTGTTTCCCCTTTGATCCTAAGCATAATCTGAGGAGAAAGAGAGGAGTAGTTCGTAAGTATATAGGCAGCTTGTGGCTCTGTGACCCTGGGCCCATTCTTAACCTCTTCCAACTTCAAGCTCTTTATCTGTACAGTGAAGGTAATAATAGATAGATACTTTGTAGAAGCTAGAGATCCAAGCATCAAATGAATTTATATATGCAAAACATACACACTAGTATTCTTGTGCTTAAGAAATCTTAGATACTCTTATCTTTTGCATAAGGAAATTAAACTGCAATCTAAATTTTATAAAAGTATATTAAGTTCATATAAAACAGGATTGGAATAATTAAACAAAAATGTTCACAGGATTATAGGATTACAAGTGAGTTTTATTTTTTGAGGTTTTCTTGTGTTTCCCCGCTTCTTCTTTGAATAATCAACATGTGTACCTTCTCTTCTTAAAGGTTCGTTTTCATTATTTTTAATTATGTGGAGGTGTGTATGTGTCTGCTTGTGCTTATGTGCATGTTAGTACGGGGAAGTGCCAAAGGAGACTAGAGGTGCTGGATCCCCTGGAGCTGGAGTTACAGCTATGAACTGCTTGACATAGCTTCTGGGAACTGAACGCAGGTCCTCTGGAAGAGCAAGCAGCATTGCTCTCTTAGCCACTCAGCCACCTAGCCCTCCAGCCCTGAAGCTGTCTTTTTAAAAGTTTGAAAATCTGAGGACGTAAGTAGATCTTTGAATAAGGGTTTTTATGAATTGACGTAGCCTCTAAATATCGATTTTATAATGACTGTATTTGGAATAAGCATTTTCCAGAATGCTTCCAGTAAGAGGAAGACAGCCACACCTAATTATGCACTGGGGAGGATGCTTGGAGTGAGAGCAGAATGCTTGCTTGGGAACTGAACAATAGTCAGGGCTTTAGCCTAATTTTAGGATCTCTTCTTTATAATTGGAAAATTTAAGCATTATGCAAATACAGAATTTAATGAGTACAATGTCTTACTCTGGGTTGCTGTAATAAATTACTGAGCTAGACCCCAGCATGTGGGATGCCCTGAGTTCAAACCTCAGTCCCACAAGAGAACAACAAAATCATAGACATCTTACACAACACACATTTATTTTGGCACAGTCTGGCATTTGGGTGGTCCAACATCAAAGTGCCCAATATTCCCTGCATCCTAGACTAGACTGACGTCATCTCCCTGTCCTGATGTGATGATACAAAGAGGCAGGGGCCCTTCGCTTTCTCTTTTATAAGCATACTAAATCCCATTCATGGAAGCTCCATATTCCTGGCCAGATCACTTTCTCACAGTCAGAGGTTAGGATTCCATTATATGAATGGGGTGGGACACATCCGCTCGAAGCAGCCACTTCCATTCTTTCACTCTGTAATCTCTTATGTGATAGCTTGAAATAGTGCTCATGGCCTCTGTGCTATATTGGTACTGAGAGTGACCTAGTGTCTGCCAGGTACGGAGAGCTGAAGTGTTTCAGAAGGGTATCATGTATCATGTCTGTGCCCCCTCCTTCTAGATAGACAGTCTTTTCTTTCCCTTCCCTCCCCTCCCCTCCTCTTCCCTCCACTCCCCTCCCCTTCCCTTCCCATCTTATCCTTTCCCTCCCTTCCTCCCTCTCACCCACTTTTCTTCCTTCCTCCTCCCTCCCTCCCTCCCTCCCTCCCTCCCTCCCTCCCTCCCTCCCTCCCTCCTTTCTTCCTTTCTTTCTTTCTTTCTTTCTTTCTTTCTTTCTTTCTTTCTTTCTTTCTTTCTTTCTTTCTTTCTTTCTTTCTTTCTTTTTTGAGACAGGGTTTCTCTGTTGTAACTCTGGCTGTCCTGGAACTCACTCTGTAGACCAGGCTGGCCTTGAACTCACAGAGATCCACCTGCCTCTGCCTCCTGAGTGCTGGGATTAAAGGCATACACCACCATCGCTCGCTCTAGACAGTCTTACAGCCCTGCCCTCACCCAAGCTCAGGGACCACAGGTGTACACCACCTCGCTGGTCATCCTGCTTCGCAACAGCATAGCCCAGTCATCTTCCCAATGCACTCTAGTAATTCTTCGTGGGTGTGACTACCTAACGGGCTTCTAGCTAACATTTACGTTGAAGAAAAGCTTCTGCCCCTCTGAAATCAAGAATTGAGCAAGAATGACTAGCCATTTCTCTGTACTGGTGGGACTTTATTCATTTATTTTTTAATTTGTCAAAGCTTTGTTTTAAAGGACTCGTAGCCAGACATAGTGACACACACCTTTAATCCTAGTATTTGGGAGGCTGAGGTAGGAAAATCTCTGAGGCCAGCAGGAATACATTGAGAGACAAACAGAAACCAAACCAAACCAAACCAAAAAACTTGCCAAAAAGAAAGAAAGAAAGAAAGAAAAACCACAAAGCAAAATTAAGTATACCTGAACTCTATATATCTCAGTGAATTTCTATGCAGTTAGAATAGCCATTCTGAAGCTTCTGAGGGTCATGGTGGGTTTTACAGTTTCATTAACAAATGTATTTTTATGCACTCACCATAAAATAAAGTTATATTTTATATATTTTTATATATTTTATATATTTATATCCTCTTCTGTGACTGTGAGAATTTACTTCAAAACACACATTTGAAATTGTGTTTACTTCTACATAACAAAATACCCCAAAGCTTGGATTAAAATAAGCCAGATTCTGAGAATCAGAAAGGTGGGAGTGGCTTCCTCGGGTGGCTCCAGAGTGCCTCTCTGAGCTGCCCTGAAGCCTGAGAATCTCTGTTCCCTTGGCAAGAAGCCTTAGTTCTGCATCACATCACAGAGCCTCTGCATGGGCCTGGTCCAGTGTCTTCACGACTGGACTGGCTTCCCTTAGAGTGAATTCTGTAAGAGAGCGAGAGACGGAGAGTGCACTGACATCAGGCCTCACTGTCTAGAGTAGCACACTGTGGCTTCTGTTTTATTCTATTGGCCGAGGTGGAAGATAATCCCCCTGTTTCCACCTCTGGAGTGCTGGGGTTACAGGCCTGTTTGTCACAAACAGGTGATTCGTGGTGCTGGGGACTGAAGCCATGGCCTGAAGCTTTCTACCTCCTCAACTGTATCCCCTGCTTTATTCTGCCAGAAGTAACTCAATCAGCCCGCCAGCATGAGAGGGGGTGGAGACTTCCTACCTCTGGTAGGAAGCAATAGCAAAGCACTTTTATTCTCTAACCTCTGCAGGAAATTGTTTACCTCCTTCCATCTGCAGACAACTTCTCCTGAAAGCATCTTGAAATCAGAAGGTTGACCTCAAAATCTGGTCCAGAAGAGCTTACTAAAGACAGCCATTTCCTAAGTGAACATCTTTCTAGCTCTAGGGGGGGAAAAAAGGGGGTGGGGGAAGTGCAGGATATTTGTACGTTTACACTGAAAAACAAGGAAAGAAAGAGCCGCTGGTTAATCGCTTCCTAAAATGCACCTGCACCCAGGTTGGCAGTTCTCCTTAATGAAAACTCAAGTCCCAGGAATTGTCTTCATGTCTGGGCCTTGCCTTCTCAGCTAGTCAGCCTTTCTCATGAAAGTCACCCTTTTGTAGCTAGTTTTCTCAGTGGAAGCTTGGGATAGGAAAACCTTCATTTCATATCTATGTTTGTTTGTTTGTTTAATGTCCAGGCTGGTGATGTTTCTGCCAATGTAATTAACTTCGCTCTCCCTTGAGTCACGCTGCACTCGGGTGTATTAGCTACGCCAAAGCCATCCCCATGAGTTGTGTAGAGATCAGAGCTTCTCTGACTCCTTCTGGGACAGCTGGAGGACAAGTGCCTGCGTCCTGAGAACTGACTCTAAGATTTACAGTCATTCCCTTAGCTTCGTCTTTAGATTTGCTTTCTTGACCATGCCTTAGGTTTTACATTTGCCTGTAAGCCATTTATAACTTTATCTTGGTGTGCCATCTGGCTAGGAATTTTCAAAAGCAGCAAGTTCTGGCTTGATCGTATTTAACAGTGTTTTATTTAACTTCTTTCTGTTCTCCTATGCTTTACTGCAACCAATAGCCCCCTCAAACCCCTTCAGATCACCTTAGCTAGACCACCTAATTCTTGAAGGACATTTGCTAGTTTCCCTGTTACTAAGGGTGATTTTCTCTCACTGCATGAGGATTTTCCCCCTCTAGTTTCTACTCAGTTTTCACCTTCTTTAAAAAACAAAAAAGAACCCTCAAAGCCCCTAAAAGTGTGTGTGTGTGCACGCGCGTGGTGAAGGGAGGGAGACAAGTGTGTGAGAGATTTTGTGTGTGATACAATGTGTGTGTGCTTGCTTGTGCCACAGTGTGTGCATGTGAAGGTCAAAGGATAAGCTTGGAAGGTCAAATGACAAGCCGTTCTCACCTTTCATCTGGTTTGAGACAGGGTCTCTTACTGTTTGCCTTCGTGTAGGCTAGGCTTTTTCTCTGCTTCCCATCTCCCGTAGCAGGAGCATGGATGTGCTTATTACCACAACTGGCTTTGTGTGGGTTCTAGGGATCCAAACTCAGGTCCTCACGTACTCCACCTACTGTGCCATCTCCTTAGTCCCTCTCCCTCTATCTATCTATCTATCTATCTATCTATCTATCTATCTATCTATCTACCATCTATTTGTCTATCTATCTATCTATCTATCTATCTATCTATCTACCATCTATTTGTCTATCTATCATCTATCTATCTATCTATCTATCTATCTATCTATCTACCATCTATTTGTCTATCTATCTATCTATCTATCTATCTATCTATCTATCTGCTTTTGCCCATACTTTTGTTTTGGTCTGAATGTTGGTGTCTACTGAAAATCCTTAAATTGAACTTAATCCCCATGGTAATGTTAGTATCAGATGAGGCCTTAAGTCATGAATGAGACTGGCTCCCAACCAGACACTAAAGTCTATGGAGGCTTGAGCCTGGGCTTTGTAGAACTGTAAGCAGTGAGTTCCTATAGGACCAGCTAATGGTATTTGTTTTGGCAGTCCAAACTGATTAAGAGAGCTTACCCAAAGTCTCCTCCACATTCCTGAGGCTTTCATTCACCACCCAAAGTCCATTCAAGCAAAGCCCAATTTAAAAGTTACTATCAAATTTTGGGTTTTGTTATAGCATCTCTCCAGATCCAGCTGCCAAAATCTGTATCGCCTATCTATTGAAAAAGAACAATGCCTTCCTTAGTTATCTCTTGCTGCACCTAAACACCTTGATGAAAGCAACCCAGGGGAGAAGGGTTTATTTTACTTTGCAGTTCCAGAAAGAATACAGCTCATCCTGGCAAGGGCAGCATGGCAGCAGAACATGCCACATTGCAGTGGCAGTCCCAAGTAAAGAAAGAGCAGGAAGTGGGACCAGAACATAAAAATCTCAATGCCAGCCTGGTGTGGTGGTGCATGCCTTTAATCCTGGGCAGATCTCTGCAAGTTCCAAGCCAGCAGGGCTGGCTGAGAACCTGTCTCCATCAGATAGACAAATAATCTCAGTGCCTACTCCTAGTGACATACTTTTTTCAGCAAAGCTCCTTCTCCCGAAGTGTCTATAACCTTCCCAAGGAGTGCTACCAGATAGGGACCAAGTGCCCAAGCGTGTGAGCCTGTGGCGGACATATCACATTTATACCTAGCGAATTACCCCAACCTCAGTGCCTTACACCGACAAACATTTGTCTTACAGTTTCTTTGAGTTAAGAATTACCTGCTGGTTCTGGACCACGGGCCATCACAAAACTGAAGTAAAGGTATCTGACTAGGCCTATGGCAGTCCAAAGGCTTGAACTGGCCTAGAGAGTCTGCTCCCAAGTTCACTCATCTGACTGTTGAAAAGCCTCGCTTCTGCTGCATCTGTTGCCCTGTGACATCAATTCTTACCTCTTACCTCGCAGGCCTCCATGGGGGAGGGGGGCAGCTGTGATAGGGCAGTAGTGAACTTTCTGTCCCTGTGATTGATTCTAGAGCGAGGGAGAGAGGGAGAGGGATGGAGGGAGAAGGGGGAGATGACATCACAGCATCCTGAAACCCACTCAGAAATGCACCACCATGTCCATTGTCATCTGTTCATCAGAAGTGAGTTTATTCTTGAGACAAAAAGTCCCAGCTCTTGAAGGAGAGGTCTGAAGAAGTTTATGAATATGTTTCAAAAATCACCATACAGATCCTACCACAATCCCACTCAAAAACTTTCTTAGGGCTCCTAGTAATGCACAGAATGAAACATCTTTTGAAGCAGGATCTCTTTCTGTAGCTCTGAGTGGCCGGCAGCTCACAATCCTCCTGCCTTAACCTCCCGAGGGCTGGAATTGCAGACATGCTCTACCACGCCCAGCTCAAAGCATGAATTCTTTGCTCCAGTTCCCAGCCTTACATGGCTAGCTCCTGGCCATCCATCATGGAGCACTGGTTTATGCTTGCCCATTTGCTCACTGCTTTAACCGCTTCATTCCTTCACAGGACAGGTTCATCTTCAAAGTCCCTGACCCCTCAGTTTCTGTTCTTTGAAATACATTGTTCCCTGGTGTGCCTAGCACGCTGCTATCAATTTGACCACTTTCTCCGAAAAGAAAGGCAGCCATTCTCAGGTGGCTTCATGGGTACAATATCATATTGTTACATTTTGCATAGCATATATATTAAAATTATCTATTTACAGGATTACTGTGTTTCTCCATTTTAATGTAGCATGGACCTTCTCTTTATCGTTCATTGAGGCTTCCTAATGTTTAGAGTTTTATTTCACTTATGAAATCTATTTTGTGTGATTGAATACTGCAAACATTGGAGGTAGGATTGTATGTCTCATTCGCGCTCATGCATCTTGTCTTACTTGCTGTTCTGTTGCTGTGAAGAGACACCTTGACCAAGCATCAAAGAAAGCATTTAATTGGGGCTTGCTTACAGTTTCAGAGGGTTAGTCCATTATCAGCATGGCAGAAAGCAGACAGGCCTGGCTCTGAGGCAGTAGCTGAGAGCTTTACATCCTGGTCCAAAGGCAGCAGGCATCGAGAGTGAGTCACTGGGCCTCAAAAGGAGTTTTGAAACCTCAAAGGCCATCGTCCCCTGAGACTTACCTCCTCCAATGAGGCCACACCTCTTAATTATATGAGCTTATGGGAGGTATTCTTATTCAAACCACCACGCATCCTGAGAACTTGGCATCTAATAGATACTAATCATTTGTTGGAAAACGATATCCCAGGTGAAAATATTTAGCTGCAGGGCTTGGGTGAGAAAGTTCAATGTGTAAACTGCCTACAGCACCAACATAAGGGCTTGGGTTTGGATGCCAGTGCCCAGTTAAAACTGGATGTAGTGCCTCACATCTGTAATCCTGGAGCTATGGAAGAATATGGAGACAAGATCCTTGGAGCTCAGTAGCCAGCAAGTTTAGTTGGAGAATGTGCTGGGTTCACTGAATGAGGAAGATATCCAAAAATCAACCTCTGGCCTCAACACACTTGCTTACACTAAACGTGTGCACATATGAACACACAAACACATACACAAAAATAAATAAAATTTAGGGGCAGTCAGTACATTTCTCTGCATCACTTAGCTTACTCCTAAGGGTGATGGCAACCCCAAAATTCAAGTTTAAACATTTCTGTTAATACCTTAACTTAAACAAAGTGACTGGCACAGAACGCTTTGCTCTCATTGTTAGGTCTCAGCAGATGACTGAAAAAAGAAATAAAAAGAAAGGACATGACTGCTTCTTGGTGGAGGAGAAAGTTTGCTGTAGATGGAAGGGTCAACAGCCAGGGGCAGAGACATCTGGGAGAGTCCAGGGTGGGCATGACCGGACTACCCAGGAGAGGGGGCCAGTGAAGAAAGGAGGAAAAGGGGGACAGGGAGGGGGACCAAGGGGGGACCAAGAGGCCAGGAGGCCAAAAGGGAAGAGAGTAACCAGCCCTCTGGGCTGGAGAGTTCAGGGTAGGGGGTGGGGTATGCAATCTAGGAGGGCTCTGTAACAGGTCGAGACTGAAGGATGCTAGGAGAAGCTGGTGGCCAGGACCACTTTGCTATGTTAAAAAGGTATCTCAGCCAGCAGTTTGTCCTGAGTTTGAGACCTAACACTCATGTTCTGTTTTGGGTCTTTCTTAAATTTAAGTTTTATTTTATGTGTATGGATGTTTTCTTGCATGTTTGTACACCGTTTGGGCTAGAAGAGGGTGTTAGATCCCCTGGTACTGGAGTTACAGAACGTTGTGCACTCCCATTTGGATGCTGGGAATCGAATCGAGGTTCTCTGGGAGAGCAGCCAGTGCTCTTAACTACTGAGCCATCTCTCCAGTATTTTGCTTGGGCCTCTATTATGCTAACATATAAATGATTTCAAAGTGAAACTATACATTTAGTAGTTGGTATTTGTTTTTCATCTAACATTTTAAAATAAATATTTTACATGTGGGCACTGAATACATGCTAGTTTTCTAAGATATTTTAACGATTTGCATTTGCTTTAATGAGCTACACATGTCACCTATTATATTTTATTTCAGTGCTTAAAAACAAATGATAACACTCTTGGTATTTCATGTACTTTGAGGCTGCTGATACAACAAAACTGGGTTGAAAGGGTAGATTACACTAGTCATTCTAAAGTGACTGGTGAGTTCAGTAAACATGTGTGACTCAAGTATCATTTTCCAGTGTGAGGATCGAACCAAGGGCCTCTCGTGCTTGACTGAGCTCAAGTGCTCTGTTGCTGAGCTACACTCCCAGTGCACAAGGACCATTTTGTTACCCCTTTTCCTTGTGAGCTGTGGAGTGGAATGCGCTGAGAGCTGTTGTACGGAAAGCAGCGTGGGAGGAGCCGAGCAAACTAGGCTGCGGTCTAATTTGAGCGGTCTGAACCTGTGATTTGCCCTCTAGTGTCCTTAAGGCTTGTTGGAAGATCTGAGGAGCATCTGGAACTGTACGTCCCAGATAACTGCCCTCAGGTGAGCTCACAATCACAATTAATAGAAGCACTGTCCCGAGAAATGATGCAGGAGTCTTTTCGGGCTGGCCCTTGGGTTGCAATGGCTAAAGCTATTGCTTTAGTCTCTTGGGTTAGTCTATACGCTGGGTTTAATTTTCTTGGTGTTTGTGATTGCTTTCTTCCTTTCTTTCTTTCTTTCTTCCTTCCTTCCTTTCTTTCTTTTCTTTCTTTCTTCCTTCCTTCCTTCCTTCCTTCCTTCCTTCCTTCCTTCTTTCTTTCTTTCTTTCTTTCTTTCTTTCTTTCTTTCTTTCTTTCTTTCTTTCAAGTATTGAGATAAAACTTTAAAAAGTGGCTTCCATTTTTTTCATTTTTTTCTTTTTTAGATTACTACACTTATTAACCATAAAGATAATATCAAAAAGTCTGATAAAACTCTGCAAGCAATTCAGCGCGTGGGACAAGCTGTGAACTTGGCAGTTGGAAGATTTGTTAAAGTAGGGGAAGCTATAGCCAATGAAAACTGGGATTTGAAAGAAGAAATCAGTGTTGCCTGCGTTGAAGCTAAACAAGCCGGTACGTGAACGTCACTTCCCTGTTGTTTGCTTGCCTGCCTTTTTTTTTTTTTTTTCTCCCCCAGGAGTTAAGGTCTCGCTATGTCAACCTTGCTGACCTGGAACTTTCTATATAGGCCAGGCTGGCTTTGAACTCATAGATGTCCACCTGCCTCTGCCTCCCAAGTGCTGGGATTAAAGCTGTGCACTACCACACTCAACTCCTATGTCCTTCTTGAGCAGTCTCACTGCACAGCCCAGGGAGTCCACAGCATAGTGGGAGTCCTCCTGTCCCCTGGCATTATGGGTGTGCATCACCATGCCCAGCTGTGAATATTTATTTTAAAGACTATTTCTACCAATTTCATTGTTCTGGATATTCCGGCAAATCTTTTTATTAATTTATTTTGAGATACTGTCACTATGTACCTTGGTTGTTCTGGAACTCACTGTGTAAACCAGGTTTGACCTTTAGCTTGGAGTGATCCCCCTGCCTCTGGATCCCAAGTGCTAGGATTACAGGTGCGCACCACTATACCCAGAAAAACTTAAGAAGAATTTGTTTGTTTTCTGTAGTGCTGGGGATTGAACCCAAGGCTATCAACCCCCACCGGGCCCCCCCCCACCCCGCCGGCTCTCCCCCCTCCCCCCTACACACAGGGTTTCTCTGTTGTAACTCTGCCTATCCTGGAACTCATTCTGTAGACCAGGTTGGCCTTGAACTCAGAGATTCACTTGCCTCTGCCTCCCAAGTGCTAGTATTAAAGGTGTGTGCCACCACCGCCCAGTTTAGAGCTATTCTTATGCTAAGCAAGCTATCACCAAGCTACATCCCTGACGAAATACTTTAGTTTTGCATTGAATTAAAATATTCCAGAACATTAATGTCCTGGGTTGACTTTTAGGAATGTTGGGAGTCTCTTGACTCCAGTCCTAAACTCAAAACATAGAGTCGATTCACTGGTTAGAATATGGCATGCCATGCTGACTGTTAGCAGCTATATGGGTGGTGTACAGGAAAGAGTGAGGCTTGGACTCTGCTCTCCAGGGACATAGTAGCCTACTCCCCATTATGTAGAAGATGGAGTAAAAACAAGTATGTACCAGATTCTAGGCAGTGGAAGGAACCTTGGATATGTTCTGAGTAAAATCTGAAGGGCAGTGACACAATCATTTGTATTTTATAAGAATAACTGGTGGACTAGAGAGATGGCTCAGTGGTTAAGAGCACTGGCTGCTCTTCCAGAGGACCGGGTTCAATTCCCAGCACCCACATGGCAGCTCAAACTGTCGGTAACTTCTGTTCCAGGGAATTCGACACCTTCACACAGACATGCATGCAGGCAAAACCCTAATAGACATAAAATAAAAATAAATAAAATATTTTTTAAAAAATGAATAACTGGTGGCTCCAGCAGAGAGTGTGAGGATGGAGCCAGAGAGACAGGAGTGGTCCAGGTCATAGACAGCGGTGACCCAGGTGGTGCTAGAGCGTTTGAGGGTGCGAGGCAGCTGTGTTTGGATACACTGTCATTGTTAGAGCCGATATGATTTGCTAGTGATTTGGAAGGAGATGTGAGAGAAGGAGTTGGAGACAACACTGTGGTTTGGGGCGAGAACCAGGTGTGGCACTTGGGAGGCAGAGGCAGGCGTGTCTCTGTGAGTTTGAGGCTAGCCTGGTTTACAGAGTGAGCTCTGGGCTAGCCAGGGCTACATAGTGAGAGCCTGTTTCAAACATCAACAACAACAACAAAAGGGTGAACTGCTCAGTAAACAGTGGAGCTGCTTCCTGAGATGAATAGCCCTGAGTGAGGGGCAGGTGTTATGGAAGGGTCTCCATGAAGAAGAAGTGAGTGTCACACAGCTGCATAAAAAAGGGAGGGGGGCAGTAAGACGTACACGGGAGACTTGAAGTACTCCTCAGACAAGAGGGACTCAGGACGTTTGAGCTAGATGGCAGATGTTTTGTGTTAGAAATCACTTTGACAGTACTGAGGGAGGCAGAAGCAGGCTGATCTTTGTGAGTTCAAGGCCAGCCTGGGCTATCTAGTCAGACCTTGTCTCTGAGAGACAAGAAGAGAGAGAGAGAGGGAGAGGGAGAGATCACTTTGGTAGTATGGAGGAAATGAAAGAATGAAGTTGAGAATGAAGGGAAGGAGATTTCCTATGAAGTGTTTACAGTACGAACAGCTAACCCAGTCGGTAGGGTCACAGGAGAAGAATTCATTGCGTACTCAGTGATGTGGCTCAGTAGATAGAACGAGGTTGTTGACCGGACGGACAGACCGGAGGACTCCAGCTTGCTTCTTGGGCTTCTAGCCATTTGTTGGTTTAGGGGACAGCTTTATGTGGGGAGCAGAGATGATGGCCTTACGCTATTTGTAGTTTGTATTTTTTTCCCATTATAAAAAAGCATTTGAAATGGGTTATAATAAAAGGCATGTTAAGTGAACCTATTATAATAAGAGGAAACATATACCAGAACCTTGGCAAAGATGAATACTTTCATTAAGCATGAAATTTATCTTTGTACTTCCTGGAAAGCAAGACAAAAATGTGAGAAACAAAGGTTGTATAATCCCCATTGTTTGCTGAGAGGAAACAAAAAAGGAGAGTCCTGTTTTCCTGGCACCACATTGTTCTGTGGGCACTTCCACAGCACATTACAGAATACAGTGGACCATATGGAGAAAGCAGAAGGACAGTCGGAACCGCCCTTGCTGAAAACTAGAGGGGTGGGGGTGGCCTTCACAAGGAAAGAGCAGCATGAGTCTTCTGTTCCCTTAGCTTTGTCACCCTGTGCTCAGTGGAGGCGGGAGTAGCTACGAGTTAACACCCCCATCAAGGGCCAGGCAGGTCCCCTCCAGTGGCTTGGGCCTCATGCCATCTTTTCTAAGCTCACTGAAGTGTTTTCACTCCATGAGAGCCAACTCTTCCCCCCCACCCCCACCCCCCTACTGTGAGCCTCCTGAAGTTACATAAGAGGAAAGCTTGACCCTCCAGACAGATTGAAGAAGACATGGTGTAAATCACTCCTGGGGGCTTTCTGGCTCAGTCAGCCCATGCTGGCCATTTTCTCCTGGGCAGTTTGCATGCACTTGAGGGGAAGAATATCAAGCAGTGACCAAGACCTAGAGCTTCAGGGTTAACTGCTTAGATTCCAGTCCCACCTCTTCCACTGGGCAGAGAGACACTGCGCAAGCCTCAGTGTTATTGTGGAAAATGGGACTATTCATATTTGCAGAGGCATGATCATATGATGCATGTGTGCATCTGGCACGAATAAGTGTTAACAGATTTCATGTCATAATTATTGCATTTGACTCTTTCTCTCTGTTGAGTTCCTGCGTCGTTTTTACTTCTTACTTGGCTACCTGTCAAGATTTATATTTTATGTAGCAGCTCAATAAATATCTTTGTTAGGTAAAGTTTTCACTCCAAGGGCAAATACTGGCTCATTGCTTATAATGCATTAGAAATGACAACCATGAAACTGTAAACCTTGTACCTTTTTCAAGGAGTAATTCTTAGTAGTTGACACTTGGAAGAGTGGAGAAGAGGAACACGTGACCCTGGTCTGCAGTGCACCAGGCGTCACTGCCCACTTAGTGATTGTTGAATGCCCAGGCTTCAGTCAGAAGGAATGGTTGAGCAATGGCATCTACGCAGGCTTTTCTGTAGTGGCTGTGGTGGCTGAGAACGATAGGGAAAAATGGACATTTTCCAGAGGAACAAAGGCAGCACCTCTTCTTTCAGCTAGAACCTTTCTTTCCTGCTTGTTGCTAGAACACAAATTCAGACCTTTCCTCGGCCCCCGCCACAGCAATAAGAGTTAGTTCTAAGCGCGATTGTCCTCTGCGGATTTTGCCGTGAAAACTTTGTGACACCAAATCTCTGTTGCTGTGCAGCGAGTTAATGACCATGCAGCATAGAGTCTCAAGCAGGAGTCAGGATATGGCTCCCCTGGGCGATTCCGGGTCAGGTTGGGTGAAGGTGTCTGTCGGCTTTAGTTGTCTGCAGGCTTCACTGTGCTGGAGGGTATGTTTTGCAAGCTCCCTCTTGGCGCTCGCTGGCAGGCTTCACTTCCTGGTTGACTGTTCATCGCCATGTGGATCTTTGTTGGAAGGCTGCTTGTGATCCAGAGCTTGGTTTCCCCCAAAGAGAAAGAAAATAAGATGATGGTCTTGGTTTTTAAGAATTCATCATGTAAGCGTGTACGCGTGTGTGTCTGTGGCCATGCACATGTCACAGTGCATGCGTGGAGGTTAGAGGACAGCTCTTGGGAAACCAGGACACAGGGCTTGCATGACACGACACGTTCTTTTGCCCACAGCCATCTCACTGGCTTGGCCTGATAGGGTTCAATTGCTTACTTTCAGAAGCGGCATACCTTCTCTTCTGCCTGCCAGTCTTAGGACAGTGTGGGAGCAAACAGTCGGCAGATGTGGAGCTAGCTCTTTGGGAGCCATCTTGGAGCCTGGCTACCATAAACCTTGACTTATTGGTAGAGCATCAGTTAGCTATCCATATTTAGTGGCCTGTGTTTTTTATGCGTCATTTCTGTCATCTGGAACTAATTTGTCATTTCCTTCTCCAGTCTGACTCTCTTTAAATGATTTGTTTTATAATTTTGGAACTGCTTTTTTTTTCCCTTCTGTGCTTCTTATCTTTGGTCAGATACTTACTTTATATTTTCTTCCCCGCTGTGTCCCAAATCACTTCCTTCTTTATGTTCCTATGGTTGCCGTCTGTGAAGTCCTCTCTGCCACGTTAGCACCTGCCCTGCTTTACACCTGTCCCTCCCAGTCCACGTGTTCTACGTGTCCCCAGCCGCTGGGGAGACTAAATATTGACTGTTTTCTATCCTGTGGCTTGGCCATATTCTTTTTACTTAAGATTTTTAGGTTAATGGCCAAGACCTTATTGTATTGTATGCACATAATGAAGTTAACAATAGAGCTTTTGTGTGAAGTTCAGTCATTAGGCATACATATATTTAGGACCCCAAAATTTTTCTTAAATAACTATTTAAACAATCTCGTTAACTGTAACAGTAAGGAGTTTCAGAGGATATCATATTGTATTGATTATTTTACTTAACATTATGATGAAACACCCTGACCAAGGCAACCGATAGAGGAAAGAGTAGAGGGTGAGGGTCTGTGGTGGTGGACGGAAGGCATGGTGGGGCTTGGTGGCAGCAGCGGGGAAACGGAGGGCTCCGCCCCAAGCAGGAACCAGAGAGAGTGAATTAGTAATGGTACTCCATCTTTTAGCTCTGAAAGACCGCCTACAGTGACACACTTCCTCCAACAAGGCCACACTTTCTAAACCTCCCAATCCGGGCCATCAGTTGGGGATCAGGTATTCAAATGCTAAGATTGTGGGGGGACTCTCACTCAGACCATCACACAAAGCCTGGTTTCATCTTTTAGGAGTACAAATATTTATATGGTTTTAATGATAATTGCTACTATAGAAATCAAGTTTGATGGCAATTGGAGGAAAGACTTTTTCTAGAGGGTCAGAAATTTCTGTTCTAGAATGGTCCTTCCTGGGCACCAAAAGAAGTGTAAGTGTCTAAGGCTGGAGAGATAGCTCGGTCATCGAGAGCACAGGGTTTGTGCTCTTGAAGACCCGGCTTTGATTCCCAACATCCACATGGTGATTCACAACCATCAGTAACTCTCATTCCGGGGGGTCTGATGCCTTCTTCTGGCCTCCATGGACACTGTACACATGTGGTATACAGACATGCTCACAGGCACACATCCTTACACAAAAAAATAAAAATAAATATAAGAGTCTTAAAAAACAATTTAGCCAGGTATGGTATACACATCTTTAATCCTAGCACTTGAAAGCTGTGAGTTTGAGGCTAGTCTGGTCTACACAGTAAAGTTTTAGGCCAACCATGAAACTTGTCCACATGGTGGTGAGACCCTATATTAAAACAAAACAAAACTGAACTAAACAAAAACAAGAATCATTTGGCCTACTTGCAAACCTGAGGATCAGCCATGGTTTGAACAATGGTTTGAATCAAGGGTAAGGGTCTCAAGGCAGATCAACAGATAGATTTCTTATGTATCTATGGTTCATTCTTCCAGCCCCACCTCCCCTTTATTGAAGATGTAGACCTTGGGCCCAAAGCCTTGTCTTCCTACTGTTCTTGAATGTCCCTCTAACCCAACTGTTCTCAATCCTTGGGTCGGGACCTCTTTAGGAGAGGTGTCTAAGGACCCTTTCAGAGGAATCACCTAAGACCATCTGCATAGCAGATACTTATATTACGATTCATAATGTTAGCAAAATCACAGTTATGAAGTAGCAACGAACATAATTTTATGGTTGGGGTCACTACAACACGAGGAACTGTATTAAAGGGTCCCAGCATTAGGGAGGCTGAGAAGCACTGCTTTAAATTAAGCAGTCTTCTTCAGGTAGCTGTGATTGACAGAATGGGCCTTCTGCCTTCCTCACCTTCCTCTGGGGCCCACCCAGGCCTGGGCTCCTGTGTCTTGACTCCTGGGACTTTTCTTTTGTGTTGCAGAGTGGCAGCTTTTAGAAGGTGTGGTTGGCCAAACTACTAGAAAGGGAAATTGTCTGTTTTTGACTGGATCAAAGTTTGTCACTGTTCTGAAGAGTGTACTGTTGTCATTTTGCTAGGAAGCATCATAAGACCATCTAAGACAAGCTGTTTCTTGTTCCCAACGTCCCCATGCCTGCTGTAGTCGAGAGAAGTCTGGCTTTTTGTTTAAATGTCTTATTCCCAGCATAATAACCCCCCCCCCTTTATTTTTAGGAGAAACAATTGCAGCACTCACAGATGTGACCAAATTGAGTCACATGGAATCAGATGGCCAGATCACTATTTTGACAGACAAAACAGGAGTTGTTCAGGCAGCTAGGCTGCTGCTTTCTTCGGTGACAAAGGTGTTGTTACTGGCAGACCGAGTGGTCATCAAGCAGATTGTGACGTCCAGAAACAAGGTACTCACCGTGGCCACGCCTGTGTCTCAGGGGGCGGTTCAAAATCCTGGTGGGGATAAAATCCAGATAGCTATAGCACTCATTGCCTGGAGTTTAAATTAGTGCATTTCCTACACCTACCATCTCCAGTTTATTGAGCTCAAACTTTATTTCTGTTTTTAAAATACATATATTATTTTTTATGTATACGAGCGTTTTGCCTGTGTGTAAGTCTGTGTACCGTGTGCATGCCTGGTACCCACGGAGGCCAGAAGAGGGCTTCAGATCTCCTGGAACTGGTGTTGCAGTTGGTTGGGAGCTGTCATGTGGATGCTGGGAATCAAACCTGATACTCTGGAAGAGTAGTTGGTGCTCTTAACCACTGAGCCATCTCTCTAGCCCCAGGCCTATACTTTTAAATGCAAATAATGTTTCTCATTTAAAAACAATAACAACAACAAAAATCTTGTTGAGGCTCACTGCCAAAAGCCTTAAATGTATACAGTCTAGGAAAAAGAGCTAAGCTGATGTTGTATGTGGTGGAGACCTAGCTGACAAATATCCTGAATCCTTTAGTACTTTTATCCAAGTGAGAGAGCAGCAATTATAAGCTGAAGACAAATTTAGATCATTCGGGCTCTGGATGTATCCCAGTTGGTAGAATGACTGCCTAGCATGCACTAAGTCACACGTGTTCATCCCCCAGCACTGTATAAAATGGAATGTAGTGGCACACACTTGTTGTTATAGCACTTGGAAGTGGAGACAGGATGATCAGGAGGTTAAGGCCAGCCTCAGCTACATAGAAGTTTGGGACCAGCCTGGGCTACATGAGATTGTGTCTCAAAGCAAAACAAACAAAAAAAAGACTGAAACTATAATTAGCCACGGCTACAAAGTTTCCATATGTAGAGCCCTTGAATATTCCTAAAGAATTGCAAAGCCTAAACGATGGAGTTAAACTCTTTCCTTCCTGTAGACAGTGGCCGTGCCTCCTGATCAATGGGAACCAAGGGCATGTGCGGCCATTGCTTCCCCTGGCTAATCCCTTAGAGGAGGAGCAGGAGTCAGCCAGGGAAGAGAGGCATTTGCTCAGGAGGATCTGAGGGTCATCCTGTCGACTTGCCCCAAGCCTCCCATGAATGTTTAGTGAGTCAAAAAGTGAAAGTTTAGAGAGAAATTGGAGAGAATGACAGGAAAGAAGGATCTTCCTGTCTCTTTGAGAGGGAGGCTGTGCGTGCTAAGGGTGCAGTCTTCCTTCGCTCTGGGAACTGCTTGCTTGCGTTTGTTTCCTGAGCTGCCAGGCAGGTTAGCGGGCCAAATGCCCTCTACAGCCTCATTGAAAACGAGCAAACACAGGATATCTGTGTTTTTCTAACCTATCTTGGTGTGACCAAAATTCAGTAGTTGTTTTAGAAAAAAAAACAAACCGTCGGAAAATATGTTTCACATTTATTTGCTGTATCTTATGTCAAGGAAGCAGTATCTTCTGCTGGCTGGCTTACTGTGCACAGGCCCATGCTCTGTTCCCTCCTCCCTGCATGAAGCTTCCTGATGGTTGGTTTATTCTGCACAGCAGCACCAGATTGACCTAAACTCTTTGTCAACTGTGAATCTCTAAGCCCCCATCCCCCACTGTAGATGCCCTCCATTCCATTGTCTTCTAGAGCAGGGGCTCCTCTAATCCTGGATCAATGACTTGTGGAGTTTCTGTGGTTTTTCTCTCCTTGCTGCCTTCTTGGTTCACGTTACTTCATACTGCTACCTCTGTCAACTTTCTGCCGCTATAACAAAATGCCTCAGGCTAGATACTTTATAAAGAAAGGAGATTTATGTAGCGTGCCTCATCTCTCCAGCCTCTGCCTAGCCAAACAGGTGAGCTCAGGTTCAGGACCCTGCCCCAGTAAATAGAGGAGTGGGCTGTGTCCTCCACATACCTGTACATGTGTGCATCTGCACACACGTTTGTTCCCACACATGAATACACACACATAGGCCAACAAGTACTTCAGGGGAACAAAGCTGAAGATCATCCCCAGTTGCATAGGGAGTTTGAAGCCAGCCTAAGCTGGTGACAGTGCCTCAAAAAAACAAAACAAAACAAACAAGCAAAACCCCCTTAAATATACAAGGGAAGGTCTCATTTGTGAGGCCAAGTGTGAAGAAGCGAAGAATGGGCAGAACCGCTGTTATTGCTATGCTCAGACGTGTTCTGAGCACATTCCCAGGTTCCTGTGCTGGGGTGTAGGCCTCAGTGTATTCATGTGAGAGTTGGTGGAATCTTTCCGAGGCAGGGTCTGTTAGAAGGCAGATAAATCACTGCAGACATTGCCTTCAGAGGTGATTAACACAGCCTTTGCAGAGTCCCTTAAGAGTTATTATTATTAAAAGGTAAGACTGAGCCAGAGAGGATGTACGTGTGTGTGACTCATGCCTATAATCTCAGCTCTTGAGCTGCTGAGGCAGGAGGATTACCATGAATTCAGGACCAGACTCTGGTGATACATAGGCCAGCCTAAGTCACACTGAGAGATCCTGTAAAGAATGGACTCTACTCTAGATAGAGACATGCCCTTTCTCCTCTCTTGAGAGTTAATCTAATGGGAAGGCAGGGACCTGCCTGGGAGACCCTCTAGGAAGGTGGGTTCCCCCCGGGACAATGTGCTTTTTCCTCTCAGAACTCCTTGCCCCTGGTGCAGTTCCTGTGAGCCACCAAGAGAGTTAGCTGGTTCTGTACTGCCCCTGCCCTTTTCTTTGCACCTGTCTTTTTCTTACAGATGCTTTTAACTTCCCAAGCCTGTTTGTCATTTAAAAACATTTCTTCCTTTGAATTTATAAGTAAACCCACAGCTCTTCATCCCAAACCATTGCCTAAGTAGTTCTAACCTTTGAACCAGCTTTTGTGTCTTAGAGGCCCTTCTCTGGGTGCATGTGCGTGTGTGTGTGTGTGTGTGTGTGTGTGTGTGTGTGTGTGTGCTTCTTTTTTCTTAGCTTTCCCATGGAATTTAGAGTTTCCCGTATTTTCCCTTGTTCTGTTCAGCTCTGGAAGTCTCAGTATATTTCTTGTTTACTGCCCAACAATAAAATGTTTTTGTTTTTTTTTTTTGCAGGTTCTTGCAACCATGGAAAGGCTAGAGAAAGTAAATAGCTTTCAGGAGTTTGTTCAGATATTCAGCCAGTTTGGAAATGAAATGGTGGAGTTTGCACATCTGACAGGAGACAGACAAAATGTAGGTACTCCCCACATTGAAAAGTCTTCAGATAAATGCATACCTTTTACTTTGGACGGAAACGTGATCTTTTTAATCACTTGAGTTGACTTCTTTATTCACTATATCTATGACCTTGGTCTTAAACCCTTTATAACTAATCCAGGGAATGCAGTAGACCGATGTGTCTTTTTTACACACATATGGCAGTTTATAATGTTCACCCTGGGAACCGTCTGGTTGTGTGGAAAGCCCGATATGAGTGTTTTCCCTTTCATGAAGTGTTCCATCTGACTCTTCTAACAGGGCTCAAGCAGATAAATTGAGATGGTATGTGTAATTTTAGAGTAGTTTGCTGTATATTTGTTTATTTGCCACACCAGATTAATAGTAAGAGCATATGTTCTGTTTGCACTGGCTATATTATGGTAGGCATTTAATACACATGATTGCATTTACTATTCAAAGCATCCCTGTGAATTTGGTGTTGTTATTAGTGTTTTGTACATAAGGGAACCAGACCTGAGATGGGGGGACTTTTCTAAGGTCACTCTGCTGCAGATGGAATGGTTATGTCTATTCTAAAGCCTGTCATTCTTCAACTGCAGCCTGGTATCTGTTTTTTGGGACCCACTCCCCAATTCAGACCAATGTTTCTAAGTTTAGGGAGGTGGAAGACCAGGGCATGTCCAGAATAGGCTCTTTCTGGTTGGGATGTTTGCTTATGAATCCATCTCATCAGCAGGCCCGACCTTCAGTACCCAATGCCTCTGGGTACTCTCCCTTACTCCACTCCTTCAGTGTGGGTATGAGCTTTCCTGGTTTAGCTCCTATTAGCAGACAGAAATATGGCCTGGAAAATGGCCAATGAGGAGTGGTATTTGTCTCTGAAAAAACTGGGTATATTGGTGGCTGGGAAGGTGGCTGAGCGGGAAAGGCGCTTGCCTGAGTTTAATCCCAGGGTCCACATGATGGAAGGAAATACCTGACTCCTGCAAGTTGTCCTCTGACCTCCACATGAATGCTATGGCATTGCATACGTGTGAGCACACATGGAAAGACAAACACAAAGACACAAAGACATATTGACATACACACACTTGCTCACAAAATCGACAAATACACGCAATACAAGCTTTCAAAAGCCCCCTGTGTGGCACTTTGCCTCATTTTCTGGTCTGCCAACACTGTTCTTTAATACTTTGGTTTCATTTCTTTTTCTTTTTCTATCATCATCCTCTTCCTCGCCCCCCCCCACTCTTCCCTATAAAGATTATTAGCCTAAGTATTTTTATGACAGCGTATCATCTAACATTTTCTGGTTCTCTTGGGGTGAGTGTGGCGTGACTCAGATCCCAAAGCCTAGCTCTTTTTGGCTCTGTTTCCTGCTAGCCACACAACTGGGAAACTTCCATCATTATTTTGATTTGTAGTTAGGAATTTGGTAGGGAGCCAGGATAGTCGCTCACGCTTGTAATCCCAGCACTTGGGATTCTAAGGCAGGAGAATTGCCATGGGTTTGAGGTTAACCTAGGCTACCTAGTGACTTCCAGGGTAGCCTGTGCTACATGGCAAGACCTTGCCTGAAAAAACAAAAATGAAAAAAATATTGTCTGGAAAATATTGGTGTAGGGAATATTGTCTATGAAATCCAGTGAGACTGTGATCAAATCTTCTAAGACTTGTGCACAGTGGCTGAAGAGTAGCCCTGGTTGGCTTGGAACTCACTGTGTAGACCAGGCTATCTTCAAACTCAGAGATCCTCCTGCCTCTGCCTCCCCAGTGCTGAGATTAAAGGCATGTGCCTAGCAGGAGTATCTGTTAAATTTAACTCATCAGATATAGGATAGTAGACACCCGCACCCCCCCGGGGGGGGGGGGCGTTTGGTAACTACTATGACCAGCTCATTTTCTTAGTATTTGCATCTAGAGTTCTTTCTTAATTTGGTCAGAATGTGCTAAAAATAGCTGTAGGCCAGCTTCTTTCTTCTTACTCAGCAGATTCCCATTATTGGAAATTGGCGTATTCTAGGTATTGGGGATATAACAGGGAATATTATATATATATGTATATATATATATATACACACACACACACACATACATTCATATATATATGTATACACACACATATATACACACATACATATGTTATAATATCTAATATATGATGCATATATATTTTATATATTATATATATATAATAATAAGGATATAATAGGCCAAAGCCTCTGCCCTGTGGAGCTTCTATTTGGGGTGTGGGAGGAGTCAGACAGTAACACAGACCTGTGGACTGCAGGTAAGTGACCTCAGAGTGTGAAACCATGGGCGAAGGGTGTGACTGTTTTCACCAAATCAGTGACAGTTAAGAAAACATTCTCATTGCTTTTTTTTTCCTGCACTGAACAGTGTGACTGGCTTTTTGAACATTATTGTTGAGTGAGTGGTGTTTCAAGAGATCAAGTTGCTTGTCTGATCTTTGACTGCCCAGTGATTTGATTTCATCTTTAGGATTTGAAAGATGAAAAGAAAAAGGCCAAAATGGCAGTGGCGAGGGCCGTGCTCGAGAAGGGCACGATGATGCTTCTCACAGCCTCAAAGGTAAGAGCCTTCCACGTTACTCATGCTAGTCAACGGAGAGAAAAACTCGAGCAAACACGGTGTCAGAGTCCTACATTTATATTTTCTTTATTCTTTTTCTCATGCTGAGGACTGAGCTCAGCACCTTGTACCTGCTAAGCATGTACTCCAACACTAGGCCTCAGCCCGGCCCTATTAGACATTTTGAACAGGCGAAGATAGTAACTTAGATCCAAGTCAAATCTGTTACTGTTAGCAAGGATGCTAACCTTTCTTCCCCAGCTCCTGCACCCACTTTGATTCAGCAGCGAAGAAGAAAGAGTGGATCAAGTTCTGTGAGCAGAGCCCCTCATGCACCATCACGCACTTGCAGGGTTTGCCAGGCCACACGATCTAGTAAAGGCTGGGCGAGTTAGGATTGGCTAAGTAGAACTAGTGGAGTGAGAATCGGAATGAAGCCTCTGCTGGTTTCTTCCACGGATTCTTGGCCTCTCCTTTCTGTTTCTGCTTTTACAAAATGATGGGCCAGGAGCGTGTGTCCTCAAGCAGTGACTGGCACAGTTCAGGGATGCACGGGTAAATGTCTCCATAGCAGTTTGTAGAGAATGACCTCTTTTCCTGCAAATATTTACTGATGTGCTAGGGTTAGCAAAGCCACAACAGCAGAGACAGAACACTCCGTTCGTATCTAGAACCCAGAGCAGATCTTGATGTACATCACTCTTTAATAGCGAAAGATGCAGCCGTAATCAGGTACCATCCTGTTCGTTCCCCCCACCCCGACTTTCTCATTCTTGCATGTGTGAGGCAGCGGTTTACAAAGCAGTTTTAACTGTGGTGAAGACGTCGGGTTTTCCCTCCCTGAAGTCAAGATGAACTTGTTGTTGATGTTTGAAGATGTGGCTCTGCTCTCTGCTCACTCACTTAACCTTGCTGTCGCTTTTTTACTCATCCTGCTTCCACACTAGTGAGGAGAGGCAGCTGGGGGAGCCAGGGACCCAGGAGATTTGGGTAAAGATCCGTTTTTATTAGCATGGCATGTTCTCTGTAAGATTTTAACGTGTTACGGTATGAGCCATTATTAAAATAAGACCCTCAACTGTTCTGAAGACATGTCTCAGGCATCCCAGCTGTGACTCAGCCCATAAAAACAAAGAAGGGGTGTTTGACCGGATGAAAGTGGCACTGGATAAAGTCATCGAGATTGTGACGGACTGCAAACCACACGGAGAGACCGATAGTTCGTCTGTTAGTATTTTTACTGGGATTAAGGAATTGAAGGTAAGAATAAAGAGTAGGTTTTACTTTTTGTTCTTTTTCACTTAAGAGGACATCATCATAGTGTCCATATTTTGTGTAATTCTTACAGTGGTTCTTTTTTGGGGCTGCAAAGATGGCTCAGTGGTTGAGAGTGATTGATGCTTTCGAAGAGGACTTAGGTTCCTGGTACCCATGTCTAGTGGCTCACAACTGCATGTAACTCTAGCTCCAGGGAATCTGACACACTCTTTTAGCCTCCCTGGGTAACCCACCTCCTCCCGCCCCAACACACACCATACACATAATTGAAAAAAACAATAGAGTGGCTCTTCGCAGGAAGCTGGGGCTTCAAAGGGGCTGAGAGATGGCTCAATGGTTAAGAGCATGGGCTGCTCTTGCAAAGGACCAGATGTTTGTTAGCACCTACATGACAGTTCACAGCTGCCTATAACTCCAGTTCCAGGGGATCTGATGCCCTATTCTGGCCTCCATGGTCACCAGGCATGTGCATGGTGCACATACATATTTACTGGCAAATCACTCAGACACATTAAAAAAAAAACAAAACTTTACATTTCTTTAATGTAATGCCACTCTGTGTAACAGTAAGCAATATAGGCTCAGGGTTATGTTGACAGACAATGTAATATAGGTCTTTGTTTACAGCAGCAGCCCTGTTGGGCTGTTGGTTTAGATGGACTCCTCCATGTAGAGCCTGTTCTCTTTCCATACCATCTGCAGATGATCACAAGCAGCATGCAATCCTTACTGGGATCCCCGCTCTTCCTTGTGTTCTGGGGTCCATACGTGGAAGCTGTAACAACAGCAACAACAAAAATAAATCCTACTGACATTTGGAATTCTCACTCTGTGCCAGTTCAGTCTGAGTGCTTTAAATGTGTGGACTTCTGAAAACCTCACAAGTGACTGTCATTTTCTCCAAGGCGCTGTTAGGGAGACAGAGAGATAGAACTGAGGTGGGCTTGCTGCCTCAGTACCAGGGCTGAGATTCGACTCCAGGAAGTCTAACTTCTCATCAGGAGGGCCTTACGGCATTATCTAGTACAGCTCCCTCATTTACCAGATGGGAAACCAAGGCCCCGGAAAGTTACCTAATGTGCTAAGGGTTGTGTACACCCATAATAAGCAGGGCTGAGATGGGCATGGGGTTCTTTCCATCTCACTGCACCATGACCTTGTGTGAAGATTGACGTCAGAACACAGTGAAAGGGAGCCGTGGAGAGAGTTGTTTTCTCTGCTGACCGTTGCATGAGGAGGTGCTCCCAAGGTGCGACCCAGCCGTGTAGCTCGGGCTGATCTCAGACTGTAATCCTTCTGCCTCAGCCTTATGAGTGCTGGGATTCCAGGCATGGAACACTATGCCTGCCTTGATACTAGTTTCTTTTTGATGGAGAAAATAATCCATAGAGAGTAATTTAATACTTTCTTCTGTTTGGTATTGTGAATAAGTGGATATATTTTATGAGCAGAATTTAATAGCCTTCAAAAGACCAATATAACTCTATTAAGTTAACATGTGCGTGCGCTCACACACATACACACAGCCTAAAAGGAAAATAAAACTCAGTAACATAAATGATATGAGTTGCACATGATTAACTTTTAGGTTTCAGTTGTTTAAATTCTCAGGTCATCATTGTCTGTTCCTTATTTATTCCCCATGTTATTTTTAAAAACTTTATTACATCTATTTAGTTTTTCATTTATTTGTGTGTGTCTATGTGTGTACTACTTCATGTGTGGAGGTCAGATGACCGCCTTCTCTTCTTCCAACTTGCGGGTCCTGGGGATTGAACTCAGGTCATGAGTTTTGGTGGCTTCAGTCATACCTTCTGAGCCATTCAACAGCCTCTACTCATGTTCTTTCTTAACTAAAAAGAAAATCTCCCAGGATGGAGTGATGATTGAACACAACTCAGGCCAAGAGAAAGGGCAGCATTCACTTCCCGTGGCCTCTTGACTTCCCCACGCTGGTATTTCACAGGTCATGTTAAAATGGCGCAAGTGTAAGGATTAACTTGAAATGACTGAGACAGGATTTTAAAGTGCAAGGTCTACATCTGCTGTCTCTGTCAGTGTGTTCACTAATTGTGACCACAGTCGTGATCATCACTGCTTTCGTCTCCTAGTCCAAGCTGTACCAGTAACAGACTTCATGGGGCAGAGTCTAAGGTTACAGTGGCATAAGTTACAAGTGCGTCCCATTACACATTCAAAGAACTCTATGTACGGGGTGGGTGAAGCGAGGGACTCCTTAGAGTCTTTAGAAGATAGACAGGCTGCTAGGGTAATAAACGAAGATAAGACTAGAAACTTTCATGCTAGATGTTAGCCCTTGATTCTGAGCTGGGGAGGAGCTAAGTAGAGGTCCTGTGGCAATATCAGGTTTACAGTTCAGAAAGGTGATAGAATCCTCCTGGTAGAGGATGTTTGTGTCAGCGTGTGCTACTGGGGACATAAAACAAAATGTAAAATGAGTTAGGCAATTGGGAGAGGTTCTGCTGCGTTAGCGAAGGCAAACCTGATACTCTTTCTAGCCCCGCTTACCCTCTGCTCCTTGGCCCACCTCCTGTGGTTCAGCACACGTTCTCACTTGGGTGCAAACTTTCCTGGGACTTTGCCTGCTCTTTTTTTTTTTCAGCTGCAAATATTTCACCTAGAGTTTGGATAGTTATTTCTACTAATTCTGCACAGTTACAGAATTCTACCAATTCTATTAAGGTGCTTTTTATGCTTTAGTATTCCCTGATCTCCTGTAATGTCACTGTATTAACAGCTCTTAAAAGAAGGCCTCTCATGGCCATTGATGACTCCTAAACAAAGTGTCCTCCCAGGTAACCAGAGAATATGGTGATCACAGGATGGAGGCTGCATTCCTCCTAAGCCTGGAAAAGGACTGGCTAGCACATCTCCAGGACACTGTTAGAACTTGTAGCTCATTTTGGTCAGGTGGGGATACTGACATGGATGTATGTACCTTTTACTCTCAGTTGAATATCGAAGCTCTTCGGGAGAATCTTTACCTTGAATCCAAGGAGAACCTTTCTGCTGCATTGGAGGTCATCCTGGAGCGTGTGGAGGACTTCACGGATTCTGCATACACCAGCCATGAACACAGGGAGCGCATCTTGGAGCTGTCTACCCAGGCGAGAGCAGAACTGCAGCAGTTCGTTTCCGTGTGGATGCAAGCTGTAAGATCTGTGTTCATTAGCATAAATCTTAGGC
Organism: Cricetomys ansorgei; assembly: GCA_026225945.1. Taxonomy (NCBI): domain Eukaryota; kingdom Metazoa; phylum Chordata; class Mammalia; order Rodentia; family Nesomyidae; genus Cricetomys; species Cricetomys ansorgei. The sequence goes on from JAMJFZ010000182.1 coordinate 1,701,190, forward strand.
AACGCTTCTCACTTAACATTTAGAGGGATGTGGGAGGTAACGCAACCAGACCAGCAGGACTATGGATTTGGTCAGTGCAGGACAAACATGTCCCTCTTCTCCATCCCAGTGGGCAAAAGCATGTTGTCCCTGCAGCGCATAGCGCTTGGCACGGCCAGGCTGCTGATTCTCCTTTTGGCCAGGCTGGATGCTGTGCCATCATCACCATCTATAGTTTCCCCATTCTCCCTACTGTCCTGTCAAACCCACTTCTGGAATATTCCTCCCCCAGATGCTTCTTTAGTGTGGAGAGCAGAGGGATGAGCCTGTTAGAGGTCTCTGAAACATGACTCTGCTGCTGGTGTCATTCAGATGTGCACTGTGCTTAATTTCGAGGACAGCTGATTCACAATGTTTTAGAATACTCACTGAGGTCTAGATGCAGTGAAGATCAGGATAGACCCAGCTGGCAGGTCAAAGGGTCTTACCGCTCTGGCTCTCGCTCTTGCGCAGACTCCTGGACTAAATCAACCAGCAGTCACTTAAGAGGCCTGGGTGGTATGCTTTCAACATGGTAGGCTTTTTGAACAGAGTGGGTAAAAACTACAGAAGAGTGGCAACACACCCAGTCTGTAGCAGAAGCAGAGGGTGGGGAGGGTGGGAGGAAAGAGGCCCAAGGCATATTCTGGCCTTTTATTTATTTATGTCTTAAACCTAGGCTAAGTCATGAAGTATTTAACGTAGCTTACAGCACACAGGGTTAGAAGGGTAGAGCAAATCTGACAGTGCACGTGGCTTATTATCTGGGACTCCTGCCCTGACAGAGTGGTGTAAGCAACGTGAGCACTGTTTTGTGTTCGAGTTATGAGTGTGCTGTGGAGTATGAAACGGTTGCTTTAGCAATAGCTCCTAAGCTGGACATTGAACACTAAGTTTCTTGTGATGAAATGCTCCCAGTTGGAGCTGTGCTCTCATTATGGCCAGCACTGTTGCCTACACTCTGCTCGTACCTCCAAGCACTCAGCTCTCCGGTTCTGTCTGCTGGAAGTGCTTTGCATTATATTTTCCTACAGTTGTAACTGGATGCCTTTCACCTGCCAGGTGTCGGAAGGCTAGAGAGAAATAAGATAGTATTTTCCCACCATGCCTTTGAAATACAGGGAAATGTGGACACAAAGAAACAAAGGACAAAGACACAAAGAAATAGTCTTTAAGTTTCTTGATCGATCCTATGCTAAGAGCTCGGGAAAGTTCGAGCTAAGGGAAGGACTCCAGAAGGCTCCCAGAAGGCATTTGGGGTTGACTTTGACCTGCTGGTTGAGAGAAATGAATACCCGCAGCCTGCCTGTGCTGTATCAGCGTGTGCTAAGCAGTTGGGGTGAAGCTAACTATTGTGGTGCTTGCACAGGCCCAGCAGGAAAGCCAGACTTTAAACAAACAAATATTAAGAAAAAAACATAAATACATGATTCTAAGCTGGGATGACGGCTCGGAGAAAAAGAGCAGATGAGGTGGAGAATCTAACTTAGACTGGGTGACCTGAGGGCTTCCTGAGAAGGAAAGGCTTGTGTAGCTCCTTAAAGATAAATAGAATTTTGGTGTCCAACTTTGCTAAAAAAAAACAAAAGGATGGACATTGCAGACGGAAAAGAAAGAGATTAGTTTTAGACACAAATTTCTTAAAGAAAATTTGGTTCTGAAAACTCACCTGTTTATTGTTAGTTTGGAAAATACAATGAAATAACTGAAATTCTCTTTCCCACTATAACCTTAAGCAGAAATTAAGTAAATACTTCTACCAGGTCTGAGAATACCTCAGTGGTAGAGCACGTGGCCTCACGGGTTTTACCACAGCACCACGAAAACAAACACGAATGCTTTTATTACCGTCAAATGGTATTACAGCGTGCTATAGTTTGCAGTGAAGATTGGAGTAATGGACTGAAAGGCAAAGTGACCTACATGTATGCTTCTTAAAATTTCAGCAAAGCAAGAAAACAAAGAGCACCACTGAGGAGCTGGAACTCACGGTCTTGAAGATCAGCCACAGTCTCGATGACCTGAGGAAAGAAGTAAGAGTTTGACATGTCTCACGCTGTAGGGCACATAGGAAGGGCATGCACTAGTCTGTTCCTGTGGCTACACAATGCCTGACTTTCCCCTCCGGTTATTAGTATGAAGTCACCTCTTATTAACACTATCATTCTCAATTCTCACACGTGAAAAGACATAGCAGCCCTATTCACAGTGCCTAGAAACCACTTAGACGTCCATCAGCAAGGCTGACCGGTAATTAACTTTAGGATAGCTCTACCAAGTACTATGTAGCAGCACACACAATAGGATTAACCACAAGCTGTACACTGAGTGAAAGGACCCATGCACAGACGAGTGAGCAAGCAAACATGTGTTTGCACTTAAAAAAAATAGCAGATAGGGAAGAACTAAATCTTAGTGATAGGGATCAATCAGATCAGTGGCTTCTTGGGATGGAAAGTTTTGAGATATTTACTGCGAAGGGGCACAGGTGGCCTTTTTGGACCTGGAGATGTTTGAAATACTGAGTGTGGTGGTAGTTCAATGGCTTATGTGTCTGCAAAACTCGTGAAACTGCGCCTTTAAACTGGGAGCATTTTGTATGTAAATTATGCCTCATTGAAGTTAAAGTTGATTTGTTTTAAAATGTCCTTGAGTTGAGGAGATTTCCTTGTTCTGGAATGAAAATGTGTTCATCCGTGACTGACTTGGGCTCTCAGAATTGCACATCCTGTGGTTGCTTTTCAGCCAGGTTTGCTCGTACTGCCCCACCGTCCAGGGAACGCTCTGCACATGTGTGTGCTTAGTATCTGCTGGTCTCTGTAACACACAGCCAGGCAGCTGCATTCAGCCTCTGTGCCCTGCAGAGCCCAAGTACTTGCTGTCTGGCCCTTTGTGGAGATGTTCAGGCCCTGGTGCCTGTTTTCAGTGACAGAGTCAGGACATTCCCTCTGGTGTCAGCATCTCAGTTTTTCGTGTGGATGTAGGGGTTCCTCAGAATTCCCCAGCACCCCAACCCCTGCTAGAACTCTCATGAACCACAAGGTCTCTTCCCTTTGTAACTCCTCTGTGGTGTGGTTGCTGATGCTGATTTTGCAAGGCTGTGGCACAAGTAGAGAAGACAGGACGTTGAGGGTGGAAAGTTTTCTGTGCCCTGTGCCCTTATGTATAGTAGTTTGGAGCCAGTTTTTGTTGATCATCTTTGCAGATCTGGGAATTGAGCCCTTTGAATGCCAGGGAAGTGCTCTACCACTGAGCCACAGCCCAATGACACATGCTGTCATACCGTGGATTCGTCCTGTAGATATAGCATGCTGGCCTTCTCTCTTATGGGTGTTTTCTAGAGGCTTTTCAGGAGTGCTGTGTCCCTACACCTCAATACTGCAACTCGCATGTCAGATTGTGCCCTCCGGACACTCCTCACAAAACCCTCTCCTCACCCTTTCTCTGCTTTGTTTGCTCTTTTGTGCTTTGGAAGCTGGCCCAGGTCTCTGGAGAATAAAATTGGGTTCTGGGAATTTGTTTCCTCACTTGTATACAGGTGATCCGTTTCGCATCTTATCCAGAGGCTGACAGCTCTACTGAGACCTCTCTAAACTTCCTGTTAAATGTGGAAGGATGTGATTTCCCTGACCATTTGATTTCATCATATTAAGATTTAATTAAATGGTGCAATGCTGAATTGTGAGAGCAGCATGAGATCCTTTGGCAGTGGGGTGGCTTCCCACAGGCTTCATTTCCTTGCCTCTTGAATGGGTGTAACCACATCAACCTTGAGGCGTTCTCTTAAGGATTAAGAGACATGCATGATTGCGGAAAGCTGTCTCGGACCCGCAGGCAGGAACAGAGCATTTGTTCTGGCTTCTCTCTTGTTGTCAATGATATCCTCAGGATGTCTCTAAGAGCTGGCAAGACCTTGGCACCGCCTTGTGCAAAGGCGTGGTGTTAGATGTCTCTACGGCCCTGCTGCTTACACAAGGTCCTTCTGAATTCTTCCTTGACTCTTAGTTTCCACAGGAAAGTGAATTTTAGTGTCTTTTTGGCTGTGGCCATTCTGACTTGGCTAATAAGTACAGACAGCTCCACTGTTTATTTTATACAAAGGCCTGTCATTTGAATCGACATCCAGATTCTTCTATGGGGGAAAAATGCTTCATTTTAACAGGCTTAATTTAAAGTCAGATTTTCCTTAAGATAATGTTTTTATTAGCATCCTTTATTTTTGGACAAATCTCAAACCATGTGTCATAAAATTTATACACGTGCACACATACACACACACACACACACACACACACACACACACACACACACACACACACGGTTTTAGAGTTAAGCTGTCCAAAGGTAATGAGAGTGAGTGCTGAAACTGAGGTTCACCACTGTCAAACACAGCTTGAGGACAATGTTACCCTTTATATCGCTGCTTCTGCCAGAATCTAGCGTTCTTAGAGAGTAGAGTTCTAGAGAGCAGCTGCACAGGACGTCCCCTACCGGGGCCAGCACGGAGCCCCGCTGCTTGGGTGTCCCAGCTCTGGCAGTTGCTGTCATGACGTGGGTGTTTAATGAGATTTTATCCAGTACCTAATTGGCTGGCTCTCACAGTGATGCTTTTTCAGAAGTGTGCTAAAATACTTTTTTTTAAATGCCGGGAATGGGACTGGGGGCCTTGTATACATTAGGGAGCTGCTCTGCCACTGAGCTGCTTACCACAAGTCCTGCTTTTTTCTTTTTTTATGTAATACTGGCAATTAAATCCAGGCCTTGATCGAGCTGTACTACTAGTCTCTCTAAAAAATGAGTATAGGCTGCTATTAAAACATGCTTATAGTAATCTGAACACTAAACTTTTTTAACATTGAAGAAATTTTTATTTTTGTCTCAGGATGTTTTGCCTTCATGTATACGTAGGCACCAAGTGTGTGCGTGGTGCTTGAAGACATGTATACGTAGGCACCAAGTGTGTGCGTGGTGCTTGAAGAGGTCAGAAGAGGGTGTCAGATCCCCTGGCACTGGAGTTACAGATGGTTATGAGCCACCATGTGGCTGCTGGGAATCGAACCCAGATACTCTGGAAGAGTAGCCAATGATCTTAACCACTGAGCCGTCTCTCCAGCACCTGAATGGTAAACTCTTAGTACTGTTCCACTTTTCCCCACTTTTGTCGATAGCAGAAGCATTTTCAACTATGAGAGAAGCTGTATGGGAGAGACCTAGCTGCTAGCAGAATGCAGAAGGGCCCAGGCTTCTCCACCACTGAGAGGCCAGGCCATCTTCTCCACACAGCGGGGCTGCTGGCACCGAGCAGACATCACCCTGCCATTGTGAGGACTTCCAAGCTTTCCAGTGCTCTGAGGCTGCTCTGTGACCGCAGGGGATGTTTTAGTTTGAGCAGATCTGGTGCAGCACATTGGCTTTCTGTTCTGTAGCTCTTAAAGCTCTTCTCATGTGCTTGGTCATAAACCTTTTTGTTTATTTTCCTGCCCTGATCACCTTTCACCCTTGTCTTCAGCTTCATCGGACCGTGATGCAGCTGGCAGCTGACCTGTTAAAATTCCATGCTGATCATGTGGTTTTAAAAGCATTAAAACTTACTGGAGTAGAAGGAAATTTGGAAGCTTTGGCTGAATATGCCTGTAAACTCTCTGAGCAGCAAGAACAGCTTGTTGAGGTGAGTAATAGATTTGCTTGTTAAACAAATTATAGTCCACAATTCCATAGTAGAATTATAAGAGGATATTAACAGGTATGGTTTTGTGCAGCTTATATAAGCGTTTCTCCCTCTTTTCTTTAGAATCTTAAAAGTATAACACACGTCCACCCTGATTTTAAATAGTCTGGCCTCTAAACTTAAACAATGAAATATGCTAGAACCCCAAGATATATTTTTAAATCTTCTTTTCTTTGTCTTCTCAGATTAGGCTCTGGGGTAGTGCAGTGGAGGTGCTACACTGAATAACGTGATTTCTGTTTGAATCTGGCAAGGTCTCAGAGAGAAAGAGATAATGTTAGGATGCCGTGGGTACTTAGGAAGAGAGCTAGTCTCAGCACTGCATAGACAGTATGGGAGCTTTAAAAGAGAGTGCAGTAATAGAGCCAGCGACAGCTGAGCCAGCCTAGTTCACTGGGGAGGCAGAATGTGGAAACCCATCTGAGAACACCCTGAGGGATAATAGATTTTGGACTAGGCACATAGATGGCCCACAGTGACCCAATAAACACCAACATTGCCTCTACCGATCTTTCCATTGGCCGAACGCAGCTATGGACAACCCTAGTTCTCCTCCTAAGGCAGAAGGCAGTCTTGAGAAGGGGGAGAGTGGATAAGGGGAGACAGAGAGAAGACACACTTCCCTTCCCTGAACCTCTCCTCCTCTTCCCCAACCTGCTGAGTGTCAGTCACCTGCCACTTGCTGAATAAGCTAGCTCGTCTTAATCGTTATTCTAATTCTTCTATCCATTGAAAATGTTACCATGTATCTGCTGGTTTACAAAAACAAAGTGAAAACCCCCTAATCATGCGTGTCTGTGTGAGATCTGTCTTGGCCAGTGTATACATTGTTCAACAATCTTCAACAATGATGGTCCTATTGAGCCTGGCTTCCTCTCCTTTGCTTTCTATATAGCAGCCTGGAAACTTCTAGGGAACATTCTCAAAATGGCTATATGTATTTCTTTTATTTAATAGATTTGAATCTGCTCTGTGTATAAACCAAATATTATGGCTGTGGGGAAATTAACATCAAGAAACCTATAACAAACCTTTTAAACAGTAAAATGAAATTAATTTTCATTTTTCAGCCTCATGATTTTCACTACTTTTCTTAAAGGACACTTTCTGCTTCTTTATAGTCAGTCTGCCTAACCCATTGCTATCTCAAAGAAGAAAGGTGTGCACATCTAATTGATCCTGAGAAGTGCCAACCCCGAGAGAATAAACAGTTTGTGATAATTGACAGTTTAGCAAAGGGACTCTGGAGCCAGATGCAGCCAATGCATGTGCTCTGCTAGACCTTTTAAAGGTTCGTTGTGATTTCAACATCTAGGTACGCCAGCCACAATCAGATGGAAAGCGGAAAAAGCATGTACTGCTCATGTTTGTCCCTGCTTCAGCCTCAGTCATGTACAAATCCATTCTTAGGTTTGTAAACTTCGTTTTCCTTATCAGGTGAGGGTGTGGAAGGTGAACTGTAGGCATGCTTTCTTGCAGATGTGTCGATTGCTGCGGCATGTATCCAGCACAGAACCCCTGGAAATAACATGCATACATGCAGAAGAGACATTTCAGGTGACTGGCCAACAGGTACGGAAATGGCAAGTTATTCTTTCTACGTCATGTTATTTGACTGTGTAACAGACGGTGAGGAAGCAGGCAGAAAGGGTCAGCGTCAGTAGAGGGCAGTTCTACTGAGAGGAAGAAGGGTACGGGAATTTTTGTTGGTGATGTACTAGAACATGGCTGCCATTCCATTGGATCATCTGGTTCTCTGCCAAACTAGAAGTTGGCTCATTTAACTGAAATGCTAGATTATATCTATCTTAAATGAAGCTGTTTACAATTCCTGTAATATGCTTGCAAAAAAGATGTCAATAGGTAACAAATCACAAAAATACATTTCAGCTTAATAATTCCTAAGAACATTGATTTAAAAACCACAAGAGGGGTGGCTAGATGGCTCAGTGGGTAGAGGCACCTGCTGACAAGCCCGGTGACATCCTCAAGACCCACATGGTGGCGAGGGAGAACCAGCCATGCAGCTTGTCCCCTGACTTCCACACACATCACCACGTGTGCGCACATAAAATGAACAAATAAAAAAAAATAAACAAAACAAAAGCGGTGTTTGCCAAAGTGTTAGTCTCAGAAGATTCTGTGGCATGCAGAGTAACTCTCTCAAGTTAGGCAGATAACAATGACCGACGACCAAAGTCAGCCATGTCAAAATTCAGCGGTGAAGACTTAATGACCAGCTTGATTCTGCGGGCTGAGATTTTAAAGATCACACCGTGTTTCCGGTATCCCTTTAGATCATTTCTGCTGCCGAAACGTTGACACTGCATCCGTCTAGCAAGATCGCGAAGGAAAACCTGGATGTGTTCTGTGAAGCTTGGGAATCTCAGATTAGTGACATGGCAACGCTGCTAAGAGAAATCAGTGATGTGTTCGCAGGAAGACGAGGTGAGAAGCTGTCTGCTGAAGCACATTTCAGCTCTTATTTATGTGCTATTTTAATATAACTGCTTTAGTGTTTTGTTTTGTTTTTAATGTTAAGCTTTGCATACAAGAATAATTATCGTCGGGTTGTGGTGGACCTTTAGTCCTAGCACTCCAGTGGCAGAGGCAGGCAGATATCTGTGAGTTCGAGGCCAGCCTGGTCTATAGAGTGAGTTCCAGGACAGCCAGAGTTACAACAGAGAAACCCTGTCTCGAAAAACAAATAAACAAACAAATAGAAAACAGCTCTTAGACAATATAGAAACTCTCCGATTTAATTCTATTAAATTCATAATGGAATGAATGTGATTATTTGACTTTTGACATGCCTTCCTTCTGCTTGGGTAGAATCTCTTTCCTTGATGACTGTATAAACTTGGGATATTGCTTGCGGTGGGTAAGTTCATTGGTATTTGTACAATGTGCAGTGTATTCGGGAAGGCACCGTTACTGTTTATATTAATGTCAATTGGCAGTTTTGTTTACTGCCCATCATCCTGTGTCTTATGTTTGTGTGTCTGTATATATAGGTTTTTCCCTTTGAATAACTTCTGTTAATGTTAAAACATGACTTCTTAAAAATAAAATGTTACTTAAGGTCATAATATCAAATTAAATTTTTTTATTAGAGATGAGTATTTAGATATTTTATGTTATTTCACAGATAGGATAAATGCTGATTGACTTAAAAATTAGGGAGTGCCGTATCACTTGCTCTCCTTCCGTGTCCCTGGACCAGCAAGCTCACCACCCTCTGACTATGGAGTGAATCTGGGCTTCTCTCTCTGTGCTGATCCCTTGACTGAGGGCTAAGCTGCCTCTCTCTGTGTGTCTGAGAGTCTCACAGTTTCTAGAGCATGGTGTTTGACCAACACTGTGGTCTGTCTTTTCTCTTTTACTTGCCTAAAAAAAGAATTTAGAATAACCTTTTCCCCCTCTAATGCTGGCCCGATTTCCAGTGGAGATTAGAATGGTAGCAGGAGCCTAAAGCAGGGTGACTCGATGAACACACAGACCTTGGTGCGGAAAATGATAGATGTGGCCATTGAGAGGCACACAACTGCTAATAATACGCCATAAAACAGCCCTGCTATCTATTGAGAATTTACTGTGCTGGGTCCTTCGGTAAGTGCTAGATACGTATTTTATCACATTTAATCTTCTTAGTAACCCATGGGACAGACAGTATTTCTGGAGTTATTAATGGGAAAGTGGAAGTTTAAAGAAATAAGTATGTCAGCGCCCCTCAGAGAGTGAGTAGCAGAGAGCTAAATTCTTACTGAGTCCAAGGGATGCCAGGGATGAAGTTTCATCAACCGCTCACACTTCTGTTAGTAGTTAAACTCTACCCTGGCTCTAAAGTATTCTAATGGGAATGAATGGACTCCATGATAAACGCTCACAATTCTGCTTCCAATTCTCTCTTTCCAAATCCATTTCAGAAGGCTGGGGGGATCTCAGTCTTAGGTAATACAAAAAATACAGAGTTAAGGAACAAGTAATTGAGGGTCAGGAGCTTGAATCCTTGTTTAGTTTTCTACTTGGTAGCTGAGGGTAGGCTGTCTTTCTAGAAGAGATAATTGAATATCCAGTCTGTTAAGAATGGAGTCGAATGCACATTGCCTGGCCCTTCGACTTGCCTTTTTGGGTATCATGCTTGCAATGTGTTTTAGTTTTGTTTTGAACCATTATGTGACCTTGGATAAGTCCTTTCCCCTTCATCTCTTAGGTTTCCACCTTAAAGCAAGGAGTTAAAGTAGATCAGAGCAGGCAAATGTATGGAGGCAAGGCATGAAAACAGTTTCCTTCTCATGAAGATTTTTAATCCTCACAATTCCAAGGCCAGAAAACCATTAATAAAGCTTCTTTGCAAATTTGGATGTTCTGAAGAATTTATTCAAATGATAATTTTTTTCAAGATCCACCAGCTGGCTTTTAGCAGCAATTCATCTTGCAGATTAGTCCCATCCAGAGGGAACAGGATACAAGTCACATATGTAATGGGAAGGCCCTGATCAGGACAAGGGAAAACATTAAAAGTGAAGTTTGTTTTAATAATAGTGTTTTATTTAACACATTATTCTCCAAATATTATCATTGCATCAGCTGGAGATGTAGCTTACTTGGCAGACTGTGTTCCTACAAGGCACGAAGCCCTGAGTTCAGTCCCTCAGCACTGTGAACACTGGGTGTGATAGTGCCTGCTTGCAAATCCCAGTGTTCAGGAGGATTAGAAGTTCAAGGTCATCCTTGGCTGCGTGTGAGTTGGAGGTCAGCTGAACAACACGGGACTTTGTTTAAAAAACAAAGTTATCATATCAATCTAAAATCAGTGTCATACTATAGCTGAATATATGTGATTTTCCTTGATAAGCAGGTGTCTGTTAGCCAGTTGCTGGGAGACATGACTCAGCATGTAAGGGTACTTGCCACCCAGCCTGATGAGCAAGCAGGAGAGAACTGATTCCCACAAGTTGTCCTCTGGCCTCCACATGCACACGTACAAGTGTGTACACTCACACAAGCAGATAAATATTAAAAAGAGGAAAGAAAAAAACAAAAAGAAGGAAACAGTCACTGCATTGGGCTGTGGTTTAGTGCTTGCCTTGTTTGTGCAAAGCCCTGAGTTTAATCCCCAGTTCCACAAGGAAGAACAGCAAATCAAAAACAACAACCAAAAGCCTGTTCGATTACTTTAAAAAAAATGTATCATTGATTTTATTTGCTTACAACTTAAATACTCTACTAAATAAAGATGGTTACTGAATGTCTCAGTGAGGGTTTCTATTGCTGTGATAACACTGCGACCAAAAATGACATGTATCAAATTGACCAAAAAAACCCCAACCAGGACGCTAAAAAAACGGATTTTTCCCCCAGCAATAAAATGTTAATGCAAAGTGTATTTGAAAAGTAGAAGCATGGATGAATGCGGCTTTCTAATCTTGATTCCTCACACCATTTAGTTAGTTTTTAAATTTATTCTTTCACAAATCTTATCTTAAATTCCTTTTTTTTTTTTTTTGAGACAGGGTTTCTCTGTTGTAACTCTGGCTGTCCTGGAACTCACTCTGTAGACCAGGCTGGCCTGGAACTCACTCACGGAGACCCACTTGCCTCTGCCTCCTGAGTGCTGGGATTAAAGGCGGGCGCCACCACCTCCCGTCTTGTCTTAAATTCTTACCTGAGATATCGCAGACTAGCCTTAAAAATAAAATCGCTATCCATTGTAAACTGATCTGCAAGACCAGAAAAGTGATGAGTGGAGCCAAGGGTGAAATGGAAATTGTAGATCACCCCCCTTTCCTATTATCAGCCTCATGCTGTATGTCAGCTCGCAGCCCCAAACCTGTGTGCTTCACCCAATCCTCTGGTCCTGCCCACTGGGTTGTCCCTTCCCTGGGCGACAATGCAGTGTGAGGTTAGTTGGAGATGATGGGATCCGGTATTGTGGAAGAAGAGAAGAAGCTCTGATACCGGTCCTGATGAGAGCACTGCCGTTCCAGGAGCAGCAGGCCAGAAGGATCACTCTGAATAAGGCTGACTGGAAATGGAAGTCAATGCCAATGACATTTTGCTTTCATTCTCCCTTGACTTAGGGGTGAGCTCTGGCATTGTGGGTGCCTTAGAGATGCAGATGTTAACAGTCTTCATGGTTGCAAACCAGGTCATGCTGTCATATCTGAATCACATATAGCCGACGGTCCAGATTATCACAACTAATGTGACATTCTTGTTTACTGTTTTAAAAGTTAAATGTGAGTAATAAAACCGTATAAGCAGAACAAGTTTTTAAGTGATATATGTTATTTGTAGGAGAGAAATACGACCACCTTTCGCTTCCGAAGCCCATGGTAAGAGACTCAGCACATTTCAGAATGCTATTTTTTTTTTCTTCAGAATTTAAATTGAGCCTTTTTTTTTTTTTTTTTGCTTATTGCTACTACCCTCTCTCAGCAATGGGGAAAAGTTAGCATAATAAATGTCCACTGTTCAGAGTTAACTCTGGACAGCAGCCTACATGTGGTCTGTACTCTTAATATATGTGTTTGCCTTTGGGGGTTAGAGAATAATGGAATCTGTGAAATGAAAAGCGGCTTTCTCTCCATATCTTTGGTTTGATTTGAAAAGTAGTGTTGGGATTATTTCTGTATACTAAGACATTCATTGACAGATTTGGTAGAGCATGACTTTAACCCCAGAATTTGGGAGGCAAAGGCAGGTAGGTCTCTTGTGAGTCAAAATACCGAGCTGCAGGGCTATGTAGTGAGACCCCCCATCTCAAAAAAGTAATGTCTATATGCTTTCTACATAGGCAGGAACGTGCCCATGAGAAAGAAAACAAAGAGTAATAAATCAACCAGACAATGCTCCTAGATCCCTTTTAGGAATTAAAGTTTCTCACCACCATCTATAATGGGAACAGATGCCCTCTTCTGGCATGCAGGTGTATATGCAGACAGAACACTCAAAATCTTAAAAAAAAAAAAAAAAAGAGTGCATACTGCTCTTACAGAGGACTTAATTTGTTTCCCAGCACCCATGCAGGGTGGCTCAGGGTGGCTCAGGGTGGCTCAGGGTGGTTTACAACCTCTGTAACTGTAGCCTAAGAATATCAGATATGCTCTTCTGGACACTGTGGGCACTTGAGCGCATGTGGGTGCGCGTAAACACACACACACACACACACACACACACACACACACACACACACGTACGTGCTATGGATTGGTGCTAAATAGAGATAGAAGAAAACCAGCTATACAACTGAAAAAATCATTTTGTGAATTTTTGGAAAACAGTTTTCTGTGCCTTAATTTATCATCAAAACAGTTTGAAAGTATATTTTATCTAATTTTCCTATTTTAATCCACCTTGACTACAATAGATGACAATATTAATATATTGCTGTATTTAATCAAATAAAGATAGGTTGATTGTTTCAAGTACTCTAAGTTGAGGCTCCTATAAAATTGTTTCGGATAGTCATACATCTGACGTGAAAAGGGCATGAAAGTACACACCTGCAACCCTCGCACTTGGAAGCCTGAGGCAGGAGGATCATAAATTTGATGTCAGCCTGGGCTGCAAGACACATTCCCAAAACAAGACAAAACAAACAAAGACAACAAGGCAAGAAAAGAGAGCGTGCTTGTCCTGTAGTCACCTGCTTCCTGTGCGCAGGCCCGGGCTCCATCCCAAGAGCTGTGGGAAAGGAAGGCAGAAAAGGCATCACAGATGTTAATGGGACGAAAGAAGGAGGATTTTACTGGAGTTAGTGGGGACCCCTCAATCTTTAGTAACATAATTTCAAATTATGAATCATTTCCTTAGTTGAATGTAGCACAGCTAACTATATTTTTAGAAAACTAGCTCCTTTTTTAGAGAGCAAAGTTGGAGTCCTGCTATTTATATTTGGAAATCTTCAGCTTTATGTAACAGAAATTGCACTTCCAAATAGTGTCCACTACGTGGCAGTCTTGATTACATTTTTATTTTTATTTATTTTTTTACATTTATTCATTTGGTTGGGGGGTGTGAACATGTGCCATGCTAGGTATGTGCTGGCAGAGACAGCCTGAAGGAGTCAGTTCTCTCCTTCCTATGTGGGTCCTGGGGATTAGGTTGTCAGGCCAGGTAACAAGGGCTTTACTTACTGAGAAATGTTGCCGGCCCCCATGGCCACATTTCAAAGATGGTTTACCTTTTCCGCAATTCCCCTTAACATTCATTAGATACTTTTGCAATAAATTTATAAAAATAAAAATAATGAAACAGAACGAGTTTATATGGAAAACACATATGGGAATCAAGTCTAAATAAAACCTAAAAGCTTTGAGAGTGTGCTGAGTTTTCTTCACCTACTGCTTTGTGGTCTACTAAACTAAGGAAGAAAGGAAAGACCATGTGACTCCCAGGAAGTCAGTTTAGTTCTCATGATCACTGGCTTGTGCTCGTGTGTGTGTGTGTGTGTGTGTGTGTGTGTGTGTGCATGTATTTCTGTGTATGCTTCTTGCTTGTGTATATGTGTGTTTATTTACCTAAAGCAGGAAGCTGTCACTTCACAGTGGGACATGCTCTGGGAAATTTGTCATGGGTAGTTTTGTCATTGTGAGAACATCCCAGAGAGTATGACATAACCTAAGATGGCTATGGCCTCCCTAGGTGATATGGTGGTTGGTTTTTTTTTTTTTTTTTTAGATAGGGGATCATGTGGCACAGGCCGGCCTTGAACTTACTATGTAGCAGAGGATGCTCTTGGAAATCTTAAATTCTCTTTTTTTAGATTTGTTTTATGTGTGTGAGTGTTTTGCCTGTATATATGAATGTGTACCGTGTGTGTGATTGGTATCCACAGAGGTCAGAAGGAGGCATTCTATTTCCTGTAACTGGAGCTACCATCCAGGTTCTGGGGATCTGGGAACTGACGCAGATCTTCTACAAGAGCATCAGGGTTCTTCACCACGGGGCTCCTAGATGACATAATTTTATGGGACCATCATTGTAAAGTTGGCTCATTGCTGATCTGTTGGCCACTTTGTCTCTACTGGCCTGCCCTGTCTCGGAACTCCTGTTCTAACTATAGGAAACTCCTGACATACCTCAGAGTAGGAGGAATTGTCACTGTGGGCTGTCATCTGCAAAAAAACAACAGCAACAAAAACCTTTGAATATGTATTTCAAAGAAACATTGCTATAATTAGTGGTAGGGCATATTGAGATCCTCTGTTCTAAAGCTAACAGGTATCTCTGAACTAGACTGGTGGTCTAAATATGATGAGTTTTTCCTCTTCTAGAGGAAATACCTGTGAAAATGAACTTGCTCTTTTAAAAATAGACCATTGAGCACTGGTTCACATTAAATATTACATTGTAAGTGTAATATCTTTACAGCCCGTGCCTCAGGATTAGCAACTGTGGCGGCAGTGAAACGAGGGTGTTAGAATTCAGAGAGTTGAAGGTATTAGATTATAGTCATAACAGTAGGACAGTACTTTCAAATCCTTCAGTGGTTAATTTTCACAGACATTTCATCAGAATCATTCAACTGTTACAATAATCTTACTGTAACAGAGGAGCCAGGGAGTTTTGGGGGACATTATCAGTGGATTCTGAGAATATTTTAGGTACTGTCTTGAGGCCATATAAAGACTTTGTGAAAAGAGGTAGACAGCAGCCCAGAGGAATGAATGCTGGACATAACTCTCGCTTTCGTCCCCTTGGCCCTGAATTCCAAACTCGTGACTTGCTCTGAGCAGAAGTCACCTAGTAGAATATTTACAAAGTGTAGCTAACTGCTTAATTTAACTACCTTCTGGGCACGGTGAAGTTAGGGTTCAATGCAAATTTTTATGTTTTCTGTTACTGCCGTCTTTCCTTACAATCAAATGTTAAGATTTTCTTTTTTATTGTCACAGAAGAATAATGCAAACTTGAAATCACTGAAGCCTGACAAACCTGACTCGGAGGTAAGTTCATTGCTGTGTGACAGTCTTTAACCAACAGTACAGTGGTGTGAAATCTTCCTCTCAAGGACAGACCTGTGATTAAAACGTGTTTGTAGGAGCAAGCCAAGATAGCGAAGCTGGGGCTGAAGCTGGCTCTGCTCACCTCCGATGCTGACTGCGAAACCCAGAAGTGGGAGGATCAAGAGAATGAGATCGTTCGGCACGGACAGAACATGTCCAGGATGGCCTATTCTCTGTATTTATTTACGAGGTAATGCAGTGACATCTGGATTTGTTTACATACCTGCTTATTCATGTATTTCGTATTTCTGAGACAGGGTCTCACACTCCAGCCCAGGCTGGCCTGGAACTTGCAATCATCCTCCTGTTTCAGACTCCTGAGTACTGGGACTATAGGCAAGAGCCATAAGTAAATACATCTTTGAAAAAGAGAAACGATTAGGAAGCGTGAGGGACTACTCCATGGGGGACAGGGGCTAGCTCAAGCTCTGTGGGCCGGGATATGTGGTTTCAGGACAGAAATACTAAGGTTTAGGAAAACAGATGTCCCACAATACCTGAAAGTATAACGCCTTGTTTATGTAGGCATGTCTCCGCAATGTAATTCTCTCCTGTGGTCAGAGTGCAAGTTATTTTACCACAGTGTCTGCATGTTTCCTCAACACTCCTCCATTTCCCTTAAGTCCCACAGTTTACCAGCCTCATCTAGGTACTCCTTGCAAGGCAATCACTAGCTTTCAGTCTTGAGGATACTGGAAGCTTTCCTGAGCATGTTTATAGCCCTCTGTCGGCTATTGCTTGAAATCATTGTGACCATTTATATAATGTATTAGTAATTATTTTTACATACCAATTCATATTTCTTAATAAAATACTTAAGATATTCTAGTACCTTTCTTTTTTTTTTTTCAAATTGCCAGTTCTTTATGGCTTTTGATATGATTTTGTGTCATGATTCCAGCTGCTGGTCTCAGCATTTGTCAGAGAACAGCAAGGATTTGCTCGCATCTCAGAGCTACAAATGCCAAAGTCGCTCCTACTGAGTGTGTAGCCTCTGATTTGTGCCCAGACCGTTGCTCCTCTTATGCATCCTGCGGTTTGCTCTGATGTAATTTACCTTTCATTTTTCAGAGTTCTTAATTCTAGGTAGCTTTTACACTCCTCAATAAAACTGGTTAACACAAGTCATATTATGATTATTTTCTACATTTACAAGTATGATTTTATATATGCCTTGTTGAAATTGAGGCTGAGTTCCTGTCAGGACTGAAATTAAAACTGAGGATTTACTGACTTTGGATCTGATGATCTTTCCATTGTTTAAGAAATGCATTTTGGTTAAGACATGTCAATCTCATATATTTATTCATGGAACAAAATGAAAACAGATTGAAGAGGATAAATAGTACTAAGTGGGCAGTTTCAGTTTTCTTTGCTTTATGAAATTAACATATATAATTTTAACTTAGGAAGTAATGGTTAAAGTTGTTTTAAAAATAAAGGTCACAACATTATCAGTGTGTTCACATTATTATTTAATGTTTGAGTTCTGCTAATATATAGAATGCTCGAAAACATTGATGTTATAATAAACTGATTTCCAGGCAATATTTATCTTCTTAATGATTCATTCTATTTTAGAGGAGAGGGGCCGCTGAAAACTTCCCAGGACTTAATTCACTTCCTAGAGGTATGTTTTATTTTCACAATTACCCAGAGAGATAAGGTAAGGTAGGATAAGAAGAGAAAGGTGATAGGAGGTAGTCAGATTTCTCTAAGGTGACGACTGTGGGTGCATTGTTGAAGCGAGGGAGAGTTGGAAGGGTACGTGGGGTAGGAGTATTTCAGAGGCAGAACAAGAGCAACGACCATGATGGTGGAAGAACCTGAAGGAGTCCAGGGGCGTGTAGATGACGTGTTGAGCCCTGGTGACATAGGCATGGCGTCCGGGAGGTGTGTAGATGACGTGAGCACGGCATCTAGAGGGCCTTGATGCTCTTTTGTTTTCAAGTGTGATGGTGGGGAGTCCACTCAGGATTGAGAAGCAGTGGCATGGCATAATGTCCTAGGAGGTTTTGACTCAGCTAACCCGATGACTGATAGTGTGTCGCGGACCGACCCAGTCGGGTCCCCTAAGTCCGGGGAGAATCAGGAATCTGGTACTCAGGTGGGCAAGGAGTCGGCGAAGTGACAAACAGACACAGACACAAGAATGTGTTGAATCTGAGTGTAATTTGCAGCAGTGAGCATCAGACTTATATATTATTCTTAATACAGGGAAACATAATCATACAAGAATGTGAATAGTGTCAAAATACGTCAGGCCTCTTTTGTGAATTGTCTCAAAATACATACGTCAGGCCTCTTTCAGGGAAATGTGGTTAAGGGATACAATATGTGAAAACAGATCGTACCTTATAATGTGTAAGACAGTGTGGTTACTGTTGGCATACAATGTGGTTACGGTTGGCATATCAGTAAGTATACTGTGGTTAATAATTTTTTAGAAGCCTGTTACTGTACTGGTTTGTAATAGAGGGTACCTACTTTTTGAAACTGAGATCAGGATCAAAGTCAGGAGTTACAATTTCAGGGGCTTTTGGAGTTTGTTCAACATCTTTCACATCCATCTTAGGCGGGTGGACACTGGAGAGCATTGCAGCCACGTCCGTAGAATAGAATAAAGAGAAGGAAAACGATAGCTATCAGACCACAGCCAACAATCGTAACTAGGGCACGACAGGAAAACATCCCTCTGTTTCTAGGGGCACCAGCCAAACTTTCCAGGAGACCAGCTTCCTTGAAGCTTTAGCCTCTACCCACGGAGCAGGAGTTTATCCCTGTCACACGGACTCCACTGGAGTTGGCTTTAGTCTCAATCCACGGAGCAGGAGTTTAGGCCTGTCACGAGGACTCCACTGGAGTTGGCGTGGCAATAGTGACATTGTCCGAGGTGCGGAGCACTGAGGAAGAACATCGGGGTTACAGGGTGGAAATCAAGCACTGTGCTTTGCTCATGTTGGAGGCAAAGGCCGATGTCAGGAATGGACAGAGGTTTGGGAGTTATCAGCTTTTATGCGCTTTTACAACCGAGACATTCTGTCAGACAGACATAGCAGAGAAGCTGTGCAAACTCAGAGTTCCGGATGGTGAGGGATACGGGAGTGAATCACTCAGTGCCAACTGGAGCTCAGAGGAAGCCTGTTGGCTCCCCTTTCTGGGCTAGGGAACGAGGCAAGGCCATTTTGCCTTGAAGTCACATAAACCAGCAATGGCAGGTTGTGAAGTTGGTGTCTGAAAGGTCAAAGTTCACCCTTTCTCACCCCATATTCTTTATGTAGCTTACTACCAGGACTATTTTTTCTCCCAAATCATTCTGATATTTGTCTTATTACTGCAGCCTGGTACATCTGTCTTCACCCCTTACTGCTGTAGTAGCAATTTTTAAAAGGTTTATTATTATTATTATTTGTGTATGTGCACGCATGTGTGAGTGCGAGTGCATGTACGTATGTGTGTGTGTGTGTGTGTGTGTGTGTGTGCGTGTGTGTGACTGCCACTGTGCCGGTGCCCTCTGAGGCCAGAAGACCGTGTGAGATTCCTGGACCTGAATTGACAGGTGTGGGCTGCTCAGTGCTGGGAACTGAATAGAAGAGCAGCAAGTGCTCTTGCTGGCGAGCATCCCTGCAGCCCCCAGGTGGTGCTTTAAGGCGTCTTTTGTGTTCTGCATTTTAATGTGTCCTGACTGTTCCTCACACTTGTCTGGCTTTGGTTTTCAGTCTTCTCCATAGCCCAGTCCTCTAAATTGTAAAATGCAAGGTGAACAGACAAAACTTGAACATTACAATAACACATAACAGTCCAGATTGGTCATCTTAGGTAGCTGGTGTGGACTATGTCTGGAGGCAAACTTAGTGATGGTTAGGTGGAAAGAGCAGAATTCTAACCTTCTGACCTCAGCCCCCAGGATTCATGACTCTTGTAATTGAGGATTTGGAAAGTAATGTCATCTATTTTTTGACAAGTGTGTATTTTTATATAATGCATTTTGATCTTATTCACACCTCTGCATTCCTTTCTCTCAGTCCCCCCTCCCCGGACTCGCCTTTTCTTCTCAAGTCATGTCCTCTCTACTCTCTGAATAACCCATTGTTTATTTGGGCTCGCTTGTGTGTGTATGGTGTGAAGCTATTTACTGGTCACGGGCAAGCTACCGGTGGCTACAACTGGAAGTAAAATGACTGCCCTCTGTATTTGGAATGAATTACTCATTGAAATGAGCTGGGGATCCTTCCAGAAAGGAATAGATAACTCGTGTGGCTGTGGATCCCAGGTCTGTGTGGCCTCCAGGATAATTGGAGGTCTCCCAGTGTAGAGGAACCTCTCTGGGGGTTTTGTCTCAAGCCTGGGGAAAGCTACACCCTTTGTCTCCTGTGGTCAGTAGGAACTCTGTGACTGATTCTTAATGTCTGGGTTATTTTTCAACTATATGAAATAACTGAGAATATTTGTTTAACAACCATCCAGAAGACATTGATCTAAAATAGTGATGTTTTCCCTTTCTACCAGGTTTTTGCTGCAGAGGGATTAAAGCTTACTTCAAGTGTACAGTCATTTTCAAAACAGGTAATACATGACTACCTGTCCAGTGCAAGGGGTTTTAAATACTCACACTGAAAGTCTATTACTAATACATAAAGGCATATAAGATATAGGCTAGGAGCAAATTCAGAGTTCATTTTGTTTTCTGTTTTCTGTTACTCCGTTATATTGTGTACAGTTATGTGTGATTATAAATATTCCCCAGGGGATGGATCTAGCCCAGTGGAAGACCTTGCCTAGTCCAAAATGAAGCAAATATTCTTGATTTGTGGGTATTGTAGATTATTGATCAAACAAACACTGTTTCATGATTTTGTTGATGAAATTCTATGTGATTTAAGCTATTTCTTATTTTTATATTAAAAAAAAATCAAGCACTATGAAAAAGAAAAGATATAGGCTATGTGTGGTGTTAAAAGGAAAAAAAAATGTATAGGATAGTTTGGTGGGGTTGTAATAACTTCCTAAATTACCATTTCAGCTGAAAGATGATGACAAACTTACGCTTCTCCTGGAAATAAACAAACTAATTCCGCTATGCCACCAGCTTCAGACAATAACTAAAGCGTCTTTGCAGAATAAAGTATTTCTGAAGGTAAAGGAGAGGGTGGGTTATTTGGGGAGACAATTGAAAATATTTCACACGTCTCTTTGTCAGGTTAGCTGCAGCCTTTTGTGCTGTCTCTGTCTCATACTTGTCAGAAAGCAACTGTTCTTGTGCCTGACCCCAGAGAGCAACAGGTCACCAAAAAATTCGATCTGAGGCTGTGGATTAATTCCCAGCACTGACCGGGCAGCCATCTCTGAGTCCCTCAGACCTGGAGTCTTCACCTCTCTATGCCATAAATACGTTGGAGCCGAGGCTCCTGTAATACACCAGAGGAATTTGGGTGTGCAAATTCAGAGTGCAAAGAGTTGCCAAGTAGGGGATGCACGGTCAGTGTGTGGAGTGTTTGGAGAAGCTCATGCATAGCCTGAAGTAGAGCAGTTGCTGTTCCACCCTAGTTCCTGGGCTTCCATGAAACAGTCGTGGGACCAGGCAGCCAGCGCTACCTGTGTTCTAGAACCTAAAGTCAGCTCAGCCCCAATCTGTACCTTTCAAGAACTCTTAGATTTCTACAATGGAAAAACTGGGTCATTGTAAAGCCACGTAGATGACAATGGTTCTGAGGTACTACTTTTAGAATGTGTTGTCACCACACGCGTGTCGTCACCACAGGTTGACAAGTGTGTTACAAAGATCAAATCCATGATGGCTCTCGTGGTCCAGCTCCTCTCACTTTGCTATAAGCTACTGCAGAAGGTGAGATTGCTTTTTATCTATTTAACTTTTTTATTAACTTAAAGAAAAATGACAGTGTGTGCACGATTCACTTTGCAGTTTGTTTTCGGAGTACAGCAGAAGCTAACTGTCTCAACTCTTTCCTCCAGATGGAAAGTAACAGATGGGTCTCAGCGACAAATAAAGATATCATGGACAGTAAAACCTGAGCAGCCTAGACGCCATCTCTGGGATATCATGGGGCACTGCTGACCTTTTACAAAAGCAAATGATTCTTTGTATTTTCAGAAATTCATCAGTTTCTTAAAGAGATTGCTGAGATCTTTCTTTTTTCTGATCTTCAGATTAGAAAGCTTACCGACAGTCATACTGCTACGGCAGTGCTAGGAATCTAAAGGCAGTGCAATTTTAAAGTAGACATTGTGCTCAGGGTGTTCTTCAGCACACACCAAATACCCCAGCTGTCTCAGTGACAGCTGAATCCCAAAGAAGCAGTTGCGAATGTACCCTCACCTTTGGCATGCTTAACTGTCTTTTGAAGTTGAGTATCTACAACACTAATTTCGGCTGAAAATGTACAGTGGCCTGGTTGACTGCAGTGTTCCTTAGACCGGTGGATTCTTCTTCAATTCTTGTTGAATCAGGATAAGAGTCCCTCAAATACCTGGTCACAGCAGATCCCTGCTGGCACTGTTGCTTCCAACAGGCATCTCACAGCTAACGGACTGTTGGGCTGCATCTGTCCCTTCCCTACTTCCGAAAGGAAAAGAGCAGAAGTCACTCCAAAGAACCCTAGAGCAACTTCAGAAGAGGAAGTGGCTTTTGATTCTAGATGTAGTATGTACTGCTGACCAGGTAGTCCTGAGTAGTGGATGGAATCCTAAGTATTTCTTACTAGTTTAAAAAACAGTTTTGAACTATCCTTCTCAGTATTGATGGAATGGCAGGTGTGGAAGACAGAACATTGGAACAAAGGCAGTTTAAGTTCCAGATACTTGTGCACTGTATTTTATGTATGTGGCACTGGAATGTTCATTATAAAATAAATATTTTTAATCTTTTTAACTTCAGGGTTAAAACCTTTTCTTGAGCTGGGGAAATGGTTCTTCTGGTAACCTGTTTGCTTTGTAAGCATGAGGACCCAAGTTCAAAGCCCAGAATCCAGGTTAAAAAGCCAGTGCACTTGTCATTGCACTGTGGAAGTAGAGACTGGTTAGCCAGCCAGCCAGCCTAGCCCCCGGCCAGTGAAAAATCACAAAAAAAAAAAAAAAATCACAAGGTGGAGCTGGGCATTGGTGGCACACACCTTTAACCCAGCACTCAGGAGACAGAGGCAGGCAGACTCTGAGTTCGAGGCCAGCCTGGTCTACAGAACAAGTTCGAGGACAGCCAGGGCTACACAGAGAAACCGACTTGAAAAACAAAAAAAAGAAACAAGGTGGACTGTCGGAGAAATGACACCTGAAGTTGTCCTCTGGACTCCACAAGCACGTACACAAAATCAAACCTTTCCTTGTCTTTGCAGTATAGGGCGTGATGGGTCTGGCTTGTTTTCTCCTACTGTAGATAACTTTGTTGTGGAATCATGGCCATTATTGTCTATCCCAATGCTTTGAAAATCCATTTGGCAATTAGTCATGTGTCAGTTGCCAGGTGGCAGAAACCTGGTTTAATAATCTTTAACTGAAGAAATCACTGCAGTGCCATTTCCTACTCAGCATCTTGCTGGACTTCTGTAGTGGTCAGGCACAAAACAGGATGCACTCAACTTGGTTAATGGCCTTTTAAAAGTACTTCTTGCATGAGTTTTCCATTGATACTTACGACATGAATAACATTTCTATCAA
Organism: Cricetomys ansorgei; assembly: GCA_026225945.1. Lineage (NCBI taxonomy): Eukaryota > Metazoa > Chordata > Mammalia > Rodentia > Nesomyidae > Cricetomys > Cricetomys ansorgei. The sequence goes on from JAMJFZ010000182.1 coordinate 1,724,620, forward strand.
AAACAAGTTAGTGTTAGCTGCACACTAGCCGAGCAGCTCTGACCTTGAGGTTCAGAGCCCATCTGCAGGATGCTGGTGATCCTGGTTCTGACCGGCTGTGTTGTAAAGCAAGGACAAGGCTGCCCGGGAGATCATCCGCTCATCTGCTGTGTTGTGGAGAATGAGAACAAGGGTGGAGAGAAGGAGCATGTGCAGTACCAGCGTGGGCTACATAGGAATCTCATCTCTTTAGCTACCATCACAGATGACAACAAAACCAGTCTTTCAAAAGTGGTGGAATGATCTTGCAGACAGCTGTTATGGGGAATGACAGGAATGAACCATCTGTCATAGACAGGATTGTTCCCAAGTCACATGAGTGAAAATTCTGTCACTTCTTTTTAAACTGAGAAGCAGGACGCTAACTTCACTGGATTCTCAGTATACGTATTTTAGTAATAAAGCAGATCCCTCGATAAAACTGTTAAGGAGCATCAGGTATGAGGCAACAATGCCATTATCTTTGTCAACAAAACAAGGATTAATTAGTATTAAATATCATGTGATGATAAATGATGTACAGTTCAATAAAAATTGTTAAGTTCAATAACTGAATTCATACTGACTGCCTTAATTTTGATCCATGAACCAAATTCTGGAGGCAAAGCCATATAGATCAATGATAAAATTAAAAAGTGCCCTTGAAACCTGTAATATTTTACACATCTGTATTTTAAAGTACTTCTAGCACGGCTTTAATTCTGTAAAACAAAACATTCTTTTAACTTGCAATAAAATTAATGGAGAAAGATACAACCTGTCAAACAGATGGACTCTCACAGTAGTCTCCAAGAATGAAAATCTGCTGCTGTGTGCTTAATTCTCAAGCCAGTGCAGGCACCTTAGATACTGAGTTACAGCCTTTGTCAAGTCTGATGGTGTAATTAAGGGGTAGTCACACTGCCACTCAGGTTATAAGAAGTTTTTATGAACTAAAAATATTTTTTTGCAAATTTCCTGAAAATGGAGGGGCTAGGGGGCCATGGAAATGGGGTAACATCAACAGTGCAAGGGGACAGAACTTACAAATCAGGGTTTCATCTGTATAAAACTGTTTAAGGGAAGCTCATTTTTGATCCCCTCCCAGTTCCAGGGAGCTGTTTATTTCACCTAAATAATTTTGCATGGTTGCACTTAAAATTATTTCATTAAAACCAGGGCAATGACAGTTACTGCATGTTGCAGCCCTTAACAGCAAAACGCCAAGATTTAAAGTCTTTGTTTTAAAATTCGTGTAAATGTCTAATGTAAAACCAGAACTTCATAGCTGCTTTTCCTAGATTGATTTGAGTAGCTTCATTACCACAAATTAACTGTCACTATGCATAACACTGCAACACCATTCTTCCACTAGCTAGAAGAGCCTCTGTCCATCTTGAAAGCTTTTCCATGGAGAGGGAAGGCAGAGCCCATACGCCTGCCTCTCCCCAGCAACCTATAAGGAAACCACAGCGCGAAGGGTGAGGTTGGACTTTTTCATTTCACTTTGAAACAGATTCGGGAAGGAAAAGGTTTCGTTTTTCCAAAATACCAAATTGTCAAAGCACAATTGAGGCAAGGGGCTGGAGATGGCTCAGAGGTCAGCAGTGCTGGCTGCTCTTCCAGATGACCCAAGTTTGCTTTACAGCACCCACATGGTGGCTCACAACCATCTGTAACTCCAGTTCCAAGGAGTCCGATGATGTCCTCTTCTGGCCTCTACAGTCATTGTGTGCATGTAATTAACATACATACAGGAAAACACACATACAAATCATTAAGTTGAGGCAGAGCAGTAAGTGAGCCATAGCATTCAAGCCTAGTGTTAACAGGCACTATTTACCTCCAGGCTATACGAATGCAAAACTTCCAGAATATCGCTCAAGAGCTTTGTGTTTTTAATTAGAAAAATATCCCTTGTTTGTTAGAGAAGCAGGGTGAGGCTGGGAAAATGGCTCAGTCAGTAAAGTGCTTGCCTCCTGTAGACTGAAGGAGAAATGTTCCCCATGGTCTCATGTATTTGAATACTTGGGCCTTGGCTGGTGGTCCTGTTGGGGATGTTATGAACTAGAGTGTAGAGACTTGCTGGATGAAGCATGTCCCTGAGGGCAGGTCTTGAGTTTATGGCCTTGGTCCATTTCTACGTCACTGTGTGTGCTGATGTGATCTCTCAGCTTCTTCCATCTGCAGCCATGGATTTCTAGCCACAGGAACTGTAAGCCAACTCTGGAGTTGCTTTTGTTCACTGTATTTTATCACAGTAACAGAAAGGTAACTAACACAGAAATTGGTACCAAGAAGTGAGGTTGTTGCTGTGAGAAAATGTAATCCCATTGTTTTTTGGAAGAATGTGGAAGACTTCGGAACTCTGGACCAGAAAAGTGGTTGCATGCTAAAAGCACTGTGTAACAGGACTCCTGGTTTTGAGTCTAGAAGACAGTGACAGAGTATTGTAGACAACGGAGGCCTGGCTCCTGATGGTTTCGAGGGAGACAAGTTCTCTATTAGCAAAGTGGCTACAGGCCATTCATGCAAAGACAAAGAATCTGGCTGCTTTCAACCCAAGTCTGGAGAATTGACATGAAGCTGAATTAAAAAATAATGGAATAGTTTCTCTGGCATTAGATATTTCAAGATGCTGTAATGTTGACCAATGAAAATGAGCATGTTGGGCAGAAATACACAACGTGCTGCTTGAAGAATAGAGCACGAGGAAGCTTAACATTTCCCCAACTCACATGCTGGGAAAGACTGTCATTGTTAAAGACCAGTGTCATGAATGAGAAGTCTCCTGCTCTACACTGGAACAGTGGGGGGAGTAGGCCAAGGCAACACTCTACTTGGCCAAACCTCCAATCTGAAAGACAGACTAAGATCCTGGTTGTTTGCTCCTCAAAATCAACATCAAAAAAGAGCTGCCTCAAATGTGATCTAAGGGAAAGAGAGTCCATTCTAAGCTGGCCGTCTAAGTGTTTTCCACAAAGTAAGGACTGGCTTTGGAGGCAAAAAAGGCAAGAATGAAAGGATTCTGGATTTTTCCTTCCAGGCTTCAGAAAACCACTGAGGCCAGGTGACGTGGCAGAGATGTAGTCCTGTAAGGTCATAGGCTGTGATGGTGAAGCCTGGGTTGCAGTCCAAACCCCAAGACACTGGAAGTACCAAAGCTATGCGATATCTGCCAAGCAGAGCTGCATAGAGTAGAAGCAGGCGAAGAGAAACATCTATGTTGCAGGCAGCAATGCTGGAGGGACAGAGTCATCTAATCCCTTTGAATCTGGACACGGAGCTCCAGGATTTGGTGTCTATCGTGCTGGTTTTGGTCTTGCTTTGGTACAGCATTTCCTCCCTGTACTACCACTCCTTCCTTTTGGAATGGGAATTCTTGTACATTGTCTACATTACTCACGCCATTCCTGTCTGTGCCACTGTATGCCAAAAGTACTTATTATTATCTAAAGGGGGACACAATTAAGAGAGTTCATTGAGTCTCAGAAGAGACTTGGGAACTTGATATTGGACTAACTGCATTTTGCATTATGGCATGGCTATGGGCCTACAGGCACCAGGGTAAGACTACTAAACATTGAATTAAAGAATAATTCCCATAGACTTCTGTATTCGAACACTTGGTCCCCAGTTTGTGGTACTGTATGGGGAAGATTATGGAACTTTTAAGACAAGAAGTCTTGCTGTGGGAATTACATCACCAGGGGCAGTATATATCGCCAACCTACTTCCAGTTCACTCTCTGCTTCTTGTGTACGGTGGCGGAGGTGTGATCTCTCAGCTTCCTGCTCTTGCTGTCATGCCCTCCCGTGCACATAATGGACATCTAGTCCTCTGGAAGTGCAAACCCAAATAAACTCCTTTTTGAAGTTATTTTAGCTATGGTATTTGATCAGAGCAACTGAAAAGTAACTAATACACCTTGAAAGCACGAAGACCTGAGTTAGGGTTTCGAGGCCCATATAAAAGTTGGGTATGGTGGTGTGGACTTGCAGGTGTCTCCCTGGAAGTTCATGAGAGTCCCATCATACAAAGCAAGTACCTGGGCAAGGCAGATCTGAGATCTGGAATACAAATGGGGACCAAGGATGTGATGTTAGGACAAAGGAGGGAAATCAGGTTAGGGGAAAGATGTGGCTTTTCCTGTGGCCGTATGAGGAATGCTTCGTGTACACTGGCTCTCTTCAGTGCACTGAACGGTTTGGGCCAGGTAGGGTGAGAATCCAGAGCTGTTCTCTCCATCTTAAGGCTCATGATGTGGTGGTTGTGGCATTATTGCGTTTTACCACAACCTCTTCGTACTGTTGCTGTGTCAGTAACCCTTCTGTTACACTTTTACTTTCTTCAAATTTGGGCAATACAACTGCAATGTAGCCTTCAGTGGATGGCTGGGGAGAAAACAGAACATTTAGCATTGTCCAATGATTTCTCAAAGGTGTGTGGACAGGGCTATACTTTCCCCACCTCTCCTTTACCTTTTCTTGAAGAAGAGATGGCTGATGAAGAATATTCTCATTCACTTCCATCAGTCGACCTCTAACACAGCTATTTTAAGAGAAGAATTTTTAGAAGACAAATTTCTGCCAGTAATTTTCCCTATAACATGTAGTGGAATACTTTAATTAGATATTGTATAGCTATATACTCTGTCTTTATGGGATCATGCTCCCGTGGACATGCTTTCTGTGCCGTATGGGGGAAGGGCGCTTCCTAATGCCTTGCAGCTTGCTTCGCTCTGTGAAGATTTGCTCATGCACCTGTTCACACCCTTGCTAAAAGCAATGGATGCAACCCATCACCCCCCCACCCCCATCTCCACATAAACAGGGCATTTGTTTATGTTAATACAGATGAAGGGTCCTTGAGGCCCTTACAGGTGATGCATCTGGAAACCAGAGAAGACTCTGGTTTCCTTAGCTTGGACACCCGCCTGGATAGGCAACATGTTCACTGGCAGACCCTGAAGAGTGCTAGGTTCCATTCCTTTGTGTAAATAAGGCCTCTGTGGGAGTAGGAGGGAGTTTTGAATGAATAAAGGACCTACAGGCAGAAGCAGGGAGAAGCCATGTGATGAGAGAGCTTTGCCTAAGCTATCGAGTTAGTGCATCTTGGAGTTGTCCTTGCTCTTTATTGAAACCGTTGCAGATATTAATATTTCCCTTAACAGTCGTGAACACAGGTATTTGAGATTAAGACACTAAGCCTCTAAATAGAGGCTTACAGACACTGCTTACCTAGATATGGTATATTCTTCTCCATCAGAGCAGTAAATCTTACACAGGGGTGCGAGTTCTGTTAGAAACTGTGCCCCCTGGGTAATGAGAAGAAAGAAGCAAGTTAATTGTGCATTTCCATTTTCCTCTGATAGGAAGGAAGTAGCCCTCACTGTTAAAACAAGATCTAGTATTGGAACTGGTGTTTTATAGGAAAATTATCTGAGTACATAAAACCACTTATGTACTTCGACATAACAACCTACTATGTGTAAGGTACCATCTTATGATGGGTAGTTTAGTTACAGGGTAATAATGTATTTTTTCAATTGTAAATGAGAAATCTATATATGGCCTGTTAAGATTTCAACCTATAGGCTAATCCAGCAAGCAATATTATAAAATTCAATAGGATACATGGCCGCAACATCCTACAAAGTTAATTTCATTAAGATTTCTATCTTCTGCTGGCTGTGGTGGTGCACAACTTTAATCTCTGTCCTCAGAAGACAGAGTCAGGCAGATCTCTGAGTTTGAGGCCAGCCTGGTCTACACATCGAATTCCAGGCTAGCCAGGATTACATAGTAAGACCCTGTCTCAAAACAACAAAAAACTAAAAATATCCAAAAGATTCCTATCTTTTATATTAGAAAGTAATAGGTAAAGGAAATTCTTTACAGGGTTAACCAGTAAGACTTTTTGAAGAAGAAATACTTTTCTGACTAAAAAAACAAAACCAGTGGGCTGGGCTCAGAAGTTATGACTGTTTACTGTTCTCAAAGAGGAAGTAGGTTCAGTTCCCAGCACCCACGACCACTTGTAACTTCAGTTCTAGGGTATCTGAGAAGCTCCCCTTACCTCTGCAGGCTCCTGCACACATGTTGCATACCTACATACATGTAAATAGAAGTAAAAGGTATGTTTAAATAACTAACCAAACACATGCCCTTTAACTGTTAGTACCACATTTGAATACATTAGCTGATAGCATGTATGGGCATTGTTTCAGATACTCTGGTAGGTGGGTAAACCAGGCTTGGTTTGAGAAATATAGGCAGGTCAATGAGAGTGTGTTTCATACACTGTTCTCTTTTTAAGACTTTTTCCTATAGTGAACACAGTCAGTTGGAGCCAAGATCCTTTTTTATTTTTGAGAGTTTTGTTATGTTGCCTTACCCAGCCTACTGTTTACTATATAGCCCTAATATGTTCTCATACTCAGAATTGTGCTACCTCAGCTGCCCAAGAACTAGGATTACAGGTAAAGGCCTATGTTCCATCTCATTCCTTTGGAGATAGGAAGAATGGGATTACAGAACCTATTATGATAGACACTATATCTCCTGACACATACTTTTTTTTGAGGGGGGGGCACTAAAGATAATCATGTTGAACTGCCAGAAAAAGTCTGCTTGTGGCTGACTGGATCCATCATAGCAGGAAAATAGAAATTCTCAGTAGAGAACAAACAAACAAAAAAACCACACACAATTACAGGAACATACCCGCTTAAATTTCCCAGACACTTTGTTCTGAAGTCTGCTACAGTTGGTACTGATCTGATAGGAAATACTTTTAATAGTTTTGCCGCTCTGAAGAACCGGATGAGATCCTGCCAGTGTGATGACACATATTCTACGAGGAGAAATAAAGGTGATCCTATGTTACTGCATGGCCAGAGACTTCCTCCTATAAACAGTGTTCCTGCTAGGAGATGACTATCCAAACTGACCTTCATTTAGTCCAACTATTACCTCTTCTCTTGACAGTGAAATACCAGAAGAGGAGAAAATAGGATTGAATTCCTTCTCAGGAAAGGGAACCGTACCACAAGTCTTTAGGTAACCCTGGGGTCACCGAGAAGCAAGGTGTGCCTGTGTACACAGGACATGACATTGGCCTCCACGGCAAGCCATTCCATAGGTTCTGGCAGTTCAATGGTTGGCACAGGTTGGTTAAGCTATAAATGACTGAACAAGACTATCACCACACTCCTAAGATACCATGAATGCCCACATCCAACCTATGACTACGTCAGGCTAACTACCAGAAGAAAGGTGTTGATAATTTAAAATTCCTGGTTTGCTTACCGGTTGGAGTGTTGTAGCACACAGTGGTCCTCACAGGGTTTTCCTTTAACATCTAGAGGAGTAAATGAGTTACTGATTGTTGAATTGGTATTTACTATTACCACGTGATTACCTTCTTTGGTTCATGGAAGTAGTTCATTATGAAACTGAGACTCATGATGATGGTGAGCAAGGTAAATAATGGCCATGAAGTGTTTAAGTGGCCCAATCCAGATATAATCATTTATTCAATGTTAAGGCAGGTAAGGGTATTAACTCCTCAATCTTGTCTCTTTAAAATGAGTGCACCCATTATTTCTATTAGAGAAACACTATATAAGTACCACATTGCTTATACTATGTTGTTACTTTGTTGGGCTGTCTCTTGATGTTATGCAAAATCACATTTTGGGAAAATCCAGTCCTGAGAAGTAGGAGGGTTGCTTATCCTAAACTTGGCCAAGTCTTTATCTGTAAATGTGTGCATCCACCCTTTCCCCTGAATTAAAAAGGTTAAAATAGAAGTTAGAAATGAAGCCCCAAAGGTGGCACCGGTATTTTCTGGGCACACAAAACACAATACCGGGGAAACCTTCTTTGGAACGGCAAATGGACAATATGAGCGGTTTCTTCTTAACACTGGAGACTGCTTCCTTAAGTCTGTTAAGTTCTCTCCACCCCCAGTGTTTCTTCACGCCTCGGTTTAAGACTGATCCCTTCAGGCACACACTCTTGGCAGTGTAAGCCCAGACCGACCAACACGGGGCTCCTTAGTTTTAGTTCACGCCCATTCCTGCAAACAACCTATACACTGCACTGCGCTTCCCACGCCGGAATGCGTCTGTTTCAGTTCTCCAACAGTGCAAACCTGTATTCCTGGGACTAGGGAGCTCGGAGAGAGCACCGGTGGCTTACATCGCACCGCGGGTGTCCCGCGGCATCCCGCCTGTGCTGCAGAGCGGAGCTCGCCGCCATTCCCACCTACCTGCTTTATACCAGCGAGTGAAGTATCGATCCACAAGGGAGGGCACCGCAGGCTCCGCGGCCACGGTCACCTCAGGTACCGCCGTCCCAGCCTCTGAGCACCCCAGCTCTTCCATCCTAGGGGTCCAGGCCAGAGGGATGTACTTCCGGCACGTGATATCGTTGTGCGCACGCCCGCTGCTCCCGGTCCGCAATCTCCTCCCACCGCTGCCAGTCACTGCATTCCGGGGACCTACGCCCAACCGTGGGACACACACAACAGGGCGTCCAAGGCGAGGCCGACAGCAGACAGTAGACAGCACGACCCAACTGCCTCTACACTGTCGGCTTAGGTCCCCGCCAGCTACCGAGGAGGCCCGCTAGGCCACGCCCACGCGGTGACGTCGGCCAGCGCGCCTCGCGGGTGACGTCACGCTTTCGCCGCTTTGCTGGCGCTAGCTGGCAGATTTCGCGCATCCGCGGGACGTGTCTCTGTCTCGGGGTGCAGTGGAGGTTCCCTCCCAAGCCTAGTACGTCGGACAGCGGACCGAGGCGGGGGTGCAGTTCCGCGAGGGCGTGGCAGGTGAGCGTTCGCGGGACCCAGTCGGAGCTCGCTGCGCGCGGCCTGGTCGTGGTGCAGGGCAGACCACGTCTAGTGCGCGCCAGCGGAGCGGCCTGGACCTTTTCTCTTCTCGGGTTTCGGATGCTTTCTGCACATTTGTCTCCCGCGGCCATCCTGGGGTGCTGCGGGGCACAGTTGCTGGGGATGAGGGTTCGGTCCCCTCATAGCTGCGGGTACTAGCGAATCGGTTAACCCGCCGTGGAAGGTGATAACTAATAGAGTCTCCTGTTCCGTGCTGTGCATCCTTTCTCCAACCTGAGGCTCTTCTGTAGAAGTAGTGTATCCCGGGCTTCCTTAGCTGATGTTCCTGAGCCGTGATTTCTGTGGTGGCAGTGACTCCGTAGTCTTTTTTTGTCTTCAGGGCCTAACATTTGGCAATTTTCAATGTAAGTCACACACCGGATCTTTGGTATTGTATAAAGAATTCGTTTCTATGCTGAGAGCTGCAATGACAGCCAGTGAATAGCTCAATGTGAAAGTGAGAAAAAAAAGAGGCGAAGACAGTTTCAGCTTGTGGAAACAGAGGGGACAATAAATCCCAAACGTGGATGAGCTGTTATTTGGTACAAGGGCATCGAGTTCTTTGTTTTTCAGGTTGCATTTCATATGTTTGTAAGGACCAGCTTATGATAACATCAGGAGATAGTGAGGTGTGTGTGTGTTTTCTTGTTTGTTTTTGTTTGGTTTGGTTTTTTGAAACAGTTTCTCTGTGTAGCCCAGGCTGTCCTGGATCTCCATCTATAGACCAGGCTGGCCTCGAACTTACAGAGATCCACCTGGCTCTGCCTCAAGTGCTGGAATCAGGCGTGTGGCCAGCATTGCCTAGCTAGGAGATAGTGAGTTTAATGTTCAGTTTGGACTCATTACAACTAGGTATATAGGTTTATCTAATCTTCTTAGTGAGCTGCTTGTCCAGGTCAGGATGATTGGCCTAAATGTGGATAGAAGAAGAGCAAAATGGAGCAATGGTCAGAATATTTGGACATGATCAAAGTGTGTAAATTCGTCGAATCAACGAGTTGGAGATTGGGGGTGCCAAAGGAAGGATATTAACAGGCTCTGGGCCTAGAAGTATTTGGATGATAATTTTTTTTTTCCCCAGCCTTGAAAGCACTGAGGAAAATACAAGGTTGTGTTCCTCCAAAAGTTAAAAGAGTGAGGATTATGGGTATGACAGTTTGGAGAATTTTCATGCTAAAAGGATTGGGGCATAGGGTGATTAATGAGCTTGCCTTGTATGAAGTGGCTGTGGAGGCCAGAAGAGGGCATTGGATTCCCTGGAACTGGAGTTATAGATGGTTGTTGGCTGCTACATAGGTGCTGGGAGTTGCACTCAGGTCCTCTGGGAGAGCAGCTAGTACTTGTTAACCTCCGAGCCATCTTTCTAGACCTGAACTCAGTGATTTTTTTAAAAACTCAAAATGTTTTGCTGTGTTGGGATCCAGACAGAAAAGTAGAGGCCACACAGTATTTCAGCAGGATTTATTGTGGAGAACTAATTAAATAGATACTGGACGAAGAAAAAGTGAAAGGAACTCTGAAATAATTTAGAAGGCAAGCTGAAGGAAGCAGCTCCTATGGGAAGGAATCAATACTAGGGCAGATGTTCACCATCAGAACCTAACACCTGGCAGAAATGCCCTGTAACACTAGGACTCAGACTTCAGATTAATGCTCAAAGTCAGAATGATGCCTGGGCCTGAATTTCTGTGTCTGGAGAAGCTGCATGCCTGATTAATGCTCTGACTCTGGGATAGCAGTGATGAGGCTGGTCCTGGCAGTACCAGAGCCTGGGACCCAGCATCCCTGTAAAGGCGAAGGCCCATTTCTGGGATTGTAGTGACAGTTAGAGGCAGATAATGGGAATAAATGAGTCCTCTTAGTTAGCTATTACCCCTTATAAGTATATATATATAAGTATATAAGTATATATATGTCATACTTCTATCCTGGATTCTATGGACACAGGGCAACACAGATTTTGATAACTAGAACCAAGTTCATGGAGAGGGATATAGAACATGGTGATTGGATCATGGCAACAGTAATAGTATAGGCTATGGTTATCATTCAGTTACGTCCCCAGATTTAACATGCTGCAATTTAACCCCCAGTTTAGCCCTGTCTAAAGCTGGAACCTTTAGGAAGTGAGAGTGTGATTGTGTATATGCTGGTATATTCATATATATAGTACCCCCCTCTTGTTTTAATGACCAGTTCACTACTTCCTGAATCATACTTTCTGTGAGTATGGTCATTTATTACTGTCAAGGTGGTAAGGTGGTCCTTTCTCTTTTAGGGCTGTAATGTTTCATCAAGGGATTTTTTTTTTCTTCCAGAAATTAGCTTCATCATGAGAAATTTGAAGTTGCTTCGGACGCTGGAATTTAGGGACATTCAAGCATCAGGGACACCTCAGTGTTTCTCTCTCCAAAGTGGACGGGGAACAGTGCTGATTGGCTCAGAATATGGATTGATAGAAATAGATCCTGTGAAAAGAGAAGTAAGTCACTGAGGAAGATGGCAGCTCCTGGATTGGCCCTGCACTTGTTTTCTTCCAAACCTCCTTCTCCCTGTTAGTCTCCCTTTCCATTCACAGTAATATACATATTCCTAAATAGTCATTCCCTTTGCTTATGTAGATGGTTTACTAGGTATAACTTAAATAGTACCCAACCTTTCGCTCTGCCCATTTTTAAAACTAAGTTGGCCAAGCCCTGACCTTCAATTTTATGTGGGTTCCTCATGTTTTACCCTGTCTACTGTGAATTAGCATTATAATAGTGATCAGTTAGGAATATACATGAATATTGTCCATGGAGCTTTTACATTTTGTTTATTTCGTTCTGCTCTGATTTGAAACCTCCTACTCCAGACTCGTGGAGCCTTTTGTGAAAGCATGTTTGGACTTGTAACCTAAATTGGCTAAAATTCCAGTCCTTAGTGCTAGAACTGACCATGAGTATTTCTGAAAATTGTGAGTTGATTCTGGTATGTTCCCTTGATTATTTGTTGCTATTCATGCATTTTATTTAGGTGATTTATTGTCTTTGTCCACATTGTAGAACTCTAGGAAACTTCAGTTATGGGACTTGGCATGTAGCCCAATGGTAGAAGCCCTGAGTTTGATCTCTGCATTGAAAAACAGGTGTGAATAAAGGGCATAATCATTAGCTTCATTTTTTTATTGGATATTTTTAAAGAGACCATGCTTATTTTTGTGTTTGTTTTGCAAAAGGGTTACCTTAGCTACTTTCCTTGTTAATGACAGTAGACTTGTAATATTTCTAAAATGAAAGTTTGGGTTTTAATTTAGGGAGAATATTTGGAAAACTTTTATGTTATAAAAGAATCATTAGGGGCTGGAGAGGTGGTTCAGCTGTTAAGGGCACTGGCTGCTCTTAAAGAGGACCCCAGTTCGGTTCCCAGTGCTTATGGCAGCTTACAACCATCTACAACTCCAGTTCCAGGGGATCCCATACTTTTTTTTTCTGGCCTCCAAGGGCACCAGGCACACACATACATACATGTAGGCAAAACACTCATACATATAAAATAAAAATAAATAGATCTTATATCTAAAATGAAGAATTATTAGAAACATTTTATTTCTGGCCATCAGATGGTTCTTGTGAAAAACACTAATTTGTTTGCATGTGTGTTTTTGTGAAAGGTGAAGACTAAAATTCCTTTGGTGACAGAAGGCTTTCTTCCGGAGGATGGAAGTTGCTGCATTGTGGGTATTCAGGACTTGCTGGATCAGGAGTCTGTGTGTGTTGCCACTGCCTCTGGGGATGTCATACTCTGCAATCTCAGCACACATGGGGTAGGTACAGAGACCAGTGAGGAGAAAGTTGTCAGATACACTCAGCTGAGTCACTTCTTTTGTATTGAAGTCTTATAATTTATAGTCATGATATTGAAACATTTGTATATTAAATGGCCTCATGTATATTTCAGGAGTTCAAAAACAAATTTGGTCTACTGCATCTGTTAATAAGATAGGTAAATGGGGACATTTCAAATAGAACTTAAAAATTGAATAAAAACTTAGCATTCTTGTGTGCTACCTCTTATCTGAATTTCTCAGTTAAGGAAATCTGAATTCTTTAAAGAGTCCCTTAATACAAGCACTAAAATAATGCACTCTTGTATATTATAATATGCATGTATTACTGTATTTATTGTATAGTAATATCCTGGAAGCATATTCTAAGATTCAAGAGGAGATATGCTGTAACCTATTGCTTCTTTACTCTAAAATAGGACTGATTTTTCTGGATTTCCATCGTCTTCTCCCTCCCTCCCCCCCTTTTCTTTTTTCTTGACAGGTGTTACTGTGTATCTCTGGCTGGCATCACACTCTCAGAGATCCACCTTCCTCTGCTTCTTGAATGCTGGTCTGCTTTTCTTTCTTATCTTTTTTTCTAAATTTGTTAAAATTTATAATGTATAAATGTTTTCCTTGCATGTATGTATGTACACTACGTGCTTGCCTGGTGCCTGTGGAGGCCAGAAGAGGGCACCAGATTCCTTGGAACTGGAGTTACAGATGATTTGTGAGCTGCTATGTGGCTGCTGGGAATTGAACCTGGGTTCTCTGGGAAAGCAGCCAGTATTTTTAACCTCTGAGCCATCTTCCCAGCCCCTTCTCTTAAAAAAATTATTTGTTATTGTTGTGTGTATAATGTGAGTGTGTGTGAGTGGGCAGTGCCATGGGAGGTATGGAGGGCAGAGGGCAAGCTTGTGCAGGTCGGTTCTTTCCATGCAGGTTCTGGGACTGAACTCAGGTTGTCAGGCTTGTGCAGCAAGCACTTTTACCCACTGAACTTCTGTTCTTACCTTTTTAATTGTATACTTTCCTGATCCTGTTTAAATACTTCTTAGAGTTCAGCATTGTGTCTCAGGCCTATAGTCCCAGCCCTTAGAACGCTGAGGTGGGAAGATTGCCATTATTTCAAGGCTAGCTTGGCTGTGTAGTTCCAGGCCACCCCTGACTCAAAAGAGCAGCAGGAATAACAAAAAGTGTCTGATTACCCCATAATTGTGACTGGTTGTGTCATGGGAGTGACAATATTACTAACAATGGGATAAATATTATTAAGTGCATATATTATGCCAAGCTCTTCTTTGGGGCTCTTTAATGCAAAATTTTGTTTACTCCTCACTGTGGTCTTGTTAGGTAGCTTGTTGTTTCTCAAGCTTAGAAGAATCACTTGAGGCTTGGAGAGCTTAAGTAGCTACATTGGGATCACAGAGTCACCAGATGGAGTTTGAACCCTCAGAGTCTGTGGCACATTCACTCCTAACATTTCTTTGAATGCATTAATAAACTTTACTCTTCATTCATGGTATGAATTGTCAAAGTCTATCAAGTATAAGTTACTGCATAAGTAACTTATAACTTATGTATAAGTTAACTGGCATTTCTCACATTTAAAAGTTAGAATTTTCCTTCAAAATTAAGAGACTTCCCAATTCCTGAGTCAGTCCCAGTCCATTTATCTCCACTGAGATCCCTCTCCTGTGTGGCTTCTCACTGTCACAAGACAGAGCCTGTGTTTGCTACTGCCTAATAAGACCAGTTTCTGCTCTCTAAATTCCTTTCTCCTTTGTCCTTCATGCCTGCATCTGTGTGTTCTTTAGGCTCTGGTTGCAATTGAGTTTTAACCCCTCTCTAAGCCTTGAAGCCTCTGTGCTGGTTCTCCTGATAATTCTCTCTCCTGCTCCTATTGCTGTGCTTGAGACCTTCAGAGCCCTCTCCTAGACTCCCCGAGCCTTTGCTTGCTCTGAGACTCACTTTATTTCCCAGGGACCTTAATAGTAACTAAGTCTTTCATAGAGTCATTGTTTTATGTCATTCACGAGACTCGTGTCCCTTGTTTAATTTTGTGTCTAGTGTCTCAACAACTGTTCCTGCAGGCACGTCTCATGGGTCTTTCCACCTTCATGTGTTTACATTTTTATTGTTTTGGTTGAGTCCATAGTAAATCTTTATTAAGACAATGGTGTTCTAAACATCCCTTATCGATTTTCTCTGATGCAGCTGGAATGTGTTGGGAATGTGGCCAGTGGTATCTCTGTCATGAGCTGGAGTCCTGATCAAGAACTGCTGCTTCTTGCCACAGGTAGGCTTTTCACAGGTGCCTAACTGACTTTGTAAAACTTGCTCCTAATGTCATTACAGACTGCTCAGGTTTCAGAAACTTCTTAGAATAATTATAGCAGATTCTAATGTCAACTTAATATGTTTCTTAGGTTTTGCCTCTCTCTGTTAGCATACCAAGTTGTTTGTGCAGCTTTGTAGTCTTTGGGATGGATGAACAGGATTTAGGAGCTGAGGAATCTGCTGAGTTCACAGTTGCAGTAATCAGTGTCAGCAGTGTTTACTTTAATCTACTCTGAAAGCAAGTGTTGATCTGAACAGGTTTGTTTTTTCTTTACCCTTATTTATTTTGTGTGTTTGTGTTGCAGTTGAGTTTTAACCTCTTTTAAGCCCTTAGGCCCTCAGATTTTCCTCCTGCCTACTCTCCTTCATGGGCCTATTTCTATTCTTTGAGACACCTTCACAGAACTTTCCTAGACTCTGCATGAGCCTCTTGTCTTTCCTTGCTCCTAGATTCATTTTACCTCTATAGTAACTGCAAGGCAATGTGTATAGATGTGGAGGTCATAGGACAACTTGGAGAAGTCAGGTCACTGTGTGTGTTTCAGGGATCAAAGTTGGGTTGTCAGGCCTAGTGGCAAGTTGAGCCACAGTGTCTAGTAAACAGATTCATAATAGCCTTTTTTGTATGCCAAGTTTTCTGTCCCTTGAGATTCTGTATTCCAAATGAGTCAGTTTATATCTGCAGAAGTGTCTTGGAAAACTAGGAAATTTTAAAGTAGTAGAGGAGGGTTCTGAGGACTTTTATATTGAGTTTTGTGCTGGAATGTACATTTGATCTTTTGATCTTTTGATTTGGCAGCATGGCTGCTCTAGTAAGGATCACCTTCAATGACTTGTGATCCAGCTTTCTAGAATGCAGAACATTTGATCTTTTGATCCTTTGATCTAGCAGCATGGTGCTCTAGTAAGGATTATCTTGGCCTATGTGATTCAGTTTTCTGGCTGTAGCTTTTGGAATGCAGAAGAATGTTAGTCTGAGGAACCAGACTAACATTGTCTAAGCAATTGATGCTTGGATTATCCTGACCTCTGTGTGCATGACAGCAATGTCTCTCAGTTTTGACCTTCACCTAATGGCAACAGGTCAGCTGGCCTGGTGTTTGGGGAAGTGGATTATAGGATTTTGTTCATTAGTGCAAAAGAAGACTTTGTATCTGGGGGCTGAGCTTTCAATCAATAAATTACCTGGGGGACCAGGCTTACCAGCTCAGTAGGCAGTTCAGTTCAGTCAAGGGCTCATCCCAGGGAGACTGCAGCCCTCTGCCTAGAGGTCATTCTGGCTTTCATCTCTGAGAATTGTCTCTTGTTATTTACTGGCCTACGTGAGACAGACTAATAACTAATTGGCACCTGAGGTCCAGAGGTTTAGCCCAGAGATTCAGAGGCTGTTCCTTCTGCCATGGAGAAATCAGGCTTGAATAATAGAGAGTGTCTTCCTTGTTATTGAACCTGTGTATCGTCTGTCCATCCTCTGGCCAACTGCCATTCAACACCCATTTCCAACAATGTCTATACAATCAATACTTAAGATTAAGCGTCAGGTAACTGGCCTACCTAGAGCTTGTATTTCAAAGCATTTTGTATGCATACATTCTTTCCACCCTGTTCTAACTGTAACTCCTCCATTGGCTCTTTAGCTTCTCATGCCCTAGACTCTTGGAATGACTGATTTGTTACATGAAAAAAAAAAAGCTTTTGATTTTTTTTCCCTTAAGGTCAACAGACCCTGATTATGATGACAAGAAACTTTGACGTAATCACAGAGCAGCAGATCCACCAGGCTGATTTTGGTGAAGGTGAGCATCGCTCTGAAGCATTCTATGACACGAAGTTCCTCAGTTTTATTCATTTTCTTATACACAATACTTGTCATGAGCCCAAAGAACATTAATCCATCTCAGTTCCTAACAGTCATGACTCTACTCTTTCTCCAGATCTGAGAAGTGGCTCTCTCAGTTTCTGTGGGACAGATTCATGTGCTTAAGGTCTCCTGGATATGGCTTAAACCCCTGTGAAGACTTAGACTAGAATTACAGGAAAAGAATTCTTCAAGGTAGAGTAAGGAGAACAGGCTTGGAGTACAGTTTAGTGGACCACAATAGAGGGGCGAGAGAAGGCAGTGTTTTCCTCCCCCAGCTAGATCAGAGCCTTCTTTTTTCATGCAGCTGTCAGATTGCCTTCCTGCTAAGATCTGGCCAAGATCAGTGGCCACTGAGGCTGCAAATGTACTGATGGGCAGAGAGCAGATGCTTACTGACTCTAGGGAGCTCTAGCAGTGGAGAGTCCCTGAGCGGCTGACCTGATCTAACAGGGACTGGGAGAGACAGTATCTGAACTGTTGCTAAGGCTTAACTTCAAGAACCTTCTCACTTTACCAACTCCAGGATATTATTTGAAGGCTGCTACTTTCATCCCTTCAAAAAATACTGTCAGCTAGGTTTGGTGGTGCACACTTTTAATCCCAGCCCTGGGGAGGCAGAGGAAGGCGGGTCTATGTGAGTTTGAGGCTAGCCTGGTCTACATAGTAAGTTCCAGGATAGTCAAAACTACATAGAGAGACCCTCTCTCAAAAGAACCAAAATACAAAACAATTTAGATCTGCCTTCTAAGTCTTCTGAAACAAACTCAAGGGCGCTTGTTGTGGATACTAGAAGCACAAATAAGTTGTTCACATTTTCCTTAAGGCATGTGCCACAGATTCAGTTATGAACTACGTGTAAGTATTCGGGTGACCATAAGAGAAGAGAAGGTGTCACTGGAGATTAAGGGCTTCTAGAGGATGAGTTGAGCTGAGTCTCAGTTTACTTGTGATTGATATTTGACAGGCAAGGGTTGAGAGTAGGGGACTAGGCCAGTCCGGTTGTTCCATGTAGACACCCTGGCTTACCCCAGGCCTCAGGTGGCATGCTGGGGTGCTAGGGCACGAGTGCAGGAGGAAATGGTTTTGATGGGGTCCATGTGTCATGGTCGCCTTGTTTGTTTCTAGTAAGGTTGCTCTTACTAACATGCGCTTTTGTGTATGTGTGTGTGTATGCAAACAGGGTGATGAGGGTGTAGGCTCCTGTGAGTGTGGGCCTAGAGGAGGGAGTGGACTCAGGAAATGTGGTGCTCGTCAAGAACATGAGTACGTTATGTACAGTTAGCTGAGAAACTTGGGAATATACATTTGTGTTTTTTCTCTTATCCATGTCTAACAAAAATACCAGGTTAAAATTTGAAATAAATGTGCTTTGGATTTGTGATAGGAGGAGTTTCCAGAGACTCCACCCAGAAGTTCAGGTGATGACAGTGAAGGAGCAGGCAACAGAAAGGAAGGTGGCCCCCTGCTGGTGTGTGGGCGGTAAATGGTGAATTCTTCCATGGATGTGTTTCCTGGCTGGCAGGGTTTGCCATGTGGAGTGCACACTTGCCGGGCATGGTGCTCTGACTGGGAGTCAGTTGTGTGTAGAGAATTGCTCCAGTCTTGGGAGCAGATGTAGATAATGCTAGAAAAGTCTAGGCTCCCCAGGTGGAACTCATGAGTTTCCAGAGTTAATGAGGACACTTGCAGAGTAATCAGCACAGCCATGTTTAAATGAAAAAAAAACTGCCCTGAACATGGCTTTTCTCAGTGTTTGTTTGTTTTTTCAAAAACAAAACAAAACAAAAAACCCTGTGCAGTCAATCAAAGGAAAGAGTCTGACTTTGTGTCTTAAAAGTTTCTTTGTGAACACAGACCTAGGCTACAGTTTGCAGATCCCTGCTGTGAGCCCATCACACACTGTCTGATCCCATTGGGAGCGTTTTCTTGCTTCACTCTGGTCCTCTCCCTCTTGGGAACCTGGCAGAGAAGGTCAAGGGTGTGTACAAGGTTCGTCACTGTTCTTCATGTCCAGCAGCAGGGTTCCCTTTGAGGTACTGTTGCACTTGGACAAGCCCAATCAAGCAAACTGGAAATGGCTGTGCTGAGCCGTACTTTATAGAGTCATTGGTAGTCTTTTTCAGAAGTAGTAGCAGGAGGGAAGTCTTGGTCCTGGTTCTACTGATGGTGTCAGGACCATCTTTTTCTTCCCACATGTGGATGAGTGCCACATCTTGCCTCTAGGAGCAGAAAGTCTGTGCTGCTTCTGGATCTCTGCCTCTGTTTTGTGTAAGAAAAGCAGAATTGTTTAGGGAAGCCAGCCTAGAGTGGAAGAAGCCTTTGTTCTGACGTTGGGCACTGTCATAGGCGAGTCTGTTAAGTCTGCAGGAGTATCTACACTTAATGACCTATAGCCCCTTCCACCACTGGCAGAAGGCTTAGTTGCTTGGTTGAAAGCTAAAAGTCAGAATTTCGTTGGAAGCTTTTGTCTTGAATTATTTGCTTTGTGATTTGTGGATATACTTTATAAATTCTTCATATTGCATTCTGACTATTTGATCAGACTTCTGACTTGTTTCACGCTTTCCAAGACAAGGGCAATTCACCTTCCCCCCAAATCCTTGCTATACATCACTTGGAAACTCAGTATTTATATAATGTATATAATGTATAAAGTATAATGATTGTTGCTTAGCTTACATTGTCATTGACTACCTTCATGAAGAATGAATGAAACTGCTTTGATTTCATTTTGTCTGCTTATTGTTTGTCTTCTTGTTCTTGAAAAACTTCTTTAGGCAAGTTTGTCACTGTTGGATGGGGCAGTAAGGAGACGCAGTTCCACGGCTCACAAGGCAGGCGAGCAGCAGCCTTTCCGTTGCAAATGGTAAGGTGGGTTTGATGGGTGCTAAGTTCTGCCATTAACTGGAGCACGGTGTGACTAGAGGCCAGCAATATCAGTATCTCTTCATTTTACAACATGGCAGCTGAGAGTGTCCTCAGGAAAGGAGTAACCCAAGAGAGACACTGTGTTCTTTCTTTCTAATATACTATATTCAAATCTCACTTACTGTCCAGTAGAGAGCTGTAACTTTTGCTCATTAAATTTTTTTCCCCTTGAAGGCCCTGTAATGACTCAAAAGTTTACAGATTTCAGAAAGCAGATTTAAAAACTCAGAGCTTCCTCAGAAGCAACACTCACGGGAAAGGTCTGATAGTAGGTTGTGTTGCTTTGGCCCTCAGATTCTTCTCTGCTGACACCTTGCTAGGCTCAGTGAAGTTGCTTCATGTTTTCTTGCTTTCTTGGATGAGTTCCCTCACTAATTAAAACTTGTTTATTAAGGATTTACATAGGCTGCACTGCGTGTGAGACACTGAATGTATGTTAGAAAGCAAAACCCCTACCTACAATGCCATGTGCAGTCTATGGGAGCGCACAGACATTAAGCTGATGGTAATATGCTGGACACAAGCTAAAGGCATCTGAGAGGAGGAAGCCTCAAATGAGAAAAGGCCTCCAGAAGATCAGGCTGTGGGCAAGCATGTAGGGCATTTTCTTCATTAGTAATTAACAGAGGAGGGCCCAGCCCATTAGTGGTGCATCCCTGTGCTGGTGGTCATGGATTTTGGAAGACAGCGAGCTGAGCATGCCATGGGGAGCAAGCCAGTAAGCAGCGCCCCTCCATGGCCTCTGCATCAGCTCCTGTCTCCAGGTTCCTCCCTGCTTGAGTTCCCGCCTTGACTTTCTTCAACTATGGACAGCTGTGTGGAAGTGTAAGCCAAATAAACTCTTTCCTTTAGTCATGGAGTTTCATTGCAGCAATAGTAACCCTAACTAAGACAGTAATTTAGGGAGTGAAAACTACTGTGAGGGAAAATAGAGCAGCATAGAGAGTGCCAGATAGCAGCGGGTAGAGAAGTTGGGCTAGCCACGCAGAGAAGGTGCTACTTAATTATGGATCTGTAGGAAGCGAGGGCATGAGCTGATCAGTATCCAGGAGGAGCATTCTAGGCAGAGGGAACCCCAGTGCTAAAGACCATAAGATGGGTCATTTTTTCTTGATGGCCTTGAGGAAGGGCAGCGTGATAGAAGAGTCGGAAGTGGTGAGGGTGGGCATACTGTAGCCAGCGCTGTACCTTTGCCTTCAGTCTATTTGACATTGGGAACTATTGGGGCTTTCCACAGCAATAGACTCTGGTTCGTGTTCCTTGTTGCGCTCTGGCTGTTGTGTTCTGTCAGCTGACGGGAACACGAATGGCTGTAGGAAACTCTTTTCAGTCAACTCTTGGTGGACCAAAGAGAGAGTAGGTGGGGAAGTGTCTTGACTCCGGAGACCTTTTGAAGGAACAGCTGTGGGATAGAGATCGGATGTGGGGGTGAGGAAGGAGCTAGACTGTGCCAAGGTTTGGGCTGAACAACAGGAGGCATAATCTTATGTAGGACTTCTTATGATCTATTTCTCTAGGACCAGTGAATATCCTGCTTGCTCTTCACATTTTTCGTGTATATATATAATTTTGTTTTTCCCCACAGGGTTTCTCTGTTGTGACTCTGGGTATCCTGGAACTCACTCTGTAGACCAGGCTGTCCTTGAACTCACAGAGATCCGCCAGCCTTTGCCTCCCGAGTGCTGAGAGATTAAAGGCTTGCGCCACCACCGCCTGGCTCTTACTTTTTAAAGATTTTCATTTTTATTTTATATTGTCTATATGTGTATGTGAATGTAGGTGGGTTCATGGGAGTACAGGAGTCCTTGGAAGCTAGAGGTGTCGGGTCTTTTGGAGCTGAAGTTACAGGTGGTTGTGAGCCACCCAACAAGGGTGCTGGGAACCAAACTCAGTCCCCTGGAGGAGCAGTATGTGCTCTTAATCCCTGAGCCATCTCTTTAGCCCCATCTTTCGTTGCTTACAGGCATATTCCTTATTACACATTTCAGTCTCAACTTTTGTTGCGTGACAGAACTTTTCCTAGGAAGATGCAATGCATGTTTACTCACCCAGATAAGGATTCCACAACTGATCAAAGTATGGATACCTCCAAAGTCCAACTTGGGTGAACCAATGAATTTTATTGGGTTACTTGCAGGACTATGAGTGAGGGATTACTTACGGGAGCAGGAATACCTCAAAGATAGCTGCATTACCCAGACCCACCTCAGCATGGGAGACATGGGAAAGTTGGGAAACCTGGAGTTCACTGTACAGCCTGCAGGCCACTCAACATGTTGGAGAGTGTCCATTCTAAGTGACTCTGATCTAAACCTCTTTCAGGTAGCTCAGCCGGTTTCTGCTTTTCCCAGGCTGCTGATCTGGTGTCAGAGTCTTCTTTGCAGCTTGGCTTTTTTGTGAGAGAATCTCAGCTTTTATTGCTCACTCTGGCAGAGAGGGGCCTAGTGCATCTGGTCAGATCCAGGGACATCCTGAAGCTATTTGAATTTTTACCTTCCTGTTTAAGGAGGAAGGGATGATTCATCTTGGAGGAAAATGTTATATAACAACCTGTCACTAGAGGACGTATGTGTTCTACTCCACAAGACAGTGTCTTAGTAGGATATGGTACAGTCTAGCCAGATCTGATCTGTGGCAGAGCAGAACTAGCAGCATTTTGAAATGAAGCAACCACTGGAATGTGAGGTGTGCCCTGCTGCTCACCTTTCTCCCACCCATAGGTGTGGGTGCTTCATGGCTTTGGATGGAGGTACAAGTGGCACTGGAGACCCTTCTTTAGCCTACACTGCAGAGGGCAGAGTTGCTATATCTTGTGTGCTGCTGCAGCCACTACTGCTGGTTCTTCTTTACCCACTTTCCTCTCAGTGTCTTCATTCTGTGTCATGTTTACACAATGAAACAAAACTATGTTTACATTTCGACAAAATGCTGATTTCCTTGCCATAGTTTTCTAACCGTTCTTACCTTGCTGTATTTAGTACCTGTGTTTGCAGCACCTCTAATGCCCAAAGAAGGAAGAAGGAAGGCTATATTTGTTTTGTTTTTCAGTTGATTTCTAGGACTAAGAGCCCTTCCAGAAGGGTTCCTGGAGAGTCTCTGAAGCTGGATTTCTAGATAGCTTCAACATTATATAAATGATGGATATTTGATTGCTGATGCTTGTTTGACTTGGGAGCATTGGTTCCACAGTAATACTGATGTTTCTCTCTTTAGCATGAGTCTGTCTTGCCCTGGGATGACCACAGACCACAAATTACCTGGCGTGGGGATGGGCAGTTTTTTGCTGTCAGTGTTGTTTGCCCAGAAACAGGTATGGAAATTACACTTAATTTTTTTTTAACCTAATTAAAATTTAGAAAAGTTTTCTTCCTTTTGCTTTGAGTAGAGTATTAATTACAGAATAGGGAAGGCTGCTTTGCTTTAGCTGTTATGGTTTAGTAATTAGACGAGTGCTATGAGGCCTCTGGTCCAGCCTCACCTTCTAAATACAGACTTGAACATGATGGACAGTTGTACTTGAGAGTTAAAATGTTGTTTTAAGTGTGTTTGTTTGTTTACTCTACCTCCCTTGCAGGGGCTCGGAAGATCAGAGTGTGGAACCGAGAGTTTGCTTTGCAGTCAACCAGTGAGCTTGTGCCAGGACTGGGGCCCTCCCTGGCTTGGAAGTGAGTGTGAGAATGAGCCCAGGACTCTTCCTGCTTTCCCTCCTGTGCCTTCTTTCTGAATTCAGCTAGATCCTGGGTCTTCACAGGTTCCCTCATTCCAAGCCCAACATGGTCGCATCTCTAAGGGTCATCATGGAAAACAGAATGGGGTGTGTCGATTGGAGGAGAGTCCTAGTGTGTTTGGCTCTGTGGAGCATACGGGGCTTTCTGAGAATGGAGTAAAAAGCTGCTTTGCCCTGGACAGATTCCCACAGCAAGTGGTCTGCTTGCTGAGAAACCTGCAGACAAAACTTGAGTTTCTGCCTTCCCATGGCTTTCTTGGCACTGAACTTTGTGCAGGTCACACTTGACTGTCATTTTGGCTGTATGTAGATATAGATAGAATAAACGCTACGTATTTAGCTGCATATATTATATGCATAATTGTTTCCCACCAGTATTAGTGGGACTGGGCATTATTTAATCATTTGAATCAAAATATTGTAGAGAAATAGAATGAGATAAGTGGACTCAGCTGATTTCAATACAGAACTGTTAAAATACCTGCCTAAGCATAGAATATTCATGAAATTACGTAACTGAAAAAGAAAAAATTACTTAGGATATTATGTTTGAAATGTAGAAAAGTTACTTTAAAAAAATCATTTAATTGCAGTTTAAATCAGAGAGACTGTGCAAATGGTGCCTTGGGCAAGTTAAGAATAGACACCTTTTCCTCTTACATGCTGGGGTGAATTGCTTGTCAGGACACAAATGATGGGCTAAAAATTCCCTTGGACACACACACATGCATACTTACATATACATACATACACACACATATGTACACATGCATACACGTACATACAAAAGCATACACACATATGCACAAACATACATACCCACAGACACATACATACACACACACACATATATACACATACATATATACAGAAACATACATGCACATATACATACACAGACACACACACAGACAAACATACACACACCACACACATACACACACCACACACATACCTCTTACTAGAAAAAAAGATTTTTAATTAATTTTTTTCTTCTGGGAAAAATTAAAAACCTCTTTTCTAAATCTCCTCTGTGCTCCAGCCAGCAGGATTAACTTTTGACTATTCTAACTCAGGCTTTGCTTTAAGACCCTCAGGCAGTTTGATTGCATCTACTCAAGATAAACCCAACCAGCAAGATGTTGTGTTTTTTGAGAAAAATGGACTTCTTCATGGACAGTTTAAACTTCCTTTCCCCAAAGATGAAGTGAAGGTCGGTGTCTGAGTTCTTTGTCATCTGATTTAGAGCACTCTGCTCAACTGCAGAAGTTTGTATTCAATGGAAGTTATAAACAGAAGCTACAATGGAGATAAGGTGGCTTTTGACTTTCAGAACAGAAGTGACAGAAAGGAAATAGAAACACCAGTTCTTACTGTTTATTTTGATGACTAACTTTCTTGGTGTTGATAAATTTTTCATTTCTAGTATTTGAACATTAAGCAGCTTATATACCATTAGCATTCAGAGTGGAGATACATGAAATCTTTAATCACATAAAATTTTATAAAACTATATAGGATAATCTTTCTTGTGTAAAGTTGTAAGAGAGGTATTTATGGAACCATATTTAGTATTAATATAATATGTATAATTAATGTATTTAATATAGTAATCTATTACTGTATCTTTCTTGATTTTTCTAAAATTGTTATATTGCTCTTTGTTAAATTTGTATTTTTAAGTCTTTAAGCATAACTCATATTTTAAGTCCTTTTTATAATACCAATTTCACAGATTGACTTAACAGCTGTAGCTTAGTAACTTACAGCTGGAGTTATTTGTCATGCAGGGAACTCAGCTGTTGTAAAGAATTTGAAGTAGACAAACAGCTGAATGTCAGGGGTGTCTTTTTGTCCTTACCAGGTAAACAGCTTGCTGTGGAATGCAGATTCTTCTGTGCTTGCTGTATGGCTAGAAGACCTTCCAAAGGGAGACAGTTCCACTTTGAAAAGCTATGGTATGACAGATGTTGAACTTTGGTTCATGCATTGTGTTTTGTATGAAAGTAGAAAATTGTGGGATTTCCTTTCTCTTTAGGCCCTCGGTGAAATCAGTGATGCTGAAGTAGGTAGGTGCTGATGGGCAAGGTTAGGTTTAGATCGCATGAGGATTTCAGAGTTCTCTGGAGAAGCAGAACGAGTAAGGTATAGATAGAGGAGGGAGAGAAGAGGCTGGTGACTCTGTGTTAAGGGATTGGCTTGTATACAAGGGGGATGGCATGTTTGAAATTTCTCTGGCAGGCTTAAGTTCAGCTAGGGTTTTTGTGTTGCAGTATTTTTTCTCTCCTGAGACGCTGGTTTTCTTTTAGTGCTTTTATGCATTGTGGTGGTCATCATGTTACATAAAGTCTCTCAGAGCAACATGTAGAGTACTGTGTGACCAGGGTACCATCCGCTAGCAGAGCCAGTACATGAACGGCAGTCATCAGTACAGGACATCTAATGCCCTAGAAGTGAGTGGATTTAGGTTGCACAGGAGAAGGTGTCTCTTGTAGTTTTTAAGATGTGTAGGTGTATATCTTTAAGTATAGACCCCCCCACCCCGCCAGGGCTGGGTAAGTAATCCCTTGGGTCTTGGACTTATTAGGCAAGTCCTCTATCACTGAGCCAATCCCCAACTCTGTTTAAGTTTGAAGGGAAATATTAAAGTAATGGTCACTCTAGTAGTAATGTACTACATGATTTTTTCCTTCTTCCCTCCCTCCCTCCCTCCATCCATTCATCCATCCCTCCTTCCCTCCCTTCCTCCCTCCCTCCCTTCCTTCCTTTCTTAAAAAAAAAAAAAAAAGACAGCCCTCACTATGTGAACCTGGTTAGTCTTCTGGTCTTGAACTCACAGAGGTCTACCTGTCTCTGCCTTCCAGTGCTGGGATTAAAGATGTGTGCCACCATGCCTGGCTGATACATGCTGGGTTTTGTTTTATTTGGAAATTGTATTTTAATTACAACATTTCTCCCTTCCCTTTCTTGCCTCCAAACCCTCTCATTGATCCCTCTCAGTAGTTGTACCATCTATGGGGTGGCTTAGCACAGAAGATAATCATTATCATAGGTACAAGCCTGCCAGACCTCTACAGAGGGAACCACCATCCTGGCCAGCGTCAGACTCACAGTGGAACCCTGAGCATCTGATCTCAGGTGTTTCATTCTCTCAGAACTCCTCAAATATTCTACTGATAGCACGTGCAGATCATTGGCATTTAAACAACCCCTATAGAAATCCAACATTTGCAAATAATACAAAATGCCCTAGACCTAGGATAGCCCCTCACCCATCAGTGCATAAAACAATTTCAAACATAGCTAAAAATAAACTTCCCTAACACCTCCCTGTTGGTACATGCTGTTTTATAACTTGCTTTGACATTGTATCACAAGCAAGTTTCCCTTTCATTTGCATATCTGTATCATTTTAGATTGCTGTATAATATTCTTCTGCGCCAGTTAATTAGCTCTTTTGCTATTGGACCATTACCTTATTGTGTTCAATGTTAGTGAAGTGAATGTATTCAAATCTTTTGTTTGATCAATTTTTTTTTGTTGTTCTTGTTGTTGTCGTTGCTTTGTTTTTCTTTTTCTTTTTTGAGACAGGGTTTCTCTGCTGTAACTCTGGCTGTCCTGGAACTCACTCTGTAGACCAGGCTTGCCTTGAACTCAGAGATCCACCTGCCTCTGCCTCCCAAATGCTGGGATCATAGGTGTGGGACACCACCACCCGGCTTGCCTGTTTACTAAATGTCTTTCAAACTCATTAATCGGCAGATCTTTTTCATCTGAAATATAATTAAGTAGTTCGTTCGTTCATTCATTCATTCATTCATTATAGTAATTCTTAACCCTTCCTAAACCTTTAATAAGAATAATGAAGCCTTAATCCCAGTGCTCGGAAAGCAGAGGCAGGCAGATTTCGGTGTGTTTGAGACCAGCCTGGTCTACAGAGTGTGTTCCAGGACAACCAGAGTTACAACAGAGAATCCCTGTCTTGAAAACAAGAACAATAAAACAACACAGAATGATGAAGCCCAAGCTTCATCTCAGAATTGGAATCATTGTTTTTATAGAGAACATATATTGACATTACCTATTTATTTTTGGTGGTGTTCAAGCTTTATTCAGGGCCTTATTCAGACCCGGACTGCTAAGTGGTTTTAATATGTAGCCACTCAAAGACTAGTGATTCACAATGTAAAGCAATGACACTGAAAGATGCAGGATAACAACAGCGTACAGGGATGATGAGAGCGTGCAGGGATAACAAGGGTGTACAGGATAGTTAGAGTGTACAGGATAATGAGGGCGTACAGGGATAACGAGAGTGTACAGGGATAACGAGGGTGTACAGGGATCCTCACAGCATCTGTCCTGAGCATTGACCTGCAGTCCAAGCTGCTAGCTCATGGCTATATCCATAGACACACTGTAATGGTGTGATAGAGAGCTGGGCATTATTTTCTGTCATTGTTAAGAATTAGTGGGGAAGTTAATTCTTTTGTGTAGTTAAAATCTAATTTATCTATGTTTTCTATTGATAAAGGCCAGCTTGGGCATAATTGGTCATTTTAATACATATTGGAATGATAGAATGTGTATTAATCTTCAGGCAGCTGAATGTTGGTTAATACTGGAAAGCCTGGGACATAAACGGCTTGTACCTGCAAGAAAGCACACATCTTCAACCCAGCTTACTTAAACCAGTGATGCTGGTCCAGAGCCTGGGTGGTGCGCCTTGGTGCAGTCCTGTGCCACATAAGGACTTTGTCTACAGCAGCCCACGTGTAGGCCTGGTATCACTGGACTGTCTTATTCTGTGTGAGGATACTTTGCAGTGCTCACACTGGATGATACCTATGGATGTCACATTTCTCTGGCTGTATCCCTACTGTGTGGTGCATAGCTGTACAGTTAGTCTGATTATCTTCTGCCCAACTTTGCATGGAGAAAACTTGCTGAAATGTTGTCTTCTTCGCTTTTATAACCACAGACTTTGAAGGTAGAGATGAAAAAAAAAACAAACAAACCATGTGCTTCCAACCATATTGATGTGTGACATTTTGTCTTTGCAGAAAATTTGTCTTTTGACATTGATTATTGTACAATTATTATTTTAGAGAGGCCAAACAGGAAGAAGAATTCTTGGAAAAATACAAAATTACCCATTCCCTCTTACAAATGATCTGAAGCTCAGTCCCCTGTTCTCTGACGGCCTTCTTTTTCTTTCCCTCTACAACAGTCCAGCTCTGGACCGTAGGGAACTATCACTGGTATCTCAAGCAAAGCCTCCCCTTCAGCACCAGTGGGAAGAACCGGATCGTGTCTGTGCTGTGGGACCCGGTGACACCGTACCGGCTGCATGTCCTCTGTCAGGACTGGCGTTATCTGTGCTGTGACTGGCACTGGACCACTGACCGGAGCTCTGGAAATAGTGTGGGGGACTTGGCAAATGTGGCTGTTATTGATGGAAGTAAGCTGCTGGGAAGCATGTCCATGAGCATACAGGTTCTGACCCAGAGCCTGCAAATGTGCTGGTTTACCCAGAACAGTGGGGAAACCTTCATTCTGTTTAGTTTATCTGATGTTTGATGATTGGGAGTGTTGTTAAATAGAATACATGGTCTCCTAAAAACCCTAGTTCCAGTCCACTCCACTTCTCTATTGAACCGTACTTGTAGCCTTATGTATTGATTTGTCTGGCCTTTGCAGTTGAAGACTGGCAATTTTCTCCTTTGCAGAGAGCAGTGGATCCATGTGGGTGGGGCCTGGGGTCTTGCGTAGACCCTTCATTACTCTGTGTGGCCTTGTTTTTTATTTTAAACACTAAATTATCTCTTTCTCCAGGATGCAGTCTAATCTTAGACAGTCTTCTCTTTTTAATTAGGTGTAGGTGTCAGGGGTGGAGAGCTGGATTGCAGAGTGAGATAACCATTGATGGTTTGCTAATAGCAGATAGGCACTCTTGGCACTACATCTTGTGTGTGGTGCTCTTAATATTGATTTCAATAATCATGATCTGTAGAGAGAGCTTGTCATACCTTATTACCAAATTTATACACATAAATGTGCTTTTTTATGGGGTAGTCCTTTTTAGATGGAGTCTTGGATATATCCGTGGTACTCCTGTTCAGACCAGGCATGGCACCCTTCCTGCCTCAGCCTCCCAGTTGCTACCCTTAAGGATTTTAGAGGTGTCAGTTACCCTAGTTTAGTCTCTCTTCCTTACCAAGTCAGGTTTAAAGGGGCAGACAGAGCCCCTCGCTCCCTGTACTATTTAAGTTTCTTAATGAGAAAACACCGGAAATTCTTGTGAAGAGCTCCTGCATCCTACCTAGCACAGTTACCATTTAGGTGCTCAGTGATGCTTGCTGTCTGCTTTTACATACTGACCGCTGCACGACTAATCCTCCTTTTCATGGTGCAGACATCGTGTTGGTAACAGTCTTCCAGCAGACTGTGATCCCACCTCCCATGAGTACCTACCGGGTGGTGATCCCACATCCAGTGAATCAAGTCGTGTTCTCTGCTCAGCTCGGGAGGAGCAATGACTTTTCTGTCCTTGATGCCAGTAACCAGATTTCTGTCTACAAGTGTGGTAAGTGGAAACTCCCTGACCAAGGTTCTCAGTGCAGTCCCTGCTCCCACACAGAAACAAGTCACAGTGTGGTGCCAACTTAGCACCAAAGTTTCTCAAATTTAAAAGTCTTAACTGATTTCGTTGTTACGGTATTTAATTGGCCTGCGTTTTCTCCTCTTTCTAAACCCTTACGTTTCCCTGTGCCTCGCTGATCCTGAAGAGTTCATAACTTAAGGATAACATTCAAATCTGGAGATATCACAGCACCTTCCTGTTTCACAGATGTCCCTCCTTTCTCTTTCCTTTTCACACAACTGTACACAATCTTAGGAATCTTCTAGAAGCAGTTTGGGCTTTATAGAATCACATACTACAAATGGGCAGTGCCTGTATTCCCGAGTTCTGGAAACTTGACGTTTGATATTATTTATGAGGGTCTGTGGTTGTATCCTGATGGTTGTAGCTTTGTTTCAAATACCTGTTGGAGTTTTAGTGAGGATAAGCCTTGTTAGCTGCTGAGAGTTCCAGCAGCCGAGGGCTGAGAGTGTAAACATTAGTTCTTCTTTAGTGAGCAGCCTGCTTTTCATAGAAATTCTCTTTGGGCAGATCACCAGCCTCTCTGATTTTAGTTCCACACTGTACAGTGCTGTTGAAGTCCTTTTTAAACATGTATAACCAGCTTTTAAATAAATAATACTCACATGTTCATTGTCCAGGCATATAATCTGTCATCTGGTAAGTGCTGTGCAGCAAAGTTAACCATAGATTCCCATAGGAAGAATGTGAGGAGCACAGTAGACTGTTGGGGGATGATGTCACAAGAAGACTTCTCCGTGAAGGTGATATTTGATCAGAGTCCTGCTCAAAATCAGAGAGGGAGACTGCATGTGTGGATAGGAGCATTCCAAGCAGTCAAAGGCAGTCATAAAGGTGTCTCTTGTATTTAGGAAACAGCTGGATGGTCAGTGACTGACTGTAGGAGAACAAATGAGGGGAGAATGGTGGATGGGACACCGAGATGACAAGGAGCAGCTGTTCGGGACGTTGAGGGCCTTTACTCAGAATGAGCCCGCAGTCAGAGAGTTTGGAATAATGTACAGGGTTCGGGCTATTTCAGAGGATTGTATTAGCTCCCATGCCAGTGAACTTGATTAACAGTGGAAAGAGACTGTCTTATGAATGCTAAGGACTGTGGCAGATGTGAGGCTGCAGAGAGGTGGCTAGAACAGTGGAGAATATCGAGAGCACGGGGAAGGCAGCCCCTCCTCCTAGCCTGCTGAGGAGTTGTCTTTACTGGTGAAAGCTGTGGTTGACATGATATTAAAGGAAAGCAGGTTTTGATTGAGCCTGAAAGGTATATGGAGATTCAAGAATGAGGTTGGAATGTCATTACTTTCTAGATTTCTTCATTTGTGTTCTGGAAGCCACTAATTGCAAGACCCTTATTCTTGGTATTAGGACAAATAGCTTACAATGATAATTTGCATTTTGTTTTCTAGGTGAGATGAGAACTGCGGATTCCACTGTGAAACTGGGAGCTGTGAGTGGAACTGGGTTTAAAGTTCCCATTAGAACTCCTCATCTGGAAAAGAGATACATGTAGGTTCCTAAGTATTGCATCTCTGGGAATAGAATCAGATAACATTTTGTCTTGAATGCATACAGCCTTTATTCTGGGAAATGTGAAGTAGGTACACCAGCTGAGACTGGTGAGGGAGGCCTGTCATTTACTTTACTGCATGCTGTATGTGCCAGTGGCAAAGAAGATAAGGTTGTATCCCATGCTGGACCCTCATTTGCACAGCAGCTTTGTTTTCTAGGGAGACTCCTACTGGTCCCCTAGATGGGAGTAAAGACACTAAAGTACAGTTGCATCCCTTACGTAGATGGGGATATACAAGTCACTGGCATGTGGATGACCCAATTCAGCTTCTATCTTGTTCTCATTCCAGATTACAGAATTTCTAGATGTTATAATTTTAGACTCTCAGGTTGAAATCAGAGTGCAGTTTCCCTTTGAAGCTTCTGTGCAAATGGTTGGGTATAATTAAGTATCTCAGGCCCACTGCAGGTATTTGCAGAAGGCTACTGAAGTCAAATCATAAGTACTGGCTGCAGAGTGCCAACAAATAAGACAACAGAATTGGAGGATAGGTAACAACTTGCCCAGGATCATGAACTTGCCGACTACAGAACCCAGAGCTTGATTCTAATCATTTTGGTGTGTTCCTGTTCTTAATTACTAGAGACACTTGTTACAAAATGAATAGCAATAAGTATAACAAGTAACAAAATCTAGAAATGTTTTCTTAGATATGTCTCATATAGTTAATAAATACGTAGTTTTCAAGCAAATGTGCTTTGGTGCCTGCATCTAGAATACTCATTAAGTTTTTTGAAGTGCTTATATGCCTTTATTTTATACTACGGTAGGCAGCTTTCCAATTATTCCAATAAATTCCTGAAATCTATCAACTTAAAAAGGAAAGCTCTTTAAAAAGATCTCAGTGGTGAAAGTCAAATCTGAAGAACAGTTGCTCCATCCATGGGTACTGAGTAGACAGTTACCAGTACCCAGACTAGCATTCTTTCTGTGTTCAAGAAAGCTGTAGCCATCCACACCCAGAAAGATGGTTGTAACAGCTAAGGAAGGTGACCTTCTGGCAGCAGCTCTAGCTGCCAGACACAGCTGTTTCAAGTTCATATTACTGCACAGAAGAGCACAGAAGTTTTACAATATTTGAGAATAAGTTTAAATATTCCACAGCACCTGGTGGAAGAGACCCACTTACCTCATGGCCAGATGAGGGTATAGAACTAGGTTCCCGTACCTCCTTGAT
This sequence comes from Cricetomys ansorgei, assembly GCA_026225945.1. NCBI lineage: Eukaryota > Metazoa > Chordata > Mammalia > Rodentia > Nesomyidae > Cricetomys > Cricetomys ansorgei. The sequence goes on from JAMJFZ010000182.1 coordinate 1,757,605, forward strand.
GTGAGGACACTTTTCTAGTGGTCTAAAACTTCTTCTAGTCTCTCCCTCCTAACTGTCCCACTCTTTGCAGTGGTACAGAGGTTAGAGACCAAGCCTTAACGTGGAGGCCTTGGTGGGAGTATTCCAGATCCATACTTTAACATCCAATTTGAAACCAGTAGACAGAGTAAGAGTAAGGCAGTTAAGAACAGGGCTCCTTAACTTCAATTCACAACCCCTTTTCCATTAAGTAAGTTTTATGTGACAGTGGTATATAGATAGATAAAGTGGTGTAAAAATCAAACATTTATTGATAATCATAAACTTATTGTGATTGGGGAGATAAGTCAGCTAGCAAAGTGCTTGGCTTGCAAGCATGAGGATCTGAGTTTGATCCCCAGAACCTACATAAAAATGCCAGGCTTGGTGGTGTGTGCATGTAATTGTAGTGCTGGGGTGGTTGGAAGGCCGGAGGATCCTTGGACTCACTGGTCAAGTGCTCTATCCTAATTGGTGAGCTTGCAGCCTGTGAGAGACTGTCACAAAGGAGGTGAATGGTATTCTTGAGGATGACACCTGAAGTCAGCCTGTAGCTTGCATATGAACACAGGGCAGATACACACATATAAGAATAACAGTTTCAATTCCTTGGTATACATGGAATTTTACCGTTTGCTTGCTTGTTTGTTTGTTTATTTTGCAGTTCTCACATGCAGTAATATGACCCTGTGTGTTGCTGTGACCCACCGTTACACAGCTATGGGTTAGACTATATTAAAAACAAGAGGAGGGGAAATCCCAGTCATTAAGAAACGGTATCATGAGGACATGAGTCTTCATTCTGATTCATAGGGAAGAACTGGTTCAGATTGGGAAGGAATTGGGAGAAAGCTGGTGAGAACCAGGGCCAGGGAAGCCTGTGTGGTGAGGACCTTGGCGAGCCATGGACAGTGGTGACAGTATTGAGAGAGAGCTAGCTGAGCAGGGAGATCATGCTACAGACTAGACTCTGAAGTGGCTACTGTTGATTGTCACTGGACCCAGAGGGCAGGAATGATAAAATGATGCCCAGATCAAAGTTAGAAACGAGGGGGCTATTGCCAGTTTGTTTGTCCTTTTGATGTGAGGTGCTTAGGAAAGGACCCTGTCTTCTGAGGCTGGTCTCTGCCGCCATCTGGCTTGAGTGCCAGTTATTGGTGTCTTGGGAGGGCCCTATAGTTCATTAGCTTAGGCACAAGGATGGGGAATATTTTTCCATAGTCAGTTCCAGAAAGATACTCTTCAATTTCAAGATCTTAGGATATGAAAAGGTTGAATTTAAATAAATCAAGCATTCTTAAGTCAGACATTATTTTGGAGGGTTCTGGTATTTGGTATTAGCATAGTTTTTTTTCCCTTTATTCTTGAGAATTTCATGCATGTATCCAATAAAATACAATCGTATCTATCCCTCATTTCTATCTTCCAACTCTTGCCTTGCCATCTCCTCCCCAAACTTAATTCTACCTTTATGTCTTTTTTTTTTTTAAATAACTAAGTCCAGTTAGTGCTGCCCAGGCATGCATGAGTGTGCAAGCATTCACTGGAACGTGGGGTTCCTACTTAGTGCTACATTCTCAAAAAAGAATAACTCTCCTGCTCCAACCACTGCCGACTGCCGGTGGCTCCATAGTAAGGTTGGGACCTCTGAATCGTCTGTACCATCTGTGGCAGAAGTTTGGCTGGCCTGTGCAGGTCCCTGCTGCTGCTGTGATTGATGATCGCCACAGCCTGTCATGTCCAGAAGACAGCATCTACAGCACTCTCCCCATCCTCCGGCTCTGTCCTTTCAGTCTCCTCTCCACTGTCCCTTGAGTCTTGGACGGTCAGGGTGGGTTGATACAGATGTTTTATTCAGGACCTCAGCTCGGGTTTTGTTTCTCCAAATATAAGGAGCTGACCTTACAAGGAAAGGTTTTAAAAGTTGAGTGATTTAAAGCTTTATTCTTATCTTAGATATTCTCTAATATTTGAAACAGAGTTCAGTTTGGGGACAATGGAGATGAGGAAATAAACCCACTGCAGCTGAGATTTCTTACCTGGATTGAAGAAAATGCTTTCCTGGTCATAAGCTACAGTCACTCCAGCCCACAGTCCGTCATTCACCGGTTGACGGTGGTCCCCTCTGAGATGGATGAGGAGCCAGGACAGCTCGGTGTCAGGTATCGTGGTTCATTCCTGTATTCGGTACATTAGATTGTCAGTGGAGTTACACAGTGTGTTTATGAACATGGGGCAAGGCGGAGGGGGAGTAACTTCCTTGTTAGACACATAGCAAGAGGCCTAGATGTAGTTTTGAGTCATGTCATAGCAATAGATCAAAATTATGTCAAGAAGTAGTAAAAAGGAGCATAAATCTACTAGGTAAGTTGTGTTAAGTACTTTTAATCTGTTACCCACTCACATTTCACAAAATAATTACTGGAGTTTATAATTGATTTTAATAGGTAATTACAGTGGTCAAGTCTCATGGCTAATGTTTTAAAGAAAGTTCATCTACATAAATATGTTTATTTCCAAGTAGTAACATCAAACAGCCTTCCTCTTCTGTGCATGGCTTTGTTTGCCACTAGAAAGCCTCTTTTTCACCAGTTGCCCACTCCCTGGGCCTGAGCTTGTCTGACTCATGACTTCATCCGTGTCATGTAACAGTGTTGACCCCTGAAGAGTCTTCTCTCTCAAGTAAGCCCTGGGGCATGTATAGTAGAGGAAATTTCTGGCCAGCTCCCAGAATGCTTCAGGTTTCCAGCTTAGTCTTACGCTCATAGCCTACATATTCATTTATAACTAAAGCCCTAGCCGTTAGATACAAAATAAGGAATCTTTATTATTCTGTGAGTAAATTGCGTTATGATGATAACTCAAAAAGCATCGTGCTGCCCCGAGTTCAGCAGAACCCTGATTTCTGATAAACACAACAGTCGGGATTAGAAATGTCTACATTTCTATAGTTTCTAACTTCTCCAGCATTGAAGCTCTAAGTAAAAAGTCATTTATGATTCTAATGTTTTGATTTTTTTTTTTCAAAAGACTACTCTTTTGCTCACATCAAATTCTAATATCTTTAAGATACGTAATGGTAGTCGATTTTAACTGTCGGTAGCCTGCGTCTACTGTGTACAATCTAAGCATGCTCTTCTGTGTGTTTTACCTAGACAAATTCATTTTTTCTCATGTTACCTCTGACATATGCTCTGTCAGCACTGTCCACTGTGGACATGCCTCGGAGGTGTAGAGAAGTCAATCGACTTGTCTGGTCCAGCAGGAGCCAGATCCAGTCCCATTGTCTAGCTCAGTCTTTCCTCATAATCTCTGGCAAGGAATTTGTCCCCCACAAAATTCAGGTATTGGTGGAGAAATTAACCAGTTTTTAGAGTTTTCTTTTTTTAAAAAAAGATTGATTAAAAATGAATGGGAATCCTAGCATTTGTTTTTGTAGCTTCTTTTTCCTTTAGGAAATTTGATTTTTCTCCATGCGTTTTTTATTAATTTATTTAGTGGACCTGGGGGTTGAACCTGGGGCACTGAATATACTAGGGAAGCACATGCCCTCAGCCTTCTTTTTATTTCTTACGTTTATGTTTTGGGGTGTTTGGAATGTCTGTGCCTCATGTATATACAGTGCCCACGGAGGCCAAAGAAGGCATCAGATCTCCTGGAACTGGAGTTACAGGTGGTTTTGCGCGACCATATGGGTGCTGGGAACTGAACCTGGGTCCTCCGGAAGAGCAGCCTGTGCTCTAACTCCTGTGCCACCTCTCCAGTCTCCCTCAGTCTTCTTTTTAATTTTTTCAGTTTGGGACAGGATTTCATTAAAGAGCTCAGGCTGGCATTGAATTCACTCTAGCTCAGACTCCTCTGGAACTTGCAGTCCTCCTGCCTCAGCTCCCTAAGAGGCTGAGACATTAAAAGGTGACCTCACCAGGCTCAGCTGATGCAGTTTATTTGTGAGAATGCATAAGGAAAGCAATAAACTGCAGTAGGTAGTAATGAGCCACCACCTGAGTAGGAGTGCTGTTCCCACGGGGTAGACAGCTAGCTCACTGGCTCCGGAGAAGTGTGTCAGGAACAGGTACCACTTTACCTCTCCATCTGTATCTTCCACTTTGTGTGTAAAGTATGTATCACGTTGACATAGGCAGTATGTCCCCCAAAGGGTAATTGTTAGTTTTACTATGGCAAAATCAGTGAAATGTCTCCGTTCTTTAAGAAAGATTGTGTCTTTTGTAGCTATATCCCCCCTTTTGTTTTTGCTTTAGTTCGTCTGTGACAGTGGATGGGATCATCGTTGGTTTATGCTGCAGTTCCAAGACCAAGTCATTGGCAGTACAGCTGGCTGATGGCCAGGTGCTCAAGTACCTTTGGGGTGAGTATCAGAGCTTTAGGAACGCAGACTTAGGACATCAATAATTCTTGAGTGTCTTGTCAGTGCTATTCGATTATTGGGGGTTGTTTGTTTCCATTATAGCATTTCTGTTGATCCTCCTTCCCCACTTCTCTTCCACTCTTTCCTGCTAGTTCCCTAACTCCCTCTGTCACTTGTACTCTGTCACACCCCCACCTCTTTTTTCCACCCTCCCATGACCTCTTCTTCCCATCTCTTGGTCTCCTTCCTAGTGCTATGATCTGTACCCACACACCATGCACATAGAAATGAACTACAGTACCTGAATATAAGAGAAAATGAGTTTGTCCTTTATGAATCTGAGTTACTTCACTTGATTATTAGTTAGGTAGTTTGCCATGCTGGGATTCCAGTCCAGGCCTTCATGCATACTAGGCAAACACTCTATTATTTAGTTACACCTCAACCCAATGGCTAAGCCTTTTAACTACCCTAGGATGCTATGCTGTAGGGTAGTACTGGTAGGCCTGATCTGTTCCTGTTCAGAGTATCCTAATGAATGTAGAGAAATCCAAATACATGCTTTGTGTTTTGGCACTGTTATTAGTGTTGGTATCTTTTATTTGGAGGGAGGGACGGGGACATTGTTTATTTTGTATTTTCAGCGCCTCACAGGAAAGAGCTGATGAGCTATTTATATTACTAAATTTACCAATGTTACAGCAGAATCACCTTCTCTGGCTGTGGAACCATGGAAGAACTCTGGAGGATTTCCTGTTCGATTTGCTCATCCATGCACTCAGATGGAAGTGGCCACAATTGGAGGAGAGGTAAATAAACACAGGGCAGGAAAATTTGCCTTGGAGAAAAGTTAGTGAGCAAGGGCTCTGTGTGGAAAAACATGGGTCTTGTTGTCTCCACTAAATCCCAAGGCAGTAACAGGAAGTTATCTTCCTCTCTTGACCCTTACCTTCTTCATCTTTCTAGAAAAGAGGGAAATCAAGTTTTCAGAGTTCAGGAGAGAATTAAGAAAGATAATAACATGTAATTGGCAAATTTCATTCTCACTTACAAAATATTCAAAGCATTATCAAATACCTTCTGATAAAAGAAGAATAATATTTGACAGATTGTCATTCACGTATATTAGAATGGTTATATTTGAGATGAGTTCTTTGATGCAGTAATTACAAAACAAAACAACTTCCGTCTTGGTTGCTTTTCAGTTGCTGTGATAAGACACCATGACCAAGGAAGCTTAGCAAAGAAGCATTTAATTGGAAACTCACAATTCCAGAGGGTAGAAGAGTCTATGACCATCATGGTGGGGCATGGCAATAGGCAGGCAGTCAGGAACGGTGCTGGACGGTAACTGAGAGCTGACATGTGGAGACAATAACCACAAGGCAGAGAGAGGGCTAACTGGAAATGGCCTGGGCTTTGGAAACCTCAAAGCCTGTCCCCAGTGACACATCTCCTCAAACAAGGCCACACCTCCTAATCCTTCCCAAACAGCTCTACCAACTGGGGACCAAGCATTCAAATATATGAGACTATGAGAGTCATTGTCATTCCAACCACCACACCTTCTTTTAATATAGATGGAATCGTTTCCTTGGATAGGAGAGTGATGATGGTAGCGAACAACAGGGAGGTGTTTGAGGTAACTAGAGAGTGGTGGTTACGATGGCGATTGTCCAGGAAGGCCTCTGTGAGGCAGTGGTGGGTGTGCTGAGCCAGGGAGGAGAAAGCTGTTCCTAGAAAGGAAGAGTGGCCCCAGCAGAAGGTACTAGAAAGATGAACAGAGTAAGCTCAGAGCACACGGCAGATGCTGCAGGCCTCAGCTCCTCCTGTTGTGTATCCTGGCTTGAGTCCCTTGCCTAGGCTGTGGGCTGTGCTGCCCTTCCCACTTGAGTGTGGCACAGAGCAGAGCGGAGGATTCTGTCCCAGCCAGGAATGTAAATCACGTTCAGCAAGACTCTTACTTAGTCTCGGTGAGCAGAAATGTTGGGGTTGAAGGGAAATTAGAGTTACTTTTTCTTTTTAATCTGCTAAATAATTAAAAGAGAACCTCTTAACCCCTCCACCCCCCAAAAAAGGATAAATCTATTGATATTTTTTGATCATCAGAGAGATGTGTTCTTCTCCATGTTTGATATGTGATTCTGGCTGCCTAGAGGAGAAGGTTGGAGAGGAATGGGACTAGGATGGGATCGATGGAGACCTTCGGGGTGGAGTCAGAGAAGGGAATGAGGTAGATTCAAGATGAGTGTCGTAGAGAGACTGACTGGGCTTGCTCGCTTGGGGGGTGGTGTATCCACGGTATTTGGCACTACCTTGTCTTAGCTGTCTACATCCAGAGGCTTAGGGAATCACAGAGCAATAGACTGTACGGTAAGAGATTAAGATTAAGATTAAGAGATTGTGAATAGAGTTGCTTATAATTCCAGTTTCATTTCTTTGCAGGAATGTGTCCTTGGTCTGACTGACAGATGTCGCTTTTTCATCAATGACACGGAGGTACCTAGGCTTGGTTTGGGTTGGTCCTTCTCACAGGGTTGCTTCCAAGTACAATACGATCGTTAACTTCCCCTGGGCCTCTTTTGCCTGTTTCAGGTCGCATCAAATATTACATCATTTGCAGCCTGTGATGAATTTTTACTGTTGACAACTCATTCGCATACCTGCCAGTGTTTTTCCCTGAGGGATACTTCGCTTAAAAGTAAGTTTTTCCTTTACAAAATGGATGTATCCTCTTTTCCAGTGTCTTTTGAAGTCTTGATGATTTTTAAATTCTTATCTACTTTGCCTTTTTACCACAGGGTCCTAGACTCACTTATTAGCTTCTTTCTTTGATATAGTATATTTTTGTTTTGAGGTGTGTATGTGTGTGTGTATTTGTTTTTTAGATTTTTTTTTTGCATTGTGTGGGTATATGTGTACACGTACCATGTGCATACTTGCACCTATGTGTAGGTGTGTGCACATGGGGCAGGTATCCATGGAGGCCAGAGGCATTGGATGCTCCAGAAGCTGGAATTACAGGCAGTTGTGAGTTGCCCAGTGTGGGCATTAGGAATTGAACTCGGGTCCTCTTGAAGAGCAATGCACACTTTTAACCCTGAGCCATCTCTCTAGCCCCCTCAACAGAGTATCTTTGCTAAATCATTCTGTTTCAGCTACCAGAGACTCCACAAAGTAAATCCTAACTTAAGGAGCACAGTTTATTCTACACCTCGTCTAATACTTTAGCTACCATGTAGATCCACTCTGGCTATATGCTCTAACCTCTTTGTAATGATCTTTTCTTACTGCTCAACCACCGTGTACTTCTGGACACCATCTTGTGGCTTGTAGGCTATTAGCACTGATTTTTATTTTATTATGTCCCACCCGCAAACCCCTTGTGTGCTCCCCCCCCTTCCCCAGTCCATCTCTGCACCAGTGTGTTCCTTATTCCAAATGGCCAGTTTATTTTCTTTGCTGCTGACTTGGAAACAAGAACTCTTTCTACCATTGGTACGACTATAATGTGAAGGTAATGCTAAGAAATAGAGAAGCTGCTCCAATCCCTGTTTCCCAGTTGCTTAAGAAGCTGTGCATGCACGTGAATGTGCATGAGGACTCTGGACTCTGTAAAGAGAGGGTCGTTTTCAGGAGAGAGAGTACTGGAAGGGCTAGGGGTCTTGAAGCTGAGAGGGAAAGCCAAGGGACTTGATGTTAACTGAGTTTCAGATACTGTGCAGCTTCAGCAGCAGTTAATGGAGCATGGCTTGCTGTGGTCATTCTCAAGTCTCAGCCAGTGGTATTTTTAGTATTACAGGCAGGTCTGTCCAGCAGTCAGGAGGCCAGTGGAGAAATTCTGCGGAAAGTGGAAAGGGGTTCACGGATTGTTACAGTTGTTCCTCAAGACACAAAGCTTATACTACAGGTAAGCTCGAGTCCTCACTTTCTGTTGTTGCTCAGTCTCCACCAGACAGAGTGCTAACTGACTACATTTTAGGCTCCCTTGAACTTTCCAAACATTTATTGTCATCCTTCTTTCTTGACTATCTGATAGTTTTATGCAAAGGAGTGTTGATTAATACAAGCTCTGACCAATAAAATTTAAAGAGACACTTTCTTGAAAGTCAGGATAAATATTGAGCACAATTGGATTCTGCTATTTATTCATTTTTATAGCATTGTGGTAGTTCATGAAGAGTTAAGTAGAACTGTGTATTCTGCTGCTTAAATGGTTTATAATTGATTGGAGCTATTTTGATTTATTTTGAGATGCCGAGGGGAAATTTGGAGGTTGTTCATCATCAGGCCCTGGTCTTGGCTCAGATTCGGAAATGGCTGGACAAGTAAGTATCCTGTGTGTGACCGCACCTGTGTGCATGTAAGGACATGTGGTCCTGACTCCTGTATGACTAAACTATACATTTTTGAAGGATAATAATGTGTCCCCTGTTATTTTTTTCTTTCTGTAATTTCAGATTAAAAGGAGAACTTGTTTTTTATTTAGGCTGTAATCTGATTATAGCGAGTCTGTGTTGCAATGAAAATAAACTGGGCCAGGGATCTTAGTTTTTCATGAAATATGCTTTTTATCCATTTTCTCTGTACTTGCAGACTTATGTTTAAAGAAGCATTTGAATGCATGAGAAAACTGAGAATTAACCTCAATCTGATTCACGATCACAACCCTAAGGTAGCTTGTGCATCTGACTTTCCTCTTAACTTCATTCTCGAGCAAAGGTGATCTCAACTAAAATGCTTGTATACTTTGCTTTTTTGATAGGTATTTCTTGAAAATGTGGAGACCTTCATAAGGCAGATAGATTCTGTAAATCATATTAACTTGTTTTTCACAGAACTAAAGTAAGTATTTTGATAACTCATGAGTATCATATTCTAACTACTGTATCTATCTACTGTATTTTGATAAAGAAATCAAACATCTGTAGCTAGAGAACAAAAAGCTCTGTAGGTAAAATAAATCACAGTAACAGCAAAGGCTCAGTAGGATTTTTTTCTCTAGTCCTTTAACAACAGCAGTTTTAAAACTAATTTTTAAAGCTCTCGTCATGAATTGTTATCTGACTTGCTTCTTGGGTTTGCTTGTAAAACTATTCTTCTCGAGAGGTCTGCTTCAGATATGATCCTTTCTCTGTGATGATTTTTCCCACCAACTTTTTAATGAAACTTTAAAGATAGGAAAACATTGGCTTTTGGAAACTCTAGTGATTCCACCCAGATTCTATAGTTCCTATCGTCCTGTATGTGCTTTTATTGCTATCTGTGACCCATCCATCCCTCCTCTTATTTTAGACAGATGACAAAGTAGGTTGGAGAACTTCACTTTGTGTAGTTCTTTGTGTGGGGGTAGTTACCCATTGCAAAAGTCTAATACTCTAGCCAGTGAGTTTCAGCACATGTTCACGTGTTATATAATACAAGTCCTTAACAAGTTACACAGCATCTCTCTTTTAGAAAGTTCCCTCACATTCATTCTCCATTAGTACTTGTGCCTCAGCCCTTGGGGAGCTACTGCTCAGTGTTTTCATCACAGGTCAGCCTCATCTGTTTGACATCTCCACATAATGCAGCCAGAAAGTATTCACTGTGGTGTGAATAAGCTACTTTCACTTGCATGGTTGAGTTCAGCCATGGTTTTGCATGCATCATTAGTTCATCCATTTTAACTTTCAGTAGTTTACCATTGTGCAAATATACTACCCTTTCTTCACTCTGGCTACCTGGACACTTTGGTTGTACCCTTTTTCTGGCTAATGTGAGCAAAACTATGAGAAGCCTTTTGTGGATATGTTGATTTCTCACTACTCGAGTAACTAGACTTTCCAAGTCTGTGTTTATTTACTGTCTCACAAACCTGCCTGATATATGTTAGTTGGGTCATCAGACTGTTTGGAAAGTGAACTGTTCATACACTTTTGTTCTTAGGGAAGAAGATGTCACAAAGACCATGTACCCTCCACCGGTTACCAAGAGTGTCCCAATGTCTGGAGAGCCTGATGGGAACAAACTTGACCTTATCTGTGATGCTATGAGAGCAGCCATGGAAACCATCAATCCTCACAAGTGGGTGCAGTTTATTCTTGAGATCTTTGGAATAATAGGCTGTATAGATGTCTGTCCAGTTTGTTCCTCCTGTCATTCTGGTGTTTCATTTATCATCTCAGGTACTGCCTGTCAATACTCACATCTCATGTGAAAAAAAAGACCCCGGAACTAGAGATTGTGCTGCAGAAGGTACACGAACTTCAAGGTAGAGACCTGCACATTGACACTTGTTTGGCTTGGCCTTGGCAGACATTGTTCTGCAGATGACCATTAGCATGTCATTGCCACTCCATGAGATTAACATATGGCTCTTTGTTCATCATTTTTAAATGTGAAGACTTTAAGTGCAAAGCACTTTGTGAATGAATTGAAAGCATGTGCTCATCTTGTGTCCCAGTCTGTCAGAAAGTCTTAACTACTTGGTTGCTGGGTCTGTGGAATTTTCCCCACTCTGTTCTGTTATTCTTTTTCCTTCTTTCCTTCCTTTCTTCTTCTCCTCCTCCTCCTCCCCCTTCACCCAGGTCTAGTAGCCCATTCTGGCCTCAAACATAGCTACTTATGACCTTGAACTTCTGATCCTCCCACCTTCTCAGTGCTGGGGTTACAGGAGTGCACCACCACACCAGGTCTTCCTGCATGCTAGACAAGTACTTGACTAACTGAACTCCATCTGTAGCCTGTTCTTTCTTCTAAACATCAACAGGGAATGATCCCTCTGTTCCTGAGTCTGTGAGTGCAGAGGAGGCCTTGAAATACCTGCTACTCCTGGTGGATGTTAATGAATTATACAATCATTCTCTTGGGACCTATAACTTTGATTTAGTCCTCATGGTAGCTGAGAAGTCACAAAAGGTATGTGGAATTCATATTTTTTTTTTGCACCATTTTGTAAGTTGTTTATATAATCATACTAATGTGGCACCCTGCTCTTGAGAGATTGATGTTTTATCTAATACAAGTGGGTGCAGATCAGGAGTCTCCAGGGCTGGTGGCCCTAAGCCCCGTTCTCTGTATATTTCTATGTGTATCTTATCTTTTTTTGTTTGGGATAAAATCTCTCACTGACCTGGAATTCACTAAATAGACTAGGTTGGCTAGCTGGCCAGCAGGCCCCAGGACTCTGTCTGTGTTCACTTTCCTAGTACCAGAATTACACGCCCATGCCACCATGCCTACCTATCCTTTTATGTGTGTTCTGGGGATCTAACTCATGGTCCTTGTGTCCCTAGCCCAGGAAGCTACTTTTTAGGAAGAAGGATCAGCTTAGTAGGCATGGTACAGAGCAGGAGATGGTCAGACCTCATAGACTTGTGTCCAGCTCAGTACATTTTACCTTTGTTTTGTTGTGTGCTCTTCGTGATTGGCATGTATGCCATGTCACTGAGAGCCAGGTCTGGCTCTTTCAGGAGAGACAAAGATTCACTGTTGACTGCCTTTTAGATTACACGCTTGTTGTTTGCCTTATCAGCCTGTGAAGGAGTTGAGGCTGTTGTGAAATAAGTGTAATACACATTCAAAATTGTTCTATGTTTATTGCCTAATTAGAATTTATATAAGTATCACAAGTAATTTTTTTTCTTTTAGGATCCTAAGGAATATCTTCCATTTCTTAATACACTTAAGAAAATGGAAACTAATTACCAGCGGTACACCATAGACAAGTACTTGAAACGATACGAAAAGGCCATCGGGCACCTCAGCAAGTGTGGTAAGTATGAGGGCTAGTGTTTATTACTGTTCAGGTCTTCTTTGGAACCGGGCATGCTGTAAGGTAAGATACACAGATACTTTAGACAGATGGCTTCCAGTTTCAACTCTGGTAAACTTATGTGTTGCATGATCACCCTATTTTTTGCCCTGAAAAGCTGACGGTAAAGCAGGTCTCTCTTTGTGAGCTAGTGAGGTGCCCTCACTGAAAACAGGTCCTTTCTGGGACAGGACTAAGCACCTCCTAAGTTGACTTCAGGGCCTCCGTCCACTCTGGTGGATAATCCTGTCTCAATGTGTTTGTCAGTATGGGAGGAAGCAGACTCAGCTTGCCTTCAGTGAATGGTTTGCTCTCTCAGCTTAACAGGCAGTGATGGAGTAGAACCACAACAGCAGCTTGTGGGCTCCTTCTCACCACCCCTGTCCTGGGCTGCAACAGCTGATTAGTCACTGAGGGCACCTGTGGAGCTTACGTGTACATTAGTCTCCCACTCCGTGGAGACCCTGATAGCTGGATGGGAGTGAGGCCTGAGGGGAGCGTTTACTCAGCTCCCGGGTGTTCCGTGGAGGGGTGAGGAAATGTGGAGCTGGAGAGTGTAGCAAGAATTCCTAGTGCAACCTTATCCAGAATGGGAGTGATACTCACTAAAAATTCAAGTTTGAAGCATTCTTTAGATTAGATTATAGAGGCTGTACAGGATTGTGGCTGGGAGGGTGCTAGAGTGCAGGCTCAGTCAGTGAAGTGCTTGCTGTGTAAGCAGGAGGACCTGACACCATCCATAAAATCCACATTAAAAAGTTGCGCTTAGTGCCACGTACTTGTCATCTGAGCTCTAGGGAGGTGGAGACGGGAGGCCAACCAGCTTAGCCTACCTGGCAAGTTCCAGACAATTCGAGAAAACATGGTGGACAGTTCTTTCTTGGAATGGCACCTGAGAACATGAGGAACAGCATCTGAGTTTGTCCTCCGGCCTCCATGTTCAAGCTTACACCTGGCTACATGAACACACACACACAAAGTTCCACATTAACATTGCTTAGGAAACAAGTGTAAGTGAAAGCCGTTATACTTCCAAAGTCTTATACCTGTGTTTGTGTAAATCTTATTTTTGCAGGACCTGAATATTTCAGAGAATGCTTAAATTTGATAAAAGATAAAAACTTGTATAAGGAAGCTCTGAAGTTATACCTGCCAGGCTCACAGCAGTACCAGGTATGTGACGGGTGAGATGAGGTCCCCGATTTTGCTTTGGGAATTAGTTGGGAAGTGAGGATATCTTGAGTCCAAACACAGTCCCTGGCGTCAGGGTTTGTCCTGTCAGCCTCCTCTTGAACTTGTGAAGAAATTAGCCAGGGTAACAGGTCTTTCTTGTGTATTTCAGGAGTGTGGGGCTTTTGTTTATTTATATAAAGATCTATTTAGCTTTTCTTGTGTATCAGGTACTTTGTTTTTAAGTTGAATGGATAATATGATCCTCCTCATAACCTGATAGGGTGCTGCGCCAGTTTATAGATGAGGGGACAACTTGTTTAAGTGTGGAGAATTGTGAGCGTGGCATGCCCGGGTGCAGAGACCAGACAAACCTCCGTTCGTCACTCCCTTCTGCCATGCCACTGTTGTCACCGTTTTCATTTGTCTGGAAATAGAGTCCACATTCTTCTAGTTGCTTTTCTAGTGCTAGGTTAAAACACTCTGGCCAAAAGCAGCCTGAGGAGGAAAGGGTGGAAGCTGGAGGCAGGAACTGAAGCAGAGACCATGGAGGGATGGAGGGATGCTGCTCACTGGCTTGCCCTATGGCTCATGTTTAGTCTCCTGACATACAGAGCCCACATGCCCCGTGATGGCATCGCCCACAGTGAGCATCTACATCTTTTAGCAGTCAAGAATGTGCCCACAGCCACAGCCACAGGGCACTCTGATGGAAGCAATTTCTCAATTGAGGTTCCTCTTCCTTTGTGTTTTGGCAGCTAAGATTGGCCGTAACACAAGTCTATGTGATCTGGTCCCCATCAGCTGCTTATTGTTGCTGTAATTGTTATCATTATTCTTACTTTTCTTATTATTGTTTGTGTGCCTGCTTTTCTATATATGAACCAGGTTTGTACAGGTGCCCACAGAGACTAGAAGAGGGCGTTGTCTCCCCTGGAATGTGGAGTTACTGGCAGCTGGCAGCTGTCTTATTTGGGTTCTAGGAACTGAACTTAGGTTCTCTGAAAGAGCAGCAAGTTCTCTTTATCTCTGAGACATCTCTCCAGCTCCCCATGCCAGCTTCTTGAGCACCACTTCCAGGCAGTCTTCGTATTCCCAGTTAACTGTAGCCAGTTCCCCAGATTGGATTGTATAACAACCTGCCAGTCTCTGTTGTGTCATTTCTTGAGTCCTACCTGTCCTGTTCGTAGATATCCCTAGTCTCCCTGGAAAGCCCGTTTTAGATTAGGGCCCAAATAAATTGCCGATTTGATGCTTTATCTCTGCCAGGCTGTGGCTTTCAGAAGGGCAGGGACTGTGCATTGCAGTCCTGTATCTCTGCCTCACCCCAAGCCTTGGCAGTGTAGATTTTAGCTAATGTCTGCCTCACAGTTCTGGTTTTCTCCCTTTCCCCCAGCTCCAGTGACATTACCTCATTAGTCCTCATTTCTGCTGTGCACATCTTGCACAGGCCTGTGCTTTATCTGACTGTGCTCTGCTGACTCTTCACATGGCTTTGTTTCCTTGTAGCCCTTGGAGGTGGCATACCCATCAATCTGTCATTTTATCATCCTCTACCACTTGTCGTTGGCCATGCTGTGTTAGTAAGTCCATTCTCTGTACCGTAAGGGCCAAAGCTTGGTGTGCCGATACTTTATTTTTCCCTTGTATCACTGTTTTTCCCACACTCTAGAATAATGTGAATATAGGTACTCATGTAGCCTTCAGTGAGGTTTTGAATAGAAAAAGGAAGCAGCTCAAGTCACTAAAGTAGCCCACGCTGGAACCTTAAAGTAACTATTGTCTTATTTCCTCACCAACTCTGTGTTTTGTGACAGGTGATCAGCATTGCCTATGGGGAGCACCTGCTGCAGGAGCGCCTGTTTGAGTCAGCTGGGTTTGTGTTTGCCCGCTGTGGGGCCAATGAGAAGGCACTCTCAGCATTCATGGCTTGCGGCAGCTGGCAGCAGGCCCTCTGTGTGGCAGCCCAGCTTCAGCTGACCAATGACAAGGTGGCTTCTGTCGCTAGAATTCTGGCAGGTGAGCAGGGCCTTTTTAGGTTCACTCTTCAAAAGGTTTGTTTGTTACTTTATTTGGTAACTTTTTAAATAAGTTTAGGGCAGCATTCCTTGAGATGGGCTCATTTTAGTCAAACTTACTTAGAAAGTTCTTTTGTACCCAGCAAGAGTCCCACTGCTACAGACACCCAAGTGCATTGGCAGATTACAGAAAGCAGTTTATTTCTCTGACCTGGGTACTGATAGATCCTATTGTGTGGCTTAGTTGTCCCTTAAGAGATTGTGGCTGCAAATGACCTTGAAGTTACACTATCTTGTCTACTCCATTTTACCCACTGACCCTTAGACGTTGTGTCCACACCTGGCAGTGTAGCTGAATTAGCCCTTCAAGAAGGGAAAGATGAATTTTTGCATGGAGCTGTTCTGGTATAACCAGAACATGGTGGAAAACTGTAACAGCAGTTGCCAGGATCAGTATGGACAAGACGAGTTGTGCACACAGAAAGTAAGAGGCAGCCCAGTGCTCAAGGTGGAGGAATTTCCTGGATTGGGAGCGAGGCTAGAACTTCTTACTTCTGTGAGGAAAACAGACAAGTGGGGCTCTGGCCTCAGCAGTGCTTGAGATAAAGGGGTGCTTGTATTTCTTTCCTTCCTCTCTGTCCTATTCTGTTCTTTGCTGCTGTTTTAGCAAAATGGTTCAGGGCCCAGATTGCGGACCCACATCTGGTGATGGCCCTGTCATGGGCAGGCAGTATAAGGTATCCATCTCATGTTAAGAAATGGAGCTTGTGCTTGGATCTCTCCTCCTTTTATTACAAAAATACCAATACCCAGCCATACCCTGATGACCTCATCTAATCCTGGTCATCTCGCAAAGCCCCAATAAGCACCTTGGTTCCATTGTCCTCCCTCTTAACACCTGACAATAAGCATTAAACTCTAGCATGAATTTCAGAGGCTAAAATAAGTCAAACCAGAGCATTCTCAGTGTCTCTCTCTCTCTCTCTTTCTCTTTCTCGCTCTCTTTCTCTCTCTCTCTCTCTCTTTCTCTCTTCTTTTGGTTTTGGTTTTCTGAGACAGGGTTTTTTTTGTGTAGTCCTGGCTGTCCTGGAACTTACTCTATTGACCTGGCTGGCCTGTAACTCAGAGGATCCACCCTCCTCTGCCTCCCAAGTCCTGGGGTTAAAGGCATGTACCACTCCAACTGGCTCAAACCAGAACATTATTTAACAAAGTCTTGTATTCATTGTCATGATCTCAAAAAAAGAGCAGTCCTGAAACAAGCCTACAGACTTATAAGTAGGTATAGGGGTGTGTGTGTGTGTGTGTCCTCTCCTTACATCTTAACTTCCCATTGATAATGTTTTATGGTAGAGTATACCTAGTTATCTCAGATGTTCATTGCAAAAAGGTGGAGAGAGCATGGTAAACTAGGTTTTTAAAGGGCACTGTTGTACAGTACAGTCACTTTGTGTATACATCTAATTTAGGCAATTTACACAAGCCAACAAAAGACAAAACAAAACAAAACCAAAAACATAACTGCTTCGCTAGTGGAGGTGATTCTACGGCTTTGTTTCATTAGTATGGGATGGGAGAGATAGTCTCCCTGCCTCTTACTAACAGTGGGGGTTTGTGTGCCTGTTGTAGTCTAGTTTAGTAGTCTAGTCCAGCTAGAGTGATTGCAGGAGCTAAGGACTGCATGAGTCCAGACATAACCAGCTACCTCTACCTGGTGCTCACCCAGAGAGACACAGTTTCTTCCTGCCAGAAGAGGAAGTGGGTTAGAAGTACCAGGTTAGTTGCCCATGTGCATGCCTTTGAAAGCTTTTTTTTTTTTTCTTTTAAAGCTAATTTTGACTATATGAGATTTTTCAAATCCTGTGATAAATTGAGATTCCTTTACTAGGCAGGATGGCACACCTCCATAATCCCAGGAGACCACAGCAGGAGATTTCCCATTTCAGACTGGCTGCCTAAAGTACATAATGAGATGTGGGTAGGAGGGAGTGTGCTGCATGGTGTGTAGTACACTTGTTGACCTCACAGACACCCATAAGCTGACAGTCCGGTGTGTCATAGGGACAGAGGTGCTTCGGTGTAAGCCAGTCCCAGTGTCTTATGGTTTACTTGTTGCTGTCTTTGCAGGAAAGCTGGTCGAACAGAGGAAGCACAGCGAGGCAGCCATAGTCCTGGAGCAGTATGCCCAGGTGAGCCCCTCCCCTGAAAACCGCACGTCAACAAGAGAAGACGTGCCTGTACCTACTGATGGTAAACACTGAAGGAACTGTGGTAATGGTTAGGTCCTGAGTGCTGTTGGTTCTAAAGGTCTGCATTTGCTGACAAGACTTGAAAGTCAGTCCAGATATCTCTAAGCACAGACTGCTCACCCTGCATCCAAATCTGAAAAGCCTCAAAATCTGCAGTTTTTGAGAACTGATAGGGATGGCACAGAGGTAAAATTCCATCCTGTCCATGTGTGACGGGCTGTATTCTCGGCCTGCAGTTGTAAACTGTGGGTAGAGTACCAGGAAGCTGTGCTGTATGCTGTGTGCTGTATGTGACCTGACTGGGAAAGCAAGCTCAGCTTCCTATGTTAGCTTTGCCAAAGCAGCAGCAGTGAGCACAGGCTTTTAAAAGATAGGCCACTAAGCGCTGGGCACTCTTTTGTCCTTTATTCCTCTTCTGTCTATTAATGATTTTCTTTCTGGATGGAGCTACACAAAGTTTATCAGGGAGGGCCAGGGCAGGGCAGGAGGCATCAGTCCTTCATGGCCATGGCCTTCTGCAGGCTGCCAATATGATGTTCATCTCCTCCCACTTCCCCTTGGCATATATGTACGTACCTACCCTCTTCTTGAACTTGAGGGCACGCTTGTCCTTGGACACCTTGAGCAGCTCCATGACGTGCTGTTCGCTCGTAGGGCATGAAGCCTCGAATCTCTGGATCATGTTCGGCACGAACTTGGTGTGCTTGATAAGGCACCTGTGGCACTGGCTGTGCCTCACTTGCTGGTGTTCGTCACCTCATGGCCTGGTTGAGGCCCATGGCCATGGAGTAGTGCAGGGCCATGGCTGCTGCTCTCAGATGGTGGCCATGACGGGAAGGGAGAATAATTCTTTTTAACCAAGGCATTTTGGGGGTTCCCAGTGTTACGGCAGTGTGTGCATGGCTGTGTAAGTTTTCGGTAGACTTGTAAAGTTTATTATGAAAGTATTAAAGCTGCACTGACTCTGGCCTCAGGCTGCCAGGACACAGGTACACAGTGGACACCAGTGATTGCTGCTGGGTACAGCTTGGGCCTTTTATAAGAACATTTCTTGTTTTGTTTGTTTTTGCTTGTGCCCTTGTACTTATTTGACAGCCAGAGGGCAGCTTTCAGGGCTTGGTTCTCTGTTTTCACAATCGGTCCTAGGGAACAAACTAAGGTTGTCGTCGGGCTTGTGCAGAAAGTGACCTTATTTTTTGGTCTTTTTGAAATAGGGTCTCAGCATAGCCTACACTGGCCTTGAACTAACTCCAGATTCTCCTGCCTCTACTCCAAAGTGCTGGGATGACAAGCATATGCCACCACACCTGGTTTCTGAGAGTTTTCCAGTTATCACTGGTTGTATTAGGGTACTGTAGAGAGACAGAACCAATAGGATGGATGTATTAAAAGGAAAGTGCACTAGATGGCCTTCCTCAGTACCATCTGGGTAGTCAGCAGTGGTTGTCTTTACGAGGGGAAAGCTGAGACCCAATAGCTGCTCAGTCTACAAAGTTGGGTGCACTGAAGGTCTAGAGGATTCCCAGAGAGCCATTGGTCTTCATTTCATGTTGGGAGCAGGAAGGTCTGGGTTCTGATATTGATGGAGGAATGTAGCAGCAGCAGCAACAAGTAGATGAATTCACCAGCAGGACACAAAGCCCAACAGACAAAAACCAACGCTCTGCCCTCCTGCTTTTTTTTTTTTGTCTGGGCTGCCACCAGAAGGTACCACCCACATTTAGGGTTGTTCTTCCTACATAAGATAACCTGATCAAGAAAATCCTCACAGGTGTGCCAATAGCTGATCTTAGTCGAGTCCAGATTCAGTCACGCTGATAATCAAGGTTAGCAATCACACTAGTAGGCATGCTTATGACATAATTGCGTTGTTAGGACATTTCAGGGTCTGTCATGGGTTAAGAGTGAAAAAGGAGAACTTGTATTTCAGTAGATACTCTAAGAAAGTATGATGGGGTGGGCTGGAGAGATGGCTCACCCCCATGGCAGTTCACAGCCATCTGTAGCTTCATTTCCAGGGCACCTTATGCCCTCTTCTGGTCTCTGTGGGCAACATGCATGCACGTCGTGCACCCATACAGATCAAAATAAATAAAATCTTAAAGAGAAAGTATGTTGGGTGATTGAGTTGAAGCATCAGCAAATAAAACTTGCCTAAGAGGGTAGACAGATTGGGGGAAGATCTACAACAACATTATGTTCTCACTGAGATGCACCTCTTACCCCTGGACTTGCCTATACTAGGTGTATTTTCTGTGGCTGCATAACAGTTTACCACACAAGTCGGCCACTTACAGCAGACACCTATTGCTTCACTATGGGCCAAAAATCTGGGTAGCTCTTAACTAGGGGCTTCAGATTTACGTCCCTAACTCTCCATCTATCTATCTATCTGCGTACCTACCTGTCTGTTTGAGTTTATGCACATTTGTGTATGCTCTGGTACTTCTCAAGGCCAGAAAAGGGCGTAGAGTATCCTCCGTCACTCTGCCTGTTCCTTTGAAACAGCGTCTGTTTCTGAACCATCTTAGCTAGGCTGGAAGCCAGTATGCCATGGTGATCCTGCTGTCTCTGTTTACTCAGGGCTAGGTTACATGTGTTTGTGGGGATGCACAGCTCTCCAGTCCTTATGGTTGTGGGGCAACTCCCCTTAACCTCTGAGCCATCTCGCCAGGCCCCCGTCCTTTTCTAGCTTCAGCAATTATTAATAATGCCTATTTCCCCTCATACACTGATTTAGCTATGTTCTGTAACTTGTTGTGGGTTGTGCCTCCATTTTTGATTTTCCTGGTGATTTCTCATTTCAAAATGTTTTTTTATTTTTATTTTTGTTTTTTAAGACAGGATTTCTCTGTTGTACTGTTGTAACTCTGGCTGTCCTGGAACTCACTCTGTAGACCAGGCTGGCCTTGAACTCACAGAGATCTGCCTGCCTCCACCTCTTGAGTGCTAGAATTAATGGCGTGTGCCACCACTGCCCAGATTAAAAATGTGTTATTTAACTTACAGATATTTTGAGATTTCTCTAGCCATTTCTCTGTTTCTACAAGTTTTAGATGGCCCCAAATATGTGTGTATGCGTGATGTTGATAGTGTTTCTTCGTTATGTTGGTGCGGTCAGTTATTGTGCTGTCCTTATTGGTGTTCTCAAGAGTATGAGCTGCTGGGCGAAACAAGTCTGTCTAAATTTCTGTTTTTGCCTATTCTTTCATTCTGCAAGTTGACTTCCTGTATTTTCAAGCTCTGGCCTGCTCACAGTCATGCCAGATACCATCCCTCTTTGTCTCTCTTAATATTCCTTCTATTCCTTGTTCTGAACTTGACTTTGTATGTTGGGAATGCAGCCCTTTCAGCGTTTTAAAACTTGTTTTTCCATTGTTTTGACTCATCTCTATGCATTTTCATGTTTAGGGTGTTTGCTTTTTCTTGTTTTTTCTTTTGTTTTGTTTTGTTTTTGTCCACTGAGCTATGGCCCCAATCCAGGCTCAGCACTTCCCTGAATCCATCGTATTCCCACTGTTGGTTATTAAGTGTTTTAATGCTTGCTTACCAGTTAGCATAGCATTTCACATGCAGGGTAAGGGTCTCAGCAAGGACACCTTCCATTCCTCCTCCTTAGTGCAACTAACAACATTTTAACTCTACACACAGTATAAATTCTATAATTTGTTACTACGTTTACTTTCAGTGCTTAGGAAATTTTTAAATGGTACAAAAATGTGTTTCATGCTTCTTCTCTTTCAAGAGAAGGTAGAAATGTGAATTTTTATTTGATGTTTTCTGAGCTTTAAGAAACTCAAAGCCACTCAAAATGTATCAACAATCTAGTCTTAAGAGCTGAAACCATACCATGCTTAGGAGAAAATAGAAGTTACCTTATCAATAACTTTGGCAGTATGTTCTTAGACCCAATACCAAAAGATCATTAACTAAATATCAAATCTATAAATTCATAGAAGCTACGAATTATCAAGAATGTACAGACAGCTGGGAGATGGTGGCGCACGCCTTTAATCCCAGCACTCAGAGTCAGAGACAAGCAGATCTCTGTGAGTTTGAGGCCAGCTTGGTCTAGAGAGTGAGTTCCAGGACAGCCAGGGCTACACAGAGAGTCTGGGAGTGGGGGAAGGTAGAAAGAATGTATAGATTATAAAATGGAAGAAAATATTCTCAAAGCATTCATCTGGTAATGGTTTAATATCTTAGACTGTGTGAAGAACTGTAATTAAACAAGAAACAAACAAGCCAACTAGGAAACAGCTGTTTAGTTCACTATTCTTTCAGAGTGTAGTCTTGTTTCCAGTTAAGCTTGTCAGTGAATCTGGGAAAACAGCCATCTGACAGGCTTGTCTTGTAGCTTTGATGTCCAAGGATGTAAAGAAAACATGCTTGCCTTGTGGTTTGTGATCATTTCCAGATGATCTATGGCCCTTGTCTTTTATGTCAGTGTGTATGGAGGTTAATATCCAGTGTATATTGGGCCAGGCAAGATGCTGAGGGCTGGAGCTGTAAGGACTGGGGCTGCCTGGGAAGATGGAGCTGGCTCTGTATGGTGGCTTCTGATGTGCTGCGTTCACTGTTGCCTTCTTGCTCTCCCCTTGCCAGGATTATGAAGATGCTGTGCTCTTGCTGCTGGAAGGATGTGTCTGGGAAGAAGCTCTGAGGCTGGTAAGAGAAGTTTCTGAAAAGCTTCTGTGTTGGGAGCCAAGGGAGGGGGCGGCAGTGGGTCAGCTGGGATTCCTTGGAGTGAGTGTGTTAAATAGAAGTGGCTCATGTTCCCAGTCCTGCAGATAAGCAGCATCTGTGAAGCCATTCAAAACCTATCCTTAGTAACGTTTGGAAGTGGGTATTCATTTGTGTCATGCTGCTGTTTATTGTTAGCAACCCCTTAGGAGGTCTGCTCCTTGGGAAAGTGATCCCCTCTAACAGTGGTCTCTGTTTTAATTCTCCATTGGTTGAAAGTGTTGCTGCCCTAAAATATTGCATTTTCCCCCTCTTAGGTGTACAAGTATGACAGAGTGGACATTATAGAAACCAGCGTAAAGCCTTCCATTTTAGAAGGTGAGGATTACATTTAGGTAGGGTCCCATTTTCAGGAATATGGAGAAAGAGGGAAGAGATACATAGGACAGGGCTCTTATGTTAATGCATTTTAATATGTTCTGCTGCTCCTATCATAGTTTTTGAGAATATATTAAACTGTTAAATGATACCATTGAAAAGATACGGATGTTGAAAACTGTGATGCAGTACAGTCTTAGTAATGTCTGGGTTTGGTTTTGTGGCAGGTCTGTCGCTTTCGGCCTGTCTCGGTGTCCCTTGCTAGAGCAGACTCTGGCCTCAGTAGCCTCTACCTGTAGGCTGCTGGCACTGAGATGGGTTACATGGTGGTGGTGGTGGTGGTGGTGGTTGAGGGGGAATCTGTGTTTGGGATAATTAATAAACTTGGATATGTACTGTATTAGATAGTAGTATTTTAATAGTGATAACTTTCTTATAATTTATCCTTTATTATTAAAAGATAAGTGCCTGCCTGCAATTTCATTTCAAATTCTATAGAAGTTGCAGGACCCGTGCGCACATCTGCATGTGTGTGTGTGTGTGTGTGTGTGTGTGTGTGTGCGCACACGCACGCATGTCCATCAGCATATACCTATTTACAGAGGAATGGGAAGCAAAAAATACAGTACAGTGTTAATTATGGGTGAATCTAGGTGAAGGATGTTTGTGTGTTCTTTGGGCTACTATAACTCTCTAGAGAACAGAAGAATATTAACAGCTGCGAATATTCTGAGGGCCTCTGGGACCTCTCAGAAGCAAAGTGGGAAAGAACATCACTTTCACCTGCACTGTCTTAGGGAGTATGCATTGGCTTTAGTGCTGCCATTTTAATCAGGTCTGCCTGGTAAATGAAATTATGTGCACTCACATTCTTAGCCTGTTTCCCTAACTAGAACCTGTGGGTTCTTTTGAACTGTTAGCTGTAGTCATCCTGGACTGAGTGTAGAAAGCACCCTCCCTGGCCAGTGGTTCTCAACCTTTAATGCAGTTCCTTATGTCGTGCTGACCCCCAACCATAAAATTATTTTTGTCTCTATTTCCTAACTGTGATTTTGCTATTGAGCAGCGTCTCAGTTCCTAAGATCATTGGAAATACGTATTTTTGGTGGTCGTGACCCACAGGTTGACTGCTGGTCTAGGAAGTTCTTCCACTGACAAAAACTTAGGAATGCTGCACGAGCCTAATACTTGTGCCCTTGGAGAGGCCAATTTGCATTTCTACTAGTGCTGTTTTTCTACCGGACAGTAATTTCAGAAATCGTTAGAAGCCTTTATTCCACACCCACAACCATTTGCGTGGGTGTTCCAGAAGAAGCGTTTAGGTTCCCTCCATCCTGTCTTTGTTAGCGGCTCTCTGCACACTCCTAGTGTCTGCCTTACCTATTGCATTACGTATCAAGTCTTCACTGAGATGATTTTGTAAGTTTAGTGGTAGAAAGTATTCTGGGATGGTATTGATGAATTCTCTCCAACTCATTAATGGAGGAATTAAAAAAAAAAAAAAACTTAGTTGGTAGACCATCTTTTGTTGTTGAATTTTAAGTCTTCTCTGCCACATCCCCTTCATGTAGTTTTGTCTCTTTACTTAAATTTCACGCTCAAGTTATTTTTCGTTCTGCGTCCTCAGCCCAGAAAAATTACATGGCCTTTCTGAACTCTCAGACTGCCGCATTCATCCGTCATAAAAACCGCTTGCTGGTGGTTCGAGAACTCAAGAACCGAGCACCACAGATGCAAGTGGGTGAGTGCCCCCAAGAAGCGCACCGATGCCTGTGGAGATGGGTGGAGACGGGCACCGTGTGCCTCTCTGTGCTGCTGTCTTGTGTCAGTTTTCTGAGACAGGCAGTTTATAAAGGGTTAGTCTGGGCACATGGTTTTGGAGGTAGAAGAGCATGGCACCAACATCTTGGTGCCAACATGTGCTTGGCTTTGGGGAAAGGCATTGTGACAGAAAACCAGGTTGACAAGTACAAGAGGTACATGTTTAAGAAAGTGAGTGGCGACACCAGGCTCGCTTTATAGCAGACCAGTCCCACAAGAACCAGACTCAGTACCATGAGAACAGCCTCGACCCCTTGCTTTCATCACTGTCCCCTTGGGATTTGCACCTCTACACTAGTTGCTGAGTAGGCACAGAATGCATCTCTTATTTTATTGCTGGACTGCAGCTGTCTGAAACCATAGGGGTTAAGATGTCTTGTGTTATGTTGAGAAGTGTAACTTAGTGACCCTAAGTCAGAAGATCTCTACCAAGTAGTCCTCATCCAACCAGAGTAGTGATGACCTCAGTGTGTCACAAAATAAGTTTCCTAGTCCCTTCCCACCTACTCCCCAAAAATGAAAAGAATAAACGTGGTAAACTACAGATTTATAGTAAGTGTAATTGCTGCTTTTAATATGACCTTACTCATTTTGCGATCAGTTTTGTAACATCCATCCATTCTCCAGTATGTGCTGGTTGGGTGTATAGTCATGTACATCTGCGTCTGCTTCGTCTTCTAGATAACGAGGTGGCCCATGCTCCAGAGTCAGACCTGTTCTCGGAAACCGGCAGCATCGTGAGTGGCAGTGAGATGAGTGGCAGATACTCCCACAGTAACTCCAGGATATCTGCGTACGTGTGAGATCTGTCAGCATGCTGACTATGCAGGAACAGAATCGTAGATTGCCATTCTATGAGGACAGTGCAGGGGAGTGACCCTCAGGGCCACTGTACTCTGTGCAAGGACTTCCCAGCACATCCATGAGATGCAGCTGCCTTTAAAGTTAGCTTTTCACTTTAGAATCCACCTTGTTACTTTCTTGGCATCATTGTTCCAGTGTGTGCTATCAAGTGAACCTCATTTTATCTTAACCTTTATTTTTTAAGTCAGGGCCTCACTACATAGTCCTGGCAGGCCCGGTTCTCTCTCTGTAGACCAGGCTGGCTTCTAACTCACAGTGATCTGCCTGCCTCTGCCTCCTGAGTGCTAACTAAAGACGTGTGCCCCACCCCTGGTCTGTCTCTGCATTTTAGTATGTAAGGAAGAAACAGTACTTTTGGGGCTTTCCTTATTTGCTTCTTTCTAGACCCCACTAAGTCATATTAAGTGTGGCTTTAACACCTCAACTTTAACATCTCCCCAAATACAAATGCTATCTGTAGAGGCTCTGGTCTCTTAGAAAGTGGTGCCAACGGGCACATGGGTTAATGGGCTCAGGGCAGGAGGAACCTACTTTTCAACATCTCTCATTTCTGACAGGAGATCATCTAAAAACCGACGCAAGGCAGAGCGCAAGAAGCATAGCCTCAAAGAAGGGAGTCCTCAGGAGGACCAGGCTCTTCTGGAAGTGCTGGGTGAAGTGGTTCAAAGCGTTTACAAGTTGAAAGGTACGGTCTCAATGCTCACCATGATTCTTGACCAAGAAAGCAGCAAGCAGGGACTACAGAATAGTATGCTTAGTAGACAGTTAAGATAAATATGGAGCTATTGAGATGGCACAGAGGGTAGAAATGCCTGTCACCAAGCCTGGCAGTCTGAGGTCCATCCCTGGAATGCACACCATAGAGGGAAGAATCACCTCCCTTAAGTTGTCCTCTGATCTCCAGACAGACACATACAAAATAATCTCTCAAAATAATCTTTTTTTTTTTTTTTAAGAAGGAGTAAAAGTTCAGAGGAATCTCATTTCCATGCACGTTCCTGAATCATCCCTTCCCAGCCCCTCATGGAGAAGCCTTCCTGTTCAGTGCTGGCCTAGCGAGCAGTGAGGCAGTAGTGCTTAAGTCAGGGCGGGGGCCTGTGCAGCATGCTCTCTGCTCATCCCGCCGCATTCTGCTTCCCTTCTGACATGCTGAGCTACTCCAGCATTTTAGAAGAAAGTGCTGGAGAATGCATCGCTAGGGTGACATTAGACACTGTCAACCAGGGAGACAAAGTACTGTGTTGATTCCAGCAATGGAGCTGGGGACACAACCTAACTGCTTTCAAATTTCTTCTCTCTAGATGAAGTACATGCTATTTTGAAGGTGCTCTTTCTCTTCGAGTTTGAAGAGCAAGCACAGGAATTACAGAAGACCTTTGAGAGGACTCTGCAGCTGATGGAGAAGGCATTCCCAGAAATCTGGACTCTTCCCTGCCAGCACAGTTCAGGCACACCTGTAAGTTTCCTCAGAGATCACGTGTAGTCTCATGCTTTTCATAATTATAGACACATGACCCCCACCTCCATGTGGTCAAAGAAATAAGTCAAAGAAAACTTTCTCCTCAAGTGTCAGCGTTAACTTACCTTAGCTTTGTGCTTCTGCTGGTGGGCTGTTTGCCTGTTTCATGCTTTGGTGAAGCAGGTTATTATTTTCCCTTTTCAGATAGAGCAGCTGTCTTAAGGAAGATTGGAGAATCTTCAGTGACAGTGGAGCAGGAGGGAGTAGCTAGGGTTAGAGCTGGCCTCTTACTTCCCAGGTCTGAAGTCATAGAGAGGATGAGTGAGCTTTGTGCCCCAGAAGCATTCTCATGTATTATCATCTATGTGGTTTTGGGGCCTCTGCTGGCTCCCTGAGCCCTCATGTCTACTGTGGAGATTTTAGACTAGGATTTAGAAAGGCTGATATGTCAGAGCCAGTAAAGATAACAGAATCCACACCTGGTGTTTCCCACAGAGAGTTTAATACCTGGTCAGCTAAATAAGCACTGGAGGCTGAAAAGGTGAAGGAGAAACACTGGAGAACAAGAGACACTAAGTAAGAGAAGCAGCTTCTCCCTCTGCTGAGGGAGACTGGAAAGAGCTCGGGGATGGTGCAGGTCAGAGGTCAGAGGCCCCAAGGTCTGGAACCTCTGGAGAGGATGCTGGTTAGCTAGTCCTGATATGTCAGGGTGGCGGTCCTCATGAGGCTGGTTCTAACTGTGCAGAGATAAATAGAAACTGGAATGAACAACCCTTAAAAGCAAATACCTTGCTTTTCTCTCAGCTTCACACTCTCCCTCTAGTCTCTCTTACTGGTGGAGCAGAGCTGGGAATCAGCTGATGAAGTGAAATGTGTTGTAGGCCCTGGCCCTGGCTTCGCTGGCAGTGGATAGAGGGCTGGATTTGGTGCTTAGAGACAAGAGGTTGCAATAAATTTCACTGGCTGGAAACATGTTGGATTCTTAATTTCCTCAGTTTTGGGGGCTACTTCCCCTAAGTGTTTCACAGAATGTTTTGAAAGTTCAATAAGAGCGTGGATATTTGTAAAGAGCACTTTTACACAGCACAGCAAGGAAAGAGGCTAAAAATCAGGATGACACAAATTGTTTGATTTACTATACTGGGTATTGCCCAGAAATAGTATCATCTTCAAAACTGCAGTGTTTTGAAGTCAACAATTTAGAATGCCTCTCCACTTCTGTTTAGATTCTATTAGCTTGTAAAATACAAACCATTTTCTGTTGGGAAAATGACTGGGAAGTACGAGGACTTTTTTGTGTTTGGAAGTGTGGAAATGGGCCATGTTCAGGGTACCAAGAGTCACTTACGAGTGCTCTTTAGATCCTACTATCACTGTGAGAGTGTTCCATCACTGACACATGCAAAGATGAGAGCAAACCAGAGGCTCATGGCAGAAATCTTGTGTAGAGTTGGTGTTCCCACTGATAAGATGGTACAAAATTGAATTTCTTTTGATATAAAAATTACTATTTCCCACAGTTCGAGTAGAATGGATCCTTTGTGTATCCTATAGACTTTTGGATTTTTCCCTCCCCTGCTCATTTGGAAAAGGCCAGACAGATACTATTATACAGCTCCCTCCTCTATTACCTGTTTCTGGGAGTTAGGAGACTAGGTTTTATATGAGACTAGAGAAGCCGTCATATTTAAATCACACAGGAAAGGGCAATTAGCGTGTCAGTACCAAGGTCTGCCGCCAGGTGAAGGATAATCTCTGTTGACATAACCTGTTCTCTGCTTAGGTTCTAGGTCCCAGTTCTACTGTGAATAGCATCATGGCCTCTTACCAGCAGCAGAAGACTCCTGTCCCTGTTCTCGGTTAGTGTCTCTCCTCCCCAGGTTGTCTCGGTGCTGGCAGGACTAGGTGTCGGTGTTGGGGAGGTCAGCTGTGTAATGGATCACTCTCAATTCCAAGGCCATGTTTTAAGTGGATCTATTGCTTCTAGTGGTGGTAGCTTAGAGGAAAGGATACAACGTGACTTTTTTGTTTGTTTCTTTTTTATTTTTTTGAGATGGGGTCTCACTATGTAGCTCTGGCTGGCCTCAAACTCACTATGTAAGACCAGCCTGGCCTCAAACTCACAGAGATCCACCTGGCTCTGCCTCCCAAGCACTGGGATTAAAGGTGTGTAACACTGTGCCTGGCACAACATGACATTTTATTTATTAATTTTTAAATTAACTCTTGAGAAGCCTGTGCCCAGTCCAGGGCATGAACTAGGGCATCTGTCTCGTCTCTCTCTCCCCCTTGCATAATGCCTTTGCTTCAATCTGTTTAAAACTTTTTCCTACTGGACTCCAGTGCCCTGCCCTTGCACATCTCGATTGCAGCAGAGCTCTAACAGTCTGCACCTGTGCATGTGAGAGACTTCCGAGCTGAACTTCGCTCTTCTCATCTTCAGAACCTCTTTAGGAGATTGCTGTTTGTGTCACCTTACAACTTATGACTGATAGTAGAATTTGAAGGCACATATAAATGTTACCATTTCTTTACATTTCCTATTTAAAGTTCTACCTAGAACGTTTTGTTGGGGGAGAGGGCTCTTAGTTACATGACATATTCCTAAAAGTTTGAAACTATCAAAGCTTGTTCTTGAAGGTTGTTTTGAAACTTGCTGGCATGTATTCGGCACCTAAATATTTGTCCACTTCAGGCAGACACTAGCATACCAGCCTCTCTGGGCTCTGGAAAGCAAGTCCCCAGCCAAGTGTGTTTTAAAATTGCTATTACTTGTTCCTTCTAGCATGACAAGCCGTGGTGTGGAACGTTTTTCATTTAAGAGCTGTGCCAGAATAGCATTTTGATGATATTTGGAGTAGACCTTGCCTGGTCCCTTCACAGCTGTGGTGTCCATCCTGTCTAAGCAGGCTCATCTGCTTAGGAGCTGTGGTGCTCCTTCCTGTCCTCCTGGGATTTGGCAGGATGCCTTTGTCAACACTTTCACTCAAACGAAGTGAAGAATTCACCTTAGACGTGAGGCCATTTTGCCATTCTGTTCTGTTGTCTAGTTCCTGCCCCATTCTTGCTGCTGACCTGGTGATGACCTTCAGGACATCTGCAGTCACCTCTTTCCCTAAGTTTCTTTTAGTGCTTACCAGTGTTAAAGAACACTAGTGCTTCTCTCTGTAAAGACTGTAACATTTGAGGATTCCTCGGCTGAGTTTATAATGTCAGTGTCATGCGTTCCAAGGTTGGGTGATATTTTAATTACATTTCTTACCACTATGACAGAATTACCCATCATGACAGGAAGCATATGATGGTAGGAGCAGTTTGCTGCTGTGGTGGCATGATTGTGAGGCAGCTGATTGTAACTTGGCACTAACTAGGAACCAGAGAGGTCAGGTTCAAACCAGACAGGAGCGTAACTTATAAACCCCACTTCAGCTGGTCCTGCAACCTCCCAAAACACTGCCACCGACTTGGGAGCAACTGTTTAAATACTTGTCGTGTGTGTGTTGGGTGTGGGGTACAGTGTCTTTTATGTTCAAATCCTAACAGGAAAGGGATACTTTTATAAATCAAAAGTAGCCAGCAAAAGCTACTCACAGAACGAGTCCCATTCAAATTGCCCTTCCCCAGCTAACTGTGGTGTGAGTATACTTGCTACGTGAGGCATTGCGGGTCATTCTCTATGCTTGTTTCATGCTCAGTACTGTACGGCAGCACTGACTGACTGATTGCAGGTCTTACAGATATGTAGGATTTCATGACTAGATTTCCAGTGCTTCAACAGGGCATCTGACTACAAAAGGAGTCAGACTCACTAAGGAGCCCTCCAAGTCTTTTTATAAAAAATGACTCTTCTTGCCCCATGAAATTCAAAAATGAAAATGTTTTCTTCTGTTAGGTCAGTCCAGGTTTCTACTCCTACCCATCGGTCAATGTTGCATACCTGGTTAAGTCTACAGTCAAGCATAGTGGTAATGATGGCATTTTTAAACGACAATAGATTATTCTACAATCTGGTTTTAAAAGATAAAGTCTCAAAATTTAAGCTTTAACCACCATGAAATTAGGGACCTTGTTTAACCCTGTTTTGATACTGATATTTTTATGTAACCAAAACTTGTGGTGGGCTTTTGTATATAGCTTGTCTTGAAAGGTGGTGGTGTTTTTATATGGGGGATGGGGATGAAAAGTAGGATACATGGGTAATTATAAACTGTAATGGTTAGTAGGAAAATCTGGATTACAGAGTATATTTGATCCAGGCATTGTAATACAGCCCTGTAATCTCTGATGTAGAAGCAGGAAGACTTAAGTTCAAGGCCAGTCTGGGCTACAGAATAGCAAGACTCTGCCCAGAAAAAAAGGGGGAGGGGGGTAGGAATTAAAATCTGGTAGTTTATGGTTAATTATATGTGTATATAAGCATGTATTTATGTAAAATACAAAATTGTGGTTTAAAAATTCTCTTGAATATTTTTCTCACATTGTTAAATATTTTTAAAAGTACATATGCAGACATACTACTGGACACGAGAGAAACATCCTTGTATATATACATATCTTTTTCGTACCTCTGATTCCTAATTGGATAAGAGACTCTTGAAGTCTAAAGGAAGAAGTGCCTAGGTTTTAGATTATAATGACGGAATCCCCACCAGAAACTACTTCTTTCTTCTTTAAAAAGTCAGTTTTGCTGACCAACCTGTTCATAGAGTCCTAGTATAATATGTTCTGTCATTCATTTGACTTGCTGTCGTTACCTACCACCACACTTTATTTTATGCATAAAATTGTAAAAATTTTCACACATAGCAAAATGTATATCTTAGGTATACAGTTTGATAATTAAAAAAACAAAACGAAACCATATACTGAAGGGCTGGAGTTGATGGCTTGGTAGTTAGGAGCACTTGTTGCTTTTGC
Source organism: Cricetomys ansorgei (assembly GCA_026225945.1). Taxonomy (NCBI): domain Eukaryota; kingdom Metazoa; phylum Chordata; class Mammalia; order Rodentia; family Nesomyidae; genus Cricetomys; species Cricetomys ansorgei. The sequence goes on from JAMJFZ010000182.1 coordinate 1,789,343, forward strand.
AGGGGACCAGGTTGGTTCACCTTTATAGCTCACAGCCATCTGAAATCATTCCCTGGATTCAATGCCCTCTTCTGGCCTCCAGGGGCACTGAAAGCATATGGTGCTCATATGTGTATGCAAGCAAAACACACACATGAACACATCTAAAAATAAAAAAGTAAAATAACAAAAAACTGAATACTACCCTTCCTAGTTCAAATATGGAACGGAACCGTTTTTTTGTGCTCTGAGTCATCTAGTGAGCATGCCTGAAGCATGACACACCCCTTCTTTTCAGGGCAGGGCCTTCAGGCTACGCTTGTTGTAACCCTGCAGGGTCACAAGGGTGGCGGGCCCATTACCACCTCCCTTCCGTTCTTGTTTACAGGTGCTGGGATTTGTGTGCCACCAAAGATGGACCAGAGAAGCCAGTGGAAACTGAGCCTGCTGGAGTGACTGACCTGTTAGGAAGGCACCACCAGGAAGACCATTTGCCCACTCAGTCCTCATTGTGCTCCTAGCTCTTGCTTCTCAGAGGCCTGCTCGTTGAAAGCTAGGATGTTGGATGGTCTGCCTTTGCACTGTCTACAGCTTCTGTGAGCACCAGACCTCAGCTAGCAATAGGCAGTCTGGTTTTTATTTTGGGTATATATCTAAAGCACTGTCAGAACTTTGTTTTAGCCAACATACTGCAGTTTCTGTTTTTAGCTGGTCATGGTGGGGCATGCGTATAATCCCAACTCAGGAAGCTGAGGCAGAAGGGATAGATGAAAGTTTGAGACCAGTGTAAGCTAAAGCTAGACTTTATCTCAAAATAACCCAACCTGCTATTTTTTGTATTTAGTGCTGTTTGAGAGCATGGTTACTTCGCAAATCATGTACTTGAGTCTCGTTCCCAGATCCAGGCCTGGTTTCTGTTACAACCATGGACAACTCTTGTCATTGTCGTTGATTTGATCTTAGGTTCCTGTTGTTCATAGGGAATGATGTTTCATGGCTTCTACCTCAGAAAAGAAGACAAATGGAATCACGTTTCTAAGTTGTTAGGCCTTGCTGACATATTGTATGTAAACAGACTGTTAGTGCTGCCAACATTTAGTCAGATGTGGTTGTGTAGTTGGCATCTTTTCACCTGTACTCAAACGGAATAAAAAGTTAAATGTGTTGGGGACTGGAGAGTTGATTCAGCGGTTAAGAACATTTGTTGATCTTGCAGAGGACCTGGCAACTCAGAACATCTGTTACTCCAGTCCAGAGGATCTAATACCCTGTGACTTCAGTGGCACCAGGCAAGCACATGGTACACAAACATACATACAGGCAAAATACTCATACACACAAAATAAATTTAATAAATTAATTGTGTCATTGTATCAGGTCATATGCTACTAGGTTTTTCTTTTTTTCCTAGAAATAGGCCAATTTATTTTTATAAGAGGCTTTAAAAAATATTTATAGCTTCATATGTGGACATGCATTTTAGTTGTTTTCATCCCTATTTCTCATCCCCTCTTCTGCTGAAGCCCCTTTTCTTCCCAAGAAGAATCCCCTATTTTCATGTCTTTTTTAATTTAATTGGGATTGCTTGCATGAACAGATGTGGAAGGGGATTTACTGAAGCATGGGGAACTCTTTGTGGGTATACAACCTAGGAAAATAATACCTCTCCCCTACAGGAGTTTTATGACTAATCCAAGCTTTTAATACCAGAACCAGGCTTTCATGGCTATGTGTAGACTAACAGAAAATGCTGCTTTTGGCCCTCAGTATATAGATCTACCCAAAATGGTAATGTAAAATTTACCTAAGTATTCAATGGATAATTCAACTTTCCTGTATACTTTAAATGTTTCTCAAAATAGAGGAGGAGAAGACAGTGTAGTGTGCTTTGGAGGGATCTGCTTTTTGACTCATCCCATAATGGGTTTACTGCAATCAGACGGCTGTGATGAGCGCTTCGTGATGACGCCTTCGCATGCGTCCGTGAGTGAACTGGGCAACTTACTTATGTGTTATTGTTGTTTTTTGTTTTCTGTTTTGTATTGAATGATCTCGCTTTGGATAACAATGAAGAACCCATGCTAACAGATTGGAAATGGAAGTAAATGTCTGTTGACAATGGTGTAGAGTTTTGAAGATGTTCAGTTTCCTTAATGTTATAGCAGCCGAGTGTGGTATTGCATGCCTTTAATCCCAGCACTTGGGAGGAAGGGGTAGGTGGTTTTTTTAATTCAAAGCCAGCATGGTCTACAAAATGAGTTCCAGGAGAGTGAGCCATGGTTACATGGAGACCTTGTCTCAAACAGACAAAAAACATAGTAATGCTACAGCAACAAGAATCAATTTGTACCAATTATGATTGCTCTTATCTGTATAGGATTAAATTTTGCTCATTTTGAGATTAAGTAGGCAGAGCAGGCCTTCTGTACTGAAGGCTAAGACAAGGAGGGACTTGAAGGGTGTGGGACAAGGGAAATGGGAGCAATGAGGACTAACTTTGGGAAAGCTGTTGAGCTTTAGAAAATACCCTAGGTTTCAGCTCTTTCTCAGAGCAGATTCTTACCACAATAAGTTAAGTCTTGGTTTCTCTGACTTGTGTTGAGTAAGGTTTATTCTCTGGCCTGTTTTGGCTCATGTAGCTTTGTATAACTGAATACCAGCTCTCGTGTCCCAACTGCTCCTGGGACAGATTGCTAATGTGTAACTGATTCCTAACTTATAACAGATTCCCACTGTGCCTATTTTACACTCTAGCTCTAAAAAGATAGAAATGAAGGAGAGAAATCTTCACCGCTCTTTCAGGTGGCCTTTAAAGAGAGAAAGAAAGAGAAATTAGCTGCCCTTTTTGGCTGTCCTTAGCTTGAATAACAGGAACCACAGAGAGAACTAGCTGATCTGAACTAACATCTTTCAAACCATCCTGCCAACTGTGAACACTCTCCTTTATAACCTAAGCAAAGTTCCCAGAAGTCCAAGTGGCTTGTAACTGTAAGGAGAACTGCACAGGATAGAAAACTTCTTGGCAAAGTGTCCTGCTACACTTCTTCCTTTTTAATACACCATAAGTTGTACGATATGATTACTTTTTCTCTGAGGACTTCTGCTAGGCCATCTCTTTCCTTTTTGGTCTTCCGGAGTTCATCCTTAGCATTGATACATGATGCGTTACTAACAGAAAGCACAAGAGAGGATTTTTATTTCCCTTGTCAAAACTAGTAGAAGACACTACTTTTATGGTTTTGGTTTTCAAAAGTATACTGTTTCTTTGGAGGCTGAATGTGGTTTGGGCTGTTCACCTTCTTTGCAGGTTAGCATGAAGTTAGTTTATTTGATGAACCATTACCACATGTGGATCCATTTTCTATAGAAATACTATAGGGATCTTCGTGGTTCATGGAACTCTGATGTTCACTGAAATTATTAAAGGCAACGGTCTCTTTGAACATTTTCTCCACTGACTGCTTTGCACAGAGACAGCCTATTCCCTTGAATGCCTGGAACTTTGACATTACGGTGTTTTTCTCTGGTTTCTGTTTGCTTTAAGTGTTCTCTTCCTCTAAAAGGGATGTCACAATCTTTTTAGGACTAACACACTGTCAGCCATTGTACAGGTCATGGGAAGTCTTGGGACTCTTTGCAGTGATTGCATTCAGTGGGGAATCACTCTTCATTATCTTTTCCTGGACACTTCTGATGACTACCAGCCAACTGTTCCAAATCAGCCAAAGTGAGATTCACACAGGGACAGTTTTTCATCAAGGCTTCATAGTCTTCATCTTCCTCAGACTCTTCATTGTCACTGGTGTTGGAGTCAGGTGGAAATTTAAGATTCAGAAACTTTACTCCGTGACCCAGGGCTGATTATTGTTGCTTTTAGTTTTTTGCATGTTACTACAGTCATCAGAAGGCTTTATCTTAGCTGGGAGGTGGTGACACACGCCTTTAATCCCAGCACTTGGAAAGCAGAGGCAGGTGGATCTTTGTGAGTTTGAGGCCAGCCTGGTCTCTGGAGTGAGTTCCAGGACAACCAGAGTTACGAGAGAAACCCTGTCTCGAAACACCCCACCCACCACAAATCTTTTTAAAAGAACTTTTCTTTCCATAGTCATGCTTTTTGGGTCAGCAGTCAGGGTATTCAGGTATTCAGGAGATCTCCCCGACTCAAATCTAATCTTTATCAGTTTTGATGGTATCCACAGCTTCTCATTTCCACTGGAAATAAGGCATACCCTCTGCCCTAGTGCAATACATGTCCTGATTTCCTCTTGGATGTTAATACAGCTGTATAATATATAGGTTGATGTAACTCTGCAGTTTTTTCTATTGTTCACTGTCTCTCAGCTGTTGTTCTTATCTCATTAACATTCAGAAAAATTAAAATTAGTAGTGCACTATGTAGTCTATTTCTGGGGGTGTTTGTTATTTCTTTTTGTCATTCAAGCATTTCCTTTAATGTCCAGTTAGATCTTTCTATAACTGCTTGTCCTTTAGGATTGTGTGGTATACCAGTAATATGTTTTATGCCATAGTATGCAAAAATTCATTTCATGTTACTGGAGACATATGCGAGGGCATTGTCACTCTTGATTTATAAAGGTATTCCCATAATAGCCTTTACTTCCAATAATGTGTAATTACAGAATGAGCCCTTTCTGAACTCAAGGCAGAAGCCCATTGAAATCCTGAATAGGTGTTGATGGTATGGTGTACAAACTTTAGTTTCCCAAATTCTGCAACATGGAAAGCATCTATCTGCCAGATTTCCCCTCTTTTAGTACCCTTAGGGTTACTTCTAGTGGGCAGTGGGGCCTGATTATGCAAGGAACACGTTGGGTCGATTCTTTATAATTTCCTTGGCTTGTTACCAAGTAATAGAGAAGTTCTTTTTAAACTTTTGCTGTTTACTTGGTGCTTTTCATGAAATTTTGAGGCTTCTAACACATTTCCTATTAATAACTGATTGATCTCATCATTACCTTGTACCAATGGGCCTGGCAACTCTGTGTAAGATCTAATATGATAATATATAATGGACAATTTCTGTCTTGAATTGCTTATTGTATTGCATAAATAACAATGTTAATTCTGAATTATCAGGAATAAATTCAGTAGTGTCCATATGCAAAATAACTTTCTGCATACAGAGAATCAGTGATGATATTAGGAGATTTGGGAAAGTCTAACGATACCATAAGAATAGCATACAACTCTGTTTCTTGAACTGAAGCATATGGGCTTTGATTGACTTTACTTATTTTTTCTGACAAGTAGCCTGCCATTCCTGATTTATTTGTGTCAGTATAAAATATAGGCACTCCTCTCTCTACATAAGAATCACATTAGGGGAATGTTTTGAATGAAATAACCAAAATCAAATCAGGTGTGGTGCTCCAGACATCAACAGGGAACTTGCAGAGAACCATCTTCTTCAATAAGTGGAATTCACATTAACACATTCTAAAATGTGAGGCAGAAACTAATATTTGGAGTTGAGGCATTTTCATGGTTTTATTTTGTGGTGCTCGGCACTGAACCCACGGCTCTGCACTTGCAGATCAAGAGAGCTACACTCCTGGTCCTAATGTTTTCATTATGTCTTTATGAATAGCTTGGTATAGCATAGCACTTTACACACTTTGTCTCTTTACGTACATATACACACACTTGAAAAACGTGTCATCCTTACACCAGAAGAGTTTGTGAAACTTGCTGTACAGTCGAGCTGGCCTTGAGCTTGCTGTAGGCCTCTCTGCCCTGAATTCTGGGATTAGCCAGTCAAAGGGCATTTAGGGAAAAAACAAAACAAAACAAACAAAAGCAAAAAAAGAACAAAAACCTGGCAGTTCTTAGTAATTCAAGGTGACTGAGAGTTGGAAAGCAAAGTCAGATTTTTTTCCCCTCCTTGTCTTAATGTCTATTGCTCTGGCAAGACTCCATGGCCAGGGCAAAGAAGAAAGATTTAATTGGAGGCTTGCTTATAGTCCAGAGGATTAGTCCATCGTGAAGGTGAGGAGCATGGCCATAGGCAGGCAGGCATGATGCTGAAGAAGTAGCTGAGGGCTTTACATGCAATCCCACAGGCAGCAGGCAGAGAGAGATACACTGGCCCTGAAAATGCCTTTTGAACTCTCAGGGCTCACTCGTGGTGACTAAGCATTCAAACATTCAAGCCTATGGGCACTATTCTCAAACCACTACTTCTGTTTTGCTAATCCGTACTGTATAAGCCCATGGGAGTCTTCAGCTGTTGCACCTAGCTGATGGAAGTCACAGAGAGCTAACTAAATGCCCAAGAAGCTGTACACACAGCTAAGGCTTGCTTCCTGCTGTTTGGCAACACAGAATGTGTTAGTAACATTCTTCAGCCCTGAGCTCTCTGTCCTGGGCTCTGAAGCCCTTGACTGTGACCTTTGCCCACCTTTACTCTCTTGGCTCTAAAGTCCAAAATCTTCAGCAGGCATCTTGGTATAAAGGAAAGATGGGGGTTTAGATTCTGAATCCACATAATTCAGTGTCCTTGGCCTTCACTTCCCTGGGCTTGTGTGTTCCTTGTCTCTCAGTGTTTCTCAGTGCTCCCTGTTGGCAATTTGAGTGACATCATTCTTTGCCTGGGATGGCATTGTTGGTAGGGTATTCACAATTTCCCAGGCTCTGCTCACTGGATAGTAGTGCACGTTTCCATCCCTCTTGTAACAAACTTGTCATGTTGCTCCAGTTATAAACTGTTAAGCTTTGATGATGTCTTTTATGTCCTAAACAGGAGATGCCTTAACCACCAGAGGTGACAGGACAAGGTGACTTTCAATTTTGTTTCCTTTTGGGGTGGAGGTATCGGATTCCTCTGAGGCATTGGTCCTAGTGCACTGACTGCTTTAGTAGAGTTCCCCATGTTGTGGTGACCCCAACCATAAAATTAATTTTGTTACTTCATAACTAATTTTGCTACTGAGCTGTGTCTCAGTTCCTAAGATCATTGGAAATGTTTTCCAGTGGTAGGATCCTAGAACGTCTCAGGTTGTGAACCCCCTAGGAGTCCCTAGGCCACTACACTCTTCCCTGTTCTGAGGGTCTCTGAGATCCCCCCCTGCCCCCGTCTCAAAGTCTAGACTCTGGGGATCTCACTGGGGCCTCCAGAAATGTGAGGTGTTCACCAGAGAAGACCACTTGGATGTGGGTCCAAGCCAGAAAGTATTAGCCGGTAACTGTACTGGGTGTTCAGGACCCAAGTGCAGTTCTGAGCCTTTCTCAGGGTGAGCTTTTAAACACAAAACCACATCCTAGGTTGACACACCTCGGTTGGCAGGAACAGTTAGCTAGAAGGGAACTACAGAAGCCAAAAAGCAAGGTTAGTACATTTAGGGACTTTCCCAGAACTATTGACTTTTATGGATTAGGTCTTTGTTCTGGTTTTAGAAGGTGTTGCTGCCCACGTGCTGGACTCCAAGGCCTAAATGGTACTTCTATCATGGCATCTGCCAGTTGTGCTAAGTTCCAGGGGCCTGTTACAGTCATAATATGGTAACTTAAGCAGCCAGTGACCCTAGTGGCTTACTGTCAACCAGTTTTGAGACAACTGGGGAGTAAAAGGAGGTACAGATAAAACAGGGCAGCATCTTCTAAGCCTTTGGAGTTTGCTGTCAGGTGTGAAATAAAATGTTGCTTTGTGGGAAACTGAACTCATTCAGTATTTTGTAGGGGGCTATGGATGGGGGCCTCTTGTATCTTTTAACATCATTTACTTTTTTTTTTTAACTACTTAAAAAAAAAGATTTTATTTATGAGTGCTCTATCTGCATGTACACCTGCATGCCAGAAGAGGACATCCGATTCCATTATAGATGGTTGTGGTTGCTGGGATTTGAACTCAGGACCTCTAGAAGAGCAGTCAGTGCTCCTAACCTCTGAGCCATCTCTCCAGTCCAACATCATTTACTCTTAATCTGCTTTTTATCATATTTTCCTTAAGCACATCTTACCAGAATAGTTCCTCCAGTGGGAAGCCCAGAAGGGACATAACAATGGTAGAGTCCGAAGGGAAACTGAGCAGTCAGCATAGTGCGTGTCTGATCCTCTCACATCCCCTCTCCACTCTGTGGCTTTTGTATCATTTAAAGCAATGGTACATCTGTGTGGCTCTTACTATGTCAGAAAATAGACACGCCACAAAGGGAAGGGGACGCAAAGGGTTTTTAATGCTACAAGGCTGAACATGCCAGCCCCGAATCTCATGTGGAAGGTGAGTCCTCATATAGTAAGGCTGACACATTGTCACTACAGTGACCACGCTCCATCAGTTCAGAAGCATCTTCTATAGAGGAAGAAAGGCCCGTGCTCCTCGTACTCAAAGCGGTGGACCCACAGTGGTTGGAAACCCTGGAGTGAGGCCAGGATCGAGCCACCAGTCCACACTGCAGTGTCTCTCTCAGGCAGCACGTTAACCTGTGGGGTGTCATTGGGACACATGCTGCTCAGTTCCTTCTGCAGACGGTTAGGGAAGCCCCTGAGCATAGTGCTTCCCCCACAGAGCAGGATATTCCCCATGAGGTCTCGCTTGAGTGCAATGTCACACTTGTTAAGGCAGGACACCGTCTGGGTGTGCAGGCCCAGCTGCATGGATTTGATCAGAGATGGCTTGAAGAACATCTCTGAGCAGAGGAACCTCTCCTGGCCCAGGTGGATCTCTTTCCATCAGGCAGAGTATAATGGATGTCATGCTCAGTGGGAGGGACTTTCTTCTCTTCAATGGGGTCCAGGGCCACGAAGCAACATTTCGTCTTGATGTCCTCCACAACGCTGATCTGGTCCTCAGTGAAGTGCTTCCCAGAGTGGTTCATCAAGCTCATCAGGTAGGCGGTGAGGTCACAGCCTGCATAGTCAAGCCTCCCTGTGATGCTGGGCAAAGGATAACCCTCATAGATGGGGACCACATAGGACACGCCATGGCCAACCTCCACCACAAGACCAGAGGTGCGTCCATACGAGTACATGGACAGCCGAGACTGGTAGGCGATGTGCATCGCAGGCGTGTTGAAGGTCTCAAACAGCATCTCGGCATACTTCTCTCTGTTGGTGTGTGGGCTCAGAGGTGGGTCGGAAACCAGGACTGCATGTTCCTCTGGGGCGATCTTCATCTCCTGTCGGAAGAGGTATTCCCAGATGTCCTGTACTGTGTCCCAGTCCACAATGATGCCATGACGCAGAGGGTTGACCAGTTTGAGATGGATTTCTGGGTTAAGGAGCTCATACCCCACGAAGGTCTCTTTACGGTTATCCCCGGTCTTGGCTGTCTCCATGTAGGGCTTGCCCACTGTTGTTGAGATCTTATGAGTGGGCTTTGGCAGGCCAGCAAAGCCACATTTACAGAAGCCAGTGCCAAGATCCACAACCACTGCTTTGGTCACCTCTAGCTTGGGCTTGTCCTTGGACACAGTCGATCGAGTGGTGTCTTCTGACTCAGCATTCTCCCGACGGACCCATACCGCCCTCTTTGCCGGGCCATCTTTTAGGGAAGCAGTCTGGAGGATCTGTGTCTGCATGGAGGCCTGGTCAGCAGCTGCCTTAACAGGCCCATCTCCTATGTCTGCTGCCTGTGGAGCCCACACACTGTCCAGAGACATACTACTCTCAGAAAGCTCCTGATCCTGCTGGCAACAAGGCCTGAAAGGCTAATCCAAAGGACAGGTTGAGAATCTGCCCAACAGTGACATCACTGATTGTGACATAATCCAGGTGGCCGGAAGCTTTCTAGATACTGAAGGCCTGTGGTAAAGTACATTAGAAGTATCATCTTTGAAATGCCACCACCCCAATTTTGTAGTAAAGCTTGATTTATCCATTCAGTATTTATTAATATATTTTAGTTAATATTAACAATATTAATATTCATTAATATTAATATATTATTATTAATATTCAGCGGCATAGAAGGCAGCGGGGAGTACCACTGAAGAAGCAGCAGCAACAGAATCCTACTCTTATCTTGTTATCCTGTTTACATTTGGTGTGCACTGGGGGAGGGCGGCACAAGATATTTGTTGAACAAAACAAATAGAATTTACAAAGGCTTTTAGAGAACAATCAGAAGTCAGGGTGGCAGTGCTGATGTCTCAGCAAGGCTCCCTGAGCTGGCAGCAGTCGTGTAAAGACCTGAAGGAGGTGACCAAGTTAGACGTTAGGGATGGGATGGTGCGGAGGACTAAGTCACATGGCTGCTGAGTTAGTGCAGGGGCCAGCAGGGCGCAGCCAGATCCAGCCCGTGGCCTGTGGCCTCTGGCCTGTGACAATATATAAAATTATTGGAGCAGGTATACTCTGCTGACTTAGGGACTGCATGTGGCCATGAAAAACAGTTAAGTCAGCACTACTAAGACTGGCCCAGAAAGCTGAATGAAAATAAATGTGATTGGCCCTTTACAGAAGTTTGCTGAACACGACTGGGAGAATCTGCCAGAAGATCAGTGTGATCAGGGGAGTGAGCCTAGAAGTGTAGGTGGGGTGGGTGGGAGAAGTAAGGCTGGTGGGGTGGACAAGCACGTCCCATCAGGCGATGGGCCATTTCGAGGACTTCCACTCTAGATGGGCAGGGCTAGAGGGCTAAAGCACTGGTTAAAACCAGGGCCTACTGCTGCCGTGGTGAGTGGCAAGCCTTTCTGCCTCACTTTGGGCACTAAGGTGATGAGTAGATAACCTTAGGAGGGATTATTTTTGAACATGCACTTGTCTTTCATTAGAGTCACAGAGTGTGCATTGAAATCAGGCCCTGCTGAGTCCTACCAGTGGGAACCTTAAGGGGCAGGTGCACAGCTTCCCCGAGGATACCCAGCGGGAGTAGACAGCCTTCCTCCCCTGCCTGCACTGTGCACACACCTTGACACTAAACATGCATGTCTGAGGCTGCGTGGCCGTCTAGTTCTTCAGCTGGACACAGCAATGCCAATGCCTACAACGCTTAGTGCACCCAGAATCTAAACCCTTGGACCTTACCCTCATCTCTGTGCGAGATGTAACAGTCAGTACAGTGGTAGGTTCCTTCCTTCGAGGAGGTACATCCTCTTGGCCTTAGATGTGAGAAGAAGAGGGCGAAGGGCTGCTGGCTTTATGAGGGAATGCCTTTGCAGAATGAAAGCGAGGGCCAGGTACAGGCTCTTGAACTTTGTGACTATAATGGAAGCAGCCTTCAGGGTCTTTAGGGCTGGTTAGTTGGTGTTGGATGAACTTCGGTTAAATTAATAAATCACTGTTAAAGACTGCTCTTGAATTCTGAACCTCTGCGCAGATGCACGCAGCCCCTAGGATTCGGCAAAATAACATACAGGAAGCACCTGGTACCTTGAGTGCCTCGTTTACTCTAGGGTCCCAAATTATCAGTTCCAAGGACCAGAGGAGGAAATATTCAGTGAATCATCACCGAATGGTTAGCATGGAGACGTGAGAGGAAGCAGAAAGCACCACGGCTCAGTGTCCCTGGCTTCTAAAGTCACTGGTCATTTGCTCTGTCCTGGAGCAAACCAGTGAGGAATGTGCGAGGAGGGTGAAAAGAGCAAAGCCCCCTACCCCCATATCTAAATGGACCGTTCCTGGTGACATCACAACCCTAAGTGGTTGCCAAGGCACTGTGGAGGTGAGCTCTCATTTCTCCCCAGAAGCTCTAGGGTGTGGATGTGAGAAGGTGAGGAAGGGAGGCAGATGGCGACAAAGAACAACCCTAGCCCCAAGCCCATAGGCACAGCCCAGGGCGACCCTGGAGAGACAGGAACACTGCCAGTCCTCGAGGCTGGCACCCGGGACACAGGTCCCACTCAACTGAAGATTAAGCCCAAGAAAATACGCAAGATCAAGGCGCTGGTCATTGACCTGGGCTCCCAGTACTGTAAGTGCGGCTACGCAGGAGAGCCGAGACCCACCTACTTCATCTCCTCCACTGTGGGCAAGCGCAGCGCAGAGATGGCAGCTGACGCTGGAGACAATTTCAAGGAGACATACGTGGGCCACGAGCTGCTCAACATGGAGGCATCTCTGAAGCTGGTTAACCCACTGAAGCATGGCGTTGTGGTAGACTGGGATTGCATCCAGAACATCTGGGAGTACATCTTCCACACGGCCATGAAGATCCTCCCCGAGGAGCACGCGGTGCTGGTGTCCGACCCTCCGCTCAGCCCCAGCAGCAATCGAGAGAAGTATGCGGAGCTCATGTTCGAGACCTTCCGCATCCCCCGCCATGCATGTGACATCCCAGGCGCTGCTGTCCATCTACTCGTATGGCAAGACCTCCGGGCTGGTGGTGGAGAGCGGACACGGTGTGTCCCACGTGGTGCCCATCTCCGAGGGGGACCTGCTGCCGGGCCTGCCCAGCCGTGCGGATTATGCAGGCAGCGACCTCACCAACTACCTCATGCAGCTGCTCAACGAGGCGGGCCACAAGTTCTCAGACGACCACCTTCACATCATAGAACACATCAAGAAGAAGTGCTGCTACGCAGCGCTGATGCCCGAGGAGGAGCTGAAACTGGGCCTGGAGGAGCTGCGCGTAGACTACGAGCTCCCGGATGGCAAGATCATCACCATCGGCCAGGAGCGCTTCCGGTGCTCCGAGATGCTCTTCAAGCCCTCCTTGGTGGGCACCTCCCAGCCTGGCCTCCCCGAGCTCACGGCTGCCTGCCTGGGCCGCTGCCAGGATACTGGCTTCAAGGAGGAGATGGCTGCTAACGTGCTACTGTGCGGTGGCTGCACCATGCTGGATGGCTTCCCCGAGCGTTTCCAGAGGGAGCTGAGTCTCCTCTGCCCCGGGGACAGCCCCACAGTGGCCGCTGCATCCGAGAGGAAGACATCAGTGTGGACCGGCGGCTCCATCCTGGCCTCGTTGCAGGCCTTCCAGCAGCTTTGGGTCAGCAAGGAAGAGTTTGAGGAGCGGGGCTGTGCGGCCATCTATAGCAAGTGCTAAGGGGCAGGCCCCACAGGCAAGCGCTGGAGAGCAGAGGCCTACCGGTGCCCACTGTATACCTTTACAGAATTTCACATAAAAGTTTAACTTGTAACTGTCATGTCTGGTCTGGAGTTCTTGGTCAACTCTGAAAGCGGGTGTGGCAGATTGAGTTTAGAGATAGGTACCAGCCCTCTCGTTTAGCCTGAGTGTGTGTGACTCAGTCCAATCATCAGAAGTGAGACATACCTTTTCCTGGGAGGTGCTGTGAATGCTGGGCTGTGTCTTAGAATTGCTGTTACTCTCCAGAAAAAAAAAAAAAAAAAAAAGGCAGCTTGAAAGTGACCCTCCATTAAACATAGAGTCTCAAAATAGGCAGTGCCTGGGTCAAACCATGGCAAACTACTCCGGGATCCTTTAGGCCTCTAAGCCAGAGCATTCCACCTCCTCAGCGCCTTCCTCTTGCGCAGTGGTACACAGAGCAGCCAAGATGGGAGAGGCCTCTTATTGAAATATTAAAAGCAGTTCCCCATTTTTTTCTTTCATGAAAGAATGACTGCATGAGAATTTTGTTGTTTTAGAGAATAACATGCTAACACAGAGGCACAAAGACCTATGGGCATCCACCAATCACTGTCTTATATATTCACTTCTGACCTGTCCCTGAGGTTAGACCTAGAGGGTCCTGAGGGCAGGAATTATGCCTCCCTAGTTTCAGTTTTCCCAGAACCCCGGGGAAACAGACTCCTTGCTCCAAGTTGTGAGACAGTTGTTGCAAGTATCTCCCTTTGCGTTCAAGATGAGGACACGGAGGCCTGAAGATGCTGAATCTTCTCTAACATTCACCTGCCTAGCAAACCGGAGCCTCCTGTCAATCCGTGCCCAAAGTGCCCCCTTGATTTTCTACTTTTGGCAAATTACCAGTCCCTCTCTTTTTAAGTTATATAAATTGCTTTCACATAGCAGGAGAAAATGGGTTGAAATTTCACAGTGGTCAACTTTCGGCTTTAAAGTTAATGTCATTATTTTAGCAAAGGAGACACTTGTCTTACCTGACGTTTCCAGAGAGAGGAACAAGTACAGGAGTCACAGACAACGGTGAAGTCCTTCCACTTGGTCATGGGAAGATACCTTGACTGCGTGTCCAGGCTGCCTGATCCCACCAAATATTACCAGGTATACATCAAGCATTATTTGTATAAGTTTTTTTTTTTAGTTGATTGGGTTTTAGTTTTAATTCTATTCAAGCAGTCTCCCAATATAGCTCTGACTGGCCTCAAACTCATTCTATAGACCCAGCCTGGCCTTGAACTCACAGAGATCCACCTGCCTCTTCCTCCCCAGTGCTGGGATTAAAGATCTGACACCACACTCAGCTCATACAGAGGTGTTTTAAGAAAACGATTTCAATACAAGTCACTCAGAGTTTTCTGTTTGAGGCCTGGAGTGATGGCTCTGGTTAACGACACTACTGCTCTTACAGAGGCTCTGAGTTTGGGTCCTAATAACACCTACGTTGGCAGTTCACAACCACCTGTAACTAGAGCTCCAAGGGGATCTAATATTTCTGGTGGGTAGCTGCATTTGTGTGCACATACCGTACACATGATTTAAAACTTTATTAAGTTTTCTGTTTGACTATTTCATTTTTCTGGTTAACCACTGGGGAAGTGAAGGTAGAGTATGTATGTATGCCAGTATGTATATATGTGGGCTGCTTTTAATGGCTGCTAAGAGTTGATAGTTAAATATTCAGGAGTCACTTGAAACTGACTGTGGTGGGACTATTTACACCTACAGAGCAAATCAGCCTCTCACAACTTATTTGATGGGGAGATGTGTAGTAGTATGTTGCCTTAGAAGCTCACCAAGGAAGATATGGAAGTACAGTCTTATGTGAAAGCCCTGCTGGACCTCAGCAGAGGGAACTACCATCCTGGCTGGTGCCATATTGGACAGTGGAACCCCGAGCATCTGAGCTCAGGTGTTTTCTTTGATCCAGAACTCCTCAGGTGTTCTACTGATAGCACATGCAGATCATGACCAATCAAATATCCCCCACATAAATCCAACACCTGCAAACAATACAAAATGCCAAAACCTAGGGAGCCCCTCATCCAACAGTGCATAAAACAATTAATTTATACATAACTAAAATTAAATTTCTACAACAAGATGGGTAAGAGTAGATCATCATCTGTGGAAGTAATTCCACAAAAAAACACAACAGAACTCAAACCTGAATGGACCTCCTCCCTGATCCAGGCTGTAATTCAATATGCCTGGGGAAGAAGCAAGAAACCTATATTTGAAAAGTTCTCAGAGCAATTCTAATAGACACTCTTGTTGTATTGTGTTGTGCAGTACATGGCACAAACTGTGCATATTTCAAGCAATCCAGAAGTTAGTTTACTTGACATTAGAAGGACGAGCCAACAGTGCTGTGACCAAGATGCCTTTCCTTGGAGTCAGGGCAGCTTTCTCTATATCCAAATTCCACTTTGCTTCCTGGGTGCTGCTCATCTGCCTGTTCTCCTTCACTGTGCTTCTGGACATGGCCAGGTCTGCTGGCTAGTTTTATGTCAACTTGACATAGCTAAAGTCTGAGAGGAGGGAACCTCAATTAAGAAAATGCCTTCGTAAGATCAGGCTGTAGGTGAGCCTGAAGGGCATTTTCTTAATTCGTGATTTATGGAGAAAGGCCCAGCTCACTATAGGTGGTACCAACCCTGAGCTGGTGGTCCTGAGTTTTATGAGAAAGCAGACTGACCAAACTAGGAGAAGCAACCCAGTAAGCAGCACTCCTCCATGGCGTCTGCATAAGCTCCTGCCTCCAGGTTCCTTCCTTATTTGAGTTTCTGTCCTGACTTCTTTCAGTGATAACAGTGATAAGCATAATAAACCATTTCCTTCCCAAGTCGCTTTGGTCATGGTGTTTCATCATAGCAATAGTAGCCCTAACTAGGACACCAGGTAAGAAGCTTCTTCCACCTACCCTTTACTGTGACCATGGGCGTGTCTGCCTTGGCGTCTATCATCTGCACAACTCTGTAGAAAGGACATCAACCTCACTTGTCCATCTCAGCATCATGGGTACAGGCTTATTCTTGGCCTGAGGCAGGTGCTCAATATGTTTCTGGTAGACCTTGTAGGTATTTGCTAAGAGCCTCAAACCTGGCTGCATGTTACAATCACCTGGGAGAGTGCCCCAGTTCACCCTGAATTAAATCAGTGTCTACGGTAGAGCAGTTGCTCTGGTGTGATATCTGAAGCCCTCAGTTAATTTGGATGTGTAGCCCAGTTGAGGACCACTGCTCTAGGGACGTGTCCAGTTCCAGTCAATATTTTCACAGCTAGAAATGCCATATCTAGAAGTTCTCACCCTGGAAATACATTTCCTGAGATTTCAATCTCCTGCTCCTTCAGCATTCTAGTGGGATCTGAAAGGGATCCATTCCCCCAAGTTTCTTCACTTACGTAAGTACGTGAATTAACAGAAACCAAAGGAGTCATAGCAAGACAGAGTTCTGGGAGAGTCAAGCAAGAAAACCCTTGTGCAAGCTCAGAGAAACTGAGAACTAACAAAGCCTGGTAGCAAAATGGTTTTGGCAATATCTGCTTGACTCTAGTCAAATACCAATGGACAAGCCATGCCTAGGCCCCCTGGAACTGTGGTCTCAGTAGAGAATCTTCCTCAAGAGGCTGATTTGCCCTCAACTCTCTCATCCCATAGAAGTAGGTGTCTGTTCCTAACCCTCCAACAAGGTATTCGTGGTTCCATGCTGAGCTAAGCCTCTATCCCAATCCAGTTATGAACAAGCAATGAGAACCGAGGCTGCCTGGCTTTCCTCCTCTGGAACTCCCCCATCCTCTGATACAGTGGGGCTCAGTGGGGAACTCATCTTATCCTCCCTCCTCAGAATGGGACACTGAGAGCCATGATTCAGCTTTTACTGAAAAGTATTAGTGGGGCAGGGAAATGAACTTCCACTTAGCTGTTTGGGACAAGGGTGTATGAGTCAGCACCTCACCACTGCCATGCAAGGTGTCCGTGAGGCACAGCAGGGAGCCAACCTTCTAGCCCAAAACGGTCTTTGAGCTTACCTCAACAGAGAGCTAGCTATCTGCTGAAAAAAATTAAAGCCCTGCGGTGGTGACACACTCCTTTAATCCCAACACTCAGGAGGCAGAGCCAGGTGGATTTCTGAGTTCAAGGCCAGCCTGGTCTATAGAGCGAGTTCTAGGACAGCCATAATTACAACAGAGAAACCCTGTCTCAAAAAACCAAAAAAAAAAAAAAAAAAACAAACAAACAAAAACCCCGAAACCCAAACAAACAAAAAACAAAATAAGAAAAGAAAAAAATTAAATAAGATTCACTCAGCGTCTTAAATATCAAAACATCCAGAACTCAATCAAATGTTACTTGTCTTGTGAAAAGGAATTTGGCCTTGCTCAAAGGAGGGTCTGACCTTTGCCTTTAGCATCTGAAAGGTAACCTGTGTCTTACCTCAAAGTAATGCCTTTCCTTAGGATTGGGCAGGCCACCTCCAAAAGTCTTAGGGTGATAATAGATTATGCCAGAAAGATCGATATTGCTATTTAGGGGAAGGAACTTGGGGCCACAGTATCAGTTGACTTGAAGGCTGAGGTCAACCATGTGCGTGTGGTCAGTCATGTCTACCTAATGTTGCTCCAGTAAAAACATTGAACGCTAAGGCTTGGGAAATCTTCCTTGATTGATAAGACCTATGTGTATGGCCAAGCATTGATATAGGAAAAGTGATGTGATAGCAGGAGAGGAAATTGTGAATTTGAACCATTGTCAAAAGCATAATAGCTTCTGGCGAGTTCTGGGAGTCCTCCAAATGAAGGATTGTTTGGAGAGCGCCTTGAACTTGCAGTTAGTAGAAGAAGTGACAATGGCGCCTACCGCCGTAGCTGGGGAACAACTCCAAAAGCCTTCGTCGTTAGTGAAAAATTCTCATACTCGTTAATAACCAGGAAAACTGCAGTAAGCATGAGAAAAGGCAACAAGATAAATCAGGTACAGGGATGACCTGACGGGTTCTTAAGCAGTCATCCTGAAATACTTTAAGAAGCTACTGTAAATTATCACCTAACAGGAAATGTTGGGGGGAAAAATAAGATACAGAGATAAGTACGCAGGGGCCGAGGAGAGGGCTCGGTTGAGAACGTGCTTGCTGCCCAGGTGTGGGAGCTGGGCTTAGAGTCCCGGCACTCAGGTAGAAAGGCTGGGTACAGCAGAAGCCTGGGATGGTAGAGCTTGAGGTACAGAGAGGAGGGCTTGTTGGCCAGCTAATCTAGCCGAATCCATTCAGTGAGGAGCTCTGTCCCAAACAATGAGGCAAGAGAGTTGTAGAATAAGATGCATCAACTTCTAGAGCCCCGCATGCACACAGGAGTAACTCCTCCACACATACTAATACGCACGAACACACATACCCAGGTAATAAAAATGTAAGAACATATAAAAATTATAGGATAGAAAAATATGGCATCTAAAATTTAAAACTCACTGGATGGGCTCAGAACCTTGGTAGAAGACAAAGTCAGTGAACTTGAGGACAGATCAATATAATTTCCTTAGTAGAAATGGAATGTAAAGAAAATACATTTTTTAAATGAATGGGGGGGGGCAGGATGGGAAGGTGGCTCAGCTGGAAAAGGTGCTTGATGTCAAGCCTGATGACACAAGTTCAATCCTTAGAACCTATAACGTGGAAGGAGAGAGCCAACACCTGCAAGTTGTCCTTGGACCTCACCTACCCTATCCTCGGTGCCATGGATGTGCAAACGCATCACACACACACACACACACACACACACACACACACACACACACACACACCCCACAATACGTATAGAAATAAATGTAAAAAAGAAAGTAAAAATTAAATACAGTCCTATGGGTCAGTGCCAAGAGTCTACCATTCCTACCATCAGAGTTCCAATAGTGTGTTCAAAGAAATAATGGCTGAGTCCCAGCAAATTTGACAAATTATAGAAAGATTCAAGAACAAATCATAGCCAGGCCTGGTGGTGAATACCTGTATTCTCTGCACTCAGGAGGTTGAATCAGGAGGATCCAAGTTCAAGGCCATCCTAGTCCATATGGTGAGTACCAGACCAACCTGGGCTACAGAGTAAATTCATCAAACAAAACCACCAAAACCAAAACCAAACCCAAAACCAAAACAAACAGAACAAAAAAGAGCAAACCAAGCTACTATTAACTAAACAACAACAACAAACTGTGCCAAGACATGTCACACTCAAAACTAGACAAAGATGCTTTGAAAGCAGTGGAAGAGATGAATGCCTTGCTCATAGAACTCTGACTTGAAGGATGGCAGACTTCTCAGTGGAAATATGTGAACCAGAAAGAAGTGGTTTAGTCATTTTCAAGAACAGAAGGAAAGAAAAAACCTGTCAGTTGTGGACTGTGTGTCCAGAAAAGGCCAATCTTAAAGGATGCCCAATGGAAATTCTCTAAATCAGAAAGAAATGATAATAAATGAAGGACTGGAGCTTCAGGGAGGAAGAAGTTACTAGGATGGTTAAAAATGGGGAAACATGGATAACTGTTTCACTGCTATAAACCTGAAGTATTTTAAAATCATATCTGATGGTTGAAGCAAAAATTTATAATTTTATCTGAATTGGTACTTAAGAAAATTATATCTTAGATGAGGAAAGAGTGGGGTCACCTAAATGAGTATAAGGTCTATAGACTTGGGGGATACCTGTCCACACTGTGCTCTGCTATATATGCTTATGTTAGTAGCCAGAGAAACTACTAAGAAAAGTATGCAAATTGACATCAAGAAAAACATCGTAGGTAAGACTGGATTCTTTAAAAGTTTATAAAACCCATAGAAAGGCAGGCTAAGATGAAGAGGAATAGACAATACAGGAACACATTGTGCATCCTACAATGGCATTTCAGCCCATGATGGACTGCAGGCTCAGTGGTGGTCCTGTGACAGGTCCTGGGTCCTGTGAACCCAGCGACACCACACCCTCCCGATGCTTCCTGGTGTCTAATGTCCTTGGTGATGGCAATTGGCTGGAAGGACCCTGGGTTCCTTAGTGAGTGTGTGGAGGCAAAAATACCAATCTGATCCTTAAGACCACTAGTGACAGGCGTCCCTTTAGGAATAAAGTACTCATTTTTCTGTGCATGGGTATTTTGCCTGCATGTGGATGTGTACCATGTGAGTGCAGTGTTGCAGAAGTTTATTTTCAGGAATGTTTGAAATGGTTGTTTTGCGCACCGTTGGTTGAGGAGCTGTCTAGGTCTTGGCATTTTGTGCTGTCTGCAGGTGTTGGCTTTAGAGGGGGATGTTTGCTCGCTTGTGATCTGCACACGGTATCAACAGAACACCTGAGGAGCTTAGGTATCAATAAAAACCCGGAGATGAGATGAGACACTCAGGATTCCGCTATCCAGGATGGAACTTGCCGTGATGGTGGTTCTCTCTGCAGAAGTCTGGCAGGGTTTGCACCTAGGAACGTGCCTCCTTGCCTTTTTTTTTGGTGAGCGGCCACAGCAGTATAACTACTACAAACAGTGCCCAACGTGGTACAACATCATGCCAGCAAATCCAACGTGGAGACAAGGAAGAACAAAAGAAACTGTGCTTACAGCAGTTCTCAGAGGACAGAGATTAAGGAATTAAAGAAAAGTCTTCCGAAGGAAGAGGAGAGTGAGAAGGAGTAAAGCAGACTCCAAACTAAAAAGGGAGAGGCAGAATAAAAGGAAAACGAGAAGCTAATTAAGAGAAAGACAAGCAGTTCAGATACTGGTGAGGAGGACCTGAGAAGACACATCTGCTGTGGTGACGAGAACTCCACCCTACAAGGGAACCCTTCTGCAGACAAGGAGCACCTGCAACCATGCTGAGAAAAACACTAAAAGAATCAGGGCTAACAGTTGCTGCGCTATGAAGTATGTTCTGTCGAACTTTGAACTCAAACATGAACTGGCCCGATCTTTTTTATTTTTTCTTGCAAATCAGACTCTATCTTAAAATATGGAAAGTGTTTTCTCAGAATCAACACACAGAAGCTGTCTTTCAGAACTGGCTGAGGTTGTGTCTCCTGCTGGCAGCCGAACTTAGTACTGTAAGAGTCACCCAGGTGGTGCTGGTTTTGAAGGATAGAAGGGGTCATGGAGAGCAGCTGAGGCTCGGCACTGTGAGAGGCCAGGAGAGGCCATTTGTGAAACCTTAGTAGTAGTTGAAGACCCAGATTTCAGGGGTCATGTAAAGAAGTTGAGGCTTGGCACCATGAAGAGAGCCCAGGAGAAGCCATTGGTGAAGGTGCAGCCTCAGTACAGTTGAAGGCCCAGATTGAAGGCGTCATACAGAGAAGTTGAGGCTTAGCACCATGAAGAGAGCCTATGAGAGGCTATTAGTGAAAGTGCAGCTCAGTTGCAACAAGGGACCCCAGGAGGTTTGGAGATGCTAGTACCATGGGATGATCACCAAGAACAGCAGCAGCAGTGGAGTGGAGCCAGCCAGAACTTGGAGGACAAGCTGTGTGTGCTGCAGAGGTCAGAGCCAGAGAAGTGATCCAAGTCCTTTGGAGGAGCCCAGAAGATCGTGAGTGAATTCCAGATAATTAGATATTGATAGTGTTTTCCTGCTGTCCAAAGACATTGTGAAAAACTTGATAGATGTTTAGTTTCATTTGATCCTGTTCTTGTTATTATTCCTTTTGTAAATAGTGTTTTGCTGGCGCAGTGTTAAACTGTGTTGTAGAGATAAAGCAAATTTTTTATTGTCTTATACAGAAAAGGGGTAATAGTGCAGAAGTTTATTTTTAGTTATATTTAAAATGGTTGTTTGTGCGCTGTTGGGTGAGGGGCTCCCTAGGTCTTGGGGTTTTGTATTGTCTGCAGGTGTTGACTTTATATGGGGGGGATAGCTGATTGCTCATGATCTGCACGTGGTATCAATAGAACACCTAAGGAGCTTAGGTATCAATAAAAACCCCTGAGACGTCAGCAAAGCTATTTACAAGAGAATAATCACAAGAACAGGATCAAATGAAACCAAACATGTATCCAACCCCTGAGATGAGACTCTCAGTGTTCCACTGTCCAGGATGTTGCTCTGTCACGATAGTGGTTCCCTCTGTTTTGCACCTGTGAATATGCCTCCTCGTCCCTCTTGGTGAGGTACCATAGCAGCACCACAAATCCAGTGCAGTGCCTGCAGAGAACAGAAGAGGGCGTCATATTTCGTGGGACTGGAGTTGTAGACGGTTGTGATCTGCCCTGTGAGTGCTGGTCCTCTGGAAGAGTAGCCACTGCTCTTAATGACTGAGCCCTCTCTCCAGCTCCCTTCCATCTGCTTTAAACCATTTGATCTTGTGAGGTCTTGGGATACAGAAATGAATCCTTTAATGTATCACCAGAGCATAGAATAGGAATTGGTTGATATTTTAGCGCAGCACCAAAGACCTCAGGCCAGCGCAAGTGGTAAATTTTGGCAAATTACTAGCCCAGCCCTAAGTTTCTCTGTAGGATTCTTCTCTATACTTTTTAAAGATGACAGTTTCCTAAGGGATGCTTATGTCTAGTTGCAGGAGTGGGGACGAGCATTCTGTGTCACTAGGTGGATTGTTTGGAGAAGCTTGTGTGTACATAGTACACGCAGGTGAAGGAACTAGGCTGCCACATGCAGTGTTATAAGAGGGAGGTGTGCATAACCCAAACCAGATGGGAGTCCCCAGCTAGACCGCTATCTTCCATGCTGGCCTGCTTCAGAACCGGTCTCCATCTACCAGGAACAAATACTTAGTCCAGTGAAGCCAGGTTACTGGGTCATTGAAGTGAGAACAGCTACCCAGCAGAGGGACTGTGGGTGTGTCAAGAAGCAAGGTGAGGGTTATGACATGATTTTAGAGAAGGGGATGTTTTGGTGAAATTTGAATGGAATGCTGGTAGGTATTCTGATAGGTTGAGGTGAAGCAGAGCTGCGTGTCAGGTGGTAACATTAGGTATTATGTCAAGACAGAGATGGGGTCTCACCTCCTTAGAAGCCCCACATGAAGATGCGGATTGTTAGGTCCTTTATCAACACCTGCATCTGGGGTGGAAACCCAGATCGCTTCTCTTTCCTAAGTGAATTAGATCTTGCAGCCAAAGGGCAGTTCTTACTGAGATGCTTTACAAACATGCATTCCTGGAAGAGGAGGTGGAAAGACTGTAAGAGCCAAGGAGGGATGGAGAACACCAGGAGAACAAGGCCCTCTGAATCAACTAAGCAGGCTCATAATGGGCTCACAGAGGCAGAAGCAGCAAGCACAGGGTCTACGTGGGTCTGTACCAGGTCCTCTGTGTGTATATCATAGCGATTAGCTTAGTAATTTCTATGGGACTCCTGACTGTGAGGACGAGTATGTCTCTGACTCTTGTGTCTGCTCTTGGGACTCTAAGAGACTGAATGGAGAAGAAGCCGGGGCGGGGCGGGGGGCAGAGATGATGGTGCTGTGATAGGTATCACGAAGATGTGTGCAAATGGCAAGGGGTGTGGTTCAGGTGTCCTGGTCTCTCTTGTTCCTGCTCTGTTCCTGGCTGATGACTGTGGCCAGATTAGCTGAGAGTGTAGCTTTGGTAAGTGGGTCAGAGTCTGTGCAGGCAGAGACGTCAAAGAAAGTCTTTGAACTCCTGCTTGGCAAGTCTGGAAAAAATGAGGTTTCCCCTTGGGTCTCTTGGGCTCCTCAGCTCCTGTGTTTGTCTTCTCTAACACTGGTCAGCACCCTTTTCCAGCCCCTGTCTGAGCCCTCTCTGCTACTGTCCCGCCGTTGGCTCACCAAAGAATGACAGCGTTGTTTTCCAAAAGTTTTTTTCACTTTAGGATGGCAATGAAGGAGGTGGTTTTGTTTGACTGTGAAATGTCCCCCATAGGCTCATGTGTTTGGACACTTCATACCCAGCCTGTTGCAGCACGCCTGATGTGGTGGCTCACCATGAAAGGCATGGAGACATAATCATAGGTGCAAACTCTGCCAGCCTCAGCAGAGGGAGCCACCATCCTAGCCAGCGACAGACGAGACAGTGGAACCCTGAGTGTCAAACAGCAAATGGAGACAGCTTGGTCCAGCTAAGGAAGCTATAGTGGAGGCTAAGAGGCAGAGGAATGGACCACGTGACTGCCACCCACTCACACCCCCCCCCCCCCGTAGCCTACTCTCTTCCTCTCACCAGATTCCTGTGGGCTTCCTTTCTTCAGCAGCATCAAAGAGGTCCAAAAGAGAAAGTCAAACAATCCAAATTACAGGATAGACCAGGAGACCCATCTCCATGTAAATGTTACCAGTCTGCAGCAAACTGCGGCAATAAGGAGGCTTTGGTTTGGATCTGAGATGCGGAAGATAGGCCATGCTTATAAATAGTCTCTTAGCCAACAAGTGGAGCCTCTTATTCTCTCTTCACCCATAGATGGTGGGGGCTGGGCACACTGCCCGCTTGAGGCTGTGCAGAAAGCCAGCCAGGTCCCCTCCATAATCATTAACTTGGGCAAAAACCCAAATAGGCAGATGAAAACAAAACATAACGTAGAATGGAGATGGGTCATCCACACGCAAAGCTGGTATTGGCAGGATTTCCTCGGGCCAGAAAGTGGTAGAGGTGAGATTCGAAGTGGTGCAGCTCTCACTCACCGTGGCCCGTTACTCACGGACACTGGGAGGGTGCAGCATGTCTGAGTCGTTCTAGGAACTTGGGAGCAGAAAATGCTTCCGCCTAGAGAGGTTCCCTCAGTTGCTCCCTGTGTTGGAATATTTGAGATGCCTCTTAAAAGGCAGATTTTGAAGAACTCTACCCCATGTCCAATATGGAGTCAGGGAGGACCTGGGACTCGGAATATTCAACATCATTCAATGGTGATCCAACCCTCAGTTGTCTGCCTCTGATACCCGCCCCCCGCCCCCCCTCCACCCACCCCCCTGCTGGGGAGGGTGTCCAATCACTTTGCAGTGATGGTGGCACATCTTATTGAAAAGACCAATTGTTGAATCCTTTCAGTTTTTGCAAGTCAAATAGCCAAATATTGGCAACTTTACATGATTTGGCTTCGTGTATTTAAAAAAAAAAAACACGCAGTGGAGGTCTAGAAAATGAGTTACTGAGTTGCTCAAAAAAGTGGATACACTTAGGGTGAAGAGAGTTCTCCTAGATGTGAACATGAACTCACTTGTGGCCTGGGCAGCGCTTTCTATGCCTGTAAGTTTAGAAACTAATTCAGAAGAAACTTTAGAATTATTTTTAAGAGAGATTACTTTTATGTGTGTGTGTATGTGTGCGTGCGTGTGCGTGCGCGCACAGAAGAAAGTGTCAGGTCCCCTGGAAGGAGTTACAATTTGGGTGTTGGAATCAAACTCCAGTCCTTTGCCAAGCAACAGACATTTTCACTGCTGATCCGTCTCTTCAACCCCTTCTTAAGAATTCTCAGACATGATTTTTGAGGGAAGCAAGCCTTCAGGCTTTAGAGGTAGTTGTTTATGCTTCCAGAGTGACATTTCCACCCCTGGGTCCCCACAAACACTGAGAGAGAGGTTTCTCCCTGGACTGGGAGAAGGATTTTGTTGTTGTTGTTTTGAGACAGAATCTCTATATGTCGGCTTGGCTTGGGACTTGCTGTGTAGACCAGGCTGGCTTCAAACTCATAGAGAGAGATCTGCCTGCCTCTGCCTCCCGAGTGCTGGGATTAGAGGCGTGCACCTCCATAGCTGTTAAAAGGTAACACGGTAAACCTTTTCTAAAATAAGGTAACAGCATTGTCTTCATTTCTAACAGTGTCTGAGACTGGGAAACCGCTCAGTAACAAGTAGGGAATCGCTACGTAAGTTTGAGCTTAGCACTGACATCTTATGGGCTCTGGCTAGGGTCTAGTGCTGTGTTTAACATGGTGGAGAAGTGACAAGCCAGTGGGATCACGGTGGAGAAACAGCATGAGGGGCTGGGCTTGCTTTAGAACTACTCCCCTGGTAATTGGGCCCATCTCTGGAGAAGCACATTAATCCTTCTTACGGACCTATTCACCTCTGAAAGATCTAACCTCCGGATGCTACCTTACTGGAGACCAGCTTTTCAACACTAATTTTGGAGGACACGACAGAGTACAGCAGCCATTCAACCCATTCATCGGTGAGAGGAAAGCTCGGATTGGATCACAGGTGTTGCACACAAGGGAGAAATGCTTTAGATTTGAAAACAACCTGGTATTGTAAGAAAGACAATAGATCAAACTGAATTTTGGTCCTTAATTAGGCTTGTTAACCAGCCAGCTGGAGGGTCCTGCTCAGATCAAGTGACCTCCAGCTATCTGCATCTCTAAAATAAGGAGGATGTTATGTTGCAGAAGCGTGGGAGGACCTGCTTCCGAACGAGGCGTCTGAGACCCTCAGAGCCACACAGGACCACAGGAAGGTCTCAGTTGTGGTTACTGTGAGGGAGTTCTAGGCTGGCGTTTTTCTAAAGACACAACAGAATCTCAGATAAGAGAAGACTTCCAGATGCACCCCCCTCCCCCGCCCTCCCAACCCTGCTATAGCCCACACAGACTATCCTAGGGCCTAGGGCATTTGTTCTACAGGGAAAATTCCTGGATGAAGTGAAGCAGGCATATCCTGGGCACCAGCAGGTGCCAGCACAGGCTAAGCTTTCAGAAGGGTTGTCTGGTTTGATTTTCACATCCTTCTGTCCCTCATTGTGACTCATGAAAGCCTAGACTTCCTTTCCTTTCATCCCGAGAGTGATTTCTGTCTCCCAGTTTTGTTTTTTTTTTTTTTTTTTTTTGCTTGTGACTCTGAGTCTGGGAAGAAAAGCTCATGGTTGTACTGTCAAGGGTCAATGAAAAATGGCCTCCTGTTTAGGAGACCTAGCCAAAAAGCAATAGATACCAGTGGCTACCTTTATACAGTGCTTGAGAGTTTACAAAGCATGTTCTTATCCATTAGCTCATTTGATAACTGCTAAGCCCTGACAAAGCAGTGTGCTGTGGAAGGCTGGACTCTGGAGTAGACAGGTCACTTTCAAATTCTCACCTCCACTTCTCTCTAGACAAATCGTCTTTGTCAAGTACATACTACCTCCACGTATCTCAGGTTTAAGTTGCAAGTCCTCACGATGCAGACATAGAGTGAATTGATCCTTAGTTAATACTGTTGTTTCATTTTCTAATTTCCTTCCGTGCCGAATCAAACTCAGGGATTGCTGTTAGCCAGGCTCTCTAGCACTGAGCCACACCCCCGCCTTCATGCTGTCGTTTCTGTGGTGCCGATTTCATCAAGGGACTTCAGCTGTTCCCAGAATAGCTGGCTCAACCCAACAGGTCAAGCCTCACTCTCTTCCCGTATAACCTGTCTTCACGGTTCTCCTTAGCTGCTCTCCTACGCAAAGCCTATACCTGGCTTTCATTTTCCTGTTCCTTGAAGCTGTCTCAGGCCTTTGAATATACTCCGTTTTGAATACCTCACCACCTCCTAAGCTCTAGTAATTTCCACCATCTTCTGGTTGCAGTGGTTTTGTGGACAGAGATGAGATCTTTCCCTTTTGGTTTTCTCATCGGACTGAATATTCCCTGATGACAGAGACGGTGCGTATCTATGATATTGCAGAAGGTTATTTTTAGTTATGTTTAAAATGGTGGTTTTGTGCACGGGTGGGTGAAGGGCTGCCTAGGCCTTGGCATTTTGTATTGTCTGCAGGTGTTGGCTTTATGTAAAAGATGTTTGATTGCTCATGATCTGCACGTGCTATCAGTAGAGCACCTGAGGAGCTTAGGGTATCAATAAAACCCCCTGAGATGAGAGGCTCAGGGTTCCACTGGCAAGGATGGTGCTTGCCACGATAGTGGTTCCCTCTGCTGAGGTCTGGCAGTGTTTGTACTTATGAATATGCCCCTTGTCTCTCTTGGTGAACCTACACAGTGGCTAACAATTACACTATGAAGGACCACATATATTTGTTGTGTACTGTAGAAGTGTTGGTCTGAGTGAATGCATGTTGTAGAATCTGTAAATGCAGCTTACAGATTCTAATCTGTAAGATTACAGCTTAAGTGCATCATAGGGAAGTGTATAGTCATTGATCTCAGGGGCTCTGGAGAGTCCCAGTTCCCACACCCACTCCCTACATTCTCTGGGAAGTCCTCAAACTTCCTCTGTGTAAGGCCACCAAACATTGCAGGGTAATATTTCAGACAAAGCTGGACACACAAACACACAAAACAGAAGCTATTCATATGAATGCACCAGACTTCATATTTACAGTCCCGCAGAGACTGCCAGTGGCACCAGGCAGCCAGTGTGCAAAGGCCTGCTTTGAATGTATCAGAAAAGATGAAATTACAGTATGACTGCCTTTGATGTCTTCCCAAATAAAAGGGAAACTCTGGCTCCAGGCTGATTTTTCAATGGCAAAAATAGACTAAATCCCAACCCTTAAATTATCAAAAGTGCCACATACTTGACAGTCAGCTAAGCAGAGAGCAGAAACCACCAAGTTAGTAATTAAATGAGCTTAAGTCAAATGAACAGAGACAGACATTCTTGTCTGGCGGTCACAGTCACAACAGAGGCCCCGGGAGCCCTGGTGTCTGTGTGCGTCAGAGTTGAGTCCTGATATATGACAATGGTTGTCATATGCCTTTACCCCCATCTGCCCTCCTGGAAAGGCTCCAAGGGGTGGAAGGATGACCCCCATCAAAGATAGGGAAGAAGGTAGATCTTAAAGGAATCAGGATGAGGCTAAGGGGCTGGAGCCTCTCCTTTTCAGAATTTGTTTCTAACTCTGTAGGGGCCATGGAAGTCTCCCCTTTGAATAGACTGATTGGTGCTTAGGAGTCCTGTAAGGATTTTCACATAAATTATTATTCATTCATGCCCCCCAAAACACTGAATGCCTAGAACAGTGGTCAAAGCAAAGTCCTTAGAGAGCCGCATGCTGGTGGTGGAAGGCAGACATACAAAGTTAATAAATACATGGTCTTCCAGGTGAATGTAGGTGTCATGGGCATAACTGCTGTGGGAGCAGGAAGATGGAGTAATGAGAGGCAAATGGAGGAGAAGAGGAAATTGGAGTTGCTATGTGTGTGACTATGTGTGTGCGTGTACATACACATGTGCATACATGCACGTGTAAGATAGCACCGAATTGGATATTTTTCTTCAATCACTTTCCACTGAGCCTGAAGCTCACTGATTTGGCTAGACTGGCTGGCCGGCAAGCCCCAGGGTTCCTTCTGAGATCTGCCTCCTCCGGGATGAGTTTCAGGTAGCCACCGCCATGCCTAGCTTTTCCTTTAAATGCGAGTTCTGGGAGACCGAACTCAGATCCTCATGATTGCCCTGCAAGCACTTAACCGACTGAGCCATCTCCTGAGATCTGGAGTTGCTGTTCATTTTGGACACTAAAGGGAGCCTGCTCTGACAAGGTGATGATTGAATAGAAAGCTAAACAGGGAAGAGAATTCCAGCAAGTGGGAAGAGTTGGGGAAATCCTTAGCATGTCTAAGGGAATGGAAGGGGTCTATAGGGTCCAGAAAGCAGGGATTGGGAGGGTAGGTAATAAAGTTGAAAAGAGACAGGGGCTCAGCCATCAGGCATTCTGAGGATGTATTTTATCTGGCATTTTATCTCAGTTCGAATGACGCTCTGAAAGATTTGGAACAGAAACACCATGATGTGCAAGTGTCACTTCGGGTGTAGCATTGAGTGTGACATTGAGGGGCCAGAAAGACCTATCTGGAGATCAAGTTTCAAGCCAGCAGAAACACTCCTATGGTGAGATTTGAAGGCAGAGCAGATGGGTTTGAGAGTTTGAGTAGAGGATTCAGGAGAAGAAGATGCAAGGATAATAAGGATTTTAGCCTGGTCTAGTTGGGAGGAGCTATGGGAGATCGAAAGCAGGTCCTGGGGACATACATCGAGTCTTTGTCTTTGGCTACACTAGTCTGAGGTACCCAGATACTGTTAGGGGTAGGACAGCTCCTGGTTGTCATCTCAGCTGACGATGGGGGTGAAGGACAAAACTGATGCTAAAAGCCCTTGATGCAGTTGGAGCTGAGAACAGCCTGCAATGACAATCAAGAATCCGATGGGTCCAAGTATGGATGAGCTGGGCATGCTGACGGCAGGACAGCTCCAGGTGGCAGGTCTAGGCACAGAGGCGACTGGAAATGTCAATGTAGCAACTGGAAACTGGGCAAACGCCCGGGCACTCTAGTGATGCCCTTCCGATGCCATCTCTATCGCTGCCTTGACTGGAAGAGGAACTGAGTCGCTGAGCAGATTGAGAACTTACTCATTCCGGTTTGAACAGCCTTTTGCTTTCTCCACCTGTGTTTGAAAGCTCTCTTCTGATTGGTCCTTGTTTTACATCTCTCTTGCATACTCACGCCCAGAGTGAGTTTTCATCAGCCTAGCTCCCAGCCAGAGTTCCCTCTTGATGAGGCTAGGGGCCAGGCTCCCTAGCATTTTTGCAAAAAGACTGAAGACTTCAGAATCTCTTGGCTAGGCATCCCAAAGCCTGCTGGGAACTTACAGCTGCAACACCACT
The DNA here is from genome assembly GCA_026225945.1 of Cricetomys ansorgei. Lineage (NCBI taxonomy): Eukaryota > Metazoa > Chordata > Mammalia > Rodentia > Nesomyidae > Cricetomys > Cricetomys ansorgei. Next base: position 1,819,834 of record JAMJFZ010000182.1, read on the forward strand.
GGCCTCTCCGGGTTGGCTGGCATCTTCTTCTTTCCCACTCAAGTTTCCCCTCTCCTGCTTACATTGTTCCTGGCCAGCAAATAAAAGTTCCCCTGTTTGTTTTTCCTTCTACCTGCCTACACTATTCTTGGAGGGAAGGCAAGGCAAGCATCGTGCTGGAGAACAACAATCTCAGGGCCACCCTTACAGGTGCTGTGAGCGGAGCTCGGCCAGCTTACCACTTAGAGCTCTAAGCCACTGCATTGACATGAAGTACAAACTCTGTCATGGTACAAAGAGGGCAAAGCTCATGGGACCTCTGCTCGCTGTCAGGGGATGCCACTGTGATGCTTTTGAGTGGACGCACAAAATCCTGAAACCGGTGATGGAAAGCTGGCATAAGGAGCCAAATTGGTCCTTGATAGATTCCTGAATTCTGTCCTGTACAGCCCTGGAAGGAGGCCCTTGATAGATGTGTGTGTGTGTGTGTGTGTGTGTGTGTGTGTGTGTATTCAGTCTGTGCTCAACAATTTATGTTTGTTCAATTCCCCTGAAGAGCACTTTCTTGGCCAAGTTCACCTCATAAATGAAGCAATGAGGAATATGGGACACTTGCCATATTGCACAAAGAACTGAGGTGGAAGCTCCCGAGAGCCTCCTTGCCCTGCTTCCCACTCCTGTCTGATGTAGCATCTCTTGGAATGTGATTGAGGGCACCGCTATGATGTCACAGATGGGCATGATAGATGCCATGTTAATGACGGGAAAGAAATGCCCACATTTAGCCAGGCATAGTGGTGCACACCTGTAACACCCGCACCTGACAGATGCAACAGGAGGACCCAGAGTTCAAGGTACTCTTCAGTGATAGGGAGTTCTAGGCCAGCCTGAGCTATTTGAGACCTTTTCTCAAGAAAAAATAATTTTTTTTTCATTTATCCCAAGCAAGATCTGGGTTCAATGAGAGTTCGGAGGCTAAAATTCCTGTACATATCAGTGGTTTTTTTCAGCTTTTCCTATGAATTAAGACAGGCCCACAGTTCATCAGGTCCCAGCCTGGTCAAAATTCAGCATCTTTGCTTTTTGAATCATGGGTTTAGTTCTTCAACAACATAGAAAAAAGACGAGGAGGAGACGCCAAGGTTAGAGTATAGCCTCGGATAGCTCCCCTGAATCCCCATGTCATTTCTGTGGCATGCGGTTAACTTGCTATTCAGATATGAGAGCACTCAGCCACACAGAGATACTCCACTGATCATCCCCCAGCTGCTGCTAGGGTACCTGAGGATCGATCCTTCCACAGTAGAGTACACCATTCCCACTTTGACTTCCTCTTGCGTGTGTTCAGGATAGAATGCAACTCCCACTGCAACTGTGTCCTGGACCTGTTCTGCCCCTTGCTGTGTGTAGGCTTCCTGCTGCTAGGGTCTGGGGCAGAGAATTTTTCTTTTACTTTTTTTAAAATTAGGCATATTAGTTAGACCTAATAATGGGTTGGATCTTGACATTTCCATACATGTAATGGATGGAATACATTATAATGTATTCTGATTATATTCAGTCTGTGATGTCTCTTGTCTTCTATCCACTCCTACTGATCTCTTTCCTCTTCCCAAATAGTCTCTACTCTACTTTCATTTCCTTCCTTTCTGCCTTCCATCCTTCCTGCCTTCTTTCCTTCCTGCCTTCCTTCCTTCCTGCCTTCTTTTCCTCCCCTTTCTCTCTTTCATTTTTTTAAATGTGATCCAATGACTAAGAAGGGTTGCTTCCGGGATCATGGGTGAGTGGTTATTTACAGAAGCATGGGCAACTTCCCAGTGCCTACATCACTGAGGAAAATGTCTCCTTCTACCCCAGAAAACCTTAACTACCTACAGATCTTCAGGAAGAGATGAGGCCTTTGTGGCTCCTGCTCCCTCCATGATAGAATAATGTTGAGCTCGATCTTGTACACGTCTTATGCAGGTAATCTCAGCTGATGTGAGTTCATGAATGTATGCTATGGACAATTTTGATTCTCCTGCCATCATCCACTCCTTTTCCTTGATAACAAGTCGTATCTATTGTCTAGAACATAGTTACATGGCCACACTTAGCGCAGGGAAGACTGATGTGTTAAATGGGCCATTTCCAACTCTTTAAAATACTTTTTATTCTTTAAAAGTTTTATACATTTATACAATGCATATTGATGATATGTCCCTGACTCCAACTTCTCTGTGTTCCCTCCAAACTATCTCCCTCCTAATGTCATGTCCTTCTTTGTTTGATATTAATAACTCATTGAGTTCACTTAGTGCTGTCCATAGGTTCATGTGTGTGTTGGCCATCTACTGGGGCATGAACAATTTTCTACAAGCTAAGTCTCCAAAGGAGAGTGACTCTCCTTCCTTCAGCAGCCATCAACTGAAATCCTTTAAGAGGAGTGGAACCTCAGGGTCTCCTCCCCCATTCATGCTAGAATTGGACTGGCTAGATCTTGTAGTAACCACAGCTGCTGTGAGCTGATGTGTACAACAGCCATGTTATGTTCCAGACTCAGCATTGTACAGATCTCCCTCTCTAGCTCTGACATTCCTTAATCTCCCTGTTATAAGAAGTTCCTTGAACCGTGGATGGTGAGAGCTTGATGTAGAAGACTCATCTACAAGTGGACACTCAGAGTTAGTTATCTTCATCACTTTGCCCAGTTAAGAATCTCTGTATTAACTGTAGCCCACTGCAGAAAGAAGAGTTTCTGATCAAAGTTGACAGCAACATATATCTATGGCTATAAACATGAATATTAGGACTGCAGTTTGACAGCATGACCACTTCCTGAAACAATAGTAGGATTCCCCTTAGGGTCCAAGATCTTAGCCACGGGCTTTTGACCAGGTTTACAGTATCAGGAATGAAATCCTCACTGTGGAGTGGGTCTCATATCCAAGCAGAAATCAGTTGGTTACCCCTATCAGCATTATACCACTATTGCATCAGTGAGTGCATCTTGTAAGCAGGGTCAGTGTTATAATAAGTTCAGTGTTGGGTTAGACTTTTGATGTCTTTTCTTCTCCAGCATCTTGTGAAGCACCTTCCAGCATTACATAAGCTATGGGAGGCAGGAATGAGTTTCTTGGTTAATTCAAGGTTGATTTCTCTATGTCTCAGTGACTTTGGCAGTACTAAAGTTTTACTATCTAGTTATGCTGGGCAACCAAGAGCAATGGTGATATCCTGTCTTGTTTTTAGTGTCTCTGGGGCCTCCCTGACCAAAAATTCATAGCGAGGTAGCCCATTCCTGGCACTGGAGCTTTCATTTAATAACCCATGTCTTCTTGGGGTAGTGTTCTCTTAAGTACATCGGGCAGAGCGTCAAAGACTCAGCGACTACTCTTAGCACCTACTGCAAAGTATCAGAGACGTGACTCGCCCATTTGAAAAACACACTCCGTGGAACCCGAGAGTGAGGTTAGAGTAAAACTATTTCCCACTAAAGGCTGAATACATTTCTTTACTTTTTGCTATTATTATTATTATTATTATTTATTTTCCAGCAACCTTTTACCTCTAGGGAACTGGAAATTTGGATACTTTCCAAATACTTCTATAGTTGTTTTCCACAGGAAATGTAAAAGCACACATTTAACATTAGCTCATTTGGAAACATTTCAGGAAAGCAGCTCTACTGTGGACATAGGTGAGAATTAGTAAAATAAATAACACTCTTTAAAAATCAGGAAATGAGCAATAACTTGTGATTTTACTAGAAATCAGTTTAGATGTCTCTGGAAGGCAGCATTGCTTGTGAGTCTGATTCGTAGGGTCAGGTGGTGGCTCAGAGATAAATTTTACCAGGACCTCAGCATGGGGACACTGAATCGAATGATACCAACAGAAGAAAAAATCCCATTACTAGATCTGATGGGTTCCTTATTTTAAAAAAGTGTGTGTGTGTGTGTATGTGTGTGTGTGCATGTTTACATAGATGTGAATGTACATGTGTGTGTCTGTGTGTGCATGCATGTAAATGAACATGGAGGTCAGAGGACAACCTTGGGTCTCAGGAACATCACCCGCTTCCTTTGATGCAGGGTTTTCCACTGGTCTGCCGCTTGCCAGTTAGGCAAGCTGGTTAGTGAGCTCCAGGGAGCCTGTTTATCTCCATCTTCCCAGCTCTGGAATCACAAGCATGTGCGGCCACACTATTTTATGTGTGCTCTAGGGATCAAACTCAGGTCCTCGTGTCTTCAAGGCAATGATTTACCAGTGGAACCATCTCCCCGGCCCCAGAATCATGTCTGAACACTGCGAGAGAACATCACAAACTTCTGGCCATTCTGTGTGTGTGTGTGTGTGAGACATGCTGCAGGTTAGCTGGTGAGCCCCACACATATTATTGTACTTAATTCTAGTTATTTATGAGCTTTAAACACATGGTTTTTGTTCTGAGTGAGAGTTAACACCCACAAATAGATGGAAACGTTTGGCTTTTGTGCACTCAGTTTGTGTCTCTGTCATATAAATTACAGGGCAGGATCCAAGGTTAATTAATTACCTTGACACTTTGAATTCAGATCAGGAACTTTTGGCCTAAGTGGAGGTAAAGTGGTTTTCCATAATCGTGGTGTAAATGGGATTTTCAACTTGTTTGTCGATCCACTGAGTCATTTCCATCAGGCCAGCCTTATAGAGTCCATGGAGCAAACTTTTGACTCTCTAAATTCAAAATATCAACAGTTAGGGTGCCATGGGTTTTATATTAGTGGACTGTGGAGCTATGACTGATTTGCCACATGTTTAAAAAACAAATTTTGTTTTGATGCTCAATTGCTTGCCTTCCTTCCTTCCTTCCTTTTTTCCTTTCTTCCTTCCTTTCTCCTCTTCTTCCTGCTCTTCCTCCTCCTCCTCTTCTCTTCCTCTTACTCCTCCTTTTGTTTTCTTTGAAAGTGTCTTGCTATGTAGATGAGGCTGTTACTTGTTGTGTAATTTAACCTTTAATCCAACCCCTTACCCCAGCCCTGCCCCCCAACTCCTCCAAATGCTGGGATTACAGGCACATGCTGTCATGCCTGTAACTAAAGATTTAAAATACAATTAAATATATATTCAGAAAAGCATAACTTATAGCTTTAATTTTTACAAAGTCCCACCCATGTCATTAGGGCTCAGAATAGGAAACACAAACCCAGTTGCCTAGGAGGCTGTCCCATGCCTTCCTGAAGTTTGTTCACACACCTGTACCTTTTCTTAGGCACAGAAGGGAGAAAATCTTTCCTTGTCTCCATCTATCCTCAATTCTATCTAGAAGAAAATGAGTCCTACCAAAGGCAGAACCATTCCTTGACTTAGTCTGGCATCACCAGCAAAAACAACATATGTAAAGATCTTCCATGGGCTTATATTACCCTCCCCCCAGTTCTGCATGTGTTTTCCCATATAACTTCGCAGCCACCGCTGATCCCATTCACCACAGGACACATGAAGAGTGGAGGTTCAGGACAGACACACAGCAGACAGCCCAACCCAGCCGGTCTCATGCTTAGAACCGAGAGACCTTTGGTACAGTGAAGGTGTATTACTCTCATCCCTCCAGCTCGTTGAGTGGGTCTCAAAGGCCTTGAGAATCTCTGGAAGAATAGATTAAAAATGGAGTGTACTCACCCCTCATTCTGAGACATGCTAGCTCTTGGGAATGCACAACAAGGCTGGAGGAAAACCACCATCCGCCAGTTCACTCTTTGGTCACGTCTCTTTGCCAGGCAGTGTGTGGGCACGAGGGATATGGCATGTGGGGTTTTCTTGGAATTGTCTCTTGGTATTTAGAGAACAGCGGAGGCAAGGAATAGACACAGTGGATTAAGATGTCACAGAGACAGCTAAAGAGACTCAATGGGAGGCAAGGGGTGGGGAGCTTGGACAGGGCTGTCATCTACACCCAGTGCGAAAGGTAGACCTCACCAGAGGCTCTCATTTATCAAGTTCTCAATGAGTGTTGCTCATATAAGGGCGTATTAAATAATCTCAACCCAGACTATTTCTACTAAGCAGGCAGAAAACCTTTAAGACTGCTCCCTCTTGCAGACCTTTGCCATTATCTCCTCTGAGGTAATGCTTCCCGTGGTGTTCCTGCTGTCTCCTGGTAGATACATGCCTTCCGATAATGGTTCTTTCTTTACTTGCTACCTAGGAATCAACCTGACCTATATGCAAACGTTTACAGAACTTGTGATTTCCAGCACAAGATCACAGTTCACGTTACAGTATCAAGAACCAAGCGCAGGGGCTTAAATCAACCGGCAGGGGGCGCTCTTGTTTAGTGAGTTGCTCTAGTGGTGGGAAAGCAACAGACTGGAAAGGAATCTAGGGATCTTGCAATGAGTGTGATTAGGAGCTTTCTGTGGATGTTCCCGTGTTGTTGACGTGCATGGATATGTCCTGCCTTTGATGTGGTGAACACTGTGTGATCACAAGTGTCCCCCCGACCCCCAAGACTTTCCTACTAAAGCACATTCTGCTCCATGGTACAGGGGCATCCTAAGGGCTCAGTTTACCCACAGATGGGTCTGGGTTAGCAGTTGTTATTACTAATTTTTAGTGTATGTGTGTGGTGTATGCATGTATGCATGCACATGCGGGGGCTAGATCGCTTTTAATTATTGCCTGCCACCTTATATTTCTCATCATTTAATTTTAATCTTCTAATTTTGAAAAATTGAAATATGATTACGTCATCCCTCCCCATCCCCCTTCCTCACTCCAGCCCCTCTGATGCTCTCCCTCCCTCTCAATTCGTTGCCTTCTCTGCTTAAGATGTTATTGTTACACATATAGGTGCATGCATACATACATATAAATGCATACGTATATAAATACAAACTGCTGAGTCTGTTCAATGCTGCTTCTGTGTATATGATTTCAGGTCTGACCACTTGCGTCTTCCTCTTTGTTCTGTTGCTGTTCTATTACCATGACCAAGGCGACTCTTATAAAAGAAAGCATTTAACTGGGGGCTGGCTTACAGTTTCAGAGGGTTAGGTTGGGAGCATGGTGGCTTGCAGGCAGGTACGGTGCTGGAGAACTACACCCTTACCTACAGGCAGCAGGAGAGAGAGGGAGAGAGAGAGAGGCAGGCCAGGCTTTGAAAACCTCAAAGCCCACCCTCAGTGACACACTTTTTCCAACAAGGCCTCACTTCCTAACCCTTCCAAAGCAGTTCAACTAACTGGGGACCCAGCATTCAAACATCTCGCATTTTCACTCAAACCACTGCACACAACCTACTGAGTCTGTTTAATGTCGCTTCTCCGTGTATGATTGCAGGGCTGACCACTGGGTGCTAGATGGCCACGTTAAGAGGCTCATCCCCGGGGGAGACTAATTCCCCAGCTCTCAGCATTCCTTAGCTGCCTGTAGTTCTTTGTCTAGGTGTAGGGCCCCTTGAGATTCCTCCTTCCTTGTTAGCATATCTCTTGGTGTTGTCCTTGTTCAGACAGCCATGTTGAGGTGTCATGGGGGAAGCTTTTCTAGGAGCCACACCCTCATAGTAGTTGCCTGGCCCTCTGACTTTTCCATTCTTTTCATCCCATCTCCCAAGATATTCCCTGAGCCTTAGGTGCAGGAGTTGTACGGTAGATGTATTCCCTGGGCCTGGGTACCCCAAGATCAGGTGTCCTCTGTGTTTTGACCAATAGTGGTTGTGGTGGTTTGAATGAGAATGGCCCCCATAGGCTCATATATTTGAATGCTTGGTCCCCCAGATGGTGAAACCGTTTTGGGGAAGGATTAGGAGATGTGACCTTGTTGGAGGAGGTGTGTCACTCAGGGTGGGCTTTGAGGATTCAAAAGCCCATACCAGGCCCAGTTTCTCTCTCTCTCTCTCTCTCTGCCTCCAACCTGAACGTAAGGATGTAAGCTCTCGGCTATTGCTCCAGTGCCATGCCTGCCTGTCTGCTGTCACGCTCCCCACCATGATGGTCATGGGCTGATCCTCCGGAACTGTAAGCAAGCCCCCAGTTAAAGGTTTTATAAGTCGCCTTGGTCATGGTGTCTCTTCACAGGAATAGAAAAGTAACTAAGACAGTGGTTTTCTGTAATCCCCTCTGTCTGTTGCAAAGAGAAGTTTCTTGGATGGGAATGGGGTGGGGGGGGTGGGGGGGTAGGCAGTGAGAGCTACACTCATCAGAGAAATCTGGTTCCTAAGCTGTGGGTGCAGAGCTTGCCTTTTTTTTTTTTTTTTTGAGAAGGGGTTAATTTCAGCTGCACCAGTCCCAAAGACCCACCTGTCTCTGACATCCATTGCTGGGGTGGTAGATGTGCGCTGCCGTGCCCGGCTTTTATGAAGGTGCTCAGGCCCCCGTGCTTACACAGCAGCCACCTTACCCACGGAGCCACCTCCCTGGCCCTGGCTTAGCGGTTGGAACCGTAGTGATGCCTTCCTTCCAGACTCGGGCTGGGCGTTCGGGTTGTGATTGTGTCATAAACACAGAACTCAACTTTTGCTGTGCTGAGTCGGTAGGCTGGTACAAGCTGGTCTCCCTTCCTCTCCTCTACCATGCCAGGACTTCCCATTGCCTCCGTAATCATTTTTGTCTTCTGCTTAAACTCTCCAAACCCAGGTTTTTAAAGAAGTTTTAATTTCACATTTAAGTCTCAACTCAAACCTCACCTCCTCAGGGTGTAGAAGTGGTTCTAGGGCAATAGCAATGTTTTATATCTTAGTTGATGAATTTTTAAACATTTATCAAGTGGTACACGTATTGTGTACAGCTTTTGGTATGTATGTATGTGTGTATTTTTTATTTTTGGTTTTTCAAGACATGGTTTCTCTGTGTAGTCCTGACTGTCCTGGAACTCACTCTGTAGATCAGGCAGGCCTCGAACTCACAGAGATCTGCCTGCCTCTGCCTCCCGAGTGCTGGAATTAAAGGTGTGTGCCATGCCGCCAGGCTTGATATGTATTTATACGTCAATGAAAAAGTTTATTTTACCAGAGTCTTCACCTTCAGTGAAGTTCGATAAAAAGCAACCTCAATCGGACTGAGATAATTGACTTGGGCAGGTTGCTGCTCTGCTCTGTGCTTGCCTGGTCATGGCTGTGACTTCTCCTGCAGTCATGGCTGCCACCATGAAGGTGGCAGAAGAAGGTTCGGTTTCCCAGTGTTTGCTACAATCTCTTCTGGAGGTCTCCCAGGCAGAGTCTTCCTTTAGGACCTGTTCTCTCCGGGGAGGCTTTTAGTCCCTGAAGACATTTGTCATCTGTCAGATACTCCCTGTTACAATCATGAATGCCCCAAAGGCCTGACTCCCAGCCTGCACTCAGCTGGGTCTCTTCAGGCAGCTCCATAGCCTGCACCTGCTTCTTCATGCTGGGCAGGCACGATCTTAGCTGGGAGCCCTCACCTCTTCTAAAATTGTGTTCAGCGCTTTTTCAATTTTTCAAGACCCTCAAAGCTGAAGCTGGACAGGCTGTGTCTCAACAAGGAGGCAGGGCTTGTAATGAAGCCTCTTCGTGGGGAAACTTCCTGGCAGGTGGAATCATTTCTTGGATCATCTTTTTTCTTTTTCTTTTCTGTTTTTTTATTTGTTTGTTTGTTTTTGTTTTTCAAGACAGGGTTTCTCTGTGTAGCTCTGGATATCCTGGAACTCACTCTGTCGCCCTCAGCTCATTCTTGTGAACCAGGTCTAGAGAAGGCTCCGGGCTCCTCTTCAGCCCCTCTGACCAACATCTGGCTCCTGTAATTTATCTGCTTACACAGAACCACTCCAGGAATCTTTCTAAAACACCAGCCCACGCCCTGTTTTCAAGATCACCGGCGTTTGCCAATCTCTTGCCAATCAGGCTCTTCATTGTGACTGACAAGGCTCTCCCTGACATCAGCATGCCCCTTTCCCTGTCAGGTTGTGTTCCTGGTTGCCCTGGGCTCCTCCAGTTCCTCATAAGAGCCAGTGCCTTTCTTTACACCGAGTTCTCCATCCATCTCCCCAGTCCCTTCTCTGCCTGGGAACTCCTCCTTTTGCTGACCCCTCCGTGCTCCCTCCCCTAAGAAACACTTCTATCTTGTCCCACACAGGCTTATTCCCCAGCCTGTGACTCTGGCAGCCGCACAGGGCCTGGCATACAGTTCACCTAGGGACGGGTTGCTTGCCAGCACTCCAGTCACAGGCTGCTTCCTGGTATGCAGCTGTAAAGCACCTTCCCCTCGGTGTTTGCACATCAGGGAGTTGCCTGTTTGTGAGAGACCATCAAGCGCCCTTAATCCTCCTTTGTCACTGAATGATGTCAGGCGGCACTGCCTGTTTGAGACTTCTGATTTTAAAATAATCCAAAGATACACTAGCCGCCTCCTCCAGTGTCTGTAACAGCATGTTTGTTTTCTAACACTTTAATAAAATTGCGTACAAGGAAGAAGCAGAAACAAAATAAAACAAAACCCTGACGTGAAGAGAGAGGATTCAGGGGACCCAAGGGCTCTTAGACCATCAAAGAAGTATGCAAAAGTCTGGGAGGGGTGAGTTCGTTCCCTTTCTCAGGGGAGGGTTATCAAGGACACCAGGACTTAGCATCTGGCTGCCTGTGGGGAGGCCATTAACAATAGGGTTCTTTAACTTGAGCTGTCATTACTTAGCTGACCTTTGAGCAGCAACAGGCAGCTGTTGAGGGAAGCAGTTTGTGGGACAGGGGTGACGGGTGCGGGTGGCAGGATTTTTCTTTCTAAGTCAGAGCTGAGGCAGTTAGGAGTTCAAGTCTCAGGCTGATTGTATGATTGTTGACTTGTAGCATTGATGACTCTCCTGTGCTCAGGATGGTTGATTCTGGCTTTCTACAGCTACAGCACCCCCCTCCCTCTATCCCCCTCTCCCCCCGCAGCAGCCACTAATCTGTCTCTATAGTTTTGTCTTTTCAACAGTGCTATAGAGATGGGCTCATAGCACCAACTTGTGAAATCATCCTTGTCATTTGCTGTAACATCCTTGAGATCCACCTAGCTCGTTCCGTGTATCAGTAATTTGCTGTGTTTTCCTGCCACGTAGCATTCTGTGTTCCAGACCAGCCATCGTTTGTTGAGTGGTTCGGTTAAATGGCGGCAGGAAGGATCTTTGGGACGAAACTACTCTGTGTTGTCATACTGTGGATCCGTGATGTCTTCCAAAGGCCTGTGTGTTAAAGGCATGGTCTCCAGCCCTGTAGTGTTGGGAAGCTATTGGGAAGTTGGAGAGGGCGACTTGCGGGACACACATGTGGCGAGGGATTTGGGCTGTGGGTTTACCGCATCCTGCCGCTACCTTGGCGGGCCTCTGTGTGTGAGTCCGACGAGTGGACAGAAAACGCTTGGGAACACGCTTCGGTGGGCGTCCCCTCTTTAATGGGGCGTGTAGCTTGTATATCAAGAGTCACAAGTAGGGGAAGAGCCAGTGACCCTGAGAATGCCCATTGGTTAGGGCATCCTATGTGGGAATGGCCTTGCCTTTGTGTGGAGTTTGAGTCTGTGTGATCCAGCACGCAGGGCAGAGAGGCATGTTTGCATAGTGAGGGTTCATATCTAAATTCGGCTGGGTTTTTGGCCAGGGCTAAAAGGTGAGGAATACCTGAATTTCTCCTGTTCTCACTCTCTAGGGGTTCAAGGCTAACTTCAACTCACAATTAGTCCTTGAACATCCCCACAGGGGAGAAGTTGGGAGGTGGGACCTCCTGAGAGGTTTTAGATGGCTGAGTCGTGACATTGACGGGGATTGTGGGACCTCTGCTTCTTTCTCTGTTTTGCGTTCACCATGAGGTGAACAGGTCTCCTCTATAACACACTCCTGCCACGATGTACTCTGCAGCCAGGAGCCCCAAATAATGGGGCCAATTGGTCATGGACAGAAACCTCTATCCAACCTGAGACAAAGGTTTCCGAACCTCTTCTCTCTTAAGTTCATTTATATCATGTATTTGTTATAGGAGTGGAAAACTGCTTAGCACATACATCTTGCCCGTGAAAGACATAGAGTCTGCCTTCTTGCTAAAGGGCATCTATGCATTTGGTCTTCATGCAAGAGATGACACACAAGGTTGCCTGATAAAGGGGGGGGGGGGCAGGTATGTCAATGTCAGCTTTACAGTTTCTGAGCCAGAGCCATGTAAGGATGTCAACATTGTGGATAATTGGATAAAGGATTCTTCTATATCTCTGGAGCTATAAATCCCTCTCCCCTCCGTTGGTGCTGGAGAATGACTATAATAGGGCCTTACTGTGGCCACAGTCCCTTCTGTAATATTGTTTATAACTGCCTGTCAACCTACAATCATACCTTGTAAAAAGTTCTTGGTGGAACATCTTTTTGACTGTGAACGAAGATGCAGATGCTTTGAGATAGGAACATAGTCCACATATGTGGGTCCACCCCCTCCTACCCATCAACCCTTTCTCTCATTACTCTGGCTGGGGTGATTTCTTAATTTTTTATCATACCATGTCTTGGTGTTTTTTCTTCCTTTTTTTTTAAACTGTTTTCTTTAAACCTTAAAATATTTTGTGTGTGTGTGTGTGTGTGTGTGTGTGTGTATATATATATATATATATATATATATATATATATATATATATATATATATATAATTTATTTATTTATTTATTTTGAGACAGGGTTTCTCTGTTGTAACTCTGGCTATCCTGGAACTCACTCTGTAGACCAGGCTGGCCCGGAACTTACAGAGATGCACCTGCCTCTGCCTTCTGAGTGCTAGTATTAAAGGCTTGAGCCACCACTGCCCAGCTAAAGTATATTTTTTATGTGTAGATTTTTCTTTTTGTGTATGTATGTGTGTATCATCTGTTCATGTGTGTAGACGCACTGTCTGTGTGTGGGGGGTGCACATGCATGTGGGCATACATGGAGGCCTGAGGTGTCTTCTTCCGTCTCTCTCTATCCTCTACATTGGAGAGGCAGGCCTATTGCTGAGCTTGGAGCTTGCTAATTCAGCTAGCCTGACTAACCAGCCTGCTCCAGGGACCCCTCTGTCTCTGCCCTCCTGAAGCTCCTGGGGATTACAGGCCACGCCTACCTGGCTTTTACATGTGTTCTTGGGATTTGAACTCTGGTCCTCAGGCTTGTTTTGAAGTACTTTACTTTCAGCTAGGCTAGCCGACTCATGAGCTCCAGGAATCCCCCTGCCTCCTCCACCCGTTCCCAGTGTTGGATTTTTGGGGCATGTACTTGTGTAGGTGTACATGTATGGGGACATCAGTACTTGTCTTTTTATTTGGGTGCTGGAGGACTGAACTGGGGTCCTCACGATTGTACAGCAAGCGCTTTACTGACAGAGGCAAACTCCCGGCTCTTCTCATTGTGGTTTTGCTTGGGTTTCTCCCAAGACTGGGCACAAACGCCTGTAAGAACAAACTGTAACCATCATGCCTTGCAGTTTGCTGTACAGACGCCTCATCTCTTTCCTGCTCTCTGCCCATTTCCTCTAGGATTCTTCCACCCGACTGCCTCCCACCTCTCCGTTTTATTCTCAGCCACCAGCATTTAGTGCTATTTGGAAAACACAATTTGGAGCTGGGGAGAACAGGAACTCTTCTCTGACTTCCATCAGCTTTCCTTACAAGGATAAGCGGGTAGAAGCAGATTCAAACATCAAGAGGGAGCCTGCAGGCACAGGGTGGGTTCCCCTCAGTTGGGCACCATACAGGGCATAGAGCTGGCCTCTTAGAAGAGCATGAAGGTGGGCCTTCGGCTCGGAGGTGGGCCTTCGGCTCGGAGGAGGGCCAGGCTCCAGTGTTTGCAGTCTGGGCATTGGCAGAACTCCCCCCCTCCCCCCACAAAGGCCCCTAAGGCCACTCTGGCTTTGGTTCTGTCTTTGTTCCTTCCCAGCCACTTTTCCTACCTAATTGAGCCCAAATTGCTGAAAACAAACTTTCTCAGGGTTGTTCGCATCCTGCTGGGTATCAGCTTTCCATAAAACCAAAATTGTTGCTTAGTCTAGACCTGCACGCTCATTGTGCTATTTAAAGAGGAGCTCCAAGTTCACAGCCCCACAGCCGAGGCCGCAGTTCCACAGAGGCCTGCCTCCCTCAGGGCACCTCCTCTCAGTCCTGCAGGCTTTGTACAGCATGTCTCCCGGCGGCTTCTGAGCAGACCTGAGGTGCTCTGGTCCTGCCTGGGTAACAGAAAACAGAATTAGCATGCTCGAAGTGAGAGAAGAGAAAAAGAGGATCTGTTTCAAGCACGGAAAAGCAAACCCGAGACCTGAGGGTCGTCACCAAAAAGCCCTAGAGGGCTGGGGTCCCCCAGGCTCTCTTTCCCTCAGACTCCGCGGGCTGCAGTTAGTCCACCGGTCCTGCCTGTGTTTCTTGCGGGCGCTGGAAACATTTCTTCTGTCATTGTTTCCCTCGGGACCGTGGTATATTGGTTAGCAACTGGCTGTCCAGGAAAAACGTCCAGCTTGCTTGTTTGCCCGTTTCCATAGCGTCAACCCCCAGGTTGTTGTTATTCTAAGCGTCTGCGCGATTTCACTCCTCTAGGTGAGTGGACACGAACAAGCTGTTTGCAGGGCCTCACCTGCAGGTCAGACACGTATCAGCTACTTGTAGATTACAGCATGGAGGCTAAAATTGACCCAGAGCCTCTTTTTGTGTGTGTGTGTGTGTGTGTGTGTGTGTGTGTGTGTGTGTGTGTAATTTGTGAGCTGGAATTGGCTTTTTTACCTTAAAAAAAAAAATCTTAAAATCTTTTGGCAGCTGGTCCTCCCCTTACACTCTGTGAATCTTTGAGGTGGAACTCAGGTTTTCAGCTGGCAAGGGCCTTTATCTGCTGAGGCCTTCCCTGGAATTTGACAGTTGGATCACAGAAGCTGGCAAAGGGCTGACCAGCTCACTCACACAGTCCCCAGGGACTATTGCTATTCCAGGCTCTCCAAGAGCTCCAAGCTCTGTACATTATAAGTGGGGAAACTGAGACTCAGAGAGGAGGAGGATTCTACACAGGTTGGCAAACTGCTGGCAGAGCCAGGTCTCTGAATCTGCAATCCTATCCTTGCACATTTGATGCTGCCAGATAAATAACCACAGTTGGCCCTTCTTTTATGGCTGCTACTCACTTCCTCTGGGCTTCCTGTGGGTGTCTGAGTGAGTCAGGTTGGCTTCAGTGCCCTCTGAGCATCTGCAGGGCTCTCTCAGCATCTTCAGATGCTCTCTGGCTGGTGCCAGACCACTGTGTGGTCACCCAACAGTGCATGGTGTAGAAAGGAGGCTCCTTGCTGACTGAACTCTGACTCCATTCAGTTTATGGACTTTCCCCAGACTCTGCTTAATTTGAGGCTATGTGCTCATCTCTCTCTCTCCCCAAAGCTTTGTCCTGGAACTTCTGTCAGCTCCTAGCTTTTTACCTGTCACCACCTTGGCTGCGTGTGACAGGACTGTGCTCTCTGTTGGCTTCCTTGGGCCGCTCCTCTGCCATAAGCTCTCTCCAGGCGTCCTTCCCTCAGACTCAGGCCTGATTTCTGATGATGGGAAGTTGATGCTTTCTGAGGGGATGAAGTAGGGTGAGGGAGGTAGCAGGGGAAGCTGGGTTCCCAGGAACATGCTGCTGTCAGGGTGCTAGGGAAGGGCTGGCTGGGCTGTCCCCCTGAGAGATGCTGGTATGGAATGTGGGGTTTATGCTGAAGATAAAGAGGGAGGAGAAGGGCAAAGGGAGAGGGAGACAGAATTGTTTTTACACTGATTAACTGAGTGTGTGTTTATCAGAGTGTGGGGGCGATGAGAGAGAGAGAGACAGACAGACAGACACACACACACAGAGCAGCAATAGAGAGAGAGTGCACGAGTGAGTGAGCAGTGGCAGACAGACACAGAGACAGACAGAGAGAGAGAGAGCGAGAGAGCAGTGACAGAGATGTGGAAAGAGAGAGAGAGAGAGAGAGAGAGCAGTGACAGACAGACACACACACACACAGAGAACAGAGACATATAGACAGACAGACACACACACTGAGAGAGAAAGAGGGAGAGATATAGAGACAGAGAGAGAGAGCAGAGAGAGAGAGATGGAGAGAGAGAGCAGAGACAGATAGAGCACAGAGAGAGAGAGAGAGAGCAGAGACAGACAGAGAGAACAGAGATATACATACAGACAGACATACATACAGAGAGAGAGAGAAAGAGAGTGAGAGGGAGAGATATAGAGATGGAGAGAGAGAACACAGAGAGAGAGAAGGAGAGGGAGAGATACAGAGATGGAGAGAGAAAGAGCACACAGAGAGAGACAGCAGCGACAGACAGAGAAAGAGAACAGAGACAGATAGACAGACACAGAAGAGAGAGAGAAGCGACAGACAGACACACACATGGGGGTGGGAGAGAGAGGGAGAGAAAACATGAATTAATTGTGTTAGAAGACGGGGTTCCATAGTTCCCGGTCCTCCGAGGCCCGGCTAATCCTCCGCGTACTCGAATGAGTTAGTCTCTGCAGAAAGGGAGTAGACATATCATCTATATCACCCTTACATATCATTCGATTCCTTTTTGAGGAATAGACCCGTCAGCTACTTAAGTGGATGCAAACTGACCAGCATGGAGCTTTATGATTGTAAAAGTCAACATGGTAGGCATGCTGGGTTACAGAAAGATACCTAGGGAAGATTGGAAGTGTGCAAAATAAATGCTTACAAAGGAAAAAAAAATTAAAACAAGGGCAGCCCAAAGCACAGCATGGAGCAAAGGGGGCTGAAATAAGAGAAAGAATCAAAGCCCTTGGCTGGGACAGGGACAAGGCCAAGGGCAAAGCTGGACTTTTTCTGCATCTTTAGCCCTTGCCTGTCTGGCTGAGGGTGAGCCCTGTAGGGGCTCCAGGCTTCTTTTTTTCCAGTTGCCAGCTCCCAAGTTTTCCCTGGTCCCCTGCAGCGGCTCCCAGACTCAGTTGTCCTCTGTCCCCCACCCTTAAGGGGACAGATGTAGCTGCAGGGAATGAACAAAGCTCCTTTGTAAGTCCAGCTGTCACAAGGAATGCCCCCACTCGCCTCTACCCAGGGTCTGCCCTCCTCTGCTGCCAACGCCTCCATCCCCTTCTCTGCCCACCATGCTGAGGGCAAACAATGTCCGGCTGTTTCCCTCTCAGTGGGGGTTCCCCACCTTCCTTTGTAGAGCGGTCTTTGAAAAGCAGGGCTCCCTCTACACAACTGAGTCCTTGGCACTAGAGAAGCAACGGGTACTTGAGTTCCTGGGAACCAAGTTGAAGTGTCTTGAGCCTCACAGCTTCCCACGAAGCTGAGGGGGAAGCCCTGTAGCTCCTGAAGTACTCTTCAAGACACTTCCACAGTCTCTCCAACAGCCCTTACACACCTACACTGTGTACCAGGACAACCACTGTCTCTACATCTTTGATTTCAAATCATGTACAAAAATTTTGGGCCAAGTATAAATAACTCTGAGTGTTCAGCGGGGAACAGGTCATCTATGTCAGCCTCTTGCCATTGTAGGCTCAGAGAACTTCATAGAAGAAGGGGAAGAAAGAACACAAGAGCCAGGGGATGGGGCGGAGACCTGTGAAATGCTGACTTCTGGGTATAGCATGGCTGTTTCGCACATCAACTTACAGCAGCCGTGGTTACCAGTGCAAGACCTGCACACGATCAAGCCAGTCAGAATGCCAACATGGCTGGGAAAAGGCACTCCTGAGGGCCTCACTCCCATCAGAGGAGCTATTGGCAGTTGATGGCTGCCAGGGTTGGGGTGGGGGGTGGAGTGGGGTAGGGGAGAGAGAGCCACTCCCCTTTGGGGATGTAGCTGCTAATAAGTTGCTCTGTCTCAGTGGATGGCGGCACCCACGTGCATATAGGCAGCACTAATTAGACTGTGGGGATTATTAATAACAAAAATAAGTAAATAACAAGAGGACATGAAGCTGGGAAGGAGATTTCCGGAATGGGGTCACCAGGGGGAAATTTGAGGTAGCAGTGGAAGCATATGATAAATATACATTGTATAAATGCTAGAAAATTCCAGAGAATAAAGACACTAACATTCTGGGAGGTGGGCAGAGGATGCTGTTCTGGCTTCTGTAAAACTCATTCCCACCATCTTTATGACAGGGGCAGGAGATGGGAAAGATGAAGGCCCAGGGATGAAGCGTGGGAGGTGGGGTTTCAGGAAGTGTCTTCTGGGCAGAACTATGTTCTCGCCACCCCATCATGCTTAGTTCAGTAAAGAGCAGGGTGTGAGGAGGGAGGTGGGGGAGAAGAGAGGAAAGGGTGAGGAAGGCGAAGTGGGGAGACTTCCTGGATGGGAGCCACGGGGGTGGGTGGGCAGTTTTCTGAGTTTGGCTTGCACCAGAACTTCTTTCTGGTGATCCTCTGGCATTCTAGATTTCCCTTCTTCTTTCCTTCCCTCCATCCTCCCTCCCTCTCACTGTCCCTCCCTCCCTCCCTCCCTCCTTCCATTTCCTCCGCTTCCCTTACTCTTTTTCTTTCATTCACCTTTTTTGTTTCTTTGTTTTGAAGTAGAATCTCACGAGTTTGATCAAACATTACATAGCTGAGGATGACCTTGAACTCCCAATCCTCTTGTCTGTAGCTCCCACTGCTGGGATTACCAGCATGTGCCACCATGTCTGGCTTCATCTTGGGTCTCTGGCTTTGGTTCTTCAGATAGGGAGGACATCCTCAGCTGAGCACGTTGTGTGTGTCTTTGGTAGAAGCTGCTGGAGACTGGAGGAAGGTGGCCCCTGACCCTCAGGTCCCTCTGCTGGGGCCCTATAGTAGATATTTCTCACTTCTGCTGAAGTCTTAATGTCTTTCCTTTCCAGGCCTACCCTTCCTCATTAAAGGATCCATTTGCAAAATGTCTTAGGGTTTCTATTGTTGTGGTAAAACATCACAACCAAAAGCAACTTGGAGAGGAAAGGGTTTATTTCACTTTAGAGTTCCCCATTTCAGTTTATCGTTGAAGGAAGTCACTTGCAGCCAAGAACTGAAGCAGAGGCCACAGAGGGGTGCTGCTTACTGACTTACTCCCCATGGTTTGCTCAGCCTACTTTCTTACGGAACCTAAGACCACAGCCCAGGGGTGGACCCATTCACATGGGCTGGGTCCTCCTGCTTCAATCACTAGATAAGAAAATGCCCTACAGGCTTGCCTACAGCCCAGCCTTCTGGAAGCAAGTTCTCAGTTGAGTGTCTCTCCTCTCAAGATGACTCTAGCTTGTGTCAAGTTGACATAGAACCAGCCAGGACACAAAAGGAAATCTTCCTGCTAAGTAATTGTTCCTGGTTACCTGCTTTAGGACAAGTCCAGGTCCTGTAAGATTGTGTCTTTTCAGACCTCTGTGAGGGGGTGGGGTGGGGGTGGGGCTTATCAATCACCTCCTCCTTTCCAAACTTCCTTGGTTTCTAGTCAAGCCTCTGTGCTCAGTCATGAGCACTTTTCCCTCAGTGGAGTGTCCTCTGAGACCATTGGTTGCTCCAGCTGCTGTTGGAGGGTGATGACCCTCCCCTCCCCCATTCCCCTCTCTTCTCCCTCTCCAGATGCTAAAGCTCTAGGATGACAGGAGTGATATCCAATCATTCCAGTGTCCTTGGTGAGACAGGAATCAGCAGAAGAGAAGGCCAGGGCCTGTGGTGGATCATGAGCTAGTCAAAAAGTCCCGCAGCAAAAAAGGACCATGGCGTGACATCATGCTTCTAATTGGACAAACAACACATAATCACCTCTCTGATCGGGCTAAGGGAGCATGCGTAGGGCATATGGACTCCTCACTGGTTCTGTGATGTACTCCAAAGACTAATCTCAGTCTCTATCCAGGCCCTGCCATAGGATGCATCAAGAGCCGCTGGGCAGAACAACACAGCGACATCCTTCCTGCAGCCCCTCCCACCACTGGGAGTCCTTTCACTTCCGCCTGATAACTCCACATTTACTCTGCTAACTGTGCCTGGTTCCTTATCCTTCCTTGGCGTGAGATGCAGAACCCGGAAGCCACCGGTTCAGGGCAGCTTTGGCGTCGGTTGATCGCTGGACACTCTTGCTCACGGGTTGAGCCCACCTCTAGGCTTAGTGAGCTTAGTGACTAAGCTGAGAGAGACTCCGTTGCACTCAGAGAACCCACATCCTTGGCACCGAGTAGGGTCAGAGCCTTGTTGAGTGACAGCCAGGGACGTTTCTCTGGGCTCCAGCTCATCTCCACACAACAGATGGGCATCTTCTGAAAACCCTCCGTATTGCTCATGTGCCCTGAACCCCTCAGTGGCTTACAGCAGTGCATGGGGGTGAAATCTTTGCACTGGTGGCACAATTCCTCGCACTCCACTGCTCCTGTCGCTGGGGCCACTCGGGGTCTTTCCCTGGGACTTTCTTTCCTGTCTCGACGCCTGCAGCACAGACTCTTCCACTTACAGGGCTGCTGCTCCTCCCTTTGGGCATGAGAGACGGCCTGGTTATCGTTCAGTTTACTCACCCGAGGGCATTGAACCAGCTCTGGGATGTGCAACTGCCTTTTGCTGAGGCTCGCACCTGTGCATCCAGGTCCTGCATCTGTCAACCGCCGCTTTGTCAAATGAAAGGCAGAGGAACAAAGGATGAGTAGAAGAGGTAAAAGGAGTGAAGAGAGTCAGCTGTCATCAGACAGACTGGCATTTGCAGCCTGGTCCCACGGGACCTGGCACCACGTGCGAGATACTGACTCTCCCACCTGTTCCCTCATCTGTAAAACAGGGTTAATGATGCTTCTTGCCTCTTGCTGTCATGTGAGGTTTGAGTTAATGTCTGTAACGCAGCTCAGCAGTGCCTGCCATGTGGTATTGTATTATAATTATTCAAACTTCATTGTTTTAATTTTTATTCATTATGAATAACACAGAAACTTTGTCAAAATATATACATGAGAATTTGTTGAAAATTGCTTCTGATCACTCAGATGAAATCAGGGCCAGCCTGGTCTATATAGAAGCCAGCCTGGGCTATATAGCAAGACCCTGTCTTAACCTATCCCCTCAAAACAAACAAACAAACAAACAAACAAACCAAACCAAAACAACAAAAAAATCAAACGAAACCCAAAAACTAACTCACAAAAATTACTCCAGAATCTTTTCTTTCTCTCTCCCCTTTTCTTTCTCTCTTACCCCTCCTCCTTCTTACCTTCTCTCCCTCTCTCTATTTTATCTCACTCTTCTCCCCACTTTTTATTTATGGCATTTAATTAACTTTATTGGGTGCCTAGTATGTGTCAGGCCATATCCCAGACTGTGGGAAAAGAGTTTGGTGAGAAGAATGTGACTTTTGTTGTCTTTTCTTGTTCGTGTGTCCCCAACTGAACTCTCAGTCTGTCTATATGACTTGGCCTCGGAGGGCAGCCCAGTGATCGGGGGATGTGGGGGCGAAAGTGTGGACAAAGAGCCCTAGCATGAAAAGGATCTGCCTCTCTGGATCTAGCCCTCTCCACCCATGGCCCAGCAAAATGTGGTCTTCCATCCTGATATGGAAATGTCCGTCCGGCACAGCAGCCTGGAAGCTCAGATGTTGGAAATCATCGCTTCCTTTTAGTAGCTGGGGTATAATTTTCTGAGCTGTGACCTCTCCAGACCCTCTGAACACTCCGAACATGGAATGAAACCTAACCATGAGATCTGAAACTCTTGAAACTGAAAGAAAAAAAAAATCTCCCACTGTGTATTTTGGATGAAGGGGTTTGTCCAAAATAAGATCATCCCAAAATAACATTCTCAAGTTTCCTTTAGAAACATCAGATGCCTCTGGGTGATATTTTGTCACCCACAGAAGGGCAAAGGTGTAGTGTGAAGCGGCAGCTGTTTTGTGATGTCACCTGCTCAGAGAAAATGAAATGCCATTGTGATTTTTTTTTTTAATATTGGGAAAGATTTATGGTTAATTGTGCTGGATAGTTTTATGTCAACTTGACACAAGCTAGAATCCTTAGACAGGAGGGAACCGCAACTGAGAAAATGCCTCCGTAAGATCAGACTGTAGAGCATATTCTTAATTAGTGATTGATGGGGGAGGGCTGGTGGTCCTGGGTTCTATAAGAAGGAAGGCTGAGCAAGCCATGAGGAACAAGCCAGTAAGCAGCACCCCTCCAGAGCTCTGCATCAGATTCTTCTTACTGCAGGTTACTGCCCTGTTGAGTCCCTGTTCTGACTTCTTTCGATGTTGGACTATGATGTGGTAGTGTAAGCCCACTACACCCTTTCCTCTCCATGTTGCGTTGGTCACAGTGTTTCATCACAGAAACAGTAGCCCTAACAGTTAATGGATACAGAAGCTTGAGTCCCCGGTCAAACTATTCACATTTTAAAGATGAGTTTCAAAATTATCCTTTCTCAACTTGAAGAAGCCTTAAAAGGAGTTATGTCAAAAACTGTTAGCATAGCTCGAGGCAGACTAAGGGACACCAAAATCTTGGGTTATGAAGTATAGTTTCACTGGTGTAATGTTATTGATAATAAGTAATAATAGTATAATAATGTCTTCTTACCATTCTTTGGATTTCAGTTCTTGTAAAACACACACACATCCTATCTCTCTCCCTCCCCTTCAACTCTCCCCTCTGTGTGTGTGTATGTGTGTACGCACACATGTGTTCATGTACATGTGAAGGCCAGAGGTAGACTTCAGTTGCACTGATATATAGATGTGTGTGTGTGTGTGTGTGTTGAAAACTCTGTTACAGAGGGGCATAATAGAAGATTGGAACAATTGAACAGATATTTGGTGATTCCTTAATTGGAATATTGAATTAAAAAAAATCCATGGACCGATGATGTAGTTTAGTGGTAGGACATTTACCTAGCATGTATAAAGCCTGGATTTGATTCTATGCACTGAAAAAAGAAGTATTGACTTTCAAAACATTTCTATAAAAGTCTATGGGGTGTGCATGCGTGTGTGTGTTCTATGTACATATGTCCATGCTCACGTGCACGCAGAGGGCTGTGTACTTTCCTCTATCATGCTCTGCCTTAGCTTTTTGAGACAGGATCTCTCATGTTGGTGCTGGAGAATTGAATTCAGGTCCTCTTGCTTTCCCAGCAAATGTTCTTACACAGGGAACCATCTTCTCAGCCACAAATGGTCTTTCTTGAACTTGAAAAAAATGGTTCTCAAATTCTTTGAAAGAACAAATATGAGGGAAGCCAAGGGATCTATAAAACACTGGGAAGGCTTGTCTCATTGTAGTGAAACTAATTATAAAGCTAAAATAATGAAAACCGTGTCCTTTTAGTGCCAGTGGGAACTGTCAGAGCACTGAGGGAGGGTGCAAATCTCAGGCGAAGACATGGATATATAAAGTTTCAGAGTGGTGTGAAGTTAGTCATTGGAGCTGGAGAAGAGGTACAGATAGTGAACGGACTGAGCATCACCTGCCGGTGGTCTGTGTGAGGCGTTTCCCACACGCTGTTTTCCCATTTCTTACAATGTCCCTGGGAATGCTGGAGCACCATGACGTCATGACTTGTCTATTGTACACAAAGGCATGAGGCTGTGGTGCAGTTTCTACCCAGGCCGGAGCTGCTCACACAGTATGCTGTAGCACCAGAATCTGAGCCCAGACCCAGCACCACAGTTCAGACTCACAACTTTCACACCATTCGTACAAAAGGTGAGCAGCTCCCGGGTGACTATTTAGAAAATATGTCACATACTGATTTAAATGTGAAAGGTGGAGATGTAGCAAACACTTTGATTCCCCTCCAAAGTCTTTTGTGATAAAAACCAAAAGCCCTATGAAAGTCGCTTTCTATTTCACATGGTTATATGCCTGTGTCTTCAAGTTAGATAAATCTACAAATGGAAGATTTAGGCAATGCTAAACTCACAAGCTGGGTGAAACAAGGTATAGTGGTACACTCCTGTAATCCCAGTACTTGGGAGGCTATGGCAGGGGGATTGAGAATTTGAGGCCAGCCTGGCTATGTAGTGAGTTTCAGGCCAGCTTTGACTAAATAGCGGGACCGTGACCCTACGAACAAACACAGGTGAGCTGAACTGGGCTGTGAATGTCACTTGGTTGTAGCATGCTTGCCAGGATATACGATGCCCTGAGCTTGCTCCCGAACATTTACATAAACCAGGTGTAGTGGTGAACATCATTAATCTCAATACCACGAAGGTGGAGGAAGGAAGATCAGAAGTTCAAGGTCATCTTCAGATACATATGAGTTCCAGGCCAACCTGAGACACATGAGAACGTGTCTCAAAAAAACAACTCAAACCCCCAAACAAAACAAAAATACACCCCCAAATAACAAACCCCAATCTCACAGACCCCATAAAATATGAGGGTAATAGGATATGGTTGATGGAAAAGTATTTATAGTATGGGTGAAAAGAGCAGTCTGCAAAGCTGCACATACAATAGGATACTGTTTCTATAAAATGTTTTTATATGTATCTAGAAGAAAACAAAACAGAACAGAACCTGCTCTGTGTTATAGGCATGCTGAAGCAGGCTCCCTGTGCTGGAAGTCTGATTTGACTATGAGACAGCTTGTCATCAATAGCAAACAGAAATGGCTTCCTGGTTCTTTATGTGGATAGATGCCCGGGTCTTCTTGTAGCAGAAATTTGAACCAGATACTGTATAGTTGTGTGCTCTGTCTCTTTGGAGTAAGGCGTCTGTACCTGAAAGCTGTGTCTTCTGTGCTGTATGCGGGAAGGCCTTTGCAGCTTGCTCCCCTCCCTGAAGACTTGTGTCCTGGACCTGTTCAGGTACAGGAAGGCTAAAACAATGGACATAACCTTCTACAGTCTTCATGCAAAAGGCCATTTGCTTATCATAGTGCAAATGAAGAGTCCTTATGGCCTTTGTTGCCTTCTGCAGCGGGAACCTAGGGGAAGACCTTGGGGTCCCAGGCTTTGACACACGCCTCTTGGGGTGACAAGTCAGCTGACAGACTTCGAGGTGTAAATAAGGCCTTTGTGTGCGTAGGACAGAGCTTTGAATCAATTACCTGGAGGCCACATGCTCAGGCTCAGTCCGAGAGAAGCAAGACGCTTTGCCTAGGCCACCCAGGCTTGCATCCCAGGGAATTAATTGCCTTCGTTCTTTATTGGAACCACCCGGGAAATTAATACTTCTGTCTACATCTTCTGGCCACAAACACTGCTTAACCCATTGCTCCTATCAAGCAGCCCAAATGACAGCCTGGCTTTGTGCCCAATTCCCATAAGATTCTGGATCTTCCTTGATGTGACTGGTCAGACCCCCTAAAAGATTCCCCCCTCCCCCTTTAAACTCTTTTTTGACTGGCTTGGCTGAGAACATGAGAAGGTGGAAGCTGGTTAATGATAGTCATTTTTTTTACAGTTATGCAAATGAGGACCTTATTTCTTATCTGGTTGTGGGGCTGGGGGTGAGGGTGGGAAAGGGCATTCTCTCAGCTGTCTTCACTAGGGGTGGATGCAGTGGTCCAAGCATGGGATGCTTCTAGGGCCTGGGGTCTTGGAAGGCTAGGAGATGCTGGAGGGTGAGGGATGTGTTAGGGGGATGCTGGATGGTATGCTGAAGGATAGGGGTGCTGGAGAGTGAGAGCACCTGGATCAGAGCATATTAACTGTGCTCAGTTCCCGGGCAAATGTGCAAATAGCACTTGGGGCTTTGCACTCTGATTATTTAATCGGAGTCAGCCTTCCCAGTTAATATACACGAAGGTTTTATCTGCGCATCTGCAGCATTTTGTACTCAGTGTGGCATTGGGGAAGGAACCTTTGGGGAAGGAGCTGGGGATTCCCCAGGTCTTGGAATCTTCTAGGTGACTCTGGGCAAGGCCTTTAAGCTTTTAAAACTTTCTTTCAACGTCTATAAAATGCGTCTAATGAGACTCAGCCAGTGTGATCATTAACGAGACTAAGGGCGTGACAGTGCTAACCCAGAGCGCATGGGAGTCCCTCACCTGCTGGGGACTGAGGACTTTGACCTAGTGACTCCCAAGGTGGGGCTGGATGCTAGGTAGAGAGGATGCCTCCTCGCAGTAATCCAGACCTGCCACTAGGGGGAGTGCGAGCTCCGTGGTTGATTATGTCCAGGTTTATTTTTCCAAGACATGCTGCTCAATTCCACCCCTACGACAATTATTATTTAAGAGCCAGTGCCTGGCCTTCCCTGGCATCCTTTTCCCATTGAAATCCATCGTCATTAAGATAAACACGGTGTGGCTGGCTTGTGAAGAGTCCACGTGGTTTTGTTTTCTGTCTAGTTCCTCTTGGGGGCATCTAAGCCCTGTTAGTTGGGCACCTAAAGCTTGGCTCCATGTCTACGTAAACGGCGTGCGCTTGACTGTCAGCCGGTGTGCGTTTTAGTCTGAGGGCTCCTGTCATTAGTTAAGAGGAAAGTGAAACAGGCCCGGGTTCATTAACTTTATGCATCCAAGGAGGGACGTTTGGGGCCCCAACTGTGCTGGAATACCTCTTTCTTGTCACAGAAGACACATTCTTGGCTCTTATCTTCTTCCTTCCTTCCTTCCTTCCTTCCTTCCTTCCTTCCTTCCTTCCTTCCTTTCTTTCTCTCTCTCTTCTTTTCTTTTTCTTTTTTTTTTTACTGCGGTTTCTGACATGTTCCATGAGCTCCAATGATGTATTTCCAGTTCACAGGACTGGCTTTGAGCATCTTAGGGACATTAACCTCATAGTTGCTTAAATCACGAAGAACTGTAAGGGAAGACTGAGCCCAGTTTGCCCTGAAAGTCTGAGCGGTGCTAGGATCTTGGGTTTCAATTTTTTTTTTTTTTTTTTTTTTTTTTTTTTTTTTTTTTTTTAAAATCAAGGAAAACAAGATAACAGAGCTGGGCATTTCCTAACACCATTCTAGCGCTGACATTTTCCCACTTGCAAACAGAAGGCCACGCCCACAAGCCCGGTTCTCTGGCTCGCGAGTTGCACGGATTCCAGTTATGAAGAGGTGCGGCGGAAGAAGTGTCGCTGTGATTTATGAGTGTGTGGCAATGTAGGCCTGGAAGCCATATAGAGGCTTTCTCAGAGAGGCTAAGCCTTGGAACGAACTGTTCTGCTGAGCAAGGCAGGGACGCATCAAAGGCTCCGGCACTCCGAGGCTCTGGGGTCTGTGGGTCTCCTGTGCAGTCCTGTGATGTGGGCATTTACTTCCATTTGCTAGGAGAGGTCAGCACACAGTAAAAGGGCAATGGTTAGGAGCATAATCATGGAAACCAGTGGCCCAGCTGTGTTCCCGGGGCAAGCAGAGCTAGCTTCTGACATTTGCCAGGCACTTCGTATTGACTGTTCCGAGGGCTCAGGGAGGAGCCAGCGATGGAGTCACAAATGCCAAGTCCACAACAGCGCAGTTTAGACACGAATGGAGGCATTTGAAGGAAGAAGTGGAACACACGAGACATACATCTTTAAACGAATTGCCTGTCTCTGGCGAGTGTTGTGGACTGAGGGGCAAGTGCTTAAAATCTGACAAGGATGAGTTATCCTAGTGGCCATTTTCATGGGCCATCTCTGCTGCACAATTGTGGTAGCGCCGTGACCCAGCACGAGTCGCGAGGCTTGGCCCTGGCTTTCGGCGTCATTTCTAAGCCCCTCCCTGGTTGCAGTGGTTTATTTTTAGTTATGTTTAAAATGGTGGTTTTGTGCACTGTTGGGTGAAGAAGGGCTGCCTGGGTCTTGGCATTTGTATTGTCTGCAGGTGTTGGCTTTTTATAAAAGATGTTTGATTGCTCATGATCTGCACATGGTATCAATCGGATACCTGAGGAGCTTAGGTATCCATACAAACCCCTGAGATGAGAGGCTCAGGATTCCACTGGCCAGGATGGTGCTTGCCACGACAGTGGTTCCCTCTGCTGAGGTCTGGCAGGGTTTGCACCTATGAATATGCTGCCGATTTTTCTTGGCTGAGCTGCCGCAGTAGGTGTGCTGCTAAACTCCCCCACAGTGGAACAAAAGGAATCTGTTTGAAAGATGCCAGTCCTCAGTGTGAGCCATGCAGGCTGGGGCTGCCAACCTTGTAGGCAGGGTACAGACGATGGTCCAGGAGGTTGTGACTAGCTGTTGTTTTGAAAAGCAGCATTTCTGGGGTTTAGAGTTGCAGTTGGCATACAGTAGGAGCTCAATAGTTGCTTCCTTGAACGCTGCGGCATGCTTATGTGGAACTGGCATGCTGGGGCTTGTGCGTCTGGCACCAGGAACAAGCAGGAGTGGAGACAGGATGAGCTGTGCTGGTGGTCTGGAACAATGGGAAGGGTGTTAGCATCCCCAAAACTTCATTGGTTCTCACCTCCAGCCAGCAGGCTTCCTGGTGTATGTGCTGAGAGGGAAGGAAGCCTGTCAGTCACCTCCAGCTTAGCCTTGACCTGTGGGCTGGGTGGTCAGCCATGTTTGTGAGCCTTTGAGGCTCTCATCATCACCCCTTCCTCTTGCTTTCTTCTCCGGACACCTGGGCAAAGACACATCTTAAACATGAGTGTAGTTGGTGTCTGCTGGTATTAACCTCTTTCTCCTCCAGGACTCCCTGGGCAGGAGAGTTAACTCCGAACAATAAAGCCACCTACAGTGTGTATGCTAAGCCATCAAGGACAAGTGCAAATTCCTTCCTACAACCTGGAGTTCAGAAGATTCCCTGTCTGTCTCCCTACCCCCTATCACGAATGGAATGCCAGCTCCTGTGTCCACAGCCCTCAGATTTCAAAGGATCCTTATGAAAATAGCACGCCAATTCACTTAGACTCAATTTTTTTTTGTTTGTTTGTTTTGAAGCTCAAGAACAATTTTATTAGGGTTTCAGAGAAAAAGAACAAGGCAGACATGTTTTAACTCATGTATCTTTCAATCTGTTCAAGAGTTTATCTTGAACACGTTATAACCATTTTTTAAAAATTCTTTTTCTTGGATTTCATTCAATTCCTTCTCATTGCAGGGTATTACTGTGGGCCTAGTAATTTTTTTGGGAGAGTCATGTTACCTTGGCTTTCCATGTTTCTTATGTTTTTTGCATTGAGATGTATGTATTTGAGATTTGGCCAGTATCGTAAAGAAAGAAAAAAAGAAAAAAATTTATATGCTTTTCTGAGTTAGGACCCAGACCAGTGGATAGACACATGGCTCTGTAAGCCATCACCAGGCTCAGTTTTTAATCAGGAAAAATATGAGTTGTATATTTTACATACATATATATGTATATATATTGTATATAGCTTTAAATGATGTTGAGATATATACCTCCTATTAGTCTTTTTAGGAGACCCCCTGCCCCAGTATTTCTATCTCTTAAGTGAATTTCACTTTTATATCCTGTGTTGACTTCCTTATTTTATTTAGATATTTGTATTCCCTTCAATCTGTTTAAGAGTTTATCTGTACCCTCTTTGATTTCTTTGAACCATTTTGTTGGAATTATTTTTCTTGGATTTCATTTAGTTCCTTCTCTTTGCGAGGTCTCCCTGTGGGGCGGGTAATTTCTCGGGAGATACGCGTTACCTTGGCTTTCTATGTTTCTTCTCTCTTTTTGCATCGAGACGTATGCATCTGAGATCGGGTAACCGGTCGGATTAGAACATGATCCTTATTCTTTCAGTGGGAGCGCTTCCAATATTCAAGAAGGACTAGATTGTACTAGAGTTAAGTTGTCATTTCTGTCCCTTGGACTAGGGATCTCGCTAGGCAGTTAGACTCACAGCCTAGCACTTTGGGCATTAGGCTCAGTGCCTAGTATTACCCTGAAAGTAGAATACTGTCTGTAGAAACAATCACTGTGTCTTTGTTAGGGTTTCTATTGCTATGAAAAGACACCGTGACCATGGCAACTGTTAGGAGGAGAACATTTAATTGGGGTTGACTTGTGGGAAGCATGGCAGCATGCAGGCAGACATGGTGCTAGAGAGGTAGCTGAGAGTTCTCCTTCAGGAAAAGAGTTCCACAGCAGGAAGAGAGTGCTGCACTGAGCCTGGCTTGAGCTTCTGAAAACCTCAAAGCAACTCACCCCACCCCACCCCTAGTGACATACCGCCTCCAACAAGGCCACCATACCTCCTAATGGTGCCACTCCCTACGGGCCTGTGGGGGCCATTTTCATTAGAACCACCACACACTATCAACCTGATAATCACTATGACGATACAGTAAAAATCAGTTACATATGAACCATCCCTTTGATTCTAATCATTTTAAGAAGTAAATCAGTCTGATATGACAGCCCAGTGGGTAAAACATTTGCTGCTAAGCCTAATGGCTTAAGTCCTGAGTGGTGTAGAGAACTGACTTCCAGGTCTGTGCCCTGACACCCTCACCCCTCCCAACACCACCAACAAAAAAATAAGTATAAAAATTTTTGAAAAGAAGTAATGGAAAATTAATATGACTATGCACATTAAGATATTAGTTGCTGAGGGTATGAATGGGATAGAAAAAACCCAGTAAGAATAGCGATGAGTTTTATGGCAAAAGAGAAATGGAGGAGGGAGAAGTAAATGGAAAGCGGGAACAATAGCGGGCAGGGTGGGGAGACAAGGAAGCCCTGGCTGATGACAGAAAGAAAACAGAAATGAGAAAAATGTAACCAGATAGCCTGAAAACAGCCCCACCAGACAATCTTGGAGGAAGAAGGTAGCTAGAAATCGAAATGGAAAATGAAAAAGGAAAATCTCACGAGAGTCATTAGTTTACAACTTCCCTATTGGTTGATATTTTGTGCTGTGTCAGAGGAAATACTCTCTGTTCTGCCCTGCTGTTAGTTAAATGTGAAGTTTCCAAGTTGCCGTATATTACACAGAGTGTTTTCTTTCTTTCTGATGGAAAAGAAGCAGCCTGGAAAAATGCAAAAGACTTAGAGTTTGAAACAGGCTGAGTAAAAATTCGAACCATGCTATCTCTCATTTGTGTGGCTTCTAAGCTAGCTAATTCAGCTCTCTGAGCCTTAAAATTCTTGTCCGCAGAGTAGGGGAGAATAATGCAAGAAACACGGAGATGGAGATGCTCGCCTCTCTTGACTCAGTGGGAGCATCTTACGGAGACTGCGACATATGTTTGTGGACGGACACTTGATTGATGGAAACAGCCATGGACAGACAGAGACTAGCGGATGGATAGAGACTATGATATATGGATGGAGACCATGATGCGTGGATGGAGACTGTGATGCGTGGATGGAGACTGATAGATAGAAGGAGATGGATGGGCGGAGACTATGATAAGTGGATATTGTAAAAGATAGGGAGTGGCCATGTTGGAGATTCAGACCATGATGGTTATACAGAAACGGTAATGTATAGACGGGGACTGTGATGAGGATTGCGATTGTGATGGATGGAAGGACAGATAGATGGAGACTGTTAGTGATTGATGGAAGGGGACTGATGGGGAGGTGAAGACTGTAATGGACAGATGGATGGACACTGTGGTAGCGGGATGGAGGCTATAAGGGATGGTTGAAGACTGAAGAAGGTGGAGACTGTGATGGATGCAGAGGTGGGTGGAAACTTTGATGGGATTGAAACCATCCTAGGTAGATGGGGTTATAGTAGGTGTGAGACTGTTATGACCTTTCTGGGCTAGGAAGCTAGACAGATATCAAATTTGCTTTGAGCAGAACTATCGTCCCTCAGTGGCAGATATTGCAGGGGTCCCTTAATTCTTATCTTCTTGTAGGGGTGACTTTAGTTAAGAGACACAAACAGTTTGCACTGACACTTATTTAGCAGAGCAGCAGTTAAGTTAGGGAAACTGAGCAGAGCACTTCAAAGAGACTCTGGAGTGGGCTATTGAATAGAGTGGAATAGCACCCTAGTGGGCTCTGTGTGGTGAGTTCCTATTTGTTCTGTTTGGATAGGGTCTCTCCATGTAGCTCTGGCTAGCCTGGAACTCACTCTGTAGACCAGGGCTGTCTTTGAACTTACAGAGATTCACCTGCCTCTGTCTCCCAAGTGCTGGGATTAAAGGCGTACAGCACCGCGCCCAGTTGTCTTGCGGATTTTAAAGACACTTTTATGAATATTTATGAAGCGAGTGGCACATTCACGGTGTTAGATTCTCTGTCTCAAATCCTAGTGGATTGGATTTCCCTTTTAGGAAATCTCCTCCCATGATCTCCACAAAAGAGAAGGAGTGTCAAAACAGCAATGCAGGTGATATTTGGATGACATCATCTCTTTTGAGAGCAAGGATCCTTTGTTAGCATACATGTGTAGGCACATGCCCAGGTGGCCTAGTTTCTGGCATAGCGGAAGCAGCGTAACTGCAACTTCAGAGATATCTAACCACAAAGGGGCATCTGGCCATCAGGAAGCACAGCCACATGATGCAACTGCAGTCTTCCTTGGTTACCTCACAGATAACTCCTTGTCTGTGGGGCAGTTTGCTCTCTGGAATAGGCAGAGGGCTTTTAGAGGCCGTTTTTACTCACAGTTTAGTCTACTGCAATTCGATGTAAGAATGTGTGGAAAGGCCTTTTGCACTTGCTCCTCAGGTAGGGGGGCGAGGGGTGTGTCATGGGTGCTGGTTAGAACCTGCCAAGGCTGAGACTGGATTTTTCCTTTTCTTTTTTTCCAGAGCCCCGTCTTACGTCTTATCTGGTCAGTTTGGCTTTCCCGTGTTCAGTACAGATCCTCTGTCTTTTAACATAAGAGTTTATTAATCCGTT
This sequence comes from Cricetomys ansorgei, assembly GCA_026225945.1. Lineage (NCBI taxonomy): Eukaryota > Metazoa > Chordata > Mammalia > Rodentia > Nesomyidae > Cricetomys > Cricetomys ansorgei. The sequence goes on from JAMJFZ010000182.1 coordinate 1,852,378, forward strand.
GAGAATTTCATACATGCTTACAATATATTTCGATTATATTCACACCTTAACTCTTCTAAGATCCACTCTTCTCCACATCCCCACTCAATTTTGTGTCTTCTTAAAAAAAAAAAAAAAAAGAGAAGAAAAGACAAGATAAAACCTACTTTGTCCAATTTGTGCTGCCTGTATACTCACTCACTGGCGTGCAGTTGATCTACCAGGGGCCACAGCCTTTAAGAAAACCAACTCTCCGATGAAGTCTGAAACTACCGAGAATAGAGATATACATTTAGAGGGCAGTTTGACATTATAGTCATTTAATGCAATGATCGCGGTAGGTTTGTTTGCGGTGTCTGTGAGCTTTCCAACTATAGATTCTTAGCCAGATTTACAGTACCAGGCATGGGTTTTCTTCTGTGGTGTAGAGGACACTCGGGAAGCAGTTTGTTGCCCCCATAACATTCATGCGACTATTGCGCCGGTGGGCGTATCTCGCCAGGCTGGTTGTTAGTGTAACTCACAGGGTTTACCATGGGAAAAACTGTTGATGGCTTTTCTCCCTGAGCAGCCTGAATAGCACCTGCCAGCACTTTGAAAGCTTGCCACTAGGGAGCAACTTTCCAGATTTCTCTTTGTCCTAGGATCAAAATATGCGGTGTCTTTAACAATAGGGTCTAACGTCAAGTTCTGGTGGTCAACCAAGAATAATGGTGGTAGACTAGTAGCCCTCATACTTACCTCCCTCAGTGTCCCTGACCTCACTATTTTAATCCTAACATTCCCTCTGACCATAACATTTATTTCCACCATAATATATCTACATAATATATCTTGACTCCTGAGGGAGAGGTGTGGATTGCAAGACCTTCTCTGTCAGGCAGAACTGAGTGTCTGATATTTCTTTGAATGATAACGAGAAGGTAAATTCTGGTGCGTATAATCACTCCAGACCTACTTGTTATGTAGGCCTGCAAGGACAATGAAATCACTCAACACAGCATAGGCACCGAGTAGAGTGTGAAGAAGTGGTCCCTTTACCACCAGTTACCCATTGTAATCCTCACCGTCTATGTTTATCAAGCACTTCTTGGTAAGCAGGCACCGAGTTCACTGTTTTAAGGGACAATCATGCTATACCTTCGAGCCTTTCTTCCAGGTAGGTGCCAATATAATCACCCTGAAGATGTTATGCCTAAGGAGAAGAATAGAGGCCCTCACTCCCCACAGTGTAGCTGCCTCCCCAGAAAATTGCACTTCCTTCTGCTGGTGATGCGTCCAGTGGTCAGTCACCAGCTCTTTGATGCTCAGTTCCAGGCTCTGTATTTTCTTTTATTTGAGCCCTTTATGCTTCTCTCTTTGTTTGGATCCTTCTTATCCCTCTAGGCTCAGCCACAAGCCCTTGTTTCAGAAGTCTGTCTTGGCTGTGATTCCCACGAAGGCTTCCCATCCTCAGTCTTCATGTCATATCTCATCACGATCCATCCGACGTTCTTGTCTGTTTTTCTGTTTATTGTCTCTCACCCTCACACCACTATTGGGCCATAAGCTCCATGCAGGCAGGGGAAATGGGGCTTATTTTAACTGCCTGCTCCCCATCTACCTTGTCAATTGCCTGGCCAGATGGATGAAAAGACAAAGGCTGAATGACGAAATGCAACTGTGGACACTGTTGTCATCTGATTGCTGGGGTTACTCGAAGCCTCTGTTTGTTTGTTTTTTTTTCCCATCAAAACCAGTTCCAGTTGCATGGCGGTGGTACATGCCTTTGATTCCAGCACTTGGGAGGCAGAGGCAGGCAGATCTTTGTGAGTTCAAGACCAGTGTGGTCCACAGAGTAAGTTCCAGGACAGCCAGAGTTACAACAGAGAAACTGTGTCTTGAAAAACCAAACCAAACAAAACCAACCAACCAACCAACCAACCAACCAAACAAACAAACAAACAAACAAACAATCCCAGTTCCATGGCTGGGCATGGTGGTGTACACCTTTAATTCCAGTACTTGGGAGGCAGAGGCAGGTAGATCTTTGTGAGTTCAATGACAACCTAGTTTACAGAGTGAGTTCTGGGGCAGCCAGATCTACATAGTGAGATCTTCTCTCAAAAATCAAAACCAAATGAGAACCAGTTCTACCTCCTAGATATGTGAAGACTAGTCAAACAACCATAGGGATGTACGTTATGGCTGGGCATGGTGGTCTATATTATAATCCCAGCATCTATAGGCCAAGGCAAGAGTTCAAGTACAACCTAGGTTACATAGTGAGAGTGTCTCAAAAAAGACATTTGTGATGATCCATTTTTGCAACATGTGAGGGGAACAGGGAACTTTGATAAAGTTCCAGATCTGCAGATCCCCACCTGTCCAAATCTTTCTCTTTGCTTTGATGATACATCCCTTAGCAATGTGGGAAAATCTCCAGGCCACCTTAATCATGGAATCTAGTGACTCAATGCCAAAGAAAAAGTCTCTGTGCCTGAAACTTAACAAATCATTCCTAGCCTCTTTGGAGGCACCTGATGCTCTGTCTTGTGGCTACAAGTTTCTTGGTTGATTCAACAGTCTGCAGTGGAGGAATGATTCCTGATCTTGAAATACACACACCTGGTTTCAGATCTCTGCCTGTCAAATGACAAACCCTAGCTGAGTCTCACTTTCAACACAAAGTGATGTCAGGGCTGGAAGCAGAGAGCCTCTAGTAAGGAAAGGTAAACTACCAAACCTGGTGCAGGATCTGTATTTGTAAATAAAGTTTTATTGAGGCATAGCCATGCTCATTTACGTCTGTACTGTACTTGCTATGACTACTGACATGTTACAGTGAGTTGTATCTATTCTAGCCCAGCTTTTTTTTTTTTTTGGTGAGTCAAGGTCTTGTAATGTAGCCCAGGCTGGCTTTGAACTCAGATCTGAGATTATAGCTGTGTACAACAATGTCTGTTCTTCTCCTTTTTATATGTAGTGAATTGATTCCAGAAGGACAAAGGAACTTTAAAATATCACATAATCAATTAAGAACAAAAAAGCAAAGAGGTAAAACCTTAGGAGAGAAAAGATGAAGGTTGACAAATATTTTTCAACAGTCCTGACGCTTGGACTTACCCATTATCGGAAAGACCTTCCACTCTCTGAGAGAGACCCCAATGTGACCAGTGTTACTGTATTTAAATGCTTCCAAGGATGTGAATTCCTTGGAGAGTCTGCACTGTGGACTCTTTGCACCGGGAATTCAACAAAGTCATCAAAATGAGCACCCACAACAGCCACTTGTCTTTCAAGTAATCTACCTGAAGTGGAGATTCATCTGCACTTCACCAATTTGAAAGTTGTGCTCATTTGGTGGCATAAACTTCTGTTACATTGGCAAAATGCGCTGTTCAGCAAATGGATGGTGGGAACACATTTTAGGGGACTGACGTTAAAAGAAGGCATGTTTTAGACATGGCTAAGTTAGATGTGTTTATCTGAAACTCAACAGTGACCACACAAGTCATACGTCACCCGTGTCTGCTTATCAATATGTGCCCAAGGTCTGTCTGCTTGAGCAGGAAAATGCCCTGCCTTTGTCTTTTTTAAAATTACATGTATATATGTATGTATGTGTGTATGTATGTGAGCCATGGTTCACGTGTGAAGATTAGGGGATAACTTGTGACACTTGGCTCTTTCCTTCCACCATGCGGTTCCAGAGAATGTACTCGGGTCATCCGGCTTGGTGGCAAACACCTCTGCTAGCTGAGCTATAGATCTGGCCCCTGATACTGTATCTATTTAGATACGTTAAAGATATTTTTAACTTCCGAAATTAAAATATAATTACATTCTCCTCTTTTTCTTTTTTTTTTTTTTCCATCCAACCTTTCCCATGCACAATTCATGGCCTCTATATAAAGGTATTTAGGGCTGAAATATATGCTTCTAGGACTGACCAGTTGGTATTGGACAACCAGTTTGTTGGGGGGCCGTGGGGGGCTCTTCCTCGGGAACACTATTTCTGCTCTCAGCATTCCTTGGCTGCTTTTCTCTAGGCCCCGTGAGATTCCCCCTTCCACGCCGACACGTTTATTGCTGTCATCCTTCTTCTGGCCGTGTTTAGGCAGGCACGTTGATGAGACTCCATAGGTTCAGCCTTTTGACCTTTCTAGGAGAAGAAATCTCACAGCGCACCTCCTGTTCCTCTGGCTCTTGCAGTCTTTGCACCCCTCTTCTGCTGTAACCTTTTAACCTTACGGGCAGGAGTTATGCTGTAGATGGGGTTGGGCACCACATGGCCACTTGTTCTGTGCATTCTGCTGGGTTGTGGTTTTCTGTGCTGCGGACGGTCCCTGTCTTTTGCAAGGAGGGTCTCTGTCTTTAACGAGGAGTGAAGACCTGCACTTGCCTGTGTGTATAAGTCACATTGCTCCTTGTTTTAGTTCATAGGCACCATATCTGGGTAGAACTATTGGCTGCTTCCCTCCTTTGGAGAGCTTCCATGACAACTTCTGGTACCATGAAAGCTGGTTTTCAGGGCTTTCAATTCACAACCAGCTTGGATCTTCTGGGTCCTGTTTTCACTGTAGCTGGTGTATCTGGCAGTTAAGAACTTACCCTCAACCTCTGGGAGGCAGCAGCAATACCAACCAAAAACTTGGTTTTGGGAGTGTCTCAGACAACCCCGAGCAACAATTCACAGGGGGCTTCTCATGCGTGGTATTGTGGTTTTTATTGAGTCTGTGGCTCTTGAGGAAGCGTTGTCAGCCCAGTCCGTTTGGATATTGAAAGTCACTTCCCTCGGCATAGTCTGTAGCTCAGATTTTCTGCTCCTTCTGGCCATTCTTCTGCTGTAGTAGGCCCCAGGAGAATATCAGTGTAGGAAAAGAATCTTACCAATTATTTCCCACGCAATGGGAATATTGGGATGGCCTTGGGGGTAAAGTCAGGACACTGATATTTAGGGCCACAGTGAGAAGCGATTCTCGATCAGGTTCTCTTTCAGTCTTTCTGATTCATCAAGGGGAAATCTCAAATACGTTCCGGCCAGTTCTAAGCATCTTTCTCCCGTCTACTCTATCTACTTCCTGCTTCATAGGAAGAGAGGAAGGGGAGGGGAGAGAAGAGGGAAGAGGGAGAAGGGGAGAGGTATGGATAGGGGAGTGGGAGAGAGAGGAAGGGAGGAAAGTATTTTACCGAAAACATCGTGCAGACAGTACAGAGGGCGAGTGGGCAAGAGTCACAGCGTGGTGGTCACCGGCCATAGTGAAGACAGGGCCGCGTGACTAAGTCTGGAGAGCGTCATCTAGTTCACTGGCCTTATTTTATGGTACTGAAGCCAATGTCCAGACAGTGCCTAAGGTCGCACAGCTCTGGTGTCAGAGTCAAGGTTAGAACTCTCAGCTCGTGTTCTTCCCGTCGCACGACCTAACTTGGCATCTTGGTCTTTCCCACCCATGCATAAGCACTCGAGACTGGGTTTGTTTTCTGAGAACTGTTTCTACCAACACCCCCCCCCCCCAAGCTAGTCACTGTGGCACTGAAGAAATTTCCTGCAGTGACAGCAGGCCCTCTTTCTGTCGCCGCTCTAATTTCTTTTGTAGTTTCCCCCCACAGCATCACAAGGCCATAGAACACCAGCTTCCTAGAGGAGGGTCTCCGTAGCATCCCACAAGACATTCCTGCTCTCCCACAGTGGGAAACCCATTGCTTTGTGGTGCAACCTGTTCTGTTCATGGCAGTGAACAAAATCCAAGAGCCAGAAAACGCTTTGAAGTGTTTGACTCACGCCCTTGGTGTCCATTTTGGATATGGAAGGCTCGAAGGTTACCCCGTTGTGACAGATGCTACTGCTTCCCCATAGTCTTGAGCTGGGAGACTGAGAAAGGGACAAGGAATTACCTTTCTTCATTGCTTTCTTCGTTCTCTTCCCTCTTTCCCTCCTTTCGTCCCTTCCTTCTTCTTCTTCTTTTTTTCCCCTTTGCTGTAACTCTGGCTGTCCTGGAACCTACTCTGTAGACCACGCTGGCCTCGAACTCACAGACATCCACCTGTCTATGCATCCCGAGTGCCGGGATTAAAGGCGTGGACCGCCACCACCTGGCTCCTTCCCTCTTTCTTTTGCTCGGTCCTGGGAATGGAATCTAGAGCCTCGCATGTGCTAGGTAAGTCTTCTACCACTAACTATATCACAAGCCATATGTATATGTGTGTGTATATATATATACATATATATATATATATATATGTATATATATATAGCATTTTTATTCTTTCACTGAGAACTTCATATACGTTTGCAATGTTTCTTGATCATATCTACCTTCCCTCCCCACTCCAGCTCCCCCAGACTCACCTCATGTCTCTTTTCCAACTTCTCTCCTTTTCCTCCTCCTCCTCCTCCTCCTCCTTTTTTAAAATAACTCATTGAGTCTAAAATAAGTGTTACCCAAATGTGCATGGATTTGGGCCATTCATTCGAATACTGGGGCCACACATCTGAAGAACACTGACTCACCTCCTCCCAGCCATCCCAAACTGCAATGACTCCTCAGCTAGGGGTAGGGCCTTGTGCGGTCCCCAGTCATCCACACTGGAACGTTGCCTGACTTGATCTTGTGCGGGCAACCACATCTGCTGTGAGAGTTCACGAGTCGAGAGGACCTGCCATGACCAGAAGACATCATTTTTGCCTCAGGTCTCCCTAGCCTCTGGCTCTCACAGTCTTTCCTCCCCATCTTCTATGACATTTTCCCGAACCTTGGGGAAGATGAAGAGGTGTGATATGGATGGGATCGTTTATGGCTGAGCACTCTACAGTTATTCTCTCTGCACCTTGGCTGGTTGTGGGTCTCCATATTAAGGGATGTTTATTACAAAAGTAAGCTCTCGTGAGGACTGGTAAGATGCACTAACAGGGATAGAGATAAGTATTTGGAAGGCAGTTTGATATCATGTCCATGTATGAAAACAGTAATAGTAGGTTCTCTCCTACGGTCGATGAGCTCCCCAGCCATGGACTCTTGCCCACACATATAGGACTAGGCATGAGTCTCCTCTAGTGTCATGGGACTTAAATCCAATGAGAGCAGCTGGTTACCTTAATACTATTTGTGGAGTTATTGTACCCATGGGTCTATTTTGCCAGCCTGGTTGTTATAGCTCACAGGGTTCACGACTGAGTGAGATGGTTGATAACTTTCTCCCTGGTAGCCTTCATAGCACCAGGAGCATCAGGTCTCTGTCAGGGGGAAGCTTCCTGGTTAGTACCGACTTGCTTTCCCCAGGTCTTGTGATCAAAGTGTCTGGTGTCTTCAGCAATGAGATCTTTTCATCAGGTTCTGGTGGGCAAGCAAGAGAAATGGCAGTAGCCTGTATTGTTTTGAGGTCTCTGGGACACTTCCTGACTAACAACTGGAAGGGAGGTAGTATTCAGCTCTTGTCGTTGGGCAAAGCTCTTAATCTTTCAGGTAGAATATTCTTAAAATGTCCAAGCTGGGCTTGAACTCACTAACATAGCTCAGGCAGGCCTCGGACTTACAAATATACAAATTAAATATAAGGGAAGGCTCACAATTATTACTATTTTTTTATTTTTATGTGCGGGCCTTTCATGCCTGGCAGGATACATGCCAACTCATGTTCTTGTCCATCACCTTTGCCATCCACATCCACGTGAAAACACAGCTCTTCAGGAGTTCTGTTTTTAAAACTTTGTTATTAGTATTTAATAACTTTATTATTATTATATTAGTATCAATAACTTTATTATTAGTGAATGTGTGTGTGTGTGTGTGTGTGTGTGTGGTGTGCATGTACATAATTTATGTTTGCGAGTGTGGGTGAATTAACTCAAGCTTAGCTGGGTCCATTGCTTTGAGGCAGTGGGGAGGCAGAATATCATGGTGGGTGGAGGGTCCATGTCAGGGGCTGCTCACCATGGTAGACAGAGAGCAGAGAGGGAGGGACTGGGGACTAGATAGAGCCTGCAGAGGCATGTCCTAGTGGTCTACTTCTAGGTATGCCCGCCTCCTAACGTTTGTGACACCTTCCTAAATAGCAGCACCAGCTTGGGGCCAAGCCTCCAAAGCGTGAGCACGTGGGGAATGGATCAGATTCAGACTAGGCTGGGCTATGCAGATGGGGTGGATGCAGTTCTCAGGTCTCAGAATGGAGCCTCGGAGAGACCTCAGAAGGCTGCTGCTATGGCCCAGGGAAGATAAATAGAAGCGCGGCTTCTCGGTGAGACACGAAAATGTCCTGGAAAGGACTTTGGGGCATACACAAGGGGTTTGAGGAGATGGCTGATGACCTGAGACTTTGGATGCCGGCTCACGGAGAGCCAGTGTGGCAGAGACGTAGCTGCCTCAGGCCTTTGAATCCTGATGAAAGCAGGGAGCAGAGGCTTCAGTAACCTTTGGTGTCAGCCTCCTGGTGGCAAGTCCAGAGAGGTCCTTCAGTATGATTGGGTAATGACTATTCCATCCCTTCCCATTTCCCCAAGTTCCTGGCCCCAGAGTGCAATTAAGACAGAGTCCTTCCAACCCTGGGCTCTGCCTGCTGACGCATCTTTATGGCATCCCAGGCATGTGGAACACGGGCAGATGTCAACTTGCTCTGAAAGCCAAGCAGTGGAGAAAACACAGGCTCTCATCTCACAGGACAAGTCGCCAGGCCACATATTTCCAATGCATTTTTCAGATGCCGCCAGCTCCACCTGAGCTGGTAGTCGTCTCCAAACCGCGTATCTGCTTGCACGGCATATGAGGATATTGGTTTTCAACAGTTGCTCTGCTGTCTTAGGTTTTTATTGCTCTGAAGAGACATCATGACCACGGCAGCTCTTATAAAGAACAACATTTCATTGGTGCTGGCTTACAGTTCAGAGGTTTAGTCCGTCATCATCATGACGGGAAGCACGGTAATACCCAGGCAGACATGGTGCTGGAGAGGTAGCTGAGAGTTCTACATCTGGATCGGCAGGCATCAGGAAGAGAGAGAGACGCTGGGCCTTGAGTGAGCATTTGAGACCTCAAAGCCCACCCCAAGTGGCACACTTCCTCCAACAAGGCCACGCCTCCTAATACTGCCACTTCCTGGTAACCGAACATTCAAACACATTAGTCTATAGGATCCATTCCTACTCAAACCACCACACCTTCCAAGGACACAGATAAAGAAATGTACGGTGCAACAAAGTGGCCAATGGGAGACCGGTGGAAGACTAGTGTTCCATTGCTGTACCCATACCCAGGCTTTAACAGTTCCTGGAGGCTCGGCTGACCTCTTCTTCACTCCTGCCCATGGTGAATCTTTTCTTTCTTCTCTTGGAAAAGTTGCCACTTTCTGAAATTTAGTTTGTCTCGTTTCTTTTTATGTCATCACTTCTCTGTCAGGTTTCCAAAAAACTCTGATCTTGTAGCTTACCTGACTTGGTCTCCTTGTTACCGTGGGAACTGACGTCTCTTCTGAATTTCTATAGCCTGCCTGTCACTTTTCACTAAATACCCAGAACCATGTGTACTATTTCAGTTGCGTTCTTGCCACAAGGCCCTGTTAATCTTTCAACATCAGTGGGTCCTCACTTCCCATCCTCCTCCCTCCCTTCCCACCCTATAAGTCACCCGATTGCTGATAGAACATGCTAGACTAAGCTTTTGGGTTGGAATCAAAGCATTCTCCACTTGGGGAAAGTGGCTTTATGATTAAAGAAAATACTCCTGGGAAGCGGATGCTGACGTTATGGGGACTGGGTACCCTCTAATTTTGGAGGTTTAATGTTTTGAGAAAGAATGAAAACTTGTAGCCTATGACACATCCTACCAAGGACTTGTTCTAGCCGACAATGTTAGTATTTTTCACGTTCTGTCTCAGGCTGCCTGAATTCTTGTCCCCAATAGGCAGATGGGTCACAGTGCGTGGTGTGTGTGTGTGGGGGGGCGCAGTGAGCAGTAATGAAACCATTCATAGAGGGCTGGTAATAATCAATGACATAATGTCTCTTGACCCAGGTGGCAGGTAATATGTGCTTAATGAATATGATGTCTTGTTACCTTTGAGAAGAAGGGCTCAGAACTGGGGTGAATTTTCTGTGTTCGTATAAATAGCATATTTATGCTATTTATATAATAGCGTATAATATATATTATATATATGTAATATATATATATATATTAATATTTACACACTGTCCTAACTGTGTGTAAGTCACTAAGTAAGTCACTCACTTCAACCTTGGACTTACTGGGTTCTGACCTGGCCAGGGAAGCTGGTGGGCTGTGCCAACATTCAAGCCACCCTGAAGCATCCTGTAAAAACCCATCCTAAGGATAGAAGGGGTTAGGTGTGTACATTTGGTCTTGAACGACAGAGTCCTCAGCTGCTCTCTCCTTTTGGTTTCTCTTTAGCTTTTCCACTCACGGTCTTGAGTCCTTGTCCCTAGAAGCGCTCCAGTTTTCATTGCTCTAAAATCATCCTGTCACCCTCTCAAGAGTGTGGCCTGAGGCATCAAGGAGGGGCTCTCTTGCTTGGCAACAGGGACAGTAGGTAGAGGCAGAGCCTGTTGCTAGGACATCATGGTGACATCGCAGGGTCTACTCTGTGTACAAAGCCTTTTCTTCATTTGATCCTGACCACAGTGCTTTTCTATAGTTAGTGGGATAATTTTTGGGTCCTAAAAGCTAGATATTGGTAAAGAATTTTTATTCACCACTGAATGTGATCCTGTGCAGTACTTTGACCAACATTTCTTGATAGTGAAATCATCTTTAATGGTCTTAAGAGTATTGGGCTTCCAGAGCTGATGGGGATGGCTCGAGGCAGAGGGTTGTCTTTACGGCTGACCCAGCCAAGAGAGGGGCTTTGGGGGACTCTTTTCATTGCTTTGGTGCTGAAATCACAAACTCAAAGTAAAGCTCAGTGAGATCTCTTTGGGGCTCAATGGCAAGTTTCTCTCTATAGAGACGAACCCATCAGAAGAGCGAGTGAGACACCTGTGAGAGCAGAGGGAGGGGAGGTAGGGTCTTAGGGAGTGGCATCTCCCTCCTTTGATGCAGATGTGCGGCTCTCTTGGAGGAAAGGGCCCTGGGATTTATTAGTTTCTTCTGGGCCCTGGAAAAGGAATCCTGGCTAGGCTGTCTCCAGGTGTGTCAGGCCTTGTGGGGGAGGGGTGCTTCCTCGGCAGACAGTGTCAGCACCTTTACTAGGAGGCCATTCTAGAACTCTGATCAGAGAGGACAGATGCAGCGTTATTAGTAGCTGCGAGGGCAGTACTGGCAGTCTGGGGAGCATCCGGGGCCGCCATGTTTCACTGTTCCCTGGGTTGGTGGGTACTGACAGCTGGGTGTCAGAAGGCGGGGTCACATGACCTGCCATCCAGCAGAAGCCCAGGAGCTAACAAAGGACAAAGCATCAAGGGAGAATGGAAAGCTGGCATCGTTGGCGTGTGTGTGTGGGGGTGAAATGTGCTTCTGTGCACACGTGCAATCTCGTTTCCCCTATGAGACACGCTGGAAACTTTGAGAAGGCCCATCTATCAACCCCCTAGGGTTGCTGTACTGAGTTGCTATGAGCTGTGGCTTAAGAAAACAGACTGGTTCTCTTGCAGGTTTGTAGGCCAGAAGCCCAACGTGAACGTGTTGGCAAGGCTCCCCTCCCTGAAGGCTCTGCGGGACGACTTGTTCCTTGTTTTACTCCGCTTTTGGTGGTCTACTTGTCCGCGCCTCACTCTGATCTCTGCCTGTGTCTGCACTCGGTCTTCTTCCTTGTGCTTTTCAAGTTTCTCTCTGTCTCTTTCTTCCTCCCTCCCTCCCTCCCTCCCTTCCTCCCTTCCTCCCTCCTCACTTCTGAGCAGTTACACAAGTCCTATCTTCCTGACAGAATTTTAAGCACACACTACGGTATTGCTGGCCACCCCCACTGTTGTAGAGCAGACCTGTAGACCGTATTCCTATCCTCTACGACTGAAAGTTTATTTGCCCCCTCCTTAGGCTCCTGGTGCCTACCATTCTGTTTCTATGGCGTTATGGAAGTCTTTGGATATTGAGCTTATCATGATATTCTGGCGCGGTGTGTGTGTGGTGGGGTTTATCTCAAGAGTCTTAGTTTAATCAAATCTACAACGTCCCCCTCCCACAATAAGGTAAAACGTACAAGTTCTGAGACTTTGTTGTGGATATATCTTTGTGCATGCCACCCTCTAGGCACCAGTAGAGGGTCAAGGGCCGGGTGACTGGGTGAAGGGGATGGGCCAGAGAGAGCACCATGGGGACTGTGACCCTTCTGCCTACTCTGCTGCTCAGGATGGCCTTCCTCACTCCCCTTTCTTCAGCCGGGCAACCACCTTGAACTCACACACTGCTGTCCTGTCCCTGCCTTGCCCCTCCACACAAATTCCTCTTTGTAATGCCTTCCTTTGGCCTCCGATCAGAGAGCCACGGGCTGATCTTTGTGCAACTCAAGACTCCCTTCCCACTGATGGGGGGGGGGTGTTCTAATTTATACATGAATGCATGTGTGTAGTCAGTGTCTGCCCTTTCAGCAAAGTGCCAGCCCCTTCCCAAATCCATGGGCTCGCTGGTGTTCTTCCTCCTTGTGTCGTGTCTGGTTCTTTTCTTTCTTTCTTTCTTTCTTTTTCTTTCTTTCTTTCTTTCTTTCTTTCTTTCTTTCTTTCTTTCTTTCTTTCTTTCTTTCCTTTCTCTCTCTCTCTCTCTCTCTCTCTCTCTCTCTCTCTCTTTCCAGTGGTAGAAAGAACAGAGAAAACCTCGGGCATCCGATCTGGACTCAGTGCTGACCAGGCTGCATTGCTGGGACTCTGGGCATGCCACTGGCTGCTGGGGTTTAAGTGTGGATGTGTGGAATCAGTCCCTGGAGCAACAGTATTGAGAAGGAAGCCAAAGACACCCTACAAGAGGCTAATTAGGTCTCGAGGGCCCTGTCACCAAGGGATTGATGTTGCCTACAAGCAGTGGGCACTTGGCAAAAGGATGAGTGTGGCTTCCTCTTTTCTCTCCCTTGTATTGTCTCTCTCCTCTCCCATTTAGTGTGTGTGTGTGTGTGTGTGTGTGTGTGTGTGTGTGTGTACATTAGAGGATAACTTGTCTTACTTTCCTCTATGTAGGGCTCAGGAACTGAACTCAAGTCATTAGACTAGGCAGGAAGAGCCTTCACCTGCTGAGACATCTCTTTGGTCCTCTCAAATGCTCTTGCTTGCCATGGGATGTCACAGCAAAGAGACCCTTGCTTCGTGCAGATCCCCGGGCTACAGACTTTCCAGTCTCTGGAGCTGTAAGAACCACATTAGTCACCCAGCTCTTCTATGATAGCATCAGGAAGCAGACAGACACAGGCCTTCTCTCTCTGTGTCTGGAGAAGGGGATAATAATTCCTACTTAGCGGAAAAAGTGCAGGTGTGGCACCTGGCCTCGGGGGAGGTAGGTAACAAGTTAGTTCCCGTCATCCTTTGCTTCACTATTTAGGTGTCTTAAGACATCACATTCCTGTCCTTCCCGAAAGACATAGCTCTCCTAGTACTTCGGATCTGAAGACAAACGCACAAACTGTTCAGCAGCAACCAATTTCGTACCATGGCAACCTGCTGTTTTTAATTACCCGCCTTTACTCTATAACAGCTGTGGCACGCATGGCCTGGCCAACTGTAATTGCGGTCTTGTGACGTGTCCCAGATGTGGACGTATTCTGCCAGGTGTTTATTTTGAGCGTATAATGGGGGCATTTTAACTCACACTCAGCCTTTCTTTCCTCTACTCTCCTGCCCTAGTCTGAATGGTCTCTCAGAAAAGGTCTAGGCCTGGTTCCAAACTCCGTGTCTAGGTGTTTGAGCTTTAGGGCTCTAAGTGTTTGAAGACTTTTATCTGGACTTCCTACCTCTTCTGGGCTTCCTGGGCTCCCAGAAGCCTATATTCAACAAATACTTAATTTGAAAAGTTCCTTTCATCTATGTGTGCATGTGTATTTGTCTACGTATTTGTATGAGTGAACGTCACAGGTGTGTGTGGGCCCGTGGAGGCTAGGAGAGGGCGCCAGAGCTCCTGGAGTGGATGTTATAGGCAGTTGTAAGTTGCTAGATGTGGGTCCTCAGGAAGAGAGTTTGGCTCTCTTCACCACCGAGCTGTCTCTCCAGCTCAACAATCACTTTTCCTACATCTTCCACGTTCAAGGTTGTCTTCTCAATAGTAAGGAAACGTCTGTGAGCTGAGCAGAGTTCTTGCCTTCATGGAACTGATGACCCAATAGGGACTCAAATAATAAAAAAAGAAATCAACACACCGTTATAGCAGATGGCCGGTGCCTCAGTCCCCTGTGCTATAGGGAAGGGAGGGGCCTAGCAGGAGGAATCTAGGCTACAGAGTGCATGCCCCGAAGGTGCTGGGCCCTGTTGCCTCCTCTCCTTCTCTCTCTTCTCCTTGCTGTGAGGCAAGAGGCACCCTTCACGCGCATTTCCCGCCACCCACCGTGTCTTGCCTTACTGCGAAGGCCCAAAGGCAACCAGAGACCACGACCTTTTGAATCGTTGGCCCAGGGTAAACCCTTCCTTCTTTTTAATTATTCCTCTTGAGTGTTTTGTAAGTGATAAAGCCTGGCTTACTCGCACATCTATTGTGTGAAGTGTATGAAGTGTTAAAAAAACAAGCCAGGTTGAGAGGATAAAGAATGAGGAACCACTCCTTTAGAAACCTCCAAGATGAAACAAAATAGAAGTGTGTCTCTTTCCTCAGCTAACGTCTGTGAAAGCAGCCTCTAAGTCACCAGAGGCTCACTTTTTGACTTCTATACTGCTATTCTCGGTAAATGCCTAATGCTTCTCATGGCCCTACATGGCTACTCTAGCTCCTACCATCACATCTACATTCCAGTGAGGAAACAAGTGGGGAAGAAAATGGTATAGCTCTCTCTTAGAAGTTCTCTCTTAAAAGTTGTTGCTTCTACATTTATCCCCTTGGCCAAGGGGATAAATTGCATGACAATACCTGACTGCAAAGGAAGCTGGGAAATACTTTGAGTGTTTTGGGGTGCCATTATGTCTTGTTAAAAATCCAAGGTCTTTGCCCCCCCTGCCAGGGGGAAGAATATGGGAATGGATCTTAGGAGGACCACAGGTGGTATCATTTGCACATAGACAGAAAAACATGATTTTTACCCAGTTCAGGCTGAAGGGCAACAGGCTGTCAAGATGGGTGATATGATTTGACTAAGCAATGTTCGTGCTCGCTGCTGGGGAGATGGCTGGACTGCTGAAGTTGTAGCTACGCATTCATGAGAACCCGAGTTCGGAACTCCGGAACCCTCCAAATTCAAACACGGCAGCATGTGCCTGCAATTCCAGTACTGGGGAGGAAGAGACCTGTGGATCCCTGGATCTCAATGGCTAGCCGGTCCAGCCATTCGGGAGCACCAAGATCAGTGAGAGACTCTGCCTCAAAAAAATGAGCTGGTGCGTAGGGCGGGAGGCTCTTTCTGAAGATGGAAGCCGCCTGAGAATGGTCAGCAAGAGAAACACAATCATTTTCAGTTGTGCACTGAGGCCCTCCAAGAGGCTGCATTGCCTTGGCGCCCTGTAGCTCACGCTCCCCGTGTCAGTTGCTGGCTCTTGGATTCCACAGGAGGAGTGGTGTGCAAAGGCAGGCTGAGAAATGAAAGTTTCGTGCTTCCTGCCTTGGGGTGCATAAGGCAAAAGGTTTAGTCTGGCAAAGCATCATTTTTGTCCAATTTTTTTTCCCCCTCTTCTATTTTGCTTGTTTACTTGGTAAAGCAGGGAATGTTCTGGTACAAATACGTAGCCAGAGGGAGTCAGAACTTTTCTGGTTGCCAGGAACACCCCAAACAGAGCCTTGAGTGTTTAAGCAGCCCCAGGGCCACTCAGAGCCAGCTTGGGTAAATGGGGTTTGGGTTTAGTTTCCTGCCAGTGTGAAGCAGGGCGATGGGTATGAGCAGCTTCCCGTCCAAGTGGGGGGACCCATCTGTGAAAGACTGAACCCGAATCTGAGCTTTTACTTAGCACAAACGCTAGCGCAATGCAGCGGCCACATTGAGAAGGCTCCAGGGTGGGCGAGACGTAAAGCCTTCAATCTCTTTGGTCAGAGGCAATGATGATATGACAGGAACAGCAGGGAGTCAGCTTCCTCTTTTGCTCTTGTCTGATCCTTCACCCCCTTGATTCATAGAACAGTAGCCATTGTGTCCCTGTTCCAGGCAGGAGGACAGATGCTGGTGGTGATCCCTCCTTCAGTGTACACCAGAGCTGGAGACCTACTTGGAAGGGAAAGGATGGTGTAGTCCAGGGAGAAAGGAGTAGGGGAGGGAAAGGAGAAGGAGAAACAGGAGACAGGGGAAGGAGGGGAGAGAGGAGAGAGAGAGAAAAAGAGAGAGAGATGACAGAGACACACACAGAGACAGAGAGACACACAGAGAGACAAAGACTCAGAGATAGACAGAGAGAGAACAATGGAAGGGGAAGGAGAGAAATGGAGAGTTACTAGACCCTGGGTGGTCCAGACCTAGGGGAAGCTAATACAGCAGGCGAGACTTCTGTTCTTGGGATGCACAGGGACCCTCTCCCTTCCCTCTGCCTCTTGCTCTCATCACAGACTAGAGGCATCCTGTGGAGCTGTACCTGGTTTCTTTACCCCTTGGAACCTTTGCCAAGAAGCAGTGCTTGCCATTTATCCAGCCCAGTCTTGTGGAAATTCATGCCACAGCAGCAGGGACAGACCCTCTTCCCTGCTGTGGACAGTTGGCAAATATAGTGCAAATAAGCGTGGCTGGTCACAGCCTCCCTGAGCCTGTACCTGAGTGTCTCTTCTCCCTGGAGGCATGAGAGCAGCAGCTGGGCTGAGCCCCCTTGATTCTTGTCCTATGATTCACCGAGAGTGGGGCTGAAGGCTGTCCACATTGTGGCTCTGGATACGCTCTGTGGCACCTGACTGGCCCGCAGGGCAGGGCACAAGCCTGGCTCAGAGGAGGCCCTGGCAGGCAACTCCCCCATGTGTTGTGGCCGTGCCAGGGGCCTGGAGCCGACTGGACTTTCCTGCCCTGGGGCTCCCTGGCTTCTGTGTAGCACAGGCTGTTCCCAAGTAGGTGACCAGTTTGCCCTGGGACTAGTTTCATTCGTGTGAAGGAGGGCAATCAATTTAACACAGCATGCCGATTTAGAAGGCCAAGCTAAACTCAAAATAGAACCTTTCAAATGAGTCTTTTGGCTTTTTAAAACCACGGTTAACTCAAGAAAAAAAAAATCCCAGACAGAATGTGGTGTATGGTACCATTTGAGGATCCTACACATACATGCACGCATGTGGGGTGTTCTCCTGACACGCATGTCGGTGTTGTCACTCCCCGGTGGAACCTGAGATCACGCCCATTTTCTTCTTTATACCTTTGCACATATTGTTTTTGTAACTTCTCTCTCTCCCCCTTTCTTTTTCTTTCTCTCTCCCTGTATGTGTGCACATGGGTGTGCATGTGAGGGCAGAGATCAGAGGACAAGTTCTATCGCTATGGGGGTCTGAGGGCCGCACTCAGGTTGCCTGGCTTGGCGGCAGGTGTCTTTATTGGCCGAGCCATCTTACCAACCCTAATAGAGTATGCAACTTTCCCTCCCTCCCTGCCTCCCCCTCTTCCTACCTTCCTTTCTCTGTCACTCTCTCTTTATTCTAAAGGAAAGATGACCCCCGTTGAATCCATGTCTCATTTTGAAGATGGAAACCCCATTGTCTTCTCTCTATATTACTTTGCATTTTTTACCAAGTTCTTTTACATGTGTCGTTTCTTTGGAAACCCCAGTGGTTCTAAACGTGCAACACGATTACCCTTCACTTACAGCTACAGCAGCCCGAGGCTTGCAGAGGTGAAATGAGGGGTTTTTACTGTATCTTCTCTCTTTCTCCCCCATCCTACATTTCACCGGTGCAGAGTTTTATCTGACACTATGAGGCCTATGTGACTTGTACTAGTCATTTCTCCTCTTCGTTTACCCATCTGTAAAATGGGCTAATGTCACATCTACCCATGAAGTGATTGAGAGACTTACACACGGCAGCACATGCGAAGTACAAGCATAGCCCCTCCCCTGGGGCCATCCCTGGATGTCAGTTCTTATGACTCTTGGTCAACTTTGGAGTAGCCATCGCTCTGCTCTGGGTCTGCTTCTTCAAGTGGAGAAATGAATGGGTTGGGCTTGAACTGCGATCGGCTCGTCTGCATTTTAATTCCCCAGTTCTTCAATTATGTTGTATATGAATCAAAGTTGACTTGGGGAAACTGGGTTGCAGGAAGCAGTTATTCACTCGTTTCTCTGTTCAGCAAATTAACAGCAAACAAAAACTGATCTGATGGGGCCCAAGAAGATGCCCTCGTCAGTGGTGTTTGCCTTGCGATCATGAAGAACCTGGGTTCCATCCCCAGCCTCATCTAAACAGTGGAGGGTCACAGAGCATGCCTGGGAAGACAGGCAGGAAGATTCCCGGGGGCTTGCTGGCCAGCCAGTCCAGTTGAGTCAACGAACTGTAGGTTAAGTGAGAGACTCTAAAGAAATAAGGTGCAGGACGAACGAGATGCTCAGTGGATAAAGCGCAAGCTGGGTGATCTGAGTTGGATCCCTGGAGTCCATTTAAAGGTAGAAAGAGAAAAACGACTCACTGCAGTTGATTTCTGATCTACACGTGTGTATGGTGGCTCCTGTGCCCACACACAGACATCAGGCATACATACGTGCACGACAGTCAGAAAGATGGGGAGCAGCAGAGGAAGGCATGCGATGTCTTCTGGCCTCTACATGTGCACACGAATGTATGCATGCATGCGTACACACACACACACACACACACACACACACTAAATGGGAGGAGGAGAATACAAGGGAAAGAGCAACGGGAGCCACACTCATCCTTCGATCAAACGCTCACCCCTCCTTGTGGGCAACATTAACACTGGTGACAGGGCCCTCGAGGCCTAATTATTCTCTTGTTAGGTGTCTTTGACCTAGATCTGATGACCTGAAAGCAGATGAGAAACTATTAGGCAGGTCGAGGAGTGGGTGGGAAGGGGAAAGAACGTGGTCAAGAGAGGGTAGATGTGACCAAAACATGATACGCGGAGATGTCACGGTGAAACTCACAAACGTGTGTGTTAATATGCATCAGCGATTTTAACAATGGGCCAAATATCAGCACACCTCGGAGTGTGGGCAGGGTGTTCCTGCCATAGCACGGTCAGGTGCACACGCGCACAGAGCTGGGTTACCCGGAGGAAGGCTTGGGCATGAGATGGTGCCAGGGTGTGGCCAGAGCCTGTTTTCAGGGACAGTGCCTGCTCCTTGTCAAGCCCCACACTGGCTGCAGGGGTCCCGAGGACTGCCCAGAAGTGTTTCTCTTGGTTCCAGTTGTATATCTCTGCTTTTGCTCATTTGCGTTAATTTCTATCTTCAGAAGTCTACTGGGAAATCTTATGGGAATTTCCTGTCTTGGCGGAGCTGATAATGAGGACCGGGCTGGTGGGCTGCTGGGCTGCTGACGGCTTCCCGGTGTATGATGCTGGAACTTAGGATCATGGGGCGAGGGGAAGTCTGTCTAGAATAGGCAGTTGACCAGTGACATGATCTGGCTGAGAACTGTGGAATGGCCTTTATGAACGAGTTGAAGTTGACGCACCCTTGGCTGTGACGTCAGCGACCAACATTAGTTGCCAGTAAACGAGTCATTTTGCCTCTGCTTTTTGAAGACAGGAACACATTTAGAAGGCTGTAGCAGGCAAAAGGAAACAACAGGAGAAGGCTTCTGGTGAAGGGCACCCCATCACATGTTCCCTCCCATTTTTCTACTTCCTCTTTGGCAACCAAGGAGGCAACAGTGCCTGGGCTCCCCTCCCCCATTCTCTCATGCACTTTTCCTCTTCCAGTCTTCAGAGGATGTTGGCTACTGACCTGCTCGTACTCTTCCCCTTTCAGGACTCCTAGCTGGCCAGAGTTCAAGAGCCTCAGTATGCCACCAAGGTCTCTCTATCACCGTGGGAGAATGGTACCTGCTTCCCAGCCTCTTCTTGAAATTCCCCTTTCCATCTGTGCTTGACTCAGGCTGCCAGGGCTGGAATCCATTTGGACACCATCTTATTTTTCTTGTCTAGAAAAAATGAAATAGTTTTTTTTCTTAAGTGTCTCATATATCACAAGCTGCTCTCAAATTTGTTACATAACCAAGGGTGACCTTCTGTATATGACAGGTACACACTCCGAGCTACATCCCAGCCTCGAAAGGTTTCTTTTTTTTCTTAACAAAGCATCATCTGGATCAGCTAGCAGAAGGCTAGCTGATGGTGTTGGGGATCCAGAGACAAAGACTCCTTCAGATCTTCCCTTCTGAAGTTGCAGTAGCTTCCGAGTGTGCGCTGAGGGATGACAGGACTTGGTGCAGAGGCTTGAAAATGACTGATTTTTTATTAAAATTTCCTCTATTTCATAGACACAGGGTTAAGAGTTTAGCGTCTCTATGCTGGTAAGTTGCAAAGCCTGATCTCGAAATAACTCTCCAAGGTCTGGGGTAGTGACTGTGCTCCCACAGTTTATTATTATTATTTGAAATTAAAATATGATTATATCGTTTCCCTTTTCCTTTCTTCCTTCCAATCCCTACCCTACCATGCTTTCCCCTGGCTCCCTATCAACACACACACACACACACACACACACACACGCACACGCACACACGCACACACGCACACACACACACATGCACACGCACGCACGCACACGCACACGCACACACGCCTTGCTCAGTCTGTTTAACGTCACTTGTATTATTCCGGGGCTGACAAATTGGCATTAGATAACTAATCAGGGGACTCATCCCTGGCAAGACTATTTCCCCCTTCTCAGCACCCCTTAGTTACCTGTAGCTTTTGTTTAGGGCTGGGGTCCTGTGACATTCCCCCTTGCACGTCACTATGCTGGATGGCGAGACTCAGATCCTGATCAGTGATGACAACTGTGTTTTTCAACTCCTGATGACCTCGTCTGGCCATGTTTAGTTTAATGAAAGGAACATAGGCGGCCAGGCTGGTGGGCAGTAAATTTGATTGCTCTAACTGATCTGAAGGTGAACTTCCTGAGTCCTGTGCTACGTGATTTACACACTTTTTATCTACGTATCTATGTATGCATGCATGTATATGCTTATGTGTTTAAATTTTGTGTGTATATGTTTGCATACACCACAGTGTGTGTGTGTGTAAGTCAGAAGGCAACCACAGGAATTGGTTCTCTCCTTATACCTGAGGGTTCTGGGAACCGAACTTCGGTCACAAGGCTGGCTGGCTCTGCCTTTAACTGATGATCAATTCCTCTGGCTCACATCTTGTCTTTTAAATTCACTCTGAATAATCCTATGATGATTGATTCATTATAGCTGGTAGATTCATCGTCTAGCTGGGAAAAATTTCGAAGCCAAAGTTAAAGAGGATAGGCTTTTTGTCCAGGCTGTATAGTAAGAGAATAGAATAGCTGCCAAGGAGCAGGCACACAAGGATTACATCTCTGTATATAATAGCTAATCTCTGAGTTAAAGTTAGGAAAACTCACTCTAGAAAGAAACTGACAACCAAAGGTTAACCTGCCTCAGGGTCCAAGGAAGACTGTGGTTTCTTGAGAGCCCCAGTGAACCACAATGCTTTGGAGTGACCGTTTGGGACTGGATAGTTACAGGAGTCCCAATGGTTTCTTCCCTTGACCAGAATTGGCTAGCTCAAAGGTATACTCTGACCACAGGGCAATCAATGTGATGTCTACCCAGTAACTTACTACATTCTCCATGCCAGTCTGGAGTGAGGTATATAGGAACTGGGGTCAGTCAGTCTTGGGCTCTTGACCTGTTGATGAATCAGAGTGGAAGAGAGAATTAAAGCTGGCTTTCTTGTGTGCTGATCTTCCTGGCAGAAGGACTTATCTGAGACTTGTATTGGAGAAGAGAAGGGGAAAGGCTTTGAAAAGAATTGAATTTATGCCACATCCAAGGGTCTCTGGTTTTTCCCAGTGACCTTGAAGAGAGGAAACCTAAGACCAGAGCAGCTGCGAATTGGCAGCCATAGGCCTGGATCCAGGACTTTTGGCCTCACTCAGCCAGAGGGGAGGCTCGAAAGGGAAGGAGGGGGAAGCTCGTGTTTCATACTTGCATCAGGCATTTGGGAAGGAACACTATCCTTCAAAGAGATGAAGATGGACTCTCTGTTGCCTTGGCAACATAAAGGAAAACAATCAGATCTACTCTGAATGCGAATATTTCACAGTCATCATTAAATTTTTGTCTGATTTTGCCAGAAAGGCTAGAGATGTGCGTATCTGGGGTTTGAAGCAAATTTATCTCGTTTCTCAAGCGTTTGTAACAGTCTCCCTCCCTAAAGCTGCGATGATGAGAGTCTTGGAGACGGCAATGACTTCAAGCTGAGCAAAAAGATTCCTTCCTTGAGTTCTTGGCTGGAACTGCATATCCACCCTGAGAAATGTACTTTGTCCGCTCACAAGTTATTTTTCTCCATCATCTACGAGGTCGGAGCTGGCAACTCTGTTTATTGTTCACAGAGGGATTGAGTTGCTCTTCTGGGTAGCATAATCGTCATTCGACACCAGCTCAGGAAAGCAGAAATTGGTGTTTTGATTGTCGTTACCATGGTGACCGGTGACCCGTTGGTTTGATGACCAGCAATGCCATAAGTAATTGTGCCCAGGACTCTGACAGGCAGTGTTTCTTCTTCTCCTGTTACATCATCTCTTGCGTGTTGCAGGTTACCCTGGCGGTAGCTCACGTCATGGTTTCAACATGCCTGAACACACTCAGGGAAGGGCAGGAGTGATCAGAGAGCGTCATTCTCAGATATTGGATGCTATTGTTACCTGGCTAGGATGTCCTGTGAGGCCAGACAAACCCTGTGCCTGCCGTGACAACTCCCCCTGGGCCAAACTCACTGAACTTTTCTCTTAACTGTCCTCTGCACAAGGTCTACCCACTCAACTTAGAAGGCAGCTGTAGGCCCTTGGAGATCTTTGTTGGTGCCATACGCCTGTTCCAATTAAACATTTGGTCCCCTAGATCTTTTCCAAGGTTTGAGTCTTAGTCCCACCTAGAATCTTCTAGCCTCTTGAGGGTATCTCTTATTTTTACTTGTGCCACACGGTGTCAGATGCTCTGTCTTGCCTTTCAATTGTCTCTTATCCCATCCCTCTGTCCTTTATGGCACAGGGAATGTGTGTTCCCCTTGGGGTCTTGCCTTGAGCTGAGCAGGAGCCTCCAGTTTCTGTGCTATGCTTATTCCTAGGCCAACCCACCTGGCATCACTGTGACCCACAGCACTTTTCTTCCCAGCACAGACCATTCCCTGCTTCCTCCAGGCTTGGTTCAAATCCAGCTCTGGCCTTTCTGGGCCTTCTAGCAGAGTGAGATACAACTTATTTGTCTTTTCTGTCCCATAGCAGAAGGGGACAGATGTCAGGTCACTTTTTGAGAGAAAGTGACCTGGGCACAGCTGTGTAAACTCACTCTTCATGGGCATTTCTGGTGTTGTTTATAGAAAAGCACACAATAATGAAGGTCTTCTGTGCACGAGAACCCTCGGGGCATGAATCTCACCCTCCGTCTCAGGCTCCCAGGAGCTGGCTTCTGATTTTGGAGAACTTCATGTGCTCAGAAGTGTTACATAAAGCCTCCATGTTTCCAAGTGAAGTCTGGTGCCTTCCCAAGACTTCCCAAGTCTGTCCTTGAGTTGTCTCTTTAGTCTCTAGACTGGGCGACTGAGCAACAGAGCAGCTAGTACCTCCAGGAGATGCTTTTGTTCTTCTTCCAACAAGGCCTTCAAAGACACTCGTTGGCATTCTCTCCCTCAGTCCCAGCGACAGTCTGGGGTGGTTTCAATGCTTACTAGTCATCTTTGATCATGAATCCTGTCTTATTCTCACATGCTCAAAGCCCAGTGCAAACCAAAAATCTTAATCTGTATCCAATTCAAAACGGGCTTCTTCCTCTACCTAGCTTCCACCTCAGACTTAACCTGTGCCTTGGGGATCCTGTTTGTGGTGTTCTGCTCCATACCTGTCAGGCCCCAGAACTCAGCTGCTGAGTTTCCTATTGGAATGTGCGTCCAGCTTACCGTATAGCCGATTCTCACATTGCCTTCGGTATTATCTTTAGTGTCTCTCCTCGGAAGCAGTGAGCCTGCCACCCTGTCTGAAGGGTGTCTCGGTCCCAGTTTCTAGCATGTAGAACCCCTTGCAATTATTTTGATCTTTATTGTCTGAGAATTTCATACACGTGTATGTGTTTTGATCAAATCTACTCCCAGCCCCTCCCCTCCAGTTATTCTCCTATCCTCCCATCTGCACCCCAACTTCTTGTGCACTTAAAAAAAAACCCACTTTTAGCCTGCTTACTGCTGCCAGTATGTGCATGCGTGTGAGGTGTAGGGCCGCTCGCTGGAGCATGGTGAACTCACAGCCGCTGGGACCATGGGAACAAGATCTGCATAAGACCAAGCTAGCCAAAATCCCAGCACGGATAGGGGAGGAACTTGGGAAGTCCCACCTCTAGCTGAAGCGCTATTAGCTATTTATGGCTGCTTAATAATGAGGGAGAGTCAGTTTTCTTCTGGGATGTGGCCCCTAAGAGGTTACTAAATTGGTCATTGTTATTATTACTATTTTTCCTGTTGTTAGCTAACCTATTGTCTTTATTTATCCTTTAACTACCAGAAGGGAGACAGTCAGTGATTTTTTTTTCATAATGTTTTGTTACGTAGCTCAGATGGCCTTGAAATCCGTAATTCTCCTGCCTCAATTCCCAAGTGCTGAGATTACAAGTGAGCACCGTTATCTGGCTGAATTTGTCTTACTTGAAAAAAGTTTCATGCTCATGGTGTAAATCTGGGCCTGGAAGGCTTTAGGTGCTCAGAAATCTTGGTTTAATTGATGGTGAATTCCTAGTGAAATCAAGTTATGTTATTTATCCAATAACCAAATAGTCATTTGGAGCCTGTGGATAAAAACCTGTGAAATTGGCTCTTGACTTCCCTTGTTTGGTCTGGCCAAGAGGTAGTTTCTTATCATTCAAACTCACATCTGGAGCTTCCCTCCAAATCAGTAGCAGGACCATGGCAGTGTCTCTCGCTGGCCTATGATTCTAGAAATGCAGTTCTGGTTGATGCAGCAAGGTGAGAAAAAGGAAGGGAAATTGCAAATGCTGCCCATGGAAGGTAAAATCACCTACTTGTAGAACCAACAAAAATCCTCTCCATTTTCATTAAAACCTAGTGAAACCCAAAGCCTTAAGAAGTAAGTTGGTTAGGATGTCCACACAAAATATAGTCAGCTAGAGACTCGTAGGGAGCATGCCACTCAGAATAGCAATAATCATGACAGTAATCACATGTAAGACACAAACTCTGGAAACTAAGGATTGTGCGTAATCTTTCTATATGAAGAAAACTAAAGCTGGTTGGTGTAAATTAGGTCCCTGGAGTAAATGCTAAGATAATTGGAATGACAAAGATATTTTATTACAGAAATGTCTGCTCTTGTTATGGCATGTGTCAACATTTTCTTCCCAATTTAAATTCGAATAGAATTTTGTGGGCAGCTTGACAGAGCAGATCCACAGATGATCGAATGGGAAAAACAACATGTCAGCTAACAGCACAGAGAAAAAGGGGAATGTGTAAGGAGTTTCCATGTCTGGAAGTCGGGGAAACTGCTATGCTAACATAGCTAACGGAGCATGTCAGTGGGACACCAGCAATGGATAGTGAATGAGGTACAATGGGAACTTGAGAAGCCAACCAAGTCATAGTAACTTGCTTTCTACCTCTGGCAGCATTCAAATTCCGAGGAGAGAGGATGTGTTAGACACGATGTTGGCTGTCATTGAGGAAAAAAGAATCTACTTCAACTTCCACTTAAATACACTTCAGATAAATTACTTCATTTTTTTTTAACAGTCATTAAGAAATATATTCTAGAAGAAAATAGAAGATACAGTCAATTGATAAGCTATGAAAAAGATTGATGAGTTTTACAATTTATACAGAACAAAAACATCAATGGAACTGTAAGATAGCTCATTCAGTAAAGAGCTTGGCGTGCAAATGCGAGAACCTGAATATGATAGCCAGAGCTCGTGTAAAAAGGCTTGTAATACCAGCGTTGATGAGGTGTAGACAGTCAGAGTCCTGGGGCCACTTGTCAGTCGGCCTAGCCTGCTCAGTGAGTTCCAGGCCAGTGAGAAACTGTTTCAAACCAAAGGTAGACAATGCCTGAGGAATGACATCCAAGGTTGTCCTCTGGCATTCACATGTACCCTAGACATGCACATGTGCATACATGAACACACACACGTTCACATGCACAGTACATATGCAAAAAACCCATCACAGAATTGAAATGTGGTTATTAAAGCCAGACGTGGCTTTGTGCCTATAATCTAAGCACTCAGGAGGCAGAGGAAGGAGGACCACAAATTTGAGGCTATCCTGGGCTACAATGATGAGCCCTTGTCTCACAAAATTGATCTTAATACCCAAGAGAAAGAAGAGTGGGAGGCTATTGTCCTGGGAAAACATTCTCAATATTCATGACTGAAGAATAAGAGATATAATAGATTAAAAAATTCTTAATAGATAAAGAATTTCCATAAATCAAAATAAAAAGCAAATAATGCAATTAAACTGAACACATGGCATAAACGAGCAGGCCACACAACTACAGATAGAAAACAACCCTGTGTGCAGGGATTACATCGCTGAATGCAGGAACTACCTCGCTTTAGTTACTCTTGATAGATTTTTTTTGTTGTTGATGTGGCTGTCATTTGTAAACCAAAGTTGATGGCTATTCTTACTGATCTATCATCTTACAACAGGAGCAGAGTATTCCAAGCAGTGGATCCCCAACACATGGAAATAACTAGCTAGCAGAGGGGTTCCCCTGGGCTGGAATATTCTAGTTATTTCCTACTGACAAGTAGTAGATGCTTTATGTTGCCGTGGGATCTTTTGTTACCCTCTCACTTCTAATACCTCAGGATCTTGACCGTGTTCCTCCCAAAGGCTGAACTAGGGGCATAGTAGGGACAACTTGGGATGCTGGTTTAGGAGGCTGCCGTCTGTGTCTTCAGTAAGATGCTATAAACTGTCCTCCAGCGGATGGCCCTCCGTCCATGTACCTAAGGTACTAACTGGACTCACTGGAGTACAAAAAGAAAATCAAAAGGTCATGAATTTGGGAGGGGGACTTTGTGGGGGCGTCTGGGAGGAGTTGGAGGGGTGACGGGTGATTGTTATCATCAAAATACATTGTACACCAATATGACATTCTCGAAGAATAGGTAAAAATATTAAGGAAGAACAACGTTAATGACATGTGAAGTAAACAAAGAAGGTCACAGATTGTTATCGAAACAGGATTGGGAAGAGAAGAGGGATGTTTTGACGTCATCAGTGCCACGATCATTACTGTCTAATGAAGACTTGTGATGTACTAGTTAGTCTGCTGAGGGCTCAACTTATTTCATTCAGCATGCCCAACTGCCTAGTAAGGATGGCACGGGTCTTTATCTTTTTTTCTCTTCTCCTCCTCATCTTTTCTTCCCTTCCTCCTGTCCTTCTTCCTCCCTTTCTTGCCTCTCCTCCTTCCTCCTCCTTCTCCCCCTCTTCCTCCTTGCCTGTTAATGTATGAGAATTCCTCTGATTTGTTGAGAAATCTCCAGTTTACTGACACAGCAACTTTTGAGGGTAGGTAGTGATAGACCAGGAAGTGCTGCCTTCGGTAGAAGCAGCTCGGGTGTTCTGAGTTGCTGTGTTAGGTGTTTTGATGTTCAGTTGTCACATCACCAGAAGGCAGAACACCAGAACTGATGTGCAGAATCCAAGTTCTGATCTGATCTTGTTTGCCTGGCAGCAGGGTCAGGCAGCCAGGGTGCTTGGTATATTTTTAGTATGCAAGTATAGAAAGATATCCGGGGATCATAGATTGGTGGTTCTCAGGGTCTGGGGACTGGCTGTATCAGTGACCCCTGGGAACATGTAGAAATATGGCTTCTCAGGCCCCACCTCAGACCCTCTGAATCAGCTGTTCCGGGGTGGGGCCTAGCCATCTGTGTTTTAACAAGCCCTCAGTTAGCTCCAGCACACATTCAAGCTTGAGAATTCCTGGCCTTGGTCATCATGAGGCATACTTCCTGCTGATTTTTATTCATGACGCCATGACCTTGGCGTTATGTGGCAGGAAGGCAGGGACACACCTGACACCCCTTTTATGATGATCTTTCATGATGCCAAAGGATCGCTGTGACAGCTCAGGAGTTCAGTGCCCTGAAATGCTGCAATTGCATAACACCATGCCTGAAATTAGTCAATAGAGCCTGTGTCTTTCACCATAGGATCAAAGCCCCAAATACCTTCTTACGTTATCTTGGGTTTCCCCTAATTAAGTATCCTTTGCCTTCCCATCAGAGAATGGGAGAGGTTATTTTGGATTTAAGTAAAGGTAGAACTCATAGCATGTTTTTCTCATAGATGAAAGTAACAGATGGATGAACGGGATTGCCCGTTTAAGTGGAACCTGTCCAGTGCCTAGTCCCGGCTAGACAGGGCGTGGTGCTAAATAGATAGAGACAATGACAGAAAAGGTAGCATGCAAAAGAGGTAGTATTATAGAGAGGAGACTAGGACTCCCTCTCTTTCTCTTTCTCTCCCTCCCTCTCTCTCTCTCTCTCTCTCTCTGTGTGTGCATTGAGTATATGACAGAGTGAGTTATTGGCCAGGATTTCACAAAGGAAACCATTCATTCTTGATGTGGATTTCATGATCAAGGAGTTCAGCAGGGAGACAAGATGGTGAAGCACATTCCAGGAATACCAGAAAAATGTAAATACAAGGAGACGTGGAATAGCATGGCGTTTGGGGAGCCACAGGTGGTTTGGGGTGGTGGAGCCCTCAGTGTTTGAAGACAAGTGACAAGAGACCAGAGAAGGAGGCAGGAGATGGCTGTGAAAGGACCCTAAGGAGTTTGCGGTTGACCAGTAGGCTACTGTTTCTCTAAGTGTTCCCACTGTCGACTACTGGATTCCAGAAGGTTGTCTTAGATTTTCTTTGAAAAACAGTAACGTGAATGTGAAAAGCTTTACGGTATGACGTCTTCAAGGATACGGGGAGAACTGAAAAGATCATGGAAATTTCTAGATACACTTTCTTAGTATCTTCCAGCTGTGCAGGAAGGGATTATGGACCTTTGTGCACAGGGAGCATGCAGTTGTGTTCCTCTTAGGGAGGAATCCGTGTTCTTATCAAGTCCTGCCTGCCTTTGTGGCTGGGAGACAGCCTCTGTGGTCACGTTCATGCTGCCTGTGCTGTCTTCTGGACCCCACCCCCCCAATAGTAATCATGACCCCGCCTAGAACAGCTGCTCTCCCAGCCAGTGCTCATATTGTATTGTTGGCTCTGCATCTCCTCATGGCAGTCCCTCTAGACCTAGTCTTTTAGGTGGCAGGATGTTTGTCTCATTATTATTATTAATTTTTTTGGCCCATTCCTCTTTGTTTTGTGGATGATAAATATCCCTGACTTACATGCAAGTGGGCGGAGGCTCAGAGAAGCTACACGACTCTCCCAAAGTAGCACAGTCCAGTCAGGAAGAGAGGATGATCTATTGCCGCAACCATGTACTCCCCTTTGCCCTTGCCACCATGACTCATTTGTTCTGTACTGGCTCCTGTTGGTGGAGAATCTTCCTGTGGCCTCTGCTCTCTGGTCCTGAAGACTCCCAGCCTCCTTTCCCTTCTCCCTGTCCTTTGCTTCTCAACCTTGGCTCTTTCCTGCCCCCCCCCCCCCTTGCGCCAGGCTTTATTGATCAGGATGAAGCATGCTGAAGCTATAGGAAACCCACACGTGATGAGCGAGTATGAGTCTGTCTATATCCACACGGCTCCTGCTGCAATGAGAATACCCCAAAGGCCCAGGAGAAGGCAGCGGACAGGCTCCTCTGATGAACAGGCCGTCTAGAGGAGTTTCTTTTTGCTTAAGAATGGTGCTGTTTTAGATTTTTGTTGCTTTCCCTTCTTGAGAGAGAGAAAGATCGTAAAGTTGCGGAGGTAGAGAGGTGGGGAGGATCTAGGAGGAGTCAGGGAG